>JAIOJX010000001.1:72400328-73625328 GCA_022376925.1 Tragulus kanchil | reverse complement strand
TGCTAAAATTTAGATATATATTTTTTTTCCCAATGAGAGAAGTTGAAGCTTTATCTTTGGAGAAAGCAAATAGCAGTGTGGCCCATGTATGGGTAAAGAAAAAGAGATGGTGTGCACCAAATTTGAATTTCTTTGTATGGAAAACTTGATACACCTCTCTGCTTATAAAAGTGATTTAATTCTAAACTATATACCACCGTGGAATCTCTTTCCCCAGCTTAAAGTCTTGAAGGGTAAGATAATTACCTTTTTCTTCAATGGAGCCACTTAGTTTTTTTCCATTGCAGATATCTCCAGCAAAACAGCATTCCTCTTAAATATTTCATTTTAGTTTTATGTAAAAATACCTAAACTGTTCAAGTGATATTTCTTTATAAGACAGTGATCTCCAGTTCTGTTGCAAAAGTTTAGAGTCATGGGATAAAAGTGGTACATTTTCTACAACAAAGAGCTACAACAGCTCTTTCATATTTGCACAGCCATCAAATTGCCATGGAATTGCAAGACTGTGCAGGTGCTTGATATTTTGTCTGTTGTTGAATGAATCTCTGTTTACACGAATGGAGTGATCTGAGAGGTAGGTCTCAATTCTGAATCAATAAGTTGATTTTGAATGTTGTTTGCCAGTTGTCACCCTGTTAACCACACTGGTTGTCCTTTAGATAGAGACCTTTTTAGGTCTTAATATAATTTTTGGCTTGATCATGGTACACACCAAATATATTGAACAACTACAGTTAAGGGTCAAAAGGTGTGTCAAGAGTATAATCATTGGTGGCATGGAACTCACAATAACCATCAAACTGTTGCTCAATCCCTCAGTCATGTCTGACTCTTTGAGACCCAATGGACAGCAGTACTCCAGGCTTTCTTGTCCTTCACTATCTCCTGGAGTTTGTTCAGACTCATGTCCATTGAGTGGATGCTGACATCCAACCATCTCATCCTCTTTCACTCCCTTCTCCTCCTGCTGTCAATATTTCCCAGCATCAGGGAATTTTCCAATGAACCACGAAGAGTGGGGAAAAACACAAACTTCAGGAGCAACAGCCTACCTCTTGGAGGTAGGATTTAGGAATACACATCTGACCTGTGCATTTTGAGGTATTGCCTGTCCCCTAGGCAATCCTGATGGAGTTTTCTGGTGTTAATGTTGTCTTAATGTTTAGGACATGCCCATAGATTACTACTGATTTCTGCTTATTTGTATAGTACCTGCCAGGCATAGGATTATTTTGTGTCCAATATCAAGGAAATATAAAACAAATGGAAAATGAGCCAATTCTCTTGTCCAGTCACTCTATGTGTATGTGCTGGGAGTTCAATAATCCTCTAATAGTTGCTACTTACAGTGGATTCTGGAAATGAATATAGAAGTGTCTATTTCCACTGTTCACCCATACCTCTTTGCCACTTGAAAAATCTTTTCTCCATCATTCTGCACATTCAAAAGTCTAGAGTCATGGGATAAAAGTGGTACATTTTCTACAACAAAGAGCTACAACAGCTCTTTCATATTTGCACAGCCATCAAATTGCCATGGAATTGCAAGACTGTGCAGGTGCTTGATATTTTGTCTGTTGTTGAATGAATCTCTGTTTACACGAATGGAGTGATCTGAGAGGTAGGTCTCAATTCTGAATCAATAAGTTGATTTTGAATGTTGTTTGCCAGTTGTCACCCTGTTAACCACACTGGTTGTCCTTTAGATAGAGACCTTTTTAGGTCTTAATATAATTTTTGGCTTGATCATGGTACACACCAAATATATTGAACAACTACAGTTAAGGGTCAAAAGGTGTGTCAAGAGTATAATCATTGGTGGCATGGAACTCACAATAACCATCAAACTGTTGCTCAATCCCTCAGTCATGTCTGACTCTTTGAGACCCAATGGACAGCAGTACTCCAGGCTTTCTTGTCCTTCACTATCTCCTGGAGTTTGTTCAGACTCATGTCCATTGAGTGGATGCTGACATCCAACCATCTCATCCTCTTTCACTCCCTTCTCCTCCTGCTGTCAATATTTCCCAGCATCAGGGAATTTTCCAATGAACCACGAAGAGTGGGAAAAACACAAACTTCAGGAGCAACAGCCTACCTCTTGGAGGTAGGATTTAGGAATACACATCTGACCTGTGCATTTTGAGGTATTGCCTGTCCCCTAGGCAATCCTGATGGAGTTTTCTGGTGTTAATGTTGTCTTAATGTTTAGGACATGCCCATAGATTACTACTGATTTCTGCTTATTTGTATAGTACCTGCCAGGCATAGGATTATTTTGTGTCCAATATCAAGGAAATATAAAACAAATGGAAAATGAGCCAATTCTCTTGTCCAGTCACTCTATGTGTATGTGCTGGGAGTTCAATAATCCTCTAATAGTTGCTACTTACAGTGGATTCTGGAAATGAATATAGAAGTGTCTATTTCCACTGTTCACCCATACCTCTTTGCCACTTGAAAAATCTTTTCTCCATCATTCTGCACATTCAAAAGTCTAGGGGACAGTTCATAGAAAAAGGAGAACTTGAGCTATACCTCAAAGTTTGGAGATATATGTGAAAGCAATAGGTATAAGAAAAGATCAGGGTCTTTATAAACCATGGATATGGTTTATATAGAAGAAAGTGAAGCGCATAGGCTCTGGAGGAGATTTGAGTAAGAATTTCTAGAGATGACATTGAAGAAAAGTAGCTTGGAATCTTGTCCTAGAAGGAACTCCCATGGATTCTTATTGAGAGAGTATCTGACTTAGATTCAGACAGATCTGCATTTGACTACTGGCTGTGTCACTTAAACAAAAGACTTAGGTAAGGATTGTTTCAGTATCAGATTGTTTATGGGACAAACGATAAATGCTCGAAGCCAAGAAAATTAACTATCCTGCTTTCCTGTTTTTAGATGATCCCTTTTCATATAATAACTTTGGAAATGTGGATAATTTTTCCTAGGAATTAAGAGCTGGATTTGGGGAAAATGTAAGAAACCAAGAGGTATATTCTCATATTCTTTCATACTGTCTTTCAACTCTCCCAGGCTCCTTTGTTGGAAGTTTGGCTTTTCTAACTCTTTTGTGTTGAATAGGTCTCTTTTTCTATGCCTTATGAGCTGTACTGTGAACAGCAGCATTTCTAGATCTCAGACGACTTTGTTGTTCATTGCTCAGTTGATAAGTTGTGTCCAAATATTTGTGACCCCATGGACTGCAGCATGTCAGGTTTGCCTGTCCTTTACTATCTCCCTGAATGTGTTCAATCTCATGTCCATTAAGTTGATGATGCCATCCAACCATCTCATCCTCTATTACCCCCTCCTCCTCCTGCCCTCAATCTTTCTCAGCATGAGTCTTTTCCAATGAGTCTGTTCTTCATATCAAGTGGCCAATGTATTGGAGCTTCGGCTTCAGCATCAGTTCTTCCAATGAATATTCAGGGTTGATTGCCTTTAGGATTGACTGATTTGATTTCCTTGCTGTCCAAGGAAACACTCAAGAATCTTATGCAGCACCACAATTTGAAAGTTTCAGTTCTTTGGCAGTCAGCCTTCTTTACAGGAGTCGGTGATCAAAACCATCCCAAAGAAAAAGAAATGTGGTTATCTGAGGAGGCCTTACAAATAGCAGAGAAAAGAGGAAAAGCTATAGGCAAAAGAGAAAGGGAAAGACATACCAATCTGAATGCAGATGACTTTTGAGGGCATTAATTCATAGTAGTCTTACTAGGATCTCTTCAGCAGTGAGAAGTTATCTCTCCTGTAAAAAAGTACAAGAGATGGTAACAGAATATTTATCCATATTATGGGTCTCAAAATTCTTTATCATTTAGTATCAGCATTATTAGTAATAACAACAATCAATATGGATTGATTTTATGAGGGGTAGAACAGTGAAATGGACCACGGTGTGATATAACCAGTCATTTGGTTTCTCTTTATAAACATTATAAATTGCCTCAACTCTAGCAATCACTTGGCAATCCATGGTAAACATTAGTTAATTCAAATGACTGGCCTGGTAAGTTCACTCTCCATTTAAATGCATATCCCTGGAGTGAAATATCTGACTCTGAAGTAACAATGTATTGTTTTATGAGGCCACAGTCATTCAAGACTTTGAGTCCTGCCTAAGACACTGCACTCCTTTTTGCTGCATGATCACAGTCTACACCCGCCACCAATAAGCAGGTTTAGAAATTACATACAATAGTGGTCCCAAGTATTTATATATGGGGAAAAGATGTGAATGAGTCACAGTAGCCCATGGGCAGTGAGTACTCCACAGTACAGCCTATTGTATGGCTCTATTAACTTAAATCATATGAATCAACATCTATATTGTATTGACGACAACAGGCACTCTATAATTCTGTATCAGAGCTTGTGAAAGGTCCTGTGAAAAAGAGACACTGTTAATGAAGTGCATTTTTCGTATCTATACACATTCCTACCAGAGGTCCAAACCATTCCTATTGTTCCCTTAATGCAAGTCCTTCCTTGCCCTCAGCTGACTCCTAATTATTATGGCTCCTAATGACTTTTCTGAAGGGTACTTACATTTTAATAGGGACCTTCTAAAGGAGAGAAGAAACTCTCCAAGGCTAAGCAACTAAAAATGAGATTTTAGGAATTAGTAAGTATGTGAGGCTAGGTAGTTTGAGAGAGGAGAACTGTCCATGTACCACTCAAATCACGGATGGAGATGATAGCCTCTTCTACCTTCATGTATGAGCATTTCACTTCCTTCCCACTGTTCCTCCTTCCCCACAACAATCTAAACATACACACTCTCTCTACTTCATTCACATAAAACTTATTTCTTTTCACTGCTCTGTGGGTTTGCATGTTCTATTCCTTCTGCCTAGCAAGTTCTTTTCCTTTTGTCACCTGGAAGAAGCCCAGCTCAGCGTCACTTTACTTATCTATGCCACATTTTAGAAGTATATTTATTTATGTATCTGGCTGCACCAGGTCTTAGTTGTAGCATACGGGATCTTTGATCTTCATTTTGGTGTGCAGGATCTTTCCACAAGTAGGGTCTATTTCCCTGACCAGGGATCAAATCCAGGCCTCCTGCATTGGGGTGTTTGCAGTCTTAAGCACTGGACCATCAGGAAAGTTCCTATCATCTTTCATACTTCCCTTATCAAATCTCTGCTGTTGAGTCTATTCACTCATCAGTTATACCTCTACAAGAGAAAAATTGACTTCTCCACATCTGGGCCTCATGCTCCTGACATATAGAATGCACTCTGTAAATGGTTGAGGGTTAAGTGAATTAGTTAATGAATGAACTTCACTCTTGCAGGTGCCCAGCTTTCCTTCTGAAAAGAAGAGACAAACAAAAATAATTTTGGAGGATTAAGTTGTATTATTTATACCTACATGGAGAGACCATCTATTTTTGTCATTATGGAGTTACACAGTTTTTGTATACTGCTCAAACATATCAAAGGCCCCTCTAAACCCAGTTGTTATAGAATTAATCTCCACAGCCTTGCTTCTATTTAAGGCCGAGGTTAAAAATGACACTGCCCTATTTTATGCCTTGTTAAAGGGTAGAAATTTACCACTGCCAATTCCAGTTCATTTGTTGATTTCTTTGACTTGCCTAATGATGATATTAACACTCCTTCACTCCTCTGTAGCTCTGTCATTTACAAGATCCTTTCATACTCATTATCCTATTTAATACCTAGAATGACTCTATAAAAAGGCATTCTCATTTTTCAGATGAGGAAACTGAGGTTCAGCTAGGTGAAGTTACTTGTTAAAGATAATGCAGCTAGGAAGTGGAGGAGGCAGGAGTTTAACACAGGTCTTCCTACCTCCTAATACATTTCTTTTTTTTTTTTTTATTGGACCACATTGCACCAGCAAGTAGACAGTAAAATAAGCTGAGGAATAGATGTTTGCCTCAATGTGTACATCCTAGCTGGAAAGCAGTCATGATTTATGCTGGATAAGTACTCAGTAATGTTCATTTCATTTATTTGGCTACCCATATGCTTCCCAGCAGGAAGGCAAGCTAGGGCAAGTGTAGACAAACAGCCATAAAGTTTGAATACTTTCATTCAAAGCAGACTGATTACTTGAAAAACATACTCTGTGGTGGTACAATATGGCTCTAGTATATATTTTATTTCATTGCTGCATCTATATGAATGACATTTTTCAAATATGTTTCTGAAAATGTTATTGAACCCCAGAATATTTTCTGAGGTAGCGACTTGTGAGCAACATTACCACATTTGGCAGTATAGGAAATTTTACTAAAATGCTTCTGGGAAGGCTGCTGGTAAAATGGAAAAAACAATGGACTTTGAAACTAGTTAGATCTGGTTCATAATCACTCAGTGTGACCCTGTGTAAATGATTTAGCTTCTCTGAACTACACTTTTCTTATCCTTTGAGTGGAATTATAAAACTCCAGCTTGCTTGACTGTTGTGGGAATGAAAATGAGATCCAACACTCAGCACATAGAAGCCACTTGGTAAATATTATTTCTCTCATTCTCCACATCCCAGTCTTGTCCTCCCAGCCATTAGTGACCCATCAGCATGCAGTTAGTGGTTGATCTACTGCTTCATGCTGAAATTCACACTTCTTGCAAGGACTGATTATCTAATTTTCTTTATTCCAGGGCTGCCTATGCCCCTCCAATTCTAGGGACTCCCAAACTGGGTATGTACAGGATGTTCTGAAGAGTATCAGAGACTGTTACTCAATCTTCTGGCCTGAATTCCCAATTGCTCTTTGCATGCTCCATATGAAGGCACACTCCAGCTCTTGGAGCCTATGTATGCGTCATGCATTGCACTGCCTCTTGTACCCAAATCCATCTCAAGGGTGAAAAGATCAGGCTCAGACTTGTCCAGAGAGTAAATTTCTTAAGCTGCCATTGTCCCCACACCACTTGATTAAAGGGGGGATTTTAAACTCATTTAACTTTATTTATACAGACTAGAATCAGAGTGATTGGTGGTGCCTTCTGTCCTCAATATATCCCAAAGCACTTTGCAAAGCAATGTGACAAGCACTGAAGCCACACAGCCAGGAGCAGCAGCCGCCACCCAACACTTCAGAATTAGTCATGCCTAGTCTGGGATCATCAAGCCTGTTTTTATTGGAAGAGTAGAGAGGGAGGGAATGTTAGCTGGCAGTTTCCCTATGTACCCTTTGTGAAAATGCCCTTGGCTCTTCAAATTTCACCTGAATAACCAGCCCAGGCAAATTTACCTCTATCAAAAATCAGAATATGATGGTGCCAAACTGATGGCAGGGTAATGCTTCAGGACCTTGACCAAATAGGTTAGACGTGGCCTCATATTTGGTTTTTGTACTTTGCCTTCTTTTCTCTCATCTGTTCTTTTTCCATCTTTCTTTCTTTTTCTTTCTGCTTCCCCATCTTCAACATGTTCTCAGGAAAAGATCAGACAAGTGGTGGATATTGTGTCATTTTAGGGTGATCCCTATTCTGTTCACCTTTCTCTTTGCTCATTATCATACTATTTCTTTTACAGCAAGGAAAGCTTGGGAAATGAAACTGCAGTATCTCCCTCAGCTTCTTTCCCTTTAGTAACACTCAACACACTTGTAACTACTTGTTTAAATTTTCTTACGGTTCATGAAGGTAAGGACTATGTCCTTTTGTTCACGTCTCTATCTTTAGTACTTCATAGGCACATAAAGTAAACCCTCAAATAATGTTAACTGTAGGTTGAAAATTCATGCTGAAATTCACACTTCTTGCAAGGACTGATTATCTAATTTTCTTTATTCCAGGGCTGCCTATGCCTCCAATTCTAGGACTCCCAAACTGGGTATGTACAGGATGTTCTGAAGAGTATCAGAGACTGTTACTCAATCTTCTGGCCTGAATTCCCAATTGCTCTTTGCATGCTCCATATGAAGGCACACTCCAGCTCTTGGAGCCTATGTATCGTCATGCATTGCACTGCCTCTTGTACCCAAATCCATCTCAAGGGTGAAAAGATCAGGCTCAGACTTGTCCAGAGAGTAAATTTCTTAAGCTGCCATTGTCCCCACACCACTTGATTAAAGGGGGGATTTTAAACTCATTTAACTTTATTTATACAGACTAGAATCAGAGTGATTGGTGGTGCCTTCTGTCCTCAATATATCCCAAAGCACTTTGCAAAGCAATGTGACAAGCACTGAAGCCACACAGCCAGGAGCAGCAGCCGCCACCCAACACTTCAGAATTAGTCATGCCTAGTCTGGGATCATCAAGCCTGTTTTTATTGGAAGAGTAGAGAGGGAGGGAATGTTAGCTGGCAGTTTCCCTATGTACCCTTTGTGAAAATGCCCTTGGCTCTTCAAATTTCACCTGAATAACCAGCCCAGGCAAATTTACCTCTATCAAAAATCAGAATATGATGGTGCCAAACTGATGGCAGGGTAATGCTTCAGGACCTTGACCAAATAGGTTAGACGTGGCCTCATATTTGGTTTTTGTACTTTGCCTTCTTTTCTCTCATCTGTTCTTTTTCCATCTTTCTTTCTTTTTCTTTCTGCTTCCCCATCTTCAACATGTTCTCAGGAAAAGATCAGACAAGTGGTGGATATTGTGTCATTTTAGGGTGATCCCTATTCTGTTCACCTTTCTCTTTGCTCATTATCATACTATTTCTTTTACAGCAAGGAAAGCTTGGGAAATGAAACTGCAGTATCTCCCTCAGCTTCTTTCCCTTTAGTAACACTCAACACACTTGTAACTACTTGTTTAAATTTTCTTACGGTTCATGAAGGTAAGGACTATGTCCTTTTGTTCACGTCTCTATCTTTAGTACTTCATAGGCACATAAAGTAAACCCTCAAATAATGTTAACTGTAGGTTGAAAATTTTCAAGAGATCTATTGTTTATATCTTTTATCTCCTACCTCTCCTCATAATTTGTAAGTTACCTTGTTCATTGCCATATTTCACAGAATAAAATTTCACTTATGACCTTGCAAAAGAGTGTGTATATTAAAATGAAATCAGCTTCCCTCTCCTAGACCTTCTAAGTGATCTGTGTTTGAGACTAGACTTTCATTAGCTTTTGTCTTGAGTACCAGTGAAGTCCTCTTATTGTTGTAGTCACTTCTGTGTTCCTTGGGAGTCCAAGAGGGTAAAGTTAGTGATTGATAACTTTTTTTTAATTGATGAATAATAGCTTTACGGAGTTGTGTTCTTTACTGCCAAACAGCAACATGAATCAGTCATGTGTATGCATATGTTGCTTTTTGAGAGCAGACTAAACCTGAATGAAAAAGTGAAAGTGTTAGTCACTTAGTCCTGTACAAATATTTGTGACTCCATGAATTATAGCCTGCCAGGTTCCTCTGCCCATAGAAGTCTCCAAGCATGAATACTCGAGTGAGTTGCCATTCCCTTCTCCAGTAGATCTTCCAGGCCCAGGGATCAAACCTGGGTCTCTTGCATTGGCAAGCAGATTCTTTACAGTCTGAGCTGCCATTAAAGCCCCTGTAAACTTGAATAGGTTGAGCCTTTCCCATCTGCCTAGCAGAAATCACTGCTGATGCCTTGCTAAAATGAAAATTATAGGACTGCTCTCAAGGCAGACAGGCCTTAAATTAAACGTGCAAGGTGTGTTTTGGGTGTGCAAGTGGGTGAGATTCCAGTTTCTCCTCTTTTTCCTCCCTTGCTAAAGGAGCCAAGAGGTGGAGCCAAGCTTCTGGGGGAAGACCTAGATTAGGGAGCATGTCCAGTAGTTCCTAGGCCTGACTGGGTGGCTATTTGTTATTTCCTTAGAGAAACTTAGAACACATTGGGATTAGCAGCCTCATTTAAATTTTCATATTTTTAAGAGAAACTTGATGCTTAAAGGAACTTCTTCCCCTCCTCAAGTTGATTTTTGAGTTATTTAGTCACCTCTTTCACACCAGCAAACTCTTATTCTTTTCTTGTTTTGTTTCCTTCTTCTTCCCAGGTGTTTGATGATCAGCATCATTGCCCCCCATCAACTAGTTGTTTGGTTTAAGTTATAAAGCAATATGGAAATTCATGAACTAAGTGATAGTGAGGGAGGAAAAGACTTCTTTCCTTTCAGGGTTAAGTAGAAAGAAGAACTCAGACCAAAAAGCCTTGAAATGTCATAGATATCATTGACAAAGAGTAATTCTTTGTTGTAATAACAGTTGTTCAGATCTTCTCATCTGACGATATTGGTTCAAGGCCTTGCTACACCATTTAATGATCCTAGGCATGTGATTAAAACTTTTTGAGTTTTCTTCATCTGTGAAATGGAAATTATGACAATTATTACCTTGTAAGATTTGATGATAAATAACTACTTCAGTAAGGAGAGAATTAAATCTGATAATGAATGAAGAAATGCTTTATAAATGACAAACTGTTATGATCTGAAAAACTGTCCTTATTTTCCCTTCATCCTCTATTCTCCCAGCGCTTCAATGTTCTTGCCTTTTGTACAGCATGGATGATTTAGATGTGATTGCTCACAGAGGGATGGACTAGGTGACTTTTAGGCTCTTTCCTAGTTTAAGAGTTTGTAAACTATACTTTCTTCCACCCTTCCAGATTAACCCAAGTTGAAAACCATCTTTTATGATAGAGCAGAAATCTGGAACTTATCAATCTAGATGATGTCTTGCTAAAATGAAAATTATAGGACTGCTCTCAAGGCAGACAGGCCTTAAATTAAACGTGCAAGGTGTGTTTTGGGTGTGCAAGTGGGTGAGATTCCAGTTTCTCCTCTTTTTCCTCCCTTGCTAAAGGAGCCAAGAGGTGGAGCCAAGCTTCTGGGGGAAGACCTAGATTAGGGAGCATGTCCAGTAGTTCCTAGGCCTGACTGGGTGGCTATTTGTTATTTCCTTAGAGAAACTTAGAACACATTGGGATTAGCAGCCTCATTTAAATTTTCATATTTTTAAGAGAAACTTGATGCTTAAAGGAACTTCTTCCCCTCCTCAAGTTGATTTTTGAGTTATTTAGTCACCTCTTTCACACCAGCAAACTCTTATTCTTTTCTTGTTTTGTTTCCTTCTTCTTCCCAGGTGTTTGATGATCAGCATCATTGCCCCCCATCAACTAGTTGTTTGGTTTAAGTTATAAAGCAATATGGAAATTCATGAACTAAGTGATAGTGAGGGAGGAAAAGACTTCTTTCCTTTCAGGGTTAAGTAGAAAGAAGAACTCAGACCAAAAAGCCTTGAAATGTCATAGATATCATTGACAAAGAGTAATTCTTTGTTGTAATAACAGTTGTTCAGATCTTCTCATCTGACGATATTGGTTCAAGGCCTTGCTACACCATTTAATGATCCTAGGCATGTGATTAAAACTTTTTGAGTTTTCTTCATCTGTGAAATGGAAATTATGACAATTATTACCTTGTAAGATTTGATGATAAATAACTACTTCAGTAAGGAGAGAATTAAATCTGATAATGAATGAAGAAATGCTTTATAAATGACAAACTGTTATGATCTGAAAAACTGTCCTTATTTTCCCTTCATCCTCTATTCTCCCAGCGCTTCAATGTTCTTGCCTTTTGTACAGCATGGATGATTTAGATGTGATTGCTCACAGAGGGATGGACTAGGTGACTTTTTAGGCTCTTTCCTAGTTTAAGAGTTTGTAAACTATACTTTCTTCCACCCTTCCAGATTAACCCAAGTTGAAAAACCATCTTTTATGATAGAGCAGAAATCTGGAACTTATCAATCTAGATGATGTCTCTTAAAATATAATTGGAGATAGCGCTCCTCCATTAAGTTCTGGTGTTTCACCAAATAATTAGTGAAATTTGACCAAGTAGGTAGCAAATAAATAATAGAATACAAATGACAGGAAACTGGCTAGGTTCTGAATCTTATTCCTGCTTGGGGTAACAATAAGCTGGTAATAGTGTGACTTTTGATTTGCTGTTTTGCCAGCTTCACACTTACCCTAGAATTCTCCTTCTGCATTTTATGTTGGAGTTTTTTATAGGTATCAGATTAAACTTTAAGCCAGCTATGTGTATCTGTATGGGCTATGGCCTGAAAGAAACTGTCCTGAGAGGAGAAAGTCAAAGCTGTGAGCAAGAAGCACGGCTGACATTAAAAGCATTTACTCTAAATGCAGCAGACTTGATTCCCTTCTATGGAAGATGGAAGTTGAATTCTTAAGGTGGGCTTGCTGGAAAGGTTGTATCCCTCGGTGAGCACTGTGACCCATCCACATGCTAAGAAATACTTAAACAGGGTTCTCTGAGGAGGCATATTCCTGAAGGTATATGTATATTACATAAAGATGGTTGAAGAAAGTCATCTCTTAGAATTGATTAATCATAGAGTCATCAGAGGGACTTGCTTCAGAAAGAGCCATGAGATAAAAACCCTAAACTAGAAGAGCATTTGGTGCAGCAGTGCCAACTGCACAAATTCTCTTTGAGTTGCCATTGCCCCTCCTTTGTTCTTACTGTTGACTCCACTTGTAATGTCTTCCTTTAAATAAACAGAAGGCATGATCCTTTAAATGCAAAAAAAAGAGAACTCTCTAGAAGAACCCTCAGTTCAGTGGGAGTATTTTCTTCATGTAAGAGGTAATTCTCTTTACAGAGGTAGATTAGAGGTTTTGGGAGGAGGTGAAGTCATGAGAGGAGAAACACACTGAACTTAACAATATTATATCTAAATATGAATCTGAGGTGTTGGATTCAATAATAATGCCTTGCTCATGTAGAGCTCTCTGGAAACCCTCTTTGTTCTATTTGACTAACTGTAGGTTTATTAATAAAGAACTTGGAATTTGGGTGTACAATGAAATCAGCCATTTTATGTTTTTTATGGAGATATATGGATCTCTTTCCACCAAGTGCACCCTCAATTGCAGGTTGGAACTGGCAGAGACACTGGCAAATAAAATAGGTAAGAGTGCAAACTATATGCACTTCTCGTACTAAGCAAACATAATAAAAGGAAATGAGTATGCAAATAATTGATTAGGAAGTTATTTACCCTTATTTCCATTTCCTTAAAAGATTTTGAGTAAGAGTCCTTTTAAACAGGAGGCTCCCTGAATACATTTCAAGTATGGTTGGGTGTATGTACATTTACTTTTCTACATAAAAACACATAATTCTGCAACTTATAGAAGAAATGTACTTCCATGTATACACTTGACATTCTTGAGAGATTGTACAATTAATTTATTGCCTATAACACTATTTTCCTTGGTGATTCATTGTCTAACCAATATTTCTAGGGAAAACTTTCTTCAGTGTACTCAGTGTGATGGATAAGACTACAGATGAATTTATTTAAATTGGGCCATTATCAACTATTCATAAAGATTTTGCATGCAGAATTTAGAGCATATCCTAAAGAATAGTTACACACTCTACAAAGATGGTTGAAGAAAGTCATCTCTTAGAATTGATTAATCATAGAGTCATCAGAGGGACTTGCTTCAGAAAGAGCCATGAGATAAAAACCCTAAACTAGAAGAGCATTTGGTGCAGCAGTGCCAACTGCACAAATTCTCTTTGAGTTGCCATTGCCCCTCCTTTGTTCTTACTGTTGACTCCACTTGTAATGTCTTCCTTTAAATAAACAGAAGGCATGATCCTTTAAATGCAAAAAAAAGAGAACTCTCTAGAAGAACCCTCAGTTCAGTGGGAGTATTTTCTTCATGTAAGAGGTAATTCTCTTTACAGAGGTAGATTAGAGGTTTTGGGAGGAGGTGAAGTCATGAGAGGAGAAACACACTGAACTTAACAATATTATATCTAAATATGAATCTGAGGTGTTGGATTCAATAATAATGCCTTGCTCATGTAGAGCTCTCTGGAAACCCTCTTTGTTCTATTTGACTAACTGTAGGTTTATTAATAAAGAACTTGGAATTTGGGTGTACAATGAAATCAGCCATTTTATGTTTTTTATGGAGATATATGGATCTCTTTCCACCAAGTGCACCCTCAATTGCAGGTTGGAACTGGCAGAGACACTGGCAAATAAAATAGGTAAGAGTGCAAACTATATGCACTTCTCGTACTAAGCAAACATAATAAAAGGAAATGAGTATGCAAATAATTGATTAGGAAGTTATTTACCCTTATTTCCATTTCCTTAAAAGATTTTGAGTAAGAGTCCTTTTAAACAGGAGGCTCCCTGAATACATTTCAAGTATGGTTGGGTGTATGTACATTTACTTTTCTACATAAAAACACATAATTCTGCAACTTATAGAAGAAATGTACTTCCATGTATACACTTGACATTCTTGAGAGATTGTACAATTAATTTATTGCCTATAACACTATTTTCCTTGGTGATTCATTGTCTAACCAATATTTCTAGGGAAAACTTTCTTCAGTGTACTCAGTGTGATGGATAAGACTACAGATGAATTTATTTAAATTGGGCCATTATCAACTATTCATAAAGATTCTGTGATACTTGTATCACTGCAGAATTTAGAGCATATCCTAAAGGGAATAGTTACACACTCTACAAACTGTTTCATTGAATCTTTACTAGTAACTGATTTTTACGCCTCTGATTTTGGTAGCTTAGCAGTGTGAATATGTGGAAAACTAAGAAAGTCCAAGGAAATGACACTCTAGCATTTCTATTTTAAAAAATGAAATAGTACCAGGGAAAAAGAGTACCACATAAATATGTCCAAAAGTCTATATTATAACTCTTTTACTTTGATAATTATACTTCAGGACATTCCCAGTTGTTTTACAAATCAAATATCTGTTTCATCACTGTTAAGACTATATTTTTACTTTTCATTTTAGTTCTTAAAAGGTGCAGCACCTTAAATTTTCTTAGTCAGCCTCTATCATGTTTGATTTCTTTTGGACCTTTTGCTTTTTCACTGAAGCTTAAATCATCTTTTTTGGAAAGAACTGAGAAATGATTCGTGTTTTCTAGATCTTGTGATGCTTTGGGAAGAGAACAATTTCCAACATAATGGACAAATTATGGATAATTGGAACTGTTTTTGTCATAATTTATGTGGTAAGCAACAGCTCCCTCCAACAGGATGGTCTTTGTAATACTGTTGCTTAATGAAAATGGAGAAAACATTTTATGTTTAACAATAAACAAATGTTTCAACCAGGCGAGCAAACGGGAATACATTAATAATGTTAATTTTAGCATTAACAAACCAAATCAAACAAAAATCCTAACAACTGAAATTGTTTTCTAAATTATAACAGCAACAAAATCACTACATAAACTTTCATACATTGGTGTGAAAAGCTTAAAATGTATGCCTATGGGACCAATTCAGTCATCATTTTCCTATTCCTATCTATTGATAATTAGGAAGTGAAACACTTCCCAAATTTTTTAATTCCTAAGTAATTTCCCAAGGTAGTATGAATTTATTTTCTAAAAAAAACTATTTTCCATAAAGACATTCTTGAGAGATTGTACAATTAATTTATTGCCTATAACACTATTTTCCTTGGTGATTCATTGTCTAACCAATATTTCTAGGAAAACTTTCTTCAGTGTACTCAGTGTGATGGATAAGACTACAGATGAATTTATTTAAATTGGGCCATTATCAACTATTCATAAAGATTCTGTGATACTTGTATCACTGCAGAATTTAGAGCATATCCTAAAGGAATAGTTACACACTCTACAAACTGTTTCATTGAATCTTTACTAGTAACTGATTTTTACGCCTCTGATTTTGGTAGCTTAGCAGTGTGAATATGTGGAAAACTAAGAAAGTCCAAGGAAATGACACTCTAGCATTTCTATTTTAAAAAATGAAATAGTACCAGGGAAAAAGAGTACCACATAAATATGTCCAAAAGTCTATATTATAACTCTTTTACTTTGATAATTATACTTCAGGACATTCCCAGTTGTTTTACAAATCAAATATCTGTTTCATCACTGTTAAGACTATATTTTTACTTTTCATTTTAGTTCTTAAAAGGTGCAGCACCTTAAATTTTCTTAGTCAGCCTCTATCATGTTTGATTTCTTTTGGACCTTTTGCTTTTTCACTGAAGCTTAAATCATCTTTTTTGGAAAGAACTGAGAAATGATTCGTGTTTTCTAGATCTTGTGATGCTTTGGGAAGAGAACAATTTCCAACATAATGGACAAATTATGGATAATTGGAACTGTTTTTGTCATAATTTATGTGGTAAGCAACAGCTCCCTCCAACAGGATGGTCTTTGTAATACTGTTGCTTAATGAAAATGGAGAAAACATTTTATGTTTAACAATAAACAAATGTTTCAACCAGGCGAGCAAACGGGAATACATTAATAATGTTAATTTTAGCATTAACAAACCAAATCAAACAAAAATCCTAACAACTGAAATTGTTTTCTAAATTATAACAGCAACAAAAATCACTACATAAACTTTCATACATTGGTGTGAAAAGCTTAAAATGTATGCCTATGGGACCAATTCAGTCATCATTTTCCTATTCCTATCTATTGATAATTAGGAAGTGAAAAACTTCCCAAATTTTTTAATTCCTAAGTAATTTCCCAAGGTAGCATGTGATAAATTCCAAAAGAAGACAGTTACTATTTCAAATCTGAACAAGTTGTGGCTTTGATTTAAACTAGAATATCTGTTAAATGAAAATGAGCCTCATCAGAGCTTAATTTTACCTTTTTCAAAACATTCTGAACAAACAAATTACTTGAAGGGTCTTAGCTTGAACACTTTGGAAAGTACTATGGAAGGATTGTTGATGGATATCGTGTCACAACTAACTCTGATAATTAAAGATTTGGAAAACCCTCATAATGATTATTGAAAAATTTAACATGAGTTTGAAGAAAAAGAATCATGGCCTACCATAGGCTGTTTTTTTTCTTTTAACCTTTGTAGAAAAATTATGGACCACATTATTTATAAATACTGTACAGTGGTACTAGTTATAATCCTAGTTTCATAATTCTGTCTTTATACTTTTAATTCAGATGAAGATCACTTTAAACCAAAATGATCTTTTTTTACCTTTGTTTATTATCTTGTAAGTTTCCCATGGGATTTAAAAATTCATAAGAAGGCCTTTGACTTCATTAGGTCATGAAATTTCTCATTTGAAGATGGATTTCAGAGAGAAGACTGTTCCTTCTATCCGTTTATTTTCAAACAGTGAAAGACTTCATCTGTATAACCTAATTTTGGTAAAAAAAATTTTTTTGTGTGCTTTGCTAATCCTATAGGGAAACCTCCACTCTTTTCCCTGTTGGTTCTGAGTACTCTTTTTTTTTTTTTAATGTCTTTAATTTTTCTTCAAAATGTAAAGAAAGGAAATAGAATACTATTGATTCACTATCAGAGTAAGTGAAATAAGCCATACAGAGAAATACAAATATATTTGTCATTTAATGGTGGAATCTAAAGCCAAACTCATGCAAGTAGAAACTAGAATGGTGATTGTCAGGGCTGAGGGTGAGAAAAATTGACAAATGTTGATCAGAGTGTATAAACTTCTTCCAGTGATAAGATGAATAAGTTTTAGGGATCTAATGTATAGCATGGTGACTATAGTTAGCAAAACCATGTTATTTACTTGAAAGTTACTAAGACAGTAGACTTAAACGTTCTCTTTAAGAAATAAAATATGTGAGGTGATAGATGTGTTAACTAACCCAATTGTAGCTATGATTTCACAGCATAAAACTGTATCAAATTATGTCATTATACACCTTTAGCAGAGAGTTATATGTCAATCATGTTTCAAAAAACTGGAGAAAAATATTACTATCTGCATCATATAGCTTAGTGATTCTCATAGAGGCCAAATTTGCCCTTCTTTTTGCAGGACATTTACCAATGCCTGGAGACATTTTTGTAACAGCTGGAGTGGGAAGAGTGCTCCTGGCATCTAGTATAGAAGCCAAAGGTGCTGCTAAACATCCTATAATGCACAAATCAAGCCCCTGCTAAAAAGAACTATTTGGCCCAAAATGTCAATAGCATGGAGATTGACAAAATCTTGATATAATAGAATCTGGGAAACCTTGAATCAGGTCTCAACTCTACCACAAACCACCAAGTCATTTAACACTTCTCTGAGCCTCAGTCTCCTCATTGCAAAATGCTAAGCTGAGTTACATGATCTTTAATGAATTTTTCAGCAATAGAGGCTTAGAAACCCATGAAACCCCATGACGGTGTCTTTCTTATTAGAAAGAAGGGTTCCTTGGGGACTCAATTGTATTTACTTTTTTTTAGGTAGTTTTTATTTTTTAATTAAACTAATATACAAAGAGATATATCTATCTAGATATCCTTAAGGCCTTTTAAAATCTGTTTACACAAAGCAGTTTAAATATAAATCTTATTTTAGATGATTTTAAATATCTGATTTTTAAAGTAGTTTAAAAATCTTCCTTGTCACCCATATGCCATTAAACAAATAGCACACTTTAAGCATATTGTTTGCTTTGAAAGTTCTGGCCATGTTCAGGCTGTGTGTATTCAGTTCTCCCACACAACTCTGTAAGAAGCTAGTCAGATGGATAATTACATTATTATGGCACATTGTCTTCACACACACATTTTAGACATACATAGATTAGTGAACACCACACATTAAATGTTATTTTTCCAGAAAAACTGATTGTGTCATTCCTTCAGAAATCTCACTTAAAAAGCCACATGTGGGGATGTTTTCTCAGGCAGTTCAAGCAATAAAGTGATCTCTAATTTGTACTGAAAAGTAATGATTCTTTTAAGAGCAGCTTTTCTGGTTCTTCCTATCTATCTTGGTACCATATGTGAATCATTGCTTTATGCACTAAAATAGTAATTAGATTTTATATTGTGCCTTACAGACAAATCATGCCCATTTTACAGAGGGAGAAATGGAGGGAATTGCCCCAAAATACATAGCTGAGAAATAATTTGCTTGATGTGGAAACTTCTTCAAAATATCATTTTATCAATCTGATATTTGTACACCTGAAACTAATATAATAGTGTATGTTCATTATAACTCATTTTTTTACTTTCATTAAAATAATGGAAAAAAAACTTCTGGTATCTCTTGAGCTGGGATCTGCAAACT
The DNA here is from genome assembly GCA_022376925.1 of Tragulus kanchil. NCBI lineage: Eukaryota > Metazoa > Chordata > Mammalia > Artiodactyla > Tragulidae > Tragulus > Tragulus kanchil. The sequence goes on along the minus strand of JAIOJX010000001.1, from coordinate 73,606,278 downwards.
TTCTACGGTGGCCCAGATACTAAATATGTCATATTTTGTGTCTCAACACTCAAATTTACTGTTGTATCACAAAAGCAGCTATAGACAGTACAAAAATGAATGAGTATGGCTGTGTTCCAGTACAAATTTAGAAAAAAATGTACCAGCCTGAATTTGGCATGCTGGCCATAGGTTTCCCATCCCTGCTTTTGAACATTTCTTAAAGTTCTGTTATACTGTTTGGTATATACATTTGTTCTGCTTTTCACCCTTTGGGTATGTAGCTAAGTTAAAATTTGCATTAGATACTTTAGTAAGAGCACAGCTATAACTCTGTACTCCTCAGATCACCATAAGTTAACCTCCTGAACTCTTCTACCACAGCTTAGGCACTGCTCTGATTTGCTGCATTCTAGCCCCACCTTTGGCCCTTACACAAAAGCTGACACACAGGCTTTTCAGAAACCTATTTGATGGGGAATGTAGGACAGCTGGCTATAGTGGCCTATCTGTTCACTGCCCTGGTAACTATTTCCCAGGTGAGTAAGTGTCCTGCCCTTCCTACACAGAGGTTTTTGATTGTTATAACTTAGAAATTATGGTTATCCCTTGCTTTAGGAACAGATAGATGTTTTCCAGCACAAGACAGGCTAGAAGAAGGAAAATAGAATTTTCCAACTATCACTTTGTAATAGTGCAATATGGATTCTTTTGGATGAAAATCATCTTAGCAGAGCAAATATACTTTTTGGTTAAAGACAGCCCATTGTAGGCAGAGAACACTTGGACAAGATTTCGAAGTTTTAGCTGCCATTACTACCAACTTAACCACAGTATTTATGGCTTTGGGCAAATCACTTCCCCTCTGTGAGCCTTAGGTTATTCATCTTAGAGATGAGGATAACAATTATAATTATCCCTCAGGGTTTTTCTGAGAACTAAAGGAGATTATGGATATGAAAGTGGCCTAGCACTGCCACATGTAAAGGCGATGGGATAATCAAGATGAGTGGACCTTTAGTGACCAAAGTGCTGAAAATCTATTGATTAAATAAACATATCTTATTGCTTTTTTTGTAGCACTCTGTAGTAATTAGTTTAAAACATTAGTTCCATTTTTTTCAGTTCATTTCAGTCTCTCAGTCATGTCCAACTCTTTGTGACCAATGCACTATAGCACACCAGTCATCCTTGTCCTTCACCATCTCCCAGAACTTGCTCAAACTCATGACCATTGACTAAGTGATGCCATCTAATCATCTCATCCTCTGTTGTCCACTTTTCCTTTTGCCTTCTATTTTTCCCAACATCAAGACCCTTTCTAATGAATTGTCTCTTCACATCAGGTGGCCAAAGTATTGGAGCTTCAGCTTCAACATCAGTCCTTCCAATGAATATTCAGGATTGATTTTGTTTAGGATTGATTGGTTTGATTTCCTTGCAGTCCAAGGAACTTTGAAGAGTCTTCACTAGCACCACAGTTCAAAGGCATAAATTTGTTGGCACCCAGCCTTCTTTATGGTCCAATTCTCACATCCATACATAACTGCTGGAAAAACCATAGCTTTGACTATACAGACTTTTCTAAGTAAGGTGAAGTCTCTGCTTTTCAATACACTGTCTAGATTTGTCATAGCTTTTCTTCCAAGGAGAAAGCCTTTTAATTTCATGGTTGCAGCCACCATATGAAAAAATTTTGGAGCCGAAGAAAATAAAGTTTGACACTGGTACCATTGTTTGTCCATCTATTTGCCATGAAGCGATGGGACCAGATGCCCTGATGTTAGTTTTTTGAATGTTGAGTTTTAAACCAGCTTTTTCACTCTCCTCTTTCACCTTCATTGACAGGCTCTTTAGTTCCTCTTTTCCTTCTGCAATAAGGGTGGTGTCATCTGCATACTTGAAGTTATTGATATTTCTCCTGGAAATGTAGATGCCATATTTTTTTCACTTTCTTTTTTTACACTGAATACCTACATGTCTATAAGAGTACAGGACAGTTTGGGACAATATGGTCCCTTTGCTACATGGAAAATGCAAGATGCTCAGTAAATAAATTCATGTCACAGTGAATTCATCACTGAAATTAGACCCTGAGAATGGGTTTGATTTAAATGGCTGGTTAGGAAGCTGGATTTAGTTTACTTAATTTGGGAAGTTCATTTTGGCAGTTTCTAAATCAAACATTTTGTGTTTGAATGTTAGAGCCTGTATTTGTCTTCCAGTTACTACAGTGTGAGAGCCTTGAGTAGGGAAACAGATTTTTATTCATCTCTGTCTCTCTCTTCCTGTGCTTAGCACCAAATAGGTGCTCAATAAATACTAATTTAGAGTACAAATAATAGGAGTGCATGAAATTTACTATTTGACAAAGGGGCATAATTGTAAAGGCAATGTTTAATACCTAGAACTACAGGTCGATTTTCATTTTAGAGATTTCACAGTACTGATTGATTATTTAAAAATAAGTTTGAAACTAAGTGACAAGTCTGAATGAGGAAGTGATTTTATCTATTTACTTTGTTTTTCTCAAACTTACAATTTTTGTGTCTCATTGTCTAGAGAAGTTGTTAAATTATGATATGATCATAATATGGAATATTATACAGCTACTAAATCAGGCAGATATGCATATACTGGTGTACTGTATTATTCAGAGGAAAAAGAATATTCCAAATCAATCTTTTAAATATCATCTAACTTTTGTAAAAAGAAAATCATATGTGATGTACATATATACATATGTTTATATGTGTGTAAGAAAAGTTGTGGTAGAACATATCTCAAATTTTTTCTTAAAGGGGATCCTGCCAAGGAGTGAAATGGACACTGGATCTCAGTTTATATATTATACTCTGTATTGCTTGATATTTAGAACAAGGATTATGAATTACTTTTGTTATTTTTCTAAAAAAATACTTTAAAATTCTGGTACGAAAAGTAGGGCAGGTCAGTGCAAGTTTTAAGCATAGCAAAAGTAAGTAGGGGGAACAGATCTACAAATAAATTGGGTTTTGGGGGAGCATATTTGCCTACTAGTTCAGCAATGATCACTTGCAAAAGAAGATTAATCAACAAATTCTGCTTAACTCTTTAAGATAATTTTTCTAATGACACTTTTTTTGGGGTAACATGATGTATGATGTATTTTTAGTTATTTAAGTTTAAAGTATAAATTGTGTGCACTTTTAAAGGAAATTAAATGGTTATTTCAGGCAGATGATCATGAAAATACATGGGATAATAAGAGGGTATGCAGCAGCTCACAGTCTACACCTATTTCTTGTTGATTTCACTCCTAGGGAATGAAAGCACATTTTGGGCTCCTTTACTTCCCAAATAATTTCCTGTCTTATCAGTACAATTTTAAGTTCATTAATAGTAAAAGCTGTGTATTTTATATTTCAGGATACAATGTATATCTTAGAATTTATCTTAGGATAAAATTTATTTATCTTACAATTAAGGATTTAGGGTATAGAATTTAAACCTTAGGATTTCAGAGTTGAAAGTAATCTTGAACACAATCTACCAGTTCAAACTATTTGACACTTGAAATCTGCTTGAATTAGGACATACTAAATAAAGCATAGGCACTCAACAATGTAGTATTTAATTATTCAGAGAAGAGATTTTTTTGAATTTTACTGTATAGTAGATACTTTTAAATATTTTGATAATAATTTAGAGTATTATTTTACGCTTTACAGACCTGCAGAAAACTGTTTTTAAAATGTCTCTTTTTCAGATTCAAATGTTTATACAATTGATTCCTTTGTTGGATTAATTTTGTCAGCTTTTACTAGCGAGTGTAGTTTCTTGAAAAATTCACCTTTAAATCACAAAAATAATGTAGAGAGATGTATAAGAAGTAGAACCATAGACTGATTTAAGTGAATAGAAGCTTGTAGGTAACTCAGTCCAACCTCTTCATTTTACAGATGGCACAATGAAGTGAGGCCCACAGAATGGCAGAAACTTTCTCAAAGTCACACAGCATGTCAGAAGAGAACCAAATTAGGTCTCTTTCATTCCATTTTAGTGAGCTTCTTGTGCTGATTTTCACACCAGTTTCAAGTCCCTTTTTGCCCTGTGCCTTGAACATAGCAATTTGTCCTGAAAAATATGGCAATAGGTTATGTATGGGTCAACTGTGTGAATATGATATCATTCTGATGATTATATTGTATTATATGACATGAGTCTCTTATGTCTCCTGCATTATTAGCAAGCAGATCCTTTACCTCTAGCACCACCTGGGAAACCCATGATTGACTTTAAAATGGGTATAGTCATACAAACCATATAAAAGCAGAGACTTTCATTCTCCTTGTAAGAAAGAGAAAGATATTTGAATCTTAAAGGGGATTTTATATGCTAATACTGGCTTGAAGATAGAAAGAGCCACATGAGAGTAAAGTGGCTTTTAAGAATGATCCCTAGCTGATAGCCAGCAAGTAAATGGGGATCTTGGATCTACAACTACAGAGAAATGAATTTTGTCAACAGCCAATGAAATTGCAAGTGGATTCTTACCCCAGAAAAAAACCTAAGGATTTAGGGTATAGAATTTAAACCTTAGGATTTCAGAGTTGAAAGTAATCTTGAACACAATCTACCAGTTCAAACTATTTGACACTTGAAATCTGCTTGAATTAGGACATACTAAATAAAGCATAGGCACTCAACAATGTAGTATTTAATTATTCAGAGAAGAGATTTTTTTGAATTTTACTGTATAGTAGATACTTTTAAATATTTTGATAATAATTTAGAGTATTATTTTACGCTTTACAGACCTGCAGAAAACTGTTTTTAAAATGTCTCTTTTTCAGATTCAAATGTTTATACAATTGATTCCTTTGTTGGATTAATTTTGTCAGCTTTTACTAGCGAGTGTAGTTTCTTGAAAAATTCACCTTTAAATCACAAAAATAATGTAGAGAGATGTATAAGAAGTAGAACCATAGACTGATTTAAGTGAATAGAAGCTTGTAGGTAACTCAGTCCAACCTCTTCATTTTACAGATGGCACAATGAAGTGAGGCCCACAGAATGGCAGAAACTTTCTCAAAGTCACACAGCATGTCAGAAGAGAACCAAATTAGGTCTCTTTCATTCCATTTTAGTGAGCTTCTTGTGCTGATTTTCACACCAGTTTCAAGTCCCTTTTTGCCCTGTGCCTTGAACATAGCAATTTGTCCTGAAAAATATGGCAATAGGTTATGTATGGGTCAACTGTGTGAATATGATATCATTCTGATGATTATATTGTATTATATGACATGAGTCTCTTATGTCTCCTGCATTATTAGCAAGCAGATCCTTTACCTCTAGCACCACCTGGGAAACCCATGATTGACTTTAAAATGGGTATAGTCATACAAACCATATAAAAGCAGAGACTTTCATTCTCCTTGTAAGAAAGAGAAAGATATTTGAATCTTAAAGGGGATTTTATATGCTAATACTGGCTTGAAGATAGAAAGAGCCACATGAGAGTAAAGTGGCTTTTAAGAATGATCCCTAGCTGATAGCCAGCAAGTAAATGGGGATCTTGGATCTACAACTACAGAGAAATGAATTTTGTCAACAGCCAATGAAATTGCAAGTGGATTCTTACCCCAGAACCTCAAATAAGAGATCAGCCTGGCTTACACCTTGATTTTGGTCTTGTGAGACCTTGATCAGAGAACCCAAATGAACCAACCAGGACTTCTGACACACAGAGCTTTGAGATAACAAATGTGTTTTATTTTAATCATCTAAGCTTGTGATATTCTGCTATTCAGCAACAGAATAATTAAAACATGTATGATGTGCTCTAAGTAAGCCATGTATCAAATATATGTGCCTCAGTTTCCTTTTTCTTGTCATAATGTAAGTAACCTATAAGGCTTTGTAATTGTATTTGTGAAATGTGACTCCCACAGTAATAAGACACATATTGTTAATTTGGGGGGGCATTACTAAAAACAATTTTATTCTCTCAGACCTGTAAAAATCTTTTTCACACATGAAGAAAAAGTAAAGAAATATAATCGTACCCTAGGTAGGATTTTCCACAATGTGATGTCAGGATAACCAGGTCATATAGCTGCAGTTCTACTGTAGTAAAGAAAGTATAGAGCCTGTAAAACTGTTCATTCTTATCATATACTTATTGAGAACTCCGGCTGTACCTTTCACTGTAGTAAGCTCTGTAGATGATATAAAAGAGAAAAGAATGAGACATGGTCTTGGTCTTCAAGTAACATGTAAGGTAGTAGAAAAGAGGAGGTATGGGTCACACTAACTATACTACAAGTTGCACAGTGCTTGATTTTTTTTCCTATGTTTTGAGATGAATAAATAAAGTTTGTTGAGAGTACATAGAAGGTTGCTTGTGAATTAACTGGGTCTTAAAATTTGAATAGCAGGAGACAGAGAAGGAAAAGCATTCCAGCTAGAAGGAAGAACATAAGTAAGGATGATGATAACCTAGAAGGTCACATGAAAGAATAACAAGTAATTAAGTCTAACTGAAGTGTTAGATGTGCATGTATAACCATAAATGAGTTTGGAAGAATAGGTTGGGGCCAGATCATAGGAGATCATGGTTTATGTATTAAGGAGTCTGGACGGTATCATGTGTTTTTTTTTTAAAAGAGTGAACCAATCAGGTTTATGATTTAGGAAGACAGTTTTGTCAGTCATGGGGATAAGTGTTGCTGGTGAAGTTTGAAAGGTGATTAGGCTGACTGGATATAGGCAATTTAGGAAAGAAAAAAAAGGAAATATGATAAAATCATGACTTAGGAAAATTGTGACTTTAGGAGAGGAGAAGAAAAGTTTTAGAGGAGTCACTAAGATAAAATGGACATAGTATGGCAAGGAGGCTAAGGTCAAGAATTTTGCAAAGTGGTGAGGTAGGTAGAAGGCACACAGCTAGGAAGTATCATTCATGGTGAGGGTGGAGAACAGAAAGAGTCAAAGAAAAGAACCCTTTTATACCCAGTGTGACAGGGGCAGCAATCTTATCAAATCTCCAGCTGCTCTTTTTTAAAATTTATTTACTTATTTTAATTGGAGGATAATTACAATATTGTGATGGATTTTGCCATACACTAGTATGTGTGCATACACAATCTTTGGTATGTATGTGTCCCACTCCATCCTGAACCCACCTCTCACCTCCGTCCCCATCATATCCCTCTGAGTTGTCCCGGAGCACTGGCTTAGGATGCCCTGCTTCATGCATCAAACTTACAATGGCCATCTCATTTTCATACATGCATGCATACTAAGTTGCTTCAGTCATGACCAACTCTCTGCGACGCTATGGACTGTAGCCCACCAGACTCCTCTGTCCATGGGAACCTCTGGGCAAGAATACTGGAGTGGGTTGATATGCCCTCCTCCAGGGTATCTTCTCAACCCAGGGATCAAAACCATGTCTCATATATCTCCTGCGTTGGCAGGTGTGTTCTTTACCACTGGCATCCCCTGGGAAAGCCCCTCTCTTTTACATATGGTAATGTATATATTTCAATGCTATTCTCTCAAATCAACCCACCATCTCCTACTACTGAGTCCAAAAGCCTGTTCTTTATATCTTTGGCTCGTTTGATGCCCTATATGTAGGATTGTCAATACCATCTTTCTAGATTCTCTATATATGTGTTAATATATAGCATTTGTCTTTCTCTTTCTGACTTATTTCACTCTATATAAAAGGCTCTAGGTTTATCATTAGAGACTCATTAGAATTGACTCAAATGCATCCCTTTTTTACTTGAGTAATATTCCTTTGTGTATATGTACCACAACTTCCTTATCCATCCATCTGCTGATGAACATCTAGGTTGTTTCCATGTTCTAGCTATTGTAGATAGTGCTGCAGTGAGCATTGGGGTATACATGTATTTTTCAATTCTGGTTTCCCCAGGGTTGATTGAAGCCTAGGAATTGGGGTGCAGTATAAGTTGTTTATGTGTGTGCACATACACTGCTTCTGGGAATGAAGGTAGGCAGCAAATTAGACAAAGCCACTGCAGTGAAGTCTTTTAGCCATTAGCACTCACCAGCTCCAAGGAGAGGCATTAAAAATTTGAATCAGTTCACTCGACTTCACCCCATTATAAACAGTAGTATAGGATGACTCCATTTCACAATGTCTGAAGGTCATTTTTGAAATCCACATTTATTTGTTCTGAGTCTGTTCTAAATATATGCTAATTCTCTGCTTGACCCCTGGCTTCTAGAGCCTGATCCATTAGAATATATGTAGCACTTATATGATAAAGTCTTGGGAGACTTCCCAAATAAAATCATTCCAGAAAGATTTGTAGCATATGATTCCAGGGCACATGGTCCCCAGTGTGCATGTTGCAAATGCAGATTTTCTTGGGCTCATCTTCACTTTTAATGAGGCTCAGGAATCAACACTTGTAACGGGTGTGTATCTGTTTTCAGTAAACCTAAAATGTCTTTGTTTTATTCATTTTTATTTGCTGTTTGAAATCTCCAAATAAATTAGTCATTGTGCCAGAATAATCAAAGCAATTATGACACTATGTTCTTCTGAATGACACCTATTTGATAATTAAAATTTAGACCATTTACCTAAAGAATGAGAGGTTTCCTACTGATGTTAAAAATTCTTTTTTGATTCTCAACAATTTGTGTGTGACTAACAAGACTAGATTGGATCAACATTAATGTTAGCGTATTCAACCACCGCCTGAAGAAATTTGATCCTGACCTTAAAAGAAAGCAAAAAAAGAGAACTCTTCTTACATTTCTCTTTTCTTCTGTGGAATTTTTACACTTGTTATTCAATCACTAAGTCATGTCCAAATCTTTGCAACCCATGGACTGCAGCATGTCAGACTTCCTATCCTTCACTATCTCCTGGAGTTTGCTCAAACCCATGTCCATTGAGCCAATGATGCCATCCAATCATCTTATCCTCTGTTGCCCCCATCTCTGCCTGCCCTCAGTCTTTCCCAGCATCAGTATCTTTTATGATAAGTTGGTCCTTCACATCAGATAGGCAAAGTATTCAATGAGATCAATTTTTCTACTACTAGTAGAATAATTGTCACTGCAAGTCACCATTGTCTGCTTTCAGGGAAGGAGGCTTGACCTGGAGGTGGTAACCATAGCATGTTTTTTGAACATTCTTTACAAGATTGATTGTCATGTCTGCATTAGAATAGTGTCCTTCGCTTTAGTCCCTGATGGACCAGTGTGGGTAAGGGAATGGGTAGGAGCTGTTTAAGTAAAATCCTAAAATAATTACGGCAGAAACTCTTTCTTTCAGAATGAGTTAGGTAAGAATCTCAATGCACTGGGAAGCACCACGGTCTCAGCCTTAGGTATTCCCAAAACATCCTTCAAGTGGTTTGTATTACAGAGGACTCTGTTGGAATTGCCTGTTAATTCTGAGTGGAGGTGTGTGCCTTGTTGTGGGATGTGTGCTGTTTTGCTTGGATGGTTACACTTTCATTATGGACAGATAGATTCTCCATAGGGCCGATTTGTTATGCATGTGTGTGCGTTGTGCATTGAAGCCTTCTTTATAAGAAAGCATTTGTGGAGTGATTTGGCATACTGTTTTACAGTTATTCCGCAGGCTGCAAAATGGTAACGTGGCCTCTTTATTTATCTGAAAAAAGCAGTTTTTCTCCTTCTTGTTTTCATGGCTGCCAAACAGCAGAAGAGTAACTCAGGGAAACCTTATGATTTCCTTCCATCTGTCTGTCTTGTGACCATTCAGGAACTGTACAGGAACATCAAATCTAAAGTTTATTGGTTTCATTTCCCCCAACTGGACATGTGATTTTCTTTTTATTTTTTTCTCAGGTAACATAATTGAAAGATCATTGATACCCCTTCACTGAGGTGAATTAACACAATATACTTACTTGCCATGTAACAGGCACATGTGCTAGGCATTCTCTTAAAAGAGACATGACATATTTCTATCATCAAGGTATATTAAGTTTAACAGAGAACACAAATATAAACAAACATCTATGTTTTTAATGTCATAGTGTATGTGAATATAAAGTACTGAAAATGTGATTAATTCTGAGGAAGAAAAGTGATAATGATTTGAAGCATTCTTCTACAAGATTTTTGATTGCCCATGTCAAAGTATTCAATGAGATCAATTTTTCTACTACTAGTAGAATAATTGTCACTGCAAGTCACCATTGTCTGCTTTCAGGGAAGGAGGCTTGACCTGGAGGTGGTAACCATAGCATGTTTTTTGAACATTCTTTACAAGATTGATTGTCATGTCTGCATTAGAATAGTGTCCTTCGCTTTAGTCCCTGATGGACCAGTGTGGGTAAGGGAATGGGTAGGAGCTGTTTAAGTAAAATCCTAAAATAATTACGGCAGAAACTCTTTCTTTCAGAATGAGTTAGGTAAGAATCTCAATGCACTGGGAAGCACCACGGTCTCAGCCTTAGGTATTCCCAAAACATCCTTCAAGTGGTTTGTATTACAGAGGACTCTGTTGGAATTGCCTGTTAATTCTGAGTGGAGGTGTGTGCCTTGTTGTGGGATGTGTGCTGTTTTGCTTGGATGGTTACACTTTCATTATGGACAGATAGATTCTCCATAGGGCCGATTTGTTATGCATGTGTGTGCGTTGTGCATTGAAGCCTTCTTTATAAGAAAGCATTTGTGGAGTGATTTGGCATACTGTTTTACAGTTATTCCGCAGGCTGCAAAATGGTAACGTGGCCTCTTTATTTATCTGAAAAAAGCAGTTTTTCTCCTTCTTGTTTTCATGGCTGCCAAACAGCAGAAGAGTAACTCAGGGAAACCTTATGATTTCCTTCCATCTGTCTGTCTTGTGACCATTCAGGAACTGTACAGGAACATCAAATCTAAAGTTTATTGGTTTCATTTCCCCCAACTGGACATGTGATTTTCTTTTTATTTTTTTCTCAGGTAACATAATTGAAAGATCATTGATACCCCTTCACTGAGGTGAATTAACACAATATACTTACTTGCCATGTAACAGGCACATGTGCTAGGCATTCTCTTAAAAGAGACATGACATATTTCTATCATCAAGGTATATTAAGTTTAACAGAGAACACAAATATAAACAAACATCTATGTTTTTAATGTCATAGTGTATGTGAATATAAAGTACTGAAAATGTGATTAATTCTGAGGAAGAAAAGTGATAATGATATGTTTTCAGAGGAGGCCAATTTGAAGGAAGAAAGGTACCCAAGACAGAGAAACTAGCAGAGAATCGTGAGCACTTCTTATGTACCAGACACTGTGCATGGAGTATTGCCTTCTCAGACATTAGTTTTCCCCACTGAGGCTTGGTAGTTTTGGGTTTGCATGCCTTTACAAAGATTTTAAGTAGAAATGTTACCCTGGGGATTTGCATTTGAGAATGATGGCTGTGGTGAAACTAGAGGTAGTGAGATCATTCAGGAGGCTATTGCTTAAACTAGTCTGTATATGGGCATCAAATTATGGGCAGTATGCTTTCTGGATGGCTCTAGAGATTTCAAATACATAGAATTAGAATAAACAGTCCAGACATATAATTGACATATATAAATACAAAGAAACTATGTGGTGTTTTTGAAAGAACTTGAAGCTTGGAATTAGAACATTAGCCCTGACACTACTGCACAACTAGTTATGAATCCATAGGAATCTTGCTATTCTTTGAAGTCTTCTTAACTATAAAATGAGAGTTTGAAACTTTCTAGCTGCTTCCTAGAGTTATGGGGAAAAATTGAGAAAATACACATGAAATACTGCACTTTACAAATATTGATTCTTGAGGTAGCTGTAATTAAATGTACTGGGTACTGTGCCTGTTATGATCATCAGTTGGGATAATAGATTTGAAAGCATTTTGTTAACTTTTGAGTGTGATTCAAGTGTTAACAATTAGTGAAAATAATACAAGAAAACAATACCTTCTACATCCAGAAGCTCTCACTGTGACTCATGTACTCATTCAGAAATGTGCAGATGAATCTCTAATTAATATCCACAGGCTGAATTCTCCCATGAAACAGATTTAAACACTCTATGCATTGGCTTCTCTCCTATCAAAGTTTGGTTCTGGGACTAACAGAGCACCCATTTTGCAAGAACTGTCACCAGTATTGTGCTCACATTCAGTTACCTTACCTATGTGCATCCTGAATTTTGAATATCTGACAGAAACCTCAAATTCACTTTTATTTAAATTGACTAGATATAAATCTTCAAAACTTGCACCTAGCAGGGCCATGTTTTGTTGTGTTTTTTTTTTTTTTTTTAAATCACAGGTTTGTTTGTTTGTTTGCCTTTTTTGATTTTACAGAGTTTTGTTGTTTACAGCTATGTATAATTCTAGCTTAGTCATATGTATATCCCATTGCCCCCCATCCCACCCCTCCAGGTCATCACATAGGCCCCACATATGATCCCTTAGTCCCACATCACATTGACAATAGTTATCTCTTTTACATAAGATAGTATAGGGTTCTGTGTTGCTCTTTCCATATCTTTCACCCACTGTTCCCTCTCCCTAGCGTCCATCCTTACTTTTAAAATTTTAAAGTAAAAATGACTTCAAATTCTTCTTTTTTTAATATTTTATTTATATTTATTTGGCTGCACTGGGTCTCAGTTGTAGCATGTGGGCTCTAGTTCCCCGACCAGGGATTGAACCCAGGCCCCCTGCATTGGGAACACAGAGTCTTAGCCACTGGACCACCAGGGAATTCCCTAAATTCTTCTATCTCGTGGTTCATTTCAGCAAGAATCAACAGAAGCCATGCAGTAATTCTCTCTCCATCCTCTTTTATTTTAATTTCAATGGAGATAAAGATGCTATGGCTTTTGGTTTTCCTTGTTGTTCAGTCACTCAGTCCTGTATGACTCTTTGAGACCCAATGGATGGCAGCACATTAAATGTACTGGGTACTGTGCCTGTTATGATCATCAGTTGGGATAATAGATTTGAAAGCATTTTGTTAACTTTTGAGTTTCAAGTGTTAACAATTAGTGAAAATAATACAAGAAAACAATACCTTCTACATCCAGAAGCTCTCACTGTGACTCATGTACTCATTCAGAAATGTGCAGATGAATCTCTAATTAATATCCACAGGCTGAATTCTCCCATGAAACAGATTTAAACACTCTATGCATTGGCTTCTCTCCTATCAAAGTTTGGTTCTGGGACTAACAGAGCACCCATTTTGCAAGAACTGTCACCAGTATTGTGCTCACATTCAGTTACCTTACCTATGTGCATCCTGAATTTTGAATATCTGACAGAAACCTCAAATTCACTTTTATTTAAATTGACTAGATATAAATCTTCAAAACTTGCACCTAGCAGGGCCATGTTTTGTTGTGTTTTTTTTTTTTTTTTTAAATCACAGGTTTGTTTGTTTGTTTGCCTTTTTTGATTTTACAGAGTTTTGTTGTTTACAGCTATGTATAATTCTAGCTTAGTCATATGTATATCCCATTGCCCCCCATCCCACCCCTCCAGGTCATCACATAGGCCCCACATATGATCCCTTAGTCCCACATCACATTGACAATAGTTATCTCTTTTACATAAGATAGTATAGGGTTCTGTGTTGCTCTTTCCATATCTTTCACCCACTGTTCCCTCTCCCTAGCGTCCATCCTTACTTTTAAAATTTTAAAGTAAAAATGACTTCAAATTCTTCTTTTTTTAATATTTTATTTATATTTATTTGGCTGCACTGGGTCTCAGTTGTAGCATGTGGGCTCTAGTTCCCTGACCAGGGATTGAACCCAGGCCCCCTGCATTGGGAACACAGAGTCTTAGCCACTGGACCACCAGGGAATTCCCTAAATTCTTCTATCTCGTGGTTCATTTCAGCAAGAATCAACAGAAGCCATGCAGTAATTCTCTCTCCATCCTCTTTTATTTTAATTTCAATGGAGATAAAGATGCTATGGCTTTTGGTTTTCCTTGTTGTTCAGTCACTCAGTCCTGTATGACTCTTTGAGACCCAATGGATGGCAGCACACGAGGATTCCCTGTCTTTCACTGTCTCCTGGGATTTGATCACACTCATTATCTATTGAGCTGATGATGCCCTCCAACCATCTCAGGTGACCAAAGTATTAGAGCTTCAGTTTCGGCCTCAGTCCTTCTAGTGAATATTCAGGGTTGATTTCCTTTAGGATTAACTGGTTTGATCTCATTGCAGTCCAAGGGACTCTTAAGAGTCTTCTCCAACACCACAATTCAAAAGCATGAATTATTTGGTGCTCAGCCTTCTTCATGGTTCAAATCTCATATTCATACATGACTACTGGGGAAACCGTAGCTTTGTCTATACAGACTTTTATCAACAAAGTGATGTCTCTGCTTTTGAATATGTTGTCTAGATTTGTCATAGCCTTGCTTCCAAGGAGCAAGTACCTTTTAATTTCATGGCTGTAGCCACTATGCATACAGTTTCCACTTTTTCCCATATATTTGCCATGAAGTAATGATACTGGATAGCATGATCTTAGTTGTTTCAATGTTGAGTTTTGAGCCAACTTTTTCATTCTCCTCTTTCGCCTTCATCCAGAGACTTTTTAGTTCCTCTTTGCTTTCTGCCATTAGAGTGGTATCATATGTATATATTAGGTTGTTGATTCCATATCCAGTAATCTTGATTCCAGATTGTGATTGAAATAGCCTGTTATTTTGCATGATGTACCCTGCATATAAGTTAAATAAGCAGGATGACAGTATACAACCTTGAAGTACTTCTTTCCCAATTTTGAATCAATCTGTTGTTCCATGTCTGGTTCTGTTGCTCCCTGACCTACATATAGGTTTCTTAGGGGACAGGTAATTAAGGTGGTCTGGTATTTGTATCTCTTTAAGAATTTTACATAGTTTGTTGTGATATACACAAAGACTTTAGCATAGTTAATGAAACAGAAGTATATGTTTTTCTGAAATTCACTTGCTTTTTCTATGACCAAATGGATGTTGACTATTTTGTCTTTTATTCCTCTGTCTTTTCAAAATCCAGATTGTACATCTGAAAGATGCTATGGCTTTTGGTTTTCCTTGTTGTTCAGTCACTCAGTCCTGTATGACTCTTTGAGACCCAATGGATGGCAGCACACGAGGATTCCCTGTCTTTCACTGTCTCCTGGGATTTGATCACACTCATTATCTATTGAGCTGATGATGCCCTCCAACCATCTCAGGTGACCAAAGTATTAGAGCTTCAGTTTCGGCCTCAGTCCTTCTAGTGAATATTCAGGGTTGATTTCCTTTAGGATTAACTGGTTTGATCTCATTGCAGTCCAAGGGACTCTTAAGAGTCTTCTCCAACACCACAATTCAAAAGCATGAATTATTTGGTGCTCAGCCTTCTTCATGGTTCAAATCTCATATTCATACATGACTACTGGGGAAACCGTAGCTTTGTCTATACAGACTTTTATCAACAAAGTGATGTCTCTGCTTTTGAATATGTTGTCTAGATTTGTCATAGCCTTGCTTCCAAGGAGCAAGTACCTTTTAATTTCATGGCTGTAGCCACTATGCATACAGTTTCCACTTTTTCCCATATATTTGCCATGAAGTAATGATACTGGATAGCATGATCTTAGTTGTTT
The DNA here is from genome assembly GCA_022376925.1 of Tragulus kanchil. Lineage (NCBI taxonomy): Eukaryota > Metazoa > Chordata > Mammalia > Artiodactyla > Tragulidae > Tragulus > Tragulus kanchil. The sequence goes on along the minus strand of JAIOJX010000001.1, from coordinate 73,590,663 downwards.
CAATGTTGAGTTTTGAGCCAACTTTTTCATTCTCCTCTTTCGCCTTCATCCAGAGACTTTTTAGTTCCTCTTTGCTTTCTGCCATTAGAGTGGTATCATATGTATATATTAGGTTGTTGATTCCATATCCAGTAATCTTGATTCCAGATTGTGATTGAAATAGCCTGTTATTTTGCATGATGTACCCTGCATATAAGTTAAATAAGCAGGATGACAGTATACAACCTTGAAGTACTTCTTTCCCAATTTTGAATCAATCTGTTGTTCCATGTCTGGTTCTGTTGCTCCCTGACCTACATATAGGTTTCTTAGGGGACAGGTAATTAAGGTGGTCTGGTATTTGTATCTCTTTAAGAATTTTACATAGTTTGTTGTGATATACACAAAGACTTTAGCATAGTTAATGAAACAGAAGTATATGTTTTTCTGAAATTCACTTGCTTTTTCTATGACCAAATGGATGTTGACTATTTTGTCTTTTATTCCTCTGTCTTTTCAAAATCCAGATTGTACATCTGAAAGTCTCATTTTGAACATTGCCTTGCTAGCATTTGAAATGAGGACAATTGTATGGTAGTTTGAACATTGCTCTTTCTTGACATTGGAATGAACATTGACCTTTTTCAGTGGTGTGGCCACACTGAGTTTTCTATATTTGCTGATATATTGAATGTAACTCTTCAACAGCATCACCTATATGGTTTTAAATAGCTCAGCTGGAATTTCATCACCTCCACTAACTTTGATTGTAGTAATGCTTCCTAATGCCCACTTGACTTTCATGGATCATGTCATCTTTTCAAACTGTTACTTTTGTGGACAAGACTTTGGGAAGACCCTGATTCCTTGTCTCTTTACTCTTGGTAAAGAAAATTAGATCATTTAAAGATATAGTCTATTGGCTGAATTGACAAGTTAGTTTTAGTGAATCTAATGGATATTCAAGAATTTTGTACCATAAGAGTTAAAATTCCAAGTTTAGTGTAGTCTTTTGAAAAGATTTAAAATCAAAAATTAAATAAAAATGTTTTTGGGGCCGCTGGATTCGCTCAGTGATGGCCCACACTCTGTCTGTGGAGTGTGATTTCTGTAAATCTGAATAAATCCATTTCTTACCTATCACTTTACCTCTCGCTGAATTCTTCTCTGCAAAGAGACATGAAGAACCTGAACCTCAGTGGGTCCAGACATTGGGGGAGAGCCAAGATGGTGGAGGAATGAAGGGAAGATTTCACCAGCTCCCCAACAGAATCACCAGAACTAATCAAGAAAAGAACCACTACCAACAAACCAGCTGCTAGACGACAGAAGAATTCCATAGGCCCGCAAGAGTAGAAGAGTGAATAGCCAGAAATTTCCCCAAGCTAGGGTTTTGAGTATCCTCTATCCTAACTCCCACGCCGGACCACACTGACAGAGAGCTCACCAGCAAGTGCCCTAAAAGGGGGCCTAAGCAGAGCCTCGGGGGAGAGAAGGCAGCACTCAGCGTGAAAACTCCAAGAATCCGCCCAGATCCCTGGCAGAAATTAAGACACTGCGATGATAGGATACCGGAGCAGGGCCGAGCAGAACAGCGCTTGCTGCCTAGCGACCTGAGACCGGACAGAACGCGGGGTGTGCTAAGCGCCCAGTGTGAAAATCGCGCCACTCGGACGGGCAAAAATTGCGACTTTCTGCCTGGCACCGGGTGAGTTCAAACACTCCTAGTGGGGGAATGGCTGAAGGGGAAGTCACCCACAGATTGCTGACCAGGGACCGGGCTCGAACCAGACAGGGAAGCTTGTGCCTGCCTTTGGGACTTGGAGGCATAACCGGCAGTGTGCACGTGCCAGTGGTGGAGGAGCCCATGCACCCCTATAGCTGCACCCCCATAGCTACACCAGCAGCGAAGGAAGCTGGGAGAAGGGCAGGTATCAGAGGCTACCGGAAGGTGCGCAGCAAAGCCAGGACACCTCCACCCAACACGGGTTTGCATGCATTTCACAACCCCCCGCCCGACAGACTGGGATCAGCCTGCCATCCGGGCCAGCACCTGAGCTTACAGACTGGTGCCATAAGGGAAAGGCTACTTCGTCAAGACAACACAATTGAGAGCAGACTGGCTTCCACCAGACAGATGAGAGGATAAAAACCAGGGACAGTATTTAGCTTTATTGCTTATCTGTTGCGGACAGTTCTGTTTATGCGTTTGATCGGTCAGGTTTGGGTTTTTTGTTTTTTTGTTTTTTTCTCTTTTCTCTCTTCTTATTAAGTTTCTCTTCCCTTTTTTCATTTTTAATTTCTTTTTTTGTGATTTTTAATTATTAATTTTTTTTATTTTAATTCTTGAACTTCTAATTTTCTTTCCTCTTTCCCACTCCTTCCTCCCTCTATGTTCTAAATCTAAAACTTTCTCCTATCTACCACTATCCTCTAGATTAATATTTCCTACCTTCCTGTCTCCACTATTCTCTTCGAGCTGCACTAAACAATACAAGACACTAACCTTGGCTACGTAACCCTATAAAATACTTCCAAGTCAAATCTATTCCTTCTCATTACCCATACACTCTCCACCTCCTCACCCCCAACACATGTCTTAGTTAAAAATTGCTTTCAATGAAATAGTCCAAGCCAGGACCTTACCCAAGATCTATTTTTCCAGGCACTATTTTAATTAATTCAGAGCTTAACGTGCAAGTACCATCTTTGATTGCATCGTTTGCCAGAAAAATTTCCTATGCTTTATCTCTGTAAGACAGGTTAGATGTGGTTATTGCTGTGTATGTATGCATATCTTATGACTATGTTAGAAAACATCTGCATGCTTTTATGACTGTCACCCATTAGGGACACAACTCTTGCTCCTCAGATGCTAGTATTTGAACTAATATCATGGTACACCATAGCAAACCAGACATAGAGCCTACACCCCCTGACCAATCATCAAACCAAGGATCCTAAGAGTAGAAGCCCTGATTCCAAGACTCCACACTATCAAAGAACACACAACACTAGAGATTGTTCACCTGTAAACAAGACCTAACACCACCCAAGACACAAACCATTGAACCCTTCTAGAAGGACAGAAACCCAAAGGAAGGGAGAATTCAACCAAGAAGCCTGGTGGAGAGAAGAACATCATACACACAGACACACACAAAGAAACAAAAACTAACCTAATAATGAAAAGACAGAGAAACACTACAGAAATGAAGGGCCAAGCTAGAGAAACACAGCTTCAAATGACAGAGGAGAAGATAGATAAATTATCGGAAAGAGAATTCAGAAAAACTATACTAATGAGGATGCAAAACACCAAAAACTGAATATTAGAGGAAATTAGTATATTGAGAAAAGACACGCAGGAAATGAAAAATAAGCAAATAGAGACCACCAACTCAATTGCTGAACTCAAAAATACTATAGAAGGCCTCAACAGTAGAGTATCGGAGGCTGAAGAAACGATAAGCGAGCTGGAAGATAGACTGGTGGAAATAACTGGTGAGGAACAGAACAAAGCCAAAAGAATTAAAAGAACTGAGGATAGCATTAGAGACCTATGGGACAATATCAAATGCACCAACATTAGAATTATAGGAGTTCCAGAGGAAGAAGAGGGAAAGAAAGATTACGAAAAAATTCTTGAAGAAGTTATAGTAGAAAACTTCCCCAGCATGGGAAAGGAAATAGTCAACCAAGTCCAAGAAGCACAAAAAGTTCCATACAGGATAGACCCCAGAAGAAACACACCAAGGCACATTCTAATCAAACTAACACAGACTAAATATAAAGACAGATTACTAAAAGCAGCTAGAAGCAAACAACAAATAACATATAAAGGAAACCCCATACGTCTAACTGCGAATCTCTCAACAGAAACCCTGCAGGCCAGAAGAGAATGGCAGGACACATTTAAATGGCTAAAAGAGAATAACCTGCAACCAAGAACTCTCTACCCAGCAAGAATCTCATTCAGAATCGATGGAGAAGTCAAAAGCTTCTCAGACAGACAAAAACTAAAAGAATTCTGTACCACAAAACCAGCCCTACAACAAATGTTAAAGGGCCTGATATAGCCAATAAATACAAGAGTAGAAGAAGTCCAACAAATCAGACCCCAGACTTCTAAGAAGATGACAATAGGAACATGTGTATCAATAATTACTCTGAATGTAAATGGATTAAATGCTCCAACCAAACGACACAGGTTGACTGAATGGATCAAGAAACATGACCCATATATATGCTGTTTACAAGAGACCCACTTCAGACCTAGACACACTCACAGACAGAAAGTGAGAGGCTGAAAAAAGATATTCCATGCAAATGGAAATCAAAAGAAAGCTGGAGTAGCAATCCTCATATCAGACAAAATAGATTTTAAAGTAAAGAAGATTCTAAGAGACAAGTCAGGTCACTACACCATGATTAAGGGATCCATCCAAGAGGAAGACATAACGGTCATAAATATCTATGCACCCAACACAGGGGCACCTCAATACATAAGACAGATACTTTCAGACATAAAAGAAGAAATCAATAATAACACAATAATAGTAGGAGACTTTAGCACTCCTCTCACACCAATGGATAGATCATCTAAACAGAAAATTAATGAAGAAACACAAGCCTTAAATGCCACACTAGAAAAGATGGACCTCATCGATATCTTTAGGAGGTTCCATCCAAAAGCAGAAGAATACACTTTCTTCTCAAGTGCTCACGGAACATTCTCCAGGATAGACCACATCTTGGGCCCCCCACTGAGGATAGCATTAGAGACCTATGGGACAATATCAAATGCACCAACATTACAATTATACGCGTTCCAAAGGAAGAAGAAAAAAAGAAAGATTACGAAAAAATTCTTGAAGAAGTTATAGTAGAAAACTTCCCCAGCATGGGAAAGGAAATAGTCAACCAAGTCCAAGAAGCACAAAAAGTTCCATACAGGATAGACCCCAGAAGAAACACACCAAGGCACATTCTAATCAAACTAACACAGACTAAATATAAAGACAGATTACTAAAAGCAGCTAGAAGCAAACAACAAATAACATATAAAGGAAACCCCATACGTCTAACTGCGAATCTCTCAACAGAAACCCTGCAGGCCAGAAGAGAATGGCAGGACACATTTAAATGGCTAAAAGAGAATAACCTGCAACCAAGAACTCTCTACCCAGCAAGAATCTCATTCAGAATCGATGGAGAAGTCAAAAGCTTCTCAGACAGACAAAAACTAAAAGAATTCTGTACCACAAAACCAGCCCTACAACAAATGTTAAAGGGCCTGATATAGCCAATAAATACAAGAGTAGAAGAAGTCCAACAAATCAGACCCCAGACTTCTAAGAAGATGACAATAGGAACATGTGTATCAATAATTACTCTGAATGTAAATGGATTAAATGCTCCAACCAAACGACACAGGTTGACTGAATGGATCAAGAAACATGACCCATATATATGCTGTTTACAAGAGACCCACTTCAGACCTAGACACACTCACAGACAGAAAGTGAGAGGCTGAAAAAAGATATTCCATGCAAATGGAAATCAAAAGAAAGCTGGAGTAGCAATCCTCATATCAGACAAAATAGATTTTAAAGTAAAGAAGATTCTAAGAGACAAGGCAGGTCACTACATCATGATTAAGGGATCCATCCAAGAGGAAGACATAACGGTCATAAATATCTATGCACCCAACACAGGGGCACCTCAATACATAAGACAGATACTTTCAGACATAAAAGAAGAAATCAATAATAACACAATAATAGTAGGAGACTTTAGCACTCCTCTCACACCAATGGATAGATCATCTAAACAGAAAATTAATGAAGAAACACAAGCCTTAAATGCCACACTAGAAAAGATGGACCTCATCGATATCTTTAGGAGGTTCCATCCAAAAGCAGAAGAATACACTTTCTTCTCAAGTGCTCACGGAACATTCTCCAGGATAGACCACATCTTGGGCCACAAATCTAACCTCAGTCAATTCAAGAAAACTGAAATTACATCAACCATCTTCTCGGACCACAATGCAATGAGACTAGAGATCAACTACAGGATAAAAACTGCTAAAAATGCAAACACATGGCGATTAAACAACACATACCTAAAAAACCAACTGATTACTGAGGAAATCAAAGGAGAAATTAAAAAATTCCTAGAAGAAAATGACAATGAACACACGACAGTGCAAAATCTATGGGATACCACAAAAGCAGTTCTAAGAGGGAAATTAATAGCAATACAGTCCCACCTCAAGAAACTAGGAAAATATGAAGCAGATGACTTAACCCTCCGCTTAAAACAATTGGAAAAAGAAGAACAGAAACATCCCAAAGCCAGCAGAACACGAGAAATTATAAAGACTAGAGCAGAAATAAATCAGAAAGAAATGAAAGTAACGATAGTAAAGATAATGAAAACAAAAAGCTGGTTCTTTGAAAAGGTAAAGAAAATTAACAAGCCTCTGGCCAGACTCATCAAGAGAAAGAGAGAGAAGAACCAGATCAACAAAATCAAAAATGAAAAAGGAGAGATTACAACAGATCATGCAGAAATCCAAAGGATTCTAAGAGACTGTTATGAGCAACTCTATGGAAACAAACTGGACAACCTGGAAGAAATGGACAGTTTCTTGGGGAAGATCAATCTCCCAAGACTGAGCCAGAAAGAAACAGAAACTTTGAACAACCCAATCACAAGCTCAGAAATCGAATTAGTGATTAAAAATCTACCCAAAAATAAAAGCCCAGGGCCAGATGGCTTCATAGCCGAATTCTACCAAACACTTAAAGAAGAGATAATCCCTGTCCTTCTAAAACTATTCCAAAAAATTGCACAGGAAAGAAAACTTCCAAACACATTCTACAAGGCCACCATCACTCTGATACCCAAACCGGGCAAAGACAACACAAAAAAGGAAAATTACAGACCAATTTCCCTGATGAACTAGATGCCAAGATCCTCAACAAAATCCTAGCAAACAGAATTGAACGACACATCAAAAAGCTCATACATCACGATCAAGTTGGGTTCATCCCAGGCATGCAAGGATTCTTCAACATCCGCAAATCAACCAATGTGATACACCCTATCAACAACCTGAGAGACAAAACTCCCATGACCATCTCAAAAGATGCAGAAAAAGCCTTTGACAAAGTACAACATCCATTTATGATAAAAACCCTTCAGAAAATGGGCATAGAAGGAACCTATGTGAACATAGTGAAAGACATATATGAGAAGCCCACAGAGAACATTATCCTCAACGGTGAAAAACTGAAAGCATTCCCTCTAAGATGAGGAACAATATAGGGGTGTCCACTTTCACCACTACTATTCAACATAGTCCTGGAAGTTCTGGCAACGACAATAAGAGAAGAGAAAGAAATCAAAGGAATCCAGATTGGAAAGGAAGAAGTAAAGCTCTCTTTTTTTGCAGACGACATGATATTATACATAGAAAACCCCGAAGACACTATTACAAAGCTACTAGAGCTAATCAACAAATTCAGCAAAGTCGCAGGATACAAAGTCAACACACGGAAATCACTGGCATTCCTATACACAAACAATGAAAAATCAGGAAACAAAATCAAAGAGGCAATCCCCTTCACCACTGCAACCAAGAGAATCAGATACTTAGGAATAAACCTACCCAAAGAAACAACAGAATTGTACACAGAAAATTACAAGACACTCATGAGAGAAATTAAAGAAGCCTTAAACAGATGGAGAGATATTCCATGTTCCTGGGTCAGAAGAATCAATATTGTGAAAATGACCATACTACCAAATACCATCTACAGATTCAATGCGATCCCTATCAAACTTCCAATGACATTCTCCACAGAACTAGACCAAAGAATACCACCGTTCATATGGAAACACAAAAGACCTCGAATAGCCAAAGCAATCCTGAGAAAGAAGAATGGAGCTGGAAGGATCAGCCTCCCTAACCTCAGACTCTACTACAAAGCAACAGTCATCAAGACAGTATGGTACTGGCACAAAAACAGAACTATAGACCAATGGAACAAGATTGAGAACCCAGAGATAAACCCATGCACCTATGGGTACCTTATTTTTGACAAAGGAGGTGAAACTATAAAATGGGACAAAGACAGCCTCTTCAACAAGTGGTGCTGGGAGAATTGGACAGCTACATGCAAAAAAATGAAGTTGGAGTATTCCCTGACACCATGCACAAAGATCAACTCAAAATGGATTAAAGACCTAAATGTAAGACCAGAAACCATCAAACTCTTAGAGGAGAACATAGGCAAAACCCTCAAGGACATCAATCAAAGCAAGATCTTCTCTGACCCACCTACTAAAATAAAAAGAACTGAAAGCATTCCTCTAAGATAGGAACAATAAGGGTGTCCACTTTCACCACTACTATTCAACATAGTCCTGGAAGTTCTGGCAACGACAATAAGAGAAGAGAAAGAAATCAAAGGAATCCAGATTGGAAAGGAAGAAGTAAAGCTCTCTTTTTTTGCAGACGACATGATATTATACATAGAAAACCCCGAAGACACTATTACAAAGCTACTAGAGCTAATCAACAAATTCAGCAAAGTCGCAGGATACAAAGTCAACACACGGAAATCACTGGCATTCCTATACACAAACAATGAAAAATCAGGAAACAAAATCAAAGAGGCAATCCCCTTCACCACTGCAACCAAGAGAATCAGATACTTAGGAATAAACCTACCCAAAGAAACAACAGAATTGTACACAGAAAATTACAAGACACTCATGAGAGAAATTAAAGAAGCCTTAAACAGATGGAGAGATATTCCATGTTCCTGGGTCAGAAGAATCAATATTGTGAAAATGACCATACTACCAAATACCATCTACAGATTCAATGCGATCCCTATCAAACTTCCAATGACATTCTCCACAGAACTAGACCAAAGAATACCACCGTTCATATGGAAACACAAAAGACCTCGAATAGCCAAAGCAATCCTGAGAAAGAAGAATGGAGCTGGAAGGATCAGCCTCCCTAACCTCAGACTCTACTACAAAGCAACAGTCATCAAGACAGTATGGTACTGGCACAAAAACAGAACTATAGACCAATGGAACAAGATTGAGAACCCAGAGATAAACCCATGCACCTATGGGTACCTTATTTTTGACAAAGGAGGTGAAACTATAAAATGGGACAAAGACAGCCTCTTCAACAAGTGGTGCTGGGAGAATTGGACAGCTACATGCAAAAAAATGAAGTTGGAGTATTCCCTGACACCATGCACAAAGATCAACTCAAAATGGATTAAAGACCTAAATGTAAGACCAGAAACCATCAAACTCTTAGAGGAGAACATAGGCAAAACCCTCAAGGACATCAATCAAAGCAAGATCTTCTCTGACCCACCTACTAAAATAAAGGAACTGAAAAGAAAAGTGAACATGTGGGACCTCATGAAACTTAAAAGCTTTTGTACAGCAAAAAAAATTACAAAAAAGCTCAACAGACATCTCACAGAGTGGGAGAAAATCATAGCAAAGGAAATAACAAAGAATTAATCTCCAAAATCTACAAGCAACTCAGACAACTCAGCCCAGGAAAAACGAACAACCCAATCAAAAAATGGGAAAAAGCTCTAAAGAGACACCTCTCCAAAGAGGACATACAGATGGCCCAAAAGCACATGAAACGATGCTCAACTTCACTTATTATTAGAGAAATGCAAATCAAAACTACAATGAGATACCACCTCACACCCGTCAGAATGGCCATCATCATAAAATCTGCAGACAATAAATGCTGGAGAGGGTGTGGAGAAAAGGGAACCCTCTTGCATTGCTGGTGGGAATGTAAATTGATACAGCCTCTATGGAAGACAGTATGGAGATTTCTTAAAAAACTAAAAATAGAAGCACCCTATGACCCAGCAATCCCACTATTAGGCTTATATCCTGATGAAATCAAAACTGAAAGAAGAAAGCACCTGTACCCCAATGTTCATTGCAGCTCTCTATACAATAGCCAGAACTTGGAAGCAACCTAGATGTCCATCGACGAATGAATGGATCCAGAAGCGCTGGTACATATATGCAATGGAATACTACTCAGCTGTTCAAAGAAATGCAGAAAACTCAGTCCTAATGAAGCAACTGGTTCTAGAACCTATCATAAAAGTGAAGTACGTCAAAAAGAGAAAGACAAACACAGTATACTAACACACATATTTGGAATCTAGTAGGAGGTCTTGATAACACACTTAGGGAACTCATGGAAAAACAGACAGAGCATAGACATAGGGACATTGTGGGGAAGAAATAGGGAGGGGGAAGCATGGAGGGAGTAACATGGAAACCTATACTGTCATGTGTGGAAAAGATAGCTAGTGTCATAGAGCTAAGGGAATAGGAGTGCTTACAATGGCTTGGGGCGAAGGTCTGGAGGGGTGAGATGGGGGGAACTGAAGGGGTGGGGACCATGGATATGCATATGACTGATCTGGGAACATACATATCTGTGAACAACAAAACTCTGTAAAACCTTTAAAATAAAGAAAAAAATTAAATAAACATGCTTATTTAACTTATATGCACTTAAATAAACATACTTGTTACAATTATTTAAGTTAAATAAACATGCTTATTTAACTCGTATGCAGAGTCCATGATGCAAAATGCCTATATGGATGAAGCACAAGCTGGAATCAAAATTGCCAGAAGAAATATTAATAATCTCAAATATAAACATGACACCACCCTTATGGAAGAAAGCGAAGAGGAACTAAAGGGACTCTTGATGAAGAGTTAAAAATCTGGCTTAAAACTCAACATCCAAAAAGCTAAGATCATGGCATTCAGTCTCATACTTCATGGCAAATAGATGGACAAGCAATGCAAACAGTGGCAGACTTTATTTTCTTGGACTACAGCATCACTGCAGATGGTGACTGGAGCCATGAAATTAAAAGGCACTTTCTTCTTGGAAGAAAAACTATGACAGGACTAGACAGCATATTAAAAAATAGAGACATCATTTTGCTTACAAAGATCTGTATATTCAAAGCTATGGTTTTCCCTGTAGTCATATTAAGGTATGGCCCCCCCACTATTAGGTTTTGATGAAATCAAAACTGAAAGAAGAAAGCACCTGTACCCCAATGTTCATTGCAGCTCTCTATACAATAGCCAGAACTTGGAAGCAACCTAGATGTCCATCGACGAATGAATGGATCCAGAAGCGCTGGTACATATATGCAATGGAATACTACTCAGCTGTTCAAAGAAATGCAGAAAACTCAGTCCTAATGAAGCAACTGGTTCTAGAACCTATCATAAAAGTGAAGTACGTCAAAAAGAGAAAGACAAACACAGTATACTAACACACATATTTGGAATCTAGTAGGAGGTCTTGATAACACACTTAGGGAACTCATGGAAAAACAGACAGAGCATAGACATAGGGACATTGTGGGGAAGAAATAGGGAGGGGGAAGCATGGAGGGAGTAACATGGAAACCTATACTGTCATGTGTGGAAAAGATAGCTAGTGTCATAGAGCTAAGGGAATAGGAGTGCTTACAATGGCTTGGGGCGAAGGTCTGGAGGGGTGAGATGGGGGGAACTGAAGGGGTGGGGACCATGGATATGCATATGACTGATCTGGGAACATACATATCTGTGAACAACAAAACTCTGTAAAACCTTTAAAATAAAGAAAAAAATTAAATAAACATGCTTATTTAACTTATATGCACTTAAATAAACATACTTGTTACAATTATTTAAGTTAAATAAACATGCTTATTTAACTCGTGCAGAGTCCATGATGCAAAATGCCTATATGGATGAAGCACAAGCTGGAATCAAAATTGCCAGAAGAAATATTAATAATCTCAAATATAAACATGACACCACCCTTATGGAAGAAAGCGAAGAGGAACTAAAGGGACTCTTGATGAAGAGTTAAAAATCTGGCTTAAAACTCAACATCCAAAAAGCTAAGATCATGGCATTCAGTCTCATACTTCATGGCAAATAGATGGACAAGCAATGCAAACAGTGGCAGACTTTATTTTCTTGGACTACAGCATCACTGCAGATGGTGACTGGAGCCATGAAATTAAAAGGCACTTTCTTCTTGGAAGAAAAACTATGACAGGACTAGACAGCATATTAAAAAATAGAGACATCATTTTGCTTACAAAGATCTGTATATTCAAAGCTATGGTTTTCCCTGTAGTCATGTATGGGTATGAGTGTTGGACAATAATGGAGGCTAACTCCGAAGATATGATGCCTTTGAATTGTGGTGTCGGAGACGACTTGAGAGTTCCTTGGACTTCAAGGACATAAAACCAGTTAACCCTAAAGGTAATCAACCCTGAATATCCATTTGAAAGACTGATGCTGAAGTTGAAGCTGCAATACTTTGGCCATCTGATGCAAAGAGATGACCCATTGGAAAAGAACCCAATGTTGGGAAAATTAGAAGGCAGAAAGATAAAAGGGATGACAGAGGATGAGATCATTGGATGGTGTCACCAACTCAATGGACATGAATTTGAGCAAACTCTGAGAGATGGTGAAGGACAGGGAAGTCTGATGTTTTGCAGTCCATGGGTCACAGCTGGGCATGATAGAACAAGTGAACTTACTAAGAACAACTACAATGTATCACTAGTTACCTAATAACTATATCAAACTTTTTCATGTTTATCTTTTTATTATTTTTTCATTTTTATATTTATACAAACATTTATCTTTTATAATTTTCTATATTTATCCATGTAACATTTGTCTCTGTATCTAGTTTATATAAAACATGTGTTTTGTCATGGTTTAATTCTTTTATATTTTGTCTTTTTATTGATATATTCTATATATTTTTATTTTAATTGTTTCTTCACACACCATAGATATGCACTGTCCAATACATGTCATCATTTTTATTTAAGTTTACACTAATTAATGTAGATTACGATTTCAGTTCCTCAGTCACATTAGCCTGAGTCAAGGGTTCAATAGCTACATGTATTTATTTGCTACTGTTTTGTACTCTGCAGATACATAGCATCTCCATCAACAGAAAAGATCTATGTGGAGCTATGTGTCATTGTTGCTTAGTCACTAAGCCATGTCTGACTCTTCTGTGGCTACATGGACTGCAGCCTGCCAGGCTCCTCTGTCCATAAGATTTCCCAGGCAAGGATACTAGAGCTGTCAATCCCTTCTCTAGAAGACATTCCCAGCATAAAGACTGAACCCACTTCTCCTGCATTGGCTGGCAAATTCTTTGCCACTGAGCCACCAGGAAGCCCATAGGGAAGTATAGCCATAAAGTAATTGCACCATAATATACTATACAGTTTTTCTATTATTGGGTATCTAATTATTTCTCATTTTTATATATTATGAATAACTTTACAATAAATACATCTGTGTATATAGCTATTTGCTTTAGCTAATTATTTCTTAGGATCAAATTTAAGAACAGTTCTTGGGTCAAATAATTTGAAGTTTTATTCTAGTTTTTGGAACTTAAAGTCTTCCCAGAGTCTTTTCAAAAAAAGTTTATATCAACTTAAAAGTGATATGTGATTGTACTAGATTCATTGAAATGTCAACTGCACTGGTCATTATTGATTTAAAATTTTTATTCTACACTGCTTTTCTTTAAATAATAGCTTATACTTGAATTTACATTCTCTTTTATTCACTATTGTTGATTGATGACATGGTTTCCTGTCAAGCTTTACTTTTTCTTGTGTCAACTGTGTATTTACATCTTTCCTCATTTATATTTTGATTTCTCAGTGTTTTCCTTATTAGTTGAATGAAACCTTTATAACTATATCAAATTTCCCAGTAATATAATGTTTAAAAATTTTGTTTTTTACAAAATATAATTATAATGTACCCTACAAAATGCTATAAAAATAAATAAGCACTAAGTTTCTTGCAGATTTTCAAAGATTGTTTTTGTATGTTTTAAATATTACTTTATGGATCATAAAATGAGACAGTGAGAAGTAAATAATTTTTCAATAAAGACTATTTAACTCTTAGGAACTACAGGAGACATGCAGACTTCTACAAATCAAGAAGGGAGCCAGGACTCATAATTTTATAAATTTCCCCCAATTCCCTAACCTGTAATGAGATTTAGCAACTTCAGACTCTTAAATATTTTTAGGCTTAACTTGTTGCTCCTTCTACTGAAGGCACATCTAAAACCCTGAGCTGTAACCACCCAGAGGAACATGCTTGTGTTAATTCATAAGAACCAGTACTGAAAATGTCCAGAATCATTTGAAGTCCTGGACTTGATGCCTGGGAGACCCACAGGGGAAGTCAGTGGAGTTGCAGCTAATATGTAGAGCATTTTGTACCTCATACTGATTAGTTTCTCAAAGTTCTCTCTCCTGATAGGAGATGAATCAGCAAATAGAAACTCAGTAGGGGACTTAAAGTTGGCATGATTTTTTGTTAGTTGTTTTAAATAGTAAAAGTAATACATTCTCATACAAATATGATCAAACCTTACCAAAGGCTGTATGAAATGATGAGAGTCCTACCCATGACCTCACCTATTCTCCATCCTCACCCCCAGTTTCACTCTTCAGTGGTAAGCATGGTGACCTGTTTCTTATATATAATTTTAGAGATATTCTGTGCATATGAAAGCATCTTTATATAAATACATGCATATTTTTATAAATATTATCACACTGTAATAACTGTCCTACAAATTGATTCCTTCACTTAATAGAGTTTAGATACTTTTCTATATCAGTGTATATAGCTATATTAATTTTCTTAAACACATCATCATATTTACTTGTATGAATGTGCTGTAATTTATTTTGCACTACTGATGGATATTTTTTCCTAAATTTCTTGATTTAAAAGTAGCACTGTAATAAACATTTTCAAGAGGCAGAATATATAGTGGTAAAGGGAAATGGTTCTATTTTGGTCTGAATATTGATCCTTCTATTTCCTTACTGTGTGATCTTGGACAGATTAGTTTCTCTTTGCCTCAGTGTCTTCTTGTGGAAAATTAACATAATATAGCTGATATCTTGTTAAGATTGTTAGGATGATTTAATGAGTTAACAATACACAGTAAGAAATTAAGTACTTATACATTAAGTGCTAGACACAAAGAAAACACTAACAATTGTTAGTTAATAGGATTGTATACTTTTTAGCATATTTTTATCAATATGAATTCTTAGTTGTTAAAAATATTTGGATAAAAGGGGTGTATGCATTTTAAATGCTGGTAGGTATTACCCCTTTCCCCACTAAAAAAAAAAAAAAGAGAAAAACACCTGCAAGCATGGGATATTAATAAACTTTTTTAATTTTGTAAATCTGATAGGTGAATTAAAAGCAGCTTGTCATTTTAAATTTCCTCTCTTTAATTATGAGTGAGCATTAGCATCTTTTCACATGTTTACTGGCCATTTATGTTTCTTCCCATGTGAACTGCCTGTTCTTGGCTTTTGCACATTTGTTGTTGTTTGGTCTTTTATGTGTTTTTTTCTTATTATTATTGATTTATAGTGTTCTTTCTATATAAAGGAATTTGGCTCTTTGTCATATGTGTTCCAAATGTGTTTCCCAATTTATATTTTAACTTTGTTTATATGTTTTTTCTGTCCAAAAATTTTAACTTACACATTTAAATTAATTGTCCTTTTCCTTTATGGCTTTTTAAAGTCATGCTTTGAAAGTCTTTCTAGGTGGGTTAGATTTGAATCATGTACTGGAAGTATTTTTGCTGAAAGAGTCAGTTATGGATATAAAAACTAGAAGTAATTTTAGAGGTTGTGTAATTCAACTTTCCTTTTTATCTTTGCAGAAGAAATTTAGTCCAATGAAGGGAATGGATTTTAAAGATTTCATAGCAAGCAAATGAAAAAAATGTAGACTAGATCTATGGTATCCTGATGCCTATTCCAGTGATCAATTTAGTTTAACCAGTTGCTTCATAAAAGAGTTTTCTTACTTAAACAAAAAAAACACATATATATTTAAATAGCTTAGAGATAGAGTTCATGTTTTTTTCAAAAAAGTATACAACACATTTAGAAAAAAAAGATTCATTTTAATTTTTCACTTAAATTTCAGTTAGAGAAATCTCAATATATTTTCTGCTAAAAATAAATCATTTATGAATTTGGGATGGACATGAAGGCGCTGCTATATTTAAAATGAATAACCAACAAGGACCTACTGTATAACATATGGAGCTCTGCTGAATGTTATGTGGCAGTCTGGACAGGAGGGTAGTTTAGGGGAGAATGGATACATGTGTATGTATGGCTGAGTTCCTTCATTGTGTCCTGAATCTATCACAACACTGTTTGTTAATTTGTTATACCCTAATACAAAATAAAAAAGGTTTTAAGAAATCATGTATGTGCCTTATGTGTTTAGTTGATTTTTAAAAATTTTAATTGGAGGATAATTGCTTTACAATGTTGTGTTGGTTTCTGCTGTACAACAACATGAATCAGACATAACTATCTGTGTGTGTGTGTGTGTGTGTGTATATATATATATATATATATATATATATATATATATACACATCCCCTCTCTATTAAGTTTCCTTCGCACCATGCCACCCTTCTGGGTCATCATAGAGTGACAGGCTGGGCTCCCTGTATTATATAGCAGCTTCCCACTAGCTGTTTATTTTACACATGATAGTGTATATATGTCAGTGCTACTCTTCCAATTCGTCCCACCCTCTCCTCCACCCGCTGTGTCCACAACAACAGTTCTCTACATCCCCATCTGCATTCTTTCCCTGCAGATAGGTCCATCAGTGCCATTTTATAGATTCCATATATATGTTTGCTCTTTCTAACAATTCATCTGTATAACAGCCACCTCAGTTCAAACAATTCACATTAGTTCTTTTCATGAGTAATATTCCTTTGTATATACATGCCACAGCTTCTTTATCTATTCATCTGTCCATGGACATCTAGGTTGCTTTCATGTTCTGACTATTGTAAATAATGCTTCAATGAATATTAGGATATATACATCTTTTTGAATTATGGTTTTCTCAGGGTATATGCCCAGTAATGGAATTTCTATGTCATGTAGTAGTTTTAGGACTTCCCTGGTGAGTCAGACAGTAAAGAATCTGCCTGCAATGCAGGAGACACAGGTTCAATCCCTGGGTCAGGAAGATTCTCTGAAGAAGGGAATGGCTACCCACTTCAGTATTCTTACCTGGCAGGCTACAGTCTGTGGGTTGCAAAGAACTGGACACAACTGAGTAGCTAATACTTTCACTTTTTCATGGTAGTTTTATTCCTATGTTTTAAAGCAATCTCCATAATGGTTCCATAGTGGCTGCATTAATTTACATTCACCAAAGGAGCATATCAAGTTCAGTTTTTTTTTTTTTTTTTAACTTTTTCAGTTATAAAGTGTGAAAAGTGGATTTATTTTAACAAAAATTTATTGTGTCTGATAGATATTAGAACTGAAAAGCTGCTAACTTCAGGCTCACCTTCCTTTCTCTGCTTTGACAAAGCCTGGAAAGGTCTCCAATTCTTTTTACATTGTTTGGTACCTGAGCCATTGTGACCTATCTTGAATACAGGCTACTCACTGCCTCCAAGATATGATGCAAGTTCCATAGCCAAACTTACTGTAGTCATTTGACCTCTAGCACCTATGCATGGTCTTCCACCCTTACATTTTCCTTTATACATGCTGTTTCTCTGCTTGGGATAACTCACCAAGACACATGGTAATAAAGCTGGTAAAAATTAAGACAAAGATAAATTGTTAAGAGTGACAAGGGAAAAAGACAAATAACATGCAAGAGTGACAAGGGAAAAAGACAAATAACATGCAAGGTAAAACCCACAGTTATTAGCTGATTTCTCAATAGAAACTCTACAAGCCAGAAGGGAATAACACAATATCAAACAGTAATCAAGGAGAAGAAAGTACTACCAAGAATACTGTACCCATCAAGACTCTCACTCAGATTTGATAGAAAAATCAAAAGTTTTTCAGGCAAGTTAAGAGAATTCAGCACCACTAAACCAATTTTACAATAAATGCTAAAGGAACTTCTCTAGGCAGAAAACACAAAAGAAGGAAAATATCTACTAAAAATAAATCCAAAACAGTGGACAGAATGGTAATAGGATCATACATATCAATAATTACCTTAAGTGTACATGAGTTAAATGCACCAACCAAAAGACATAGACTGGCTGAGTGGATACAAAAACAAGACCCATATATATGCTGTCTACAAGAGACCCACTTCAAACCAAGGGACACTTACAAACTGAAAGTAAGGGGATGGAAGAAGGTATTTCTTGCAAATGGAAATCATAAGAAGGCTGGAATAGCAATACTCATATCAGACAAAAAATATTTTAAAACAAATACTGTTAACAGAGAAAAAGAAGGGCATTTCATAATGATCAAGGTTAAATCCAAGAAGATGTAACAATTTATATATATATATATATATATATATATATATATATATATATATATATGAACCCAACATAGGAGAACCTCAACATCTAAGCAAATACTAACAAATATAAAAGGAGAAATTGACAGTAACCAATTATAGTGGGGGACTTTAATACCTGAAATGCATCAATGAACAGATTGTCCAGACATAAAATCAATAAGGAAACCCAGGCCTTAAATGACACTTTAGATGAGTTGGACTTTTGAGATTTATAGAGTATTCCACTCAAAAGCATAAGACTACATATTTTTCTCAACTGCACATAGAACATTCTCCAGGAGTGACCACAGACTGGTAAGCCTTGATAAATTTAAGAAAATTGAAATATTATCAAGCATCTTTTCTGATCATAACACTATAAGATTAGAAATAAGCTGCAAGAAAAAAACTCTGAGAAACAGAACTTAGCAACTGTTGGATCTCTAAAGAAAACAGAAAAGAAATTAAAAATACCCAGAGACAAATGAAAATGAAAGCACAATGTTTCAAAACTTGCAGGATGCAGCAAAAACAGTTCTAAGAGGGATGTTTATAGCAACAAAATCTTACCTCAAGAAACAAGAAAACTCTCAAAAACAACCCAACCTTACACCTAAAACAGCTAGAGAAAGAAGAACAAATAAAACCTAAGGTTAGTAGAAGGAAGAAAATCATCAAGATCAGAGCAGAAATCAATGAAATAGAGACAGAGAAAATAATCACAAAGATCAATCAAACTAAAAGCTGGTTCTTGAAAAGATAAACAAGATTGATAAAACTTTAGCCAGACTCCAAGATAAAAAGGGAGAGGACACAAATAAGTAAAATTTGAAATGAAAAAGGAGAAGTTACAACCAACCACACAGAAATACCAAGAATCATAAAAGACTGCTATGAACAACCGAATGCCAAAAAAATGGACAACCTAGAAAAATGTGAATCAAAATTATAATGAGATAAAACCTCACACTGGTGAGAATAGCTATCATCAAAAATAAACAAAAAATGCTGGAGAGGGTGTGAAGAGAAGAGAATCCTTTTGCTCTGTTGGTGGGAAGGTAAATTGCTATAGTCACTATGGAGAACAGTATGGAGGTTCCTTAAAAAACTAAAGAAAATGCTACCATATGACCCTGCCATCCCACTCCTGGGCATATATCCAGAGGAAAACATGGCCCAAAGAGATACATGTACCTCAATATTCATTGCAGCACTGTTTGCAATGGCCAAAACATGGAAACAACTTAAATGTCCATCAGCAGAGAAATGGATAAAGAAGATGATATATATATATATATATATATGTAAGAATATCACTCAGACATTTAAAAAAAATGAAATAAGGCCATTTTCAGCAACATGGATGGGTCTAGATAGTGTCATGCTGAGAGTGTCAGACAGAGAATGAGAAATATCATGTGACATTCCTTATATGTGGATTCTAAAAAGAAATGGTACAAATTAACTTATTTACAGAACAGAAAGAGACTCACAGACTTAGAGAGCAAGCTCATAGTTGCAGTGGGGAAGGGATAGTTAAGCACTCTGGGAAGGTCATGTACACACTGCTATATTTAAAGTAGATAACCAACAAAAATCTATTGTATAGCACATGGGAGTCTGTTCAATGCTATGTGCCAACCTGGATAGGAGGAAATTTGGGCAGAGAAGAGATGTACGTATATGTATGGCTGAGTCCCTTCACTGTTCATCTGAAGCTATCACAATTTTGTTAATTGGCTATACCCCAATACACATTATTATTTGTGTTAAAAAATAATTAAGAAGAAAATAAGAGAGGGCAAAAAACAGGATTATGGCACACAGTGCTGAAAGAAAATAATCACAAAGATCAATCAAACTAAAAGCTGGTTCTTGAAAAGATAAACAAGATTGATAAAACTTTAGCCAGACTCCAAGATAAAAAGGGAGAGGACACAAATAAGTAAAATTTGAAATGAAAAAGGAGAAGTTACAACCAACCACACAGAAATACCAAGAATCATAAAAGACTGCTATGAACAACCGAATGCCAAAAAAATGGACAACCTAGAAAAATGTGAATCAAAATTATAATGAGATAAAACCTCACACTGGTGAGAATAGCTATCATCAAAAATAAACAAAAAATGCTGGAGAGGGTGTGAAGAGAAGAGAATCCTTTTGCTCTGTTGGTGGGAAGGTAAATTGCTATAGTCACTATGGAGAACAGTATGGAGGTTCCTTAAAAACTAAAGAAAATGCTACCATATGACCCTGCCATCCCACTCCTGGGCATATATCCAGAGGAAAACATGGCCCAAAGAGATACATGTACCTCAATATTCATTGCAGCACTGTTTGCAATGGCCAAAACATGGAAACAACTTAAATGTCCATCAGCAGAGAAATGGATAAAGAAGATGATATATATATATATATATATATGTAAGAATATCACTCAGACATTTAAAAAAAATGAAATAAGGCCATTTTCAGCAACATGGATGGGTCTAGATAGTGTCATGCTGAGAGTGTCAGACAGAGAATGAGAAATATCATGTGACATTCCTTATATGTGGATTCTAAAAAGAAATGGTACAAATTAACTTATTTACAGAACAGAAAGAGACTCACAGACTTAGAGAGCAAGCTCATAGTTGCAGTGGGGAAGGGATAGTTAAGCACTCTGGGAAGGTCATGTACACACTGCTATATTTAAAGTAGATAACCAACAAAAATCTATTGTATAGCACATGGGAGTCTGTTCAATGCTATGTGCCAACCTGGATAGGAGGAAATTTGGGCAGAGAAGAGATGTACGTATATGTATGGCTGAGTCCCTTCACTGTTCATCTGAAGCTATCACAATTTTGTTAATTGGCTATACCCCAATACACATTATTATTTGTGTTAAAAAATAATTAAGAAGAAAATAAGAGAGGGCAAAAAACAGGATTATGGCACACAGTGCTGAAAGAAAATTCCACCTGTATTAAAAAAAAATAAAGCTTTTTAATGAAGAAATAAAAATAAGCCCATGGAAATAAAATCTGGGAGAATTTGCTTCTAGCTGAGATAGTTTGCAAGAAATATTGAAAGCTGTACAGTAGAAGCTAACACAACATTGTAAAGCACCTATACTCCAATACATTATTTTAAATGTTGAAAGGGAGTAACAGCAAGGAATAATTTGAATCTTCATGAAAAAGCAAAAAGCTATAGTAAAAGGAATTATGTAGGTATTGTTAGAGAGAATAGATACACATTTATTTTTATTCTTTTCTTTAGAAAAATCAATGATATGAGACAATATAACTGAAATTATACTATTTACTCTTAGACATGAAGAAGTATAACATATATGACAATACGATTCAAAGAAGGAGAATGGAAACCAAGGTAAATTAGAACAAAGAAATAGTGTCAGTAAATGAATCCACAGAAAGAAATGAAAAAAATATATACAAAATAGTAAACATAATGATTAACATAAAAAGCTCAATAAATTGTTCTTTCTTGACTTCTTTAATAGACTTAAGATTATATAAAGCAAAAGCTAAGAAAACATATTGTTTGATTACATATATATAGACAAACTGTGCAAAACAGTTATTATATAAGGGCAGAGAATGGATCTGTAGAGGAGTAAAGTATCTTTTTTTTTTCAAGTCGCCCAGACATGTCCGACTCTTTACAACCCATGGACGAGCCATGGAATTCTCCAAGCAAGAATACTGGAGTGGGTAGCCTTTCCCTTCTCCAGGGAATCCTCCCAACCCAATAGGATGAAAAACTATTCTAAATGTGCAGAAAGCAAGAGCCACCACATTTCAAGATCTACTATTTCCTTATCATATAGGAAGTACAGAAAACAAATTTTAGCTCTCCAAGGCTAAGAGAGAAAGAAAATCATATCACAGTCCTCTCCTAACAACTTCTTAGATGGTGCAGTTAATTTTCAACTGACCTGATTACGTTTCTTATAGAATGATGTTCCTTTCTCTTTCCTCTCAGATGCCAGTTCCTATGTATCTCCTTTCCATGCCTATTTGGTTCTGGGAGAAAACAGCTGAAGCTTGCTTTCAGAAGGAAGTTTATAATAGTTTAGCTCCTTTACTAGTAATACACAAACCCAGCTTTCTAAAAGCTGTGTTAATATGTTTTTTCTTCATTTATGCATTCATTCATTCATCCTTAGAATTAGTAAATATTTGACAAACAATATAAGAGCCAAGTCGTAGGAATGAAATAGTGAGAAAAGCAGAGTTTCTGCTACTTTCAAGGAACTGATATCTTAGTCCTGTTTTGAAGGTTTAATGCCTAGTGTTCTCAATCTTATGATCACAAAATATCTAGCCCAAGCCTCAACATCCTTCAGAGATAAGGCATTATTAAACCAAGTACTCAAGATTCAGTCATTCAGAGACTGAATGATGGAAGTTTGGAAAACTAGTGCCAAAATTGAGGCAGCAGAAAGGAATGAACATGGAATACATAGTCAGAAGTTACTATGCCTAGGCCCAGCTCTGCTGTCCACTGCCTCTTTGCCTC
Organism: Tragulus kanchil; assembly: GCA_022376925.1. NCBI lineage: Eukaryota > Metazoa > Chordata > Mammalia > Artiodactyla > Tragulidae > Tragulus > Tragulus kanchil. The sequence continues at coordinate 73,567,637 of JAIOJX010000001.1, read as the reverse complement.
TTTTTGCTCATGTGGAGGATGGAGTTAATGAAAATCTCTACATAGCATTGGGGAATTAAATAAAATACTTTCAGTCATTCTATATCCACCTACCCTGCTATAGTTGTCTATATCTGAAATTATTTTTGATTCTTCATATTCTTATTCATGTACCTCCCCTAAAATGAAAGCCTTCTAAAGGCAGTCAGTGACTTTGTCTGACCTGTTCATCACTATATCCCTAGTCAGATTGTGCCTGTTAGATACTGGTTTATGGTAGACACTGAATATATTTTTATCAACAAAATGAATGATAATGAATGTAAAGAAATTTTTACATTTATTAAATGCTATACATATAATCATTGTTAAAAATCTCTAATCCAAAACATCTTGTTTTATAGATCTCCAAAGACAATTTGATATATGAGAAAGAGTGTTGGATTAGGAATTAAACCAGAGTTCAAATTACAATCCTGCTACTTTCCAGCTGTTCCACTTTAGACAAGTACTTTACCTCCCCAAACTTTCTTTAACTCTTTCATTTTCCTCACTGGATGACTATGCAGACACCATGAGCTAATGCCTGTGCTTTATGTACCTAAAATGCTCTGAAAATATAAGTTTATAAGATGAGAAAACTGAGAGTCAAGTAACTGGTCCAAAGCCAGGTAGCAAGTTAGTGTCAGAATTTATAATGGAATCTCAGGCTTCCAGTTCCTATTCTATTATACCAAAGCAGATCCCAGAGCAGAAACAGTAGAGGAATGTAGATAGTGCCCAGGAGTAAGGGAAAGCAGGCTCTGTCTAAATGACTCTTTGTCTCTTCATTGTAATGGAAAAGTGGAACTGGAAAGGTAGTGTGAGAGAGACCAGCTGATCACTCTGCAGGACGGAAAGGGCTTGTTCATTAAGTTGAACTCTTCATCTATGTTTATCTAACAATGATAGTTCCATCACCTCCTTACTACTTCACTTTTACCTAGTTCAAAAAGATGCTAAAAATGACACATTTTCTTCCTCAGGTGTTGCCCTAGATTACGTTTTTTTTAATTTTTATTTTTTAGCTTGTGTCTACCTGTAATATAGAAAAAGAATAAGGCAAAGTAAGGGCATGCAACATTTTTTATTTCTATTGAGGACAAAGTAATCCGAGGGATTTAGATTAGATGTGAGGAAGAATTTTGGCCAGGATGTTAGCAGATCAAATTGATATTGTGAATTCTTTGATAATTTTAAAGAGTTTCTCATTCATCTGATATAGGTCATGTACCCAGATTATTACCCTACAGGCTCCTTTGCCCATGGGATATTCCTGACAAGAATACTGGAGTGGGTTGCCATTTCTTTCTCCACTGATAAATATTAACAGTGTCTTAATTAGAACTCAAAAGTTGTTCAGTATCCATCTTGGCCTTCAAAATAGCCTGCTACTTGAAAAGCAGCATTGATGGTTTTCAAGTTTTGTTCTTTGGCCAAAAGGTAAGTGGAAGAGAACAGAAAGAGGGAGGAGAGTTGATTAGAAAATTCTGAGGCAGCGTCTGGGCTAGACACTGGAAATTCATCAGTGAAGGCCATATGATGGAGGAGGGCAACATACATAAACGGGTTATTTTTGGTATAAAACCTTATAGGTGACTTGAAAGAAAGCTGTATAAGTTGGGGACATGATCATATTCTGTGAAAGGGATGGAAGATCACGAAGAGCTTTAGGAAGTAGGAGCCTCCTGAGCTGAGGCCTGAGATGTGACAAGGGAGAGAAATGGTTGAGGGCAGGATAAGGTTATTCCCATTAGAAGGAATTGTAATGTAAGCAAAGACACTGGGGTGTAAAACAGCAGAATTAGGTTGGAGAACTGATATAGGGTAGTACTGTTAGGAGGTCATTTGGATAAGGTAGTAAAAGTGGTGAAAGAGCTAGAAATTAACCTTTAATATCAAGTTAATGCTTTGAATTTGTATCCTGTAGGGTAGGTGGTTTTCAGTACCTACCCAATAAGATTGCTTAGATATTGAAGAAAATTATAAATTCTTATATCTCATCTGTTAGCTGCAGATTCAGAAGACTCTGGGAAAAGTAGGGATGGAACCAGATGTCTGTATAGCTGACCCTAACTATTCAGAGGGGCTGGTTCCAGGATCTCTGTGCACAACTAATTCCAAAGATGCTCAAGTTCTTTATATAAAATATAAATTATATCTGCATATGATCTATTCGCATCTTCAGTATACTTTAAATCACCTCTAAATTACTTACAATATCTAATAGAATGTGCTGTTACTGTGTTTGTGCATTCTCAGTTGTCTGACTTTTTGTGACCCCATGAACTGTAGCCCACCAGGCTTCTCGTTCCATGAAGTTGTCCAGGCAAAGATATCGGAGAGAGTTGTCATTTCCTATTCCAGAGCATCTTCCCAACCCAGGGATTGAACCAGCATCTCTTGTGTCTCCTGCATTGGCAGGCGGATACTTTACCACTGTGCCACCTGGGAAGCAGCACAATGCAAATGCTATGTAAGTTGTTGTACATATAGTACAAATTCTGTGTAAATAATTTCCAGCATGCAAGTTTTACTTTTTGGAACTTTCTGGAATTTTAATAGAATATTTTTGAACTGCAGTTGTTTGAATCTGTGGGTGCAGGACCTCCAGATATGGAGGTTAGCAATTGTATTGCTAAGTAGCTCTTCAGAGAATTATGATACACCGGTGAATTTGGCCACTGCTGTAAACCATGGGGAGTTTTGAGAACTCTTAAGGAGTTAGAGAAACCAGTATTTTAGATAGAATTCCTCTGTGATCCAGCACATGTGAAGGGCCTTTAGGAAGTAGGAGCCTCCTGAGCTGAGGCCTGAGATGACAGGAGAGAAATGGTTGAGGGCAGGATAGATTCCCATTAGAAGGAATTGTAATGTAAGCAAAGACACTGGGGTGTAAAACAGCAGAATTAGGTTGGAGAACTGATATAGGGTAGTACTGTTAGGAGGTCATTTGGATAAGGTAGTAAAAGTGGTGAAAGAGCTAGAAATTAACCTTTAATATCAAGTTAATGCTTTGAATTTGTATCCTGTAGGGTAGGTGGTTTTCAGTACCTACCCAATAAGATTGCTTAGATATTGAAGAAAATTATAAATTCTTATATCTCATCTGTTAGCTGCAGATTCAGAAGACTCTGGGAAAAGTAGGGATGGAACCAGATGTCTGTATAGCTGACCCTAACTATTCAGAGGGGCTGGTTCCAGGATCTCTGTGCACAACTAATTCCAAAGATGCTCAAGTTCTTTATATAAAATATAAATTATATCTGCATATGATCTATTCGCATCTTCAGTATACTTTAAATCACCTCTAAATTACTTACAATATCTAATAGAATGTGCTGTTACTGTGTTTGTGCATTCTCAGTTGTCTGACTTTTTGTGACCCCATGAACTGTAGCCCACCAGGCTTCTCGTTCCATGAAGTTGTCCAGGCAAAGATATCGGAGAGAGTTGTCATTTCCTATTCCAGAGCATCTTCCCAACCCAGGGATTGAACCAGCATCTCTTGTGTCTCCTGCATTGGCAGGCGGATACTTTACCACTGTGCCACCTGGGAAGCAGCACAATGCAAATGCTATGTAAGTTGTTGTACATATAGTACAAATTCTGTGTAAATAATTTCCAGCATGCAAGTTTTACTTTTTGGAACTTTCTGGAATTTTAATAGAATATTTTTGAACTGCAGTTGTTTGAATCTGTGGGTGCAGGACCTCCAGATATGGAGGTTAGCAATTGTATTGCTAAGTAGCTCTTCAGAGAATTATGATACACCGGTGAATTTGGCCACTGCTGTAAACCATGGGGAGTTTTGAGAACTCTTAAGGAGTTAGAGAAACCAGTATTTTAGATAGAATTCCTCTGTGATCCAGCACATTTTGTGGACTGAAGAGGATCAGATAGTAGCCAGAAAGACTTAAGTAAGAGTTGGAGTTATCTTGAAGATAAGGTTGTGTGTGTGTTTGTGTGTGTGTGCGTGTATGTGTGCAGCAGGGTATGATTTAGGTAGCAAAATCAGCAGATAGTAGTCACTGATTGACCGAATAATGATAATAAATGGGATACACTGAGGAAGTGTATTACATTAAGTCCAAGATGTCTTGTAGTTTTCCATGTTGAATCATTGGAGACTACCATCCCCTGTGAGAAACTACATTCTAATAATTGTTCTTGGATTTAGAGAGACCTGAGTTCAGATTTTGCAACCATTATTTACCGTCTATAGACCTTGGGCACAATGACTAAAGTTTTTGGATGTCAGTGTTCTCTTCTATAAGATAGATATAATGATGCATACTTCATTATTTTGCTATAAATATTAAATGAGATTTAGATATATAGACTGCAATATGGTATCTGAGACATACCAGTAAATGTTAGCTGTTATTACTACACTGTATACTTGAGTATATACTAGATTGAGATGAGATAGGGCATTTTTATTCTCTGCCAATAAAATTTGACTGTGGGGAAAAGCCCCCCTCTACTCACAATCACAATTAGCACCTTAGGTTGGGGAGCAAAACACTTTCCCAAATGTCAAATTAATATCTAGTCTTGTCTTGCCTTGGGGAAGGCCTTGTTGTTTGGGTGTTGAGAGCAGCATAAACCTTGTTGCTGGTGAGTGTCTCAATGAAGGTAGATACCTAGATCTTGTAGGTTCTTTGGGCCAACATGAAATGTATATACTTGGATTTCCTGGCTGTAAACTGAGCTTGGAGTCTCATCAACATTTCATTCCTCCCCATGTTGTCTCTGTTTTGATGATGCTATCTTCCTTCTTTGGGCTTGTGAAATCCTCAGACACTGTTGAACTTCTTAAGCTACATGGTATTTTACCCACCTCAAACCAAATCGCAAAAGGGCTCTAAAGATAAAGTTAGTTTTTTTCTCAGGGCTTTCATAAGTTTTTGGAGTTAGAGAAACCAGTATTTTAGATAGAATTCCTCTGTGATCCAGCACATTTTGTGGACTGAAGAGGATCAGATAGTAGCCAGAAAGACTTAAGTAAGAGTTGGAGTTATCTTGAAGATAAGGTTGTGTGTGTGTGTGTGTGTGTGTCGTGTATGTGTGCAGCAGGGTATGATTTAGGTAGCAAAATCAGCAGATAGTAGTCACTGATTGACCGAATAATGATAATAAATGGGATACACTGAGGAAGTGTATTACATTAAGTCCAAGATGTCTTGTAGTTTTCCATGTTGAATCATTGGAGACTACCATCCCCTGTGAGAAACTACATTCTAATAATTGTTCTTGGATTTAGAGAGACCTGAGTTCAGATTTTGCAACCATTATTTACCGTCTATAGACCTTGGGCACAATGACTAAAGTTTTTGGATGTCAGTGTTCTCTTCTATAAGATAGATATAATGATGCATACTTCATTATTTTGCTATAAATATTAAATGAGATTTAGATATATAGACTGCAATATGGTATCTGAGACATACCAGTAAATGTTAGCTGTTATTACTACACTGTATACTTGAGTATATACTAGATTGAGATGAGATAGGGCATTTTTATTCTCTGCCAATAAAATTTGACTGTGGGGAAAAGCCCCCCTCTACTCACAATCACAATTAGCACCTTAGGTTGGGGAGCAAAACACTTTCCCAAATGTCAAATTAATATCTAGTCTTGTCTTGCCTTGGGGAAGGCCTTGTTGTTTGGGTGTTGAGAGCAGCATAAACCTTGTTGCTGGTGAGTGTCTCAATGAAGGTAGATACCTAGATCTTGTAGGTTCTTTGGGCCAACATGAAATGTATATACTTGGATTTCCTGGCTGTAAACTGAGCTTGGAGTCTCATCAACATTTCATTCCTCCCCATGTTGTCTCTGTTTTGATGATGCTATCTTCCTTCTTTGGGCTTGTGAAATCCTCAGACACTGTTGAACTTCTTAAGCTACATGGTATTTTACCCACCTCAAACCAAATCGCAAAAGGGCTCTAAAGATAAAGTTAGTTTTTTTCTCAGGGCTTTCATAAGTTTTTCACAAAGGATAGAAGTGGCTGCTACTTTTCTGCTTTCATCAGTAGTGTCTGACAGAGTAGGAGGCAGCATAGTGTATTTCAGAGCTCACCGAAATGGGAGTCAGATATCTTGGACTATAGTCTCAAGGAAATGTTAGTATGGCATGAGGAAATTGGAGATAAATGACCATTTCTTTTAAGTGTGCCAAGATTTTTTCCATGTTATCTGACTTTTGTCACAAAAGTCCTTTGAGGCTAGTATATAGTTTTCTCTACTTTATAGATAATGAAACTGATGGTAGGGAGTTAGGTTCACTTTCTGCCCAACATCACATATCTAGTGATCAGTAATGTGTGTGTGTGTAGGGGGGGATCAGTTACTCAGTCCTGTCTGACTCTTTGTTACCCTATAGACTGTAACCCACCAGGATCCTCTGTCCATGGAATTTTCCAGGCAAGAATACTGAAGTGGGTTGTCATTTCATACTCCAGGGGATCTTCCTGACCTAGGGATCAAGCCTGAATTTCTTTCGTCTTCTGCATTAACAGACAGATTCTCTTAGGGGGAGGGTTGGGGAGGGAGGGGGTGGGCGGGCCACTTCTATTGGTCTTTCATTTATCTATTTTTCATCCATCTTTATTCTTTGGCCGATGTGGGCCTCCCATCGTGGTGGCCTCTGCTGTTGCAGAGCACCGACTCTGGACACATGTGCCTCAGAGCTCTGGCTTGGTAATTGGACACATCAGTCCAGCCGATCTGTGGCACGTGGGATCTTCCCAGGTCAGGGATCGAACCGGCACCCCTTGCACTGCAAGGCAGTGTCTTTATCCACTGGACCACCAGGGAAGCCCCAACAGACAGATTCTTTACCATTGTGCCACCTGAGAAGCCCCAGTGATTAGTAATAGTGAGATTCAAACCTGAGTTTCTCTGCCCATGAAGCCTTTCTTTTCCTGTTGTCATATGACACTGCAACTTAATAGAAAACACCATCTAGTCTGAGCTTCATTCTCCTCATTTGTAAAATGGGTGGTCTAACCTTTGCTCTATAGAATGATAAATCTTCTGAAACCAGACTTAGGAAAGAGAACAACAGTATTTGTATCTTTGGGCTTTTTAATGTGCTCTAAGTGCTTCTCATTATACCTGCCACATAGTAACATGCTAAGCTGATTTAGTTGTGTCCAACTCTTTGCAACCCTATGGACTGTAGCCTTCGAGGCTCTTCTGTTCATTGGATTCTCCAGGAAAGAACACTGGAGTGAGTTGCCATTTCCTTCTCCAGCCACATAGTAGAGAATTCAAATACTGGCTTATTCTTTCGAATAAGAAGGCAATTTCATAATGAAATGAAATCCAATTGTGTAGGTGTTATACTGTTTAATGCTACTACCATCTTTTCAAAGGGTTCTGGAGTGTAGCTGAGTGACTGATGTTGGTCATTATACAGATTTTTCAAAGGTTGTCTATTCTATATACTAGGTTCTGTGATAGCTTAGTATGCAGAATGATACTAGAAACATTATTCTACCTCATAACTCTGGCATACAAATCATAGCATTTGACTTCTAGTCTCAGGCCCAACTCTGATAAGCTGTCTCTCCAGATCAGTTCTCTGTATTTTCTCTGGGCTCTAAATTTTCTCCCTGAACAATGAGGGACTTAAACCACAGCAGGGAGTTTCAGCCTTGATTGGAAATTATATTCATCTGAATAGATTTGAAAAAAGTTGTATTCACATTTTCCACCCTAGTTATATTAAATCAAAACTGCAATTGTGGGGAGATGCACTGGCATCTTACTGCATGGGCAATTACTCTAGCAATTCTACTGGATACCCAAGGATGAGGAATGGACAAGATGATCTCTCAGGGCCATCCACCTCTGACAGTCACTGAGAGGCAAAGCCGTATAGATAACAAGGTGGGCTATGTATAAATTTTGGAGTTAGCCAGATACACATTCAAGTCCTGACTGTCCCATTCACATTTTTTAGAGGAAAGTAGAGTTTATTAGCATAAGGTAAGGGAGAGTCACTGTCAGTACAGTAAGCTGGCTTAAGGGAGAAAGTGGGAGACATTGCTAGAACAATGGGCCAGTTGAAGGGAGAACCAACATTAAGCAGGAGTCTTTGATCCATTTTATAGCTAGGGTCTAAGAAGTGGCATAGGCATCTTAAGAATCATTGCTCATTGGGCGGTGTGCTGGGTGGGATAGAGTGATGACTGCAGCATGAGGGAAATACAGTAGGGTCCAAGGAGTGGCATAAGGGTCTTAAGGGTTGAACAATGTACTACAGCCTAGGGAGGGGAAGCACAATAAGGTTCTGGTTTAGCTCTTCTTGCATTCCAAGACCCTCCTCGTTTGCTTTGTTCTTTCATCCTTGGGGCACCACATTCCTCCCTATCTTTATTTTTAAGGCCATTTCTTTGGCCCCTTGGTTACCCTGCTTATGTCTGACTATCTACCTATTTCCCTTCTAAGGCATTTGAGTGCCCAGTCTCAAGGGAAAAGAGGCAATGACCACTCTGGCTTCTTCAAGCTGTACAGGGCCGCTATGGGGCTTTGGGCTCCCAGTGCCTGCTCTCTGTCAGGGTACATTTAGGGAGGAAGGTGTGGCTCCACGGAACAATATGGCATCTTGTTCCAGCACTGTCTGGGTGTTGGCTGGGTGATATTCTTGTCATACTACCACTTATAGATTTGTTGTATTCTAGAGGAAAAAAATTTGACAAGAAAGTTAAATATGCATAGTCCAAAGATTAATAGAATTAGAAAAGGTGCTGAGAGGCTAGTCAGCCAGGAGAACCAGGATTGGTCCATTATGTTAGCGTTTCTCTAAATATGAGAACATGCAAGAATTTGGGGCTCATAAAAACCTTTACCTGAAAACACCTGAATATCTGAAGGCCTGTTCTTCCAGTTTTTCCAGAGCACAGAGTGCCTTATTTCTGATCTCTACCCTGAACTCCTTTCAAGGGATGTTAAAGGTCAGCATCTTGCAGTGGTCATGACTTAATCGTTATAGAGGAAGCTGGCAAATGCCAACTTCCAGTTGGCAGGGCCCCTTCAAAGCCACATATTTGACCATGCTTTGAGGGCATTTCATGATTATTGTGCCCCACAATGCTGGAAAGGCCCATTCCCAGATCTAGCAAAGATTCCACTGATAGGCCACTCAGTGTGCATTACTAGACCAGGCCTTGTGAGTAGCAAAAGTCTCTGGACCGTACCTGAGTTACTAGCATCTTGGTCTAGGAAAATATTCCCTCTTGTTGCTTCCCATATCTAGGTTTGCATTATTATAATCATTGTTTTCATATGGAATTGTATATCATTATTTTATCATAGGCTCAGTCACATATTTGGTAACATAAGAGACAATAATTTTCTGAAATAGGTGACATAGAATATAATATGGATGGCAGCTACTAGTTAGGTCATAAGTAAGCATTTTTAATAACTTAAAACCTTTAGCAATATAACATCATTAAAAGCATTCAACCTCTGAAAAAAATGTGTACTCTTAACAGGACGAAAAGCCAAATTCAAATTTTTGCACCAGATTACTTCATTTAAAAATTAACTTAGTTAAATTCGCCCACATTAGTATTCTATAGATTGGTGAGCATAAATATCAGTGATAATTTCTAAGAAAACCTTTGCTTTCTTATAGAAAACATTTCAGGGTGGCACCAAACATATTAATAGTCAAAAATCTCTTTAGTTTCTCTGTAAAAGGATATTAGTGTTCCGTAATGAATGCTTTGTCATGTAGTTTAGCACAAACCTTAGAAATTCAAGTTACCCAATCTGGAGAGACTATTTTAGACATTTTTTTGGGCAGGGGGAGGGCATTTCTATTGGCCTTTCATTTATTTATTTTTCATCCATCGTTGTTCTTTGGCCTGTGTGGGCCTCCCATTGTAGTGGCCTCTCTTGCTACAGAGCACTAGCTCTGGGAGCACGCACTCCAGAGCTCCCACTCGGTAGTTGGACACATTGGTTCAGCCACTCCATGACACATGGGATCTTTCCAGGCCAGGGATTGATCTGGTGCCCCTTGCACTGCAAGGCATTGTTCTTACCCACCAGCACACCAGGGAAGCCCCAGCTTTTATGTTTTATTTATCTTTACTTTAATAATTTTTAAAGTAATTATTCTTAATGGAGTTTATCTAAAAACTTATATCTCATTTGCATTTTTGTTTCACAAACTTTTTAACTTGAGGTACTTTCCTTTCTGACAAACTTATAGCAGATATAATATTTAACTTATATTAAACCTAGGCACAATGAAAATATACTTAACGTCAATGACTCTTGGACATACCTACATTAATTAGGTCAACAAATAAGCATTAATATTAGATACTTAATATTGAGTATTTCCCAGTTCACATAAACTTGAAATGCTTTTAGGTTAATTTCTCTTGTATTCAGAACTGTTTGATTTATTAGCTTTTACTTTTCTTTAGGCCAGTTAAGTTAGAGCTCATTTACATATTCAGCATTATCAAACACACACACACACACACTGAGATATACATACATCCAGATGGACAGATAGAGATGTTATTGTTTTCCACCTGAGATTTAAACTGTCTCTTTGACCCCACCTCTTTTTGACTTGAAGTTCTAATTTGCCCAAGGCTGAGGTCTCAGGCACAATGGGCTGTGTATTTCAAGGTTCATGGCAAGGGCTAGCTTCAAGTGTTTCCATAACTAGGCCTTTAACAAGCAAACTGCTTTTAATTGCATATGCAAAAGTAAAGGAATTTTAGGGGGTAGGAAAACTTTGGTATATCCCCACACCCACCTTGAGAGGGAAGCAGGATTCCTCCACACCTGAGAGAGAAGCGTAGATAGAAGTGAACTCTCAGGTCTTTGAATATAGGAGAAAGACCTGGACCTAAAGGGAACCTCAGAATCTTTTCCTTGTTCTTTTCTTGAGGTCATCTGGGTCAAACTTTTTCCCATTCCTGAGGATACAGACAAGGGATGAGTCTGATGGTGGCCGAGATGTACTAGAACCCATTCTTAACCTGTGTGCCATAGAATGGGAGTACTGAGAGGCACCAACTGGCTCAGTGACTTCAGCCGTGTGGCTAAGGTGCCCATGTAACTAGGCACCAGGGAACCAGGAAACAAAGGCACAGGGGAACCATGTGAACAAAGGCACTATGCAGATAAGACACCAGGGAACTGAAACCATGTGGCCAAGGCTCTAGTCAGGGGATGACTCACCATTAGAAGATCCTCAGGGAAGTGGAGGCAGTTCTTTGAATGATCTGGGGTCTGCAAGGTCCTTTGTAGATGATGCAGATTGAGGAAGAGGAAGCAAGAGTTAAGCACAAAGAAGACTGAGGATTCAGCCTAAAATCCTATCAGGGAGAGGGTGGCCAGGGAATGATGGTCTCTATGCTTTGTCTCAACCATTATGTTCCTACCATGATGCACAGAAGTTATCTTGCTGGGGGCAGATGCCCTTGTGGCCTGATCCATTCCATGATCACCTTATCCTTACACTGGAGTCTTCAAGTGGCAGGTGCCCTAGTGGCTTTTAAATGCCTGACCCATGACCATACAATATTATTTGGCCTAGTCCTCAGTTAGGAAGAAGCCAAAAGGAGAGACCCTCACCTATCCAGGCATCAGCTACTGGGGCACAGTGAGCAGTGGGGTCTTTGGAACATACCAGAGGGTAACCCTGGACAGAGTTCCTCAGTTGCTTCCACAGTCACTGGCCTGTTCTCAGAGGATGAGTCAAGGAGGTGGGAAAGATACCCCAAGTCCTCCTGTATGGGCCACCAAAATGTTGAGCTCCATGCTCAGGTTGGAAAAGAATTTCCAGACACAAGGCAGAATGAGAGGAAAGTAGAGTTTATTAGAGTGGGGAAAGGGAGAGTGGTTGCCAGTACAGTGGGTTGACTTAAGGGAGAAAGTGGGAGATCCAGCAGGCTGGATCAAGGGAGAACCGGCTACACGTTTTAAAATAGAGATACTATGCACTTTCAACAGTGATTAACATATAATATGACCTCAGTAAATAATATTTTTAGTATCAGATTTCAAATGGAGAATATGAGGAAAATATTGGTCTGGTAATAGTTGACAGCTAAATTAAAATCAAATTGTTTTCTCGTTCTCTGCTTTCTTGGCAATGGGTTCAGGAAATGAAGAATGTGGAAACAGCTCTCAGCCCTCAGATTTGATGACACTGCAGAAAGGAATCTGACTAGTTATGTGACCAATTGGCTTTGATGGCTCAGAAGCCATTGGAAAGATTTTGGTGCACAGAATATAGCAGATGTAGCTTGGGGAATATAAGGACATGACTGTAGTAAGAATTCACTATTAAGCCCCATTCTTGAGAGTGATTTCTGGGGAGAAGGACACCTTTGTCATTTTGGTGGGGTACACTGATAAAAAATGTGTTGCTCTCTTAGCATGTTTGTCAGCGATAAAAACTGCAGGAAAATGGAAATCACAGGTAGGTCTATAATTGCCTAATGCATAGTGACATATGTTTTTCTAATCAACATTGGGTACTGTGCAAAGCATTCTCTAAATGTCAGGTTTGAGACTTGAATATGCATTAGAGCTATGGGCATCTGATCTATTCTAGAGTAACTATTAGATAAATATGTAAAACACCTAGCTTGGCTAGTGAGGTGCCCTAGTGGCTTTTAATGCCCCCATGACCATACAATATTATTTGGCCTAGTCCTCAGTTAGGAAGAAGCCAAAAGGAGAGACCCTCACCTATCCAGGCATCAGCTACTGGGGCACAGTGAGCAGTGGGGTCTTTGGAACATACCAGAGGGTAACCCTGGACAGAGTTCCTCAGTTGCTTCCACAGTCACTGGCCTGTTCTCAGAGGATGAGTCAAGGAGGTGGGAAAGATACCCCAAGTCCTCCTGTATGGGCCACCAAAATGTTGAGCTCCATGCTCAGGTTGGAAAAGAATTTCCAGACACAAGGCAGAATGAGAGGAAAGTAGAGTTTATTAGAGTGGGGAAAGGGAGAGTGGTTGCCAGTACAGTGGGTTGACTTAAGGGAGAAAGTGGGAGATCCAGCAGGCTGGATCAAGGGAGAACCGGCTACACGTTTTAAAATAGAGATACTATGCACTTTCAACAGTGATTAACATATAATATGACCTCAGTAAATAATATTTTTAGTATCAGATTTCAAATGGAGAATATGAGGAAAATATTGGTCTGGTAATAGTTGACAGCTAAATTAAAATCAAATTGTTTTCTCGTTCTCTGCTTTCTTGGCAATGGGTTCAGGAAATGAAGAATGTGGAAACAGCTCTCAGCCCTCAGATTTGATGACACTGCAGAAAGGAATCTGACTAGTTATGTGACCAATTGGCTTTGATGGCTCAGAAGCCATTGGAAAGATTTTGGTGCACAGAATATAGCAGATGTAGCTTGGGGAATATAAGGACATGACTGTAGTAAGAATTCACTATTAAGCCCCATTCTTGAGAGTGATTTCTGGGGAGAAGGACACCTTTGTCATTTTGGTGGGGTACACTGATAAAAAATGTGTTGCTCTCTTAGCATGTTTGTCAGCGATAAAAACTGCAGGAAAATGGAAATCACAGGTAGGTCTATAATTGCCTAATGCATAGTGACATATGTTTTTCTAATCAACATTGGGTACTGTGCAAAGCATTCTCTAAATGTCAGGTTTGAGACTTGAATATGCATTAGAGCTATGGGCATCTGATCTATTCTAGAGTAACTATTAGATAAATATGTAAAACACCTAGCTTGGCTAGTAATAGGAATTAGTATATGGTAGACTTTACTCCCTAAAACCCTCAGGCAGCACACACAGTCTTCTGACTCTATAGTAGTAACAATTTTGGCTCCTTTTATAGTATTTCTCTTACTATATCTTGCATTAACCATTCTGACACTTGTTGTAGCCCAAAATGACCCCATGAAAGCCCGTAGAGGATAAGTGCTGTGTCTTTCTTATCTTCACATAACCATAAAAAGTTGATTCTTTGAAAAAATCAACAAAATTGACAAAATTTTATGATGATTATGAGAAAAAAAGGGAAATCACATTACAAAATTGGGAATGAAAATAGGGGCATCACTATTTATCCTAAAAATAAAACCGTTTAAGGGAAATACTATGAACACAAGTATGCCAACAAATTATATAACCTTGATGAAATGAAAAATACCCAAAAAGAAAACAATCTATTCAAACATACTCAGGAAGAAATAGAAAAATCTGAATATTTCTATAAGAAATAACTAGGGTTAATGACTAATAAACTTCCAATAAAGAGAAGCTCATATACAGATGTGTTCACTGATAAATTCTATCAAATATTTTAAGAAGACTTAAAAATAATCCTTCACAAACTCTTCCAGAAAAAAAAATATTAGTAAAAAGAGTGCCTCTAAAATTCTGTGATTCTCCAAAATCAGGGACAGCACACACACACACACACACACACACAAACACACACATGCACAAAGACCATTTTTTTCACAACTTCTTCAATAAATTCATTATTGTCTTTATCTGAAAAATCTTGATAGAAAACTGTGGTTTGGCTTATTAACTCTCGGAAGTCCATTCCTGAACTCTAATGAAGCTTGCCTTCTTCTGAGCTATCTGATCTTTCTTTTGGGTAAGTGACATTTTGGGACAGTTCCAGCTCTTCTTTTTAGCTTCTTTTTTTTTTTTTAATTCTTTTTTATTATTATTATTCTTTATTTTAAAGGTTTTACAGAGTTTTGTTTTACACAGACATGTATGTTCCTAAATCAGTCATATGCATATCCATGGTCCCCAGCCGCCCAGTTCCCCTCATCCCACCCTTCTGGACCATCACCCCATGCCACTGTGAGCACTCCTATTCTCTTAGCACAATGACAATAACTATCTTTTCCACACATGACAGTATAGGTTTCCATGTTACTCCCACCATGCATCCCCCTCCCTATTTCTTCCCCACAATGTCCATATGTCTATGCTCTGTCTGTTTTTCCATGAGTACACTGTGTGTGTTATCAAGACCTCCTACTAGATTCCATATATGTGTGTTAGTATAATGTACTTGTCTTTCTCTTTTTGACTTACTTCAGTTTTGATGATAGGTTCCAGAGCCAGCCACTTTATTAGGACTGAGTCTTCTGCATTTCTTTGAACAGCTGAGTAGTATTCCATTGTATATATGTACCAGGGCTTCTGTATCCATTCATTTGTCGATGGGCATCTAAGTTATTTCCATGTTCTGGCTATTGTATAGAGAGCTGCAATGAACATTGGGGTACGGGTGCTTCTTTCAGTTTTGATTTCATCAGGATATAGACCTAATAGTGGAATTGCTGGGTCATAGGGTGCTTCTATTTTTAGTTTTTAAGGAATCTCCAGACTGTCTTCCATAGAGGCTGTATCAATTGACATTCCCACCAGCAATGCAAGAGGGTTCCCTTTTCTCCGCACCCTCTCCAGCATTTATTGTCTGCAGATTTTATGATGATGGCCATTCTGACGGGTGTGAGGTGGTATCTCATTGTAGTTTTAATTTGCATTTCTCTAATAATAAGTGAGGTTGAGCATCGTTTCATGTGCTTTTGGGCCATCTGTATGTCCTCTTTGGAGAGGTGTCTCTTTAGATCTTTTTCCCATTTATTGATTGGGTTGTTCGTTTTTCCTCTGCTGAGTTATCTGGGTTGCTTGTAGATTTTGGAGATTAATTCTTTGTCTGTTGTTTCATTTGCTATGATTTTCTCCCACTCTGTGGAGTGTCTTTTCAGCCTTTTTGTAATTTCTTTTGCTGTACAAAAGCTTTTAAGTTTCATGAGGTCCCACATGTTCATTTTTCTTTTCAGTTCCACTATTTTAGTAGGTGGGTCAGAGAAGATCTTGCTTTGATTGATGTCCCTGAGGGTTTTGTCTATATTCACCTCTAAAAGTTTGATGGTTTCTGGTCTTACATTTAGGCCTTTAATCCATTTTGAGTTGATCTTTGTGCATGGTGTCATGGAATGTTCCAACTTCATTTTTTTGCATGTAGCTGTCCAATTCTCCCAGCACCACTTGTTGAAGAAGCTGTCTTTGTCCCATTTTATAGTTTCTCCTCCTTTGTCAAAAATAAGGTACCCATAGGTGCATGGGTTTATCTCTGGGTTCTCAATCTTGTTCCATTGGTCTATAGTTCTGTTTTTGTGCCAGTACCATACTGTCTTGATGACTGTTGCTTTGTAGTAGAGTCTGAATTTAAGGAGGGTGATTCCTCCAGCTCCGTTTTTCTTTCTCAGGATTGGTTTGGCTATTCAGGGTCTTTTGTGTTACCCTATGAACTGTACTCTTCTTTGGTTTAGTTCTGTGAAGAATGTCATTGGTAGTTGGATAGGTATTGCATTGAATCTGTAGATGGTATTTGGTAGTATGGTCATTTTCACAATATTGATTCTTCTGACCCAGGAACATGGAATATCTCTCCATCTGTTTGTCTTCTTTAATGTCTCTCATGAGTGTTTTGTAATTTTCTGTGTACAGTTCTGTTGTTTCTTTGGGTAGGTTTATTCCTAAGTATCTGATTCTCTTGGTTGCAATGGTGGAGGGGATTGCCTCTTTGATTTCATTTTCTGATTTTTCATTGTTTGTGTATAGGAATGCCAGTGATTTCCGTGTGTTGACTTTGTATCCTGCGACTTTGCTGAATTTGTTGATTAGCTCTAGTAGCTTTGTAATAGTGTCTTTGGGGTTTTCTATGTATAATATCATGTCGTCTGCCAAAAGAGGGAGCTTGACTTCTTCCTTTCCAATCTGGATTCCTTTGATTTCTTTCTATTCTCTTATTGCTGTTGCTAGAACTTCCAGGACTATGTTGAATAGTAGTGGTGAAAGTGGACACCCCTGTCTTGTTCCTGATCTTAGAGGGAATCCTTTCAGTTTTTCACCGTTGAGGATAATGTTCACTGTGGGCTTCTCATATATGGCTTTTATTATGTTGAGAGAGATTCCTTCTATGCCCATTTTCTGAAGGGTTTTTATCATAAATGGATGTTGTACTTTGTCAAAGGCTTTTTCTGCATCTTTTAAGATGGTCATGGGAATTTTGTCTCTCAGTTTGTTGATAGGGTGTATCACATTGATTGATTTGTGGATATTGAAGAATCCTCACATGCCTTGGATGAACCTGACTTGATCGTGATGTATGAGCTTTTTGATGTGTCGTTGAATTCTGTTTGCTAGGATTTTGTTGAGGATCTTGGCATCTAAATTCATCAGGGAAATTGGCCTATAATTTTCCTTTTTTGTGTTGTCTTTGCCTGGTTTGGGTATCAGGGTGATGGTGGCCTTGTAGAATGTGTTTCGAAGTTTTCTTTCCTGTGCAATTTTTTGGAAGAGTTTTAGAAGGACAGGGATCATCTCTTCTTTAAATGTTTGGTAGAATTCGGCTGTGAAGGCATCTGGCCCTGGGCTTTTATTTTTGGGTAGATTTTTAATCACTAATTCGATTTCTGAGCTTGCGATTGGGTTGTTCAAAGTTTCTGTTTCTTCCTGGCTCAGATTTGGGAGATTAATCTTCCCCAAGAAACTGTCCATTTCTTCCAGGTTGTCCAGTTTGTTTCCATAGAGTTGTTCATAATAGTCTCTTAGAATCCTTTGGATTTCTGCATAATCTGTCGTAATCTCTCCTTTATCATTTTTGATTTTGTTGGTCTGGTTCTTCTCTCTTTTTCTTGATGAGTCTGGCCAGTGGCTTGTCAATTTTTTTCACCTTTTCAAAGAATCATCTTTTTCTTTTATTTATCCATACTATAGTTTCTTTCATATCTTTCTGATTTATTTCTTCTCTAGTCTTCATAATCTCTCATCTTCTGCTGGCTTTGGGGTGTTTTTGTTCTTCTTTTTTCAATTGTTTAAAGCATAGGTTTAGGTCATCTGCTTCATATTTTCCTAGTTTCTTGAGGTAGGACTGTATTGCTATTAATTTCCCTCTTAGAACTACTTTTGCCGTATCCCAGAGGTTTTGCATGGTCGTGTGTTCATTGTCACTTTCTTCTAGGAATTTTTTAATTTCTCCTTTGATTTCCTCAGTGATCAGTTGGTTTTTTAGGTATGTGTTGTTTAAGCTCTATGTGTTTGTGTTTTTAGCAGTTTTTATTCCTGTAGTTGATCTCTAGTCTCATTGCATTGTGGTCAGAGAAGATGGTTGATATTATTTCAGTTTTCTTGAATTGACTGAGGTTAGATTTGTGGCCCAAGATGTGGTCTGTCCTGGAGAATGTTCCGTGAGCACTTGAGAAGAAAGTGTATTCTTCTGCTTTTGGATGGAAAGTCCTAAAGATATCGATGAGGTCCATCTTTTCTAGTGTAGCAATTAAGGCTTGTGTCTATTAATTTTCTGTTTAGATGATCTATCCATTGGTGTGAGAGGAGTGTTAAAGTCTCCTACTATTACTGTGTTATTATTGATTTCCTCTTTTATGTCTGAAAGTATCTGTCTTATGTATTGAGGTGCCCCTGTGTTGGGTGCATAGATATTCATGACCGTTATGTCTTCCTCTTGGATAGATCCCTTAATCATGATGTAGTGACCTGACTTGTCTCTTAGAATCTTCTTTACTTTAAAATCTATTTTGTCTGATATGAGGATTGCTACTCCAGCTTTCTTTTGATTTCCATTTGCATGGAATATCTTTTTCCAGCCTCTCACTTTCTGTCTGTGAGTGTCTCTAGGTCTGAAGTGGGTCTCTTGTAAACAGCATATATATGGTCATGCTTCTGGATCCATTCAGCCAACCTGTGTCGTTTGGTTGGAGCATTCAGTCCATTTACATTCAAAGTGATTAATGATACGAATGTTCCTATTGTCATCTTCTTAGAAGTTTGGGGTTTGATTTGTAGGACTTCTACTCTTGTATTTACTGACTCTATCCGGCCATTTAACACTTGTTGTAGGACTGGTTGTGGTACAGAATTCTTTTAGTTTTTGCTTGTCTGTGAAGCTTTTGACTTCTCCATCGATTCTGAATGAGATTCTTGCTGGGTAGAGAGTTCTTGGTTGAAGGTTATTCTCTTTTAGCCATTTAAATGTGTCTTGCCATTCTCTTCTGGCCTGCAGGGTTTCTGTTGAGAGATCCGCAGTTAGACATATGGGGTTTCCTTTATATGTTATTTGTTGTTTGCTTCTAGCTGCTTTTAGTAATCTGTCTTTATATTTAGTCTGTGTTATTTTGATTAGAATGTGCCTTAGTGTGTTTCTTCTGGGGTTTCTCCTGTATGAAATTTTTAGTGCTTCTTGAACTTGGTTGACTATTTCCTTTCCCATGTTGGGGAAATTTTCAACTATAACCCCTTCAAGAACTTTTTCATAGCCTTTCTTCCACTCTTCTTCTTCTGGAACTCCTATAATTCTAATGTTGGTGCATTTGATATTGTCCCATAGGTCTTTGAGGCTATCTTCAGTTGTTTTAATTCTTTGGGCTTTATTCTGTTTTTCAGCACTTATTTCCACCATTCTGTCTTCCAACTCACTTATCCATTCTTCTGCCTCCAATACTCTACTCTTGAGAACTTCTATCGTATTTTTGAGTTCAACAATTGAGTTGGTGGTCTCTTTTTGCTTACTTTTCATTTCCTGCATGTCTTTTCTCAATATACTAATTTCCTCTAATATTCAGTTTTTGGTGTTTTGCATCCTCATTAGTATAGTTTTTCTGAATTCTCTTTCAGATAATTTGTCTGTCTCCTCCTCTGTCATTTGAAGTGGTGATTCTCTAGCTTGGTCCTTCATTTGTGCAGTGTTTCTCTGTCTTTTCATTATTAGGTTAGTTTTTGTTTCTTTGTGTGTGTCTGTGTATGGTGTTCTTATTCCTACCAGGCTTCTTGGTTGAATTCTCCCTTCCTTTGGGTTTCTGTCCTTCTAGAAGGGTTCAATGGTTTGTGTCTTGGGTGGTGTTAGGTCTTTTTTACAGGTGAATAATCTGTAGTGTTGTATGTTCTTTGATAGTGTGGAGTCTTGGAATCAGGGCTTCTACACTTAGGATCCTTGGTTTGATGATTGGTCAGGGGTTGTAGGCTCTATGTCTGGTTTGCTATGGTCTTCCGTGATATTAGTTCAAATACTAGCATCTGAGGAACAAGAGGCGCGTCCCTGATGGGTGACAGTCATAAAAGCATGCAGATGTTTTCTAACATAGTCATAAGATATACATACATACACAGCAATAACCACATCAAACCTGTCTTACAGAGATAACGCATAGGAAATTTTTCTGGCAAATGACGCAATCAAAGATGATACTTGTCCATTAAGATCTGAATTAATTAATACAGTGCCTGGAAAAATAGATCTTGGGTAAGGTCCTGGCTTGGACTATTTCATTGAAAGCAATTTTTAACTAAGACATGTGTTGTGGGTGAGGAGGAGGTGAGTGTATGGGTAATGAGAAGGAATAGATTCGACTTGGAAGTATTTTATAAGGTTACGTAGCCAAGATTAGTGTGTTGTATTGTTTAATGCTGCTGGAAGAGAATATTGGAGATAGGAAGGTAGGAAATATTAATCTAGAGGATAGTGGTAGATAGGAGAAAGTTTTAGATTTAGAACATAGAGGGAGGAAGGAGTGGGAAAGAGGAAAGAAAATTAGACGTTTCCAAGAATTAAAATTTAAAAAAATTAATAATTAAAAATAAAAAAAGAGAAAAACTTAGTAAGAAGAGACCAAAAAAAAAAAAAAAAATCTGACCTATCAAATGAATAAACAGAACTGTCCACAACAAATAAACCAATAAAAAAGCTAAATACTGTCCCTGTTTTTTATCCTCCCATTTATCTGGTGGTATCCAATCTGTTCTCGATGGTGTTGTCTTGATGATGTAGCCTTTCCCTTACAGCACCGGTTGCTATGGTTTCTGTTTTTGTTTTCAGCAAAATAAAGGCTTTTCTGCAAGCTCTGGTACTGACTGGGGAGGCAGGCTTATCCCAGTCCAATGGGCGGGGGGCCATGGCACACTCAGTCCCATGTTCGAGGTGGGTGCCCCGTCTCTACTGCACACCCGCCAGTATCCTCCAATACCTACCCTTCCCCGGCTTCCTGTGTTGCTGATGTAGCTATGGGGGTGCACAGACTCCTCCGCCACTGGCGCGTGCGCACTACTGGTTATGCGTCCAAGTCCCAAAGGCAGGCACAAGCTTACCCGTCCAGCTGAAGCTCAGTCCCTGGTCAGCGATCTGTGGGCGACTTCCCTTCTCCGTTCAGCATGCTCCCCACTAGGAGTGTTTGAACTTACCCGGTGCCAGGCGGAAAGTCGCGATTTTCGCATGGCCAAGAGGCGCAATTTTCATGGTGGGCACTCGCTGTTCGGCTCTATCCAGGTCCCTAGGCAGCTCCCTGCGGGGAACTTCCTAATTGCGTTCTGCTCGGCCCTGCTCCAGTATCTTATCTTTGCAGTGTCTTAATTTCTGCGGGCGATCCGGCCAGATTCTTTTTGCGCTGAGTGCTGCCCTCTCTCCCCTGACACTCCACTCAGACCCCCTTTTAGGGCACTTGCTAACGCGCTCTCTGTTGGTTGGGTCTGATGTGGGAGTTAGAATAGAGGGTTCTCAGAACAGTAGCTCCGGGAAAGTTCTGGCTGTTGACTCTTCGACCCTCGTGGACTTAAGGAGTTCTTCTGTTATCTAGCGGCTGGTTTGTTGGTGGTGTTTCATTTCTTGATTAGTTCTGGTGGTTCTGTTGGGTTGCTGGTGAAATCTTCCCCTCATTCCTCCGCCATCTTGGCCCGCTCCCCCTTAACTTCTTACTTAGGCTTCTTTTCATACACCAGATTGTCTTGTATTGCAGCATGAGTTTTCTTATACATCTCCTCCATCATGTCTCAGTTATGTTGTTCTTTATATACTGATAGAATTGTTTCTTGTAGGCATCCTCATCTTCTTCAATCAGATAATGCATGCAGTCTGCAACATTCTGCCACCTGATGTGTTTTTGGTGTACCTCAGCATTGAATTCTTTGCTTTCTGAATCATAACTGAGAACTATTTGACACTGTGAGGGACAGACAAGCCTCCATCAGCAACTCCCTTCAGGGCCCCAAACACTTTATTCCCAGCAGTAGTTTTGGCAAGGCCTGCATCCAAGTAGCAGGTGAAGGCACCAGCTTGACCATTTTACATTGTATTCCTCTCCAGTCACCTCAATTTGGCCTTCATAAATTTTGTCCATACCAAACCTATTAAGAAGTCTGTGGACCAGCAGCAGGCCAATACAATACGCTGCAGTATAATTTGTCAGGTCAACTTTCACACCATATTTTGGGAGTTCATAGGCATAAGCTGCACAAACTATCATATCTCCTTCTATATAGGCATAAGCAATCTGACAAATTTCTCTCTTCATTACATGAACAATCATTCTGTATTTGGGTGTGTTGTACTTATTTTTATCCTGGATTACCAATCATTTCTTAATATAGTAGTTTTGCCCTCTTGATGTCTTCTGAATTTCACTTGGTATCTCTTGAAGTAGGCCTTGTTCTTGACAACTTTAACAAACCCCATCCTATGAAACAGAGCCCTGACTCCAGGGCTTGCCACAGCCCTGGAGGACCAGTATGGCTCCTGGTGGGGGTGAGGGGGGAAGACAAAGACCACGTTTAAAGATAGATTTAAAAGGTTCATCAACAAAATAATAGCAAGCCACCATGAAATAAAAATGATTATAGTGGACAAGTAGGGTTTATATCAAGATTTTAAAGTTGGGATTCATCTGGGGAAGATAAGGCTAGAAAATCAACTAATAAATGCAATGCACCATATTTAAGAGAACAAAAGATGCCTGTTAATAGAGGCAGAAAAGAATTGGAAAAATCTCTAACACACTTTCATGATTAAATTAGTAAAAAAAAAAAAAAAAAAGGAAAATAGAAGAACTTACTCTAACTGATGATGGATATCTATGAAAAACCCACAGCTACCATACTTAAGAGGCTTCCCTGGTAGCTCAACGGTAAGGAATCTGTCTACAATGGAAGAGTCACAGAAGATGCAGATTTGATCACTGGGGCAGGAAGATCCCCTGGAGCAGGGCATGACATCCAACTCCACTATTCTTGCCTGGAGACTCCCATGAACAGAGTAGCCGGGTAGGCTACAGTCCATAGAGTCGTAAGAGTCAGACATGCCTGAAGCGACTTAGCTTGCATGCACACATCATACTTAAGAGTGAAAGAGGGCTTCCCCTGGTGGTCCAGTGGATAAGGACACCGCCTTGCAGTGCAAGGGGCGCCGGTTCGATCCCTGGCCTGGGAAGATCCCACGTGCCGCGGAGCGGCTGGACTGATGTGTCCAATCAGCGAGCCGGAGCTCTGGAGCGCATGCGCCCAGAGCCGGCACTCTGCGACAACAGATGCCACCGCGATGGGAGGTCCGCAGGAGCCGAAGGACAAAGATGAATGAAAACAGAGAAATGAAAGACCAATAGAAGTGGCCCGCCCACCCCCCCCCCCCCCCCAACCCGACCCCCACCCCAAAATAAATAAATAAATAAATCTTTAAAAAAAAAAAGAGTGAAAGAATGAAAGTTTTCCCTGTAAGATCAAACGAAGGCAAGGATGTTGGCTATTCACCAGTGCATTGGTGAATAGAAACACTGTACACTGTTGGTGGTAATGTAAATTGATGCAACCCCATGGAAACAGTGTGGAATTGCCTCATAAAACTAAAAATAGAGTTACAACATAATTCAGAAATTCCAGTGCTGGATATATATCCAGAAAAAAAAAACTGACAAGTATTTGAAAACAGGCAGTTTGAAAACAATTTGATATCAGAGCAGATTTTAAAGTTGGGATTCATCTGGGGAAGATAAGGCTAGAAAATCAACTAATAAATGCAATGCACCATATTTAAGAGAACAAAAGATGCCTGTTAATAGAGGCAGAAAAGAATTGGAAAAATCTCTAACACACTTTCATGATTAAATTAGTAAAAAAAAAAAAAAAAAAGGAAAATAGAAGAACTTACTCTAACTGATGATGGATATCTATGAAAAACCCACAGCTACCATACTTAAGAGGCTTCCCTGGTAGCTCAACGGTAAGGAATCTGTCTACAATGGAAGAGTCACAGAAGATGCAGATTTGATCACTGGGGCAGGAAGATCCCCTGGAGCAGGGCATGACATCCAACTCCACTATTCTTGCCTGGAGACTCCCATGAACAGAGTAGCCGGGTAGGCTACAGTCCATAGAGTCGTAAAGAGTCAGACATGCCTGAAGCGACTTAGCTTGCATGCACACATCATACTTAAGAGTGAAAGAGGGCTTCCCCTGGTGGTCCAGTGGATAAGGACACTGCCTTGCAGTGCAAGGGGCGCCGGTTCGATCCCTGGCCTGGGAAGATCCCACGTGCCGCGGAGCGGCTGGAATGATGTGTCCAATCAGCGAGCCGGAGCTCTGGAACGCATGCGCACAGAGCCGGCACTCTGCGACAACAGACGCCACCGCGATGGGAGGTCCGCAGGAGCCAAAGGACAAAGATGAATGAAAACAGAGAAATGAAAGACTAATAGAAGTGGCCCGCCCACTCCCCTCCCTCCCCAACCCGACCCCCACCCCAAAATAAATAAATAAATAAATCTTTAAAAAAAAAAAGAGTGAAAGAATGAAAGTTTTCCCTGTAAGATCAAACGAAGGCAAGGATGTTGGCTATTCACCAGTGCATTGGTGAATAGAAACACTGTACACTGTTGGTGGTAATGTAAATTGATGCAACCCCATGGAAACAGTGTGGAATTGCCTCATAAAACTAAAAATAGAGTTACAACATAATTCAGAAATTCCAGTGCTGGATATATATCCAGAAAAAAAAAAAAAAAAACTGACAAGTATTTGAAAACAGGCAGTTTGAAAACAATTTGAAAACTATTTCACTTTCCAGGGAAATTAGATGAGGAAAAGAAAAGTAAAAATCATCCAGATTGTAGAGGAAGTAGGAAAAGTATTTTTACTTGAGATGACAAATTTCTGGAAATATATGACTTGCCAAGAATTAATCAAAAAGAAACAGACAGTTTAAACAGATTAATGACTAGAAATGAAATTAAACTTTTTAATAAAATCAAAAATCAGTCATCAAACAAACTCAGGACTGGATGGCTTTGTATGTGAATTAGTGAAAACATAAAAGGAAAAATTAATACCTATCCTTCTCAAACTCTTACAAAAGATGAAGAGGATGAAAGACACCCAAATTCATTCTAGGAGGTCACCTTTAGTATCTGGGCAAACCCTGATATCAAAGACATAGAAAGGCACTATAAAAAGAATATTATTGATCAGTTCTTTCACAGATATAATTGCAAAAATTCTCAACAAAATTGTAGCAAATTGGATCCAACGATGAACAGGTACAATCATACACCATGATTAAGTCAGATTTATCCAAGAATGCAAGCATTTGCAAATCATTCATTAGTGTTAGCCAAAAAATATAGGATGATTAACAAACACATGATCATCTTAAGAGATGCAGGAAAAGCATTTGGAGAAAATCACCATTCATTTACGATAAAAACTCTAATCAAAGTGCATACAGAGGGAAAATAGCATGTGTGTGTGTGTGTGTGTGTGAGCTCAATGACTGTTGTGTCGGACTCTGTGGCTCCAGGGACTCTAGACTGCCAGGTTTCTCTGTCCACGGAACTCCAAGCAAGAATAATGCACTGGGTTGCTATTTCCTACTCCACAGAATCTTTCTAACTCATGAATAGAAGCCACGTCTCTTGCTGCTCCTGCACTAGCAGGTGGATTCTTTATCACTATTGCCAACCATAATAAAGGCTATTTACATCAATCCCACAACCAACATTACAGTCAATGGCGAAAAGCTGAAAGCTTTCCTGCTAAATTCAGCAAGACCAGGATTCCCAGTCTTATCACTTCTTTAACATATTATTGGAATTCCTAGCTACAGCAGTTAGAAGAATAAAAGAAATTAAGGTTATTCAAATTGAAAAGGAAGAGGTAAAATTGTCACCATTTGCAGATGACGTAATATTTTATATATGGAACCCTAAAGTCTCCATCTCAAAATTGTTAGAACCAAGACATTTATCCAGCAAGATTGTAATATACAAGATTAATACACAGAAAACTGTCTGGTCTCTATATGCTATGATGCAATAACAAGATTCTCAAAAAATCGCATTTAAAATTACATCAAAATAATAATATACCTAGAAATAAACATAATCAAGGAAGTGAAGCAACTATACTCTGATAGTAATCAAACAGTGATGAAGAAAATTGAAGATTATACAAAGAAATGAAAAAAAAAATTGTTCTTCGATTAGAAGGATCAATGTTTGGGGTTTTGTTTGTTTGTTTGTTTGTTTTTCCTTTGGCCACTTTTATTGGTTTTTCATTTATCTATTTTTCATCCATCTTTCTTCTTTGGCCTGTGTGAGCCTCCCATCGCAGTGGCCTCTGTCACTGAAGAGCACCAGTTCTGGGCGCATGTGCTCCAGAGCTCCAGCTCAGTAGTTGGACACACTGGTCCAGCCACTCCACAGCACGTGGGATCTTCCCAGGCCCCTTGCACTGAAAGGCGATGTCTTCACCCATTGGACCACCACGGAGCCCTGGGAGGATTAATATTGTTAAAATAATGCCAATATTATTCTAAACAATCTACAGATGTAATGCAGTCCTAAGAAATTACCCATAAAATTTCTAACAGAACTGGAACAAATCATCCTAAAATTCATGTAGAACCACAAAAGTCTCCAATTTGCCAAAGCAACCTTGAGAAAAAAGAGCAAGATTGTAGGTATTACCCTATCAGACTATGTTACAAAGCTACAGTAATCAGAACAGAATGGCACTAGCACAAGAAAAGACATATAGATAAATAGGACAAAATAGAGAACCCAGAAATAAATCCAATCATCAATATTTAATCTATTACAAACAAGGCTAGACTATAGATTGGAGAAATGGTTTTCCATTCAAATAGTGGTGCTGGGAAAATATGATAGCCATATGTAAAATAATGAGATTTGAACATTCCTTCACACCATATACAAATATAAAATCAAAATGTTCTCAAGATCTAAATGTGAAAAACTCCCAGAAGTGAACATAGACCGAACAGTCTTTGACATAAATTGAAGCAGTTCTTTTTTTTTAGTTGGTCTCTGCAGGCAAAAGAAGAAACAAAACAAAAGGGACCTAGTTGAAAGCTTTTGTACAGCAAAGAAAACCATCAATAAAATTAAAAGATAACATATGGACTGCGAAAAAATATTTAAAATGATGTGAACAGAAGGGGTTGATATCCAAAAGAAATTAGTTCAGTCACTCAATCATGTCCAGCTCTTTTTGGCCCCATGGACTGTGGCATGCCAGGCTTCTCTGTCCTTCACTATGTCCCAGGGCTTGCTCAAACTCATGTCTATTGAGTCAGCGATGCCATCCAACCATCTCATCCTCTGTTGTCTGCTTCTCCTTTTGCCTTCTATTTTCCCAGCATCAGAGTCTTTCCTAATGCATCATCTCTTTGTACCTGGTGGCCAAAGTATTCTAGCTTCAGCTTCAGCATCAATCCTTCCAATGAATATTCAGGGTTGATTTCCTTTAGGATGAACTGGTCTGATCACTGTGCAGTCCGAGGGACTCTCAAGAGTCTTTGCCAACACCACAGTTCAAAGGCATCATTCTTCAGCACTCAGCTTTCTTTATGGTCCATCTCTTGCATCCATACATGACAACTGGAAAAAACATAGCTTTTATTAGATGGAGTTTTGTTGGTAAAGTGATAACTCTGCTTTTTAATACACTGTCTACTTTTCGTCATAGCTTTTCTTCCAAAGAGCAAGTGTCTTTTAATTTCATGGCTGTAGTTACCATCCGCAATGATTTTGGAGCTCACAATAATAAAGTCTGTCACTGTTTTCATTGTTTGCCCATATATTTGCCATGAACTGCTGATACATTTTGGGTATTCCAAAATATCTAAACAGTTCACAATATTCAATATTGGAAAAGCAAACAACCTAATTAAAAGTAGGTAAAAGACCTGAATAGACAGGCATTCTTTCAAAGAAGATATATGGATGGCTTATAGGCACATAAAAAGATTTTCAAAACTGTTAGTTATTAAAGGAATTTATTTCAAAACAATGAGATAGTCTCACACTTTTCAAGAAGGCTATCAACCAAATAACAAATGTTGGAGAGGATATGGAGAAAGGAAACCCTGTACACTATTTGTGGGAAGGTAAATTGATCCAGCTTCCAGAGAAACAGTGTGGAATTACCTCAAAAAATAAAAATAGAACTACCACATGATTCAGAAGTTCCAATCCTGGATATAAATATCCATAAAAAAATGAAAACAGGTCTTTGAAAATAGGCATGCATTTCACTACTTATATCATCAATATTTACAATAGCCTAAACATGGGAGCAACCTAAGTGCCCATCAATAGATGACTGGATTAAGAAGATGTGATACACAAAAACACACACACACACACAATAAAAATTAAAACGCTGTCATTTATAGAAACATGAATGGACCTAGAGCATATCCTGCTTAATGAAATGTCAAACAAAAGAAGACAAATACTGTACAATATTACTTATATGTGAGATCTAAAACAAGGTTAATGACTGTATATGCATAACAGAAACAGATTCACAGATACAGAAAAGATATATGTAGTTACTAAACATGGGAGAGACAAATGACTAGTATCAGATTAAGTAATACAAATTACTATGTTTAATAGATAAATAACAAGGATATACTGTAAAACACAGTAAATTATAACCATTACCTTGTAATAAGCTATAACAGAGAACAATTTCCAAAAATACTAAATCACTATGCTGTGTATCTGAAAGCAATATGATACTGTAAATCAACTGGCTTCAGTGTTTTTTTTTTTTAATTGGAATATAGCTGTTTTAAAATGTCGCATTAGTTTCACGTGTACAGTGAATTTATTGTTATACATTTTTTACAGAGTTTTGTTTTTTACAGCTATACATAATCCCAAATCAATCATAGGCTCCCCTCCCACCTGAGCCCCCCTTCACTCTCCACCTCCCATCCCACCCCTCCAGGCCATTGCATACCCCCATGTAAGATCCCTTAATCTTACAGCTGATTCACAATGGTTATCTCTTTTACATATGATAGTGTAGGTTTCCATGTTACTCTTTCCATACCTCTCACCCAATCTTCCCTCCCCACACTGTCCATAGTTCTGTTCTTTATGTGTGTTTCTCCATTGCTTCTTTGTGTGTGTATTTGCCAGTAACATCTTTCTACGTTCCATATATATGTGCTAGTATACTGTATTTGTCCTCTTTTTGACTTACTTCACTTTGTGTAATAAATTCTAGATTCATTCACCTCATCAGGACTGATTCTTCTGCATTTCCTTTTTAAGGCTGAGAAATATTCCACTGTGTGTATGTACAATGGCTTCTTTATCTATTCATTTTTCGATGGACATCTAGGTTGCTTCTGTGTTGTAGCTATTGTAAAAAGTGCTGCAATGAACATTGGAGTACAGGTGTCTCTTTCAATTTTGATTTCATCAGGGTATACGTCTAATGGTGGGATTGCTGGGTCATATGGTTGTTCTATTCCTAGTTCTGTAAGGAATCTCCATACTGCCTTCCATAGTGGCTGTATCAATTTGTATTCCCACCAACAATGCAAGAGTGTTCCTTTTTCTCTGCACCCTCTCCAGCATTTACTGTATATTTTTTTTGACATTGGCCATTCTGACTGGTGTGAGGTGATATTTCATTGTAGTTTTGATGTGCATTTCTCTAACAATGAGTGACATTGAGCATCTTTTCATGTGCTTTTTGGCTATCTGCATGTCCTCTCTGGAGAGAAGTCTGACTAGGTCTTTTCCCCATTTTTTGATTGGGTTGTTTGTTTTTTTCTGTGTTGAGTTGTATGAACTGCTTGTATATTCTGGAGATTATTTTTAGTTGTTCAATTCGCTATTATTTTCTCCCATTCTGATGATTGTCTTTTCACCTTTTTATATTTTCTTTTGCTGTGCAAAAGCTTTTAAATTTAATTAGGTCCCACTTGCTTATTTTTGTTTCCATTACTCTAGAGGGTAGGTTTCAGAAGATCCTGCTTTGATTTATGGCATCAAGTGTTCTACCTGTTTTCCTCTAACAGTTTTATTTTTCTGGTCTTACATTTAATCTTAGATCAATTTTGAGTTAATCTATGTGTAAGGTGTTAGGGAGTATTCCAACTTCATTTTTTTGCATGTAGCTGTCCAATTTTCCCAGCACCATTTATCAAAGGGGATATACTTCAGTTTAAAAATATTCCAAAATACTATTCAAATAAATTTAAGATGCAAATCAGTTTAATATTCCATATTCATTTATCTGAAGATTTGTTATATTTTGTTGTATTTTTATTGAATTATAGTTAATATAGTTTTGATACATAATGATTTGATATTTGTATATATTGTGAAATGATCACCATGATGTCTAGTAACCAACTGTCCCTATCAAAACTATTAAAATATTGTTGAAAATTATTTGTGCTATATATTGCATCTTTGTGACTTATTTTACTGGAGGTTTGGATTCTTTTAATCCATTCACCTATCTTCCATCCCCCAACACCTTTTCATCTGAGAATCACCCATTTTTTATCTTTATAAATCACTTTTTGTTTTCTTTTTCTTTTGTTTATATTCCACATATATATTCCAAGAAGAATTTGTCTTTCTCGATCTGACTTATTTCACATAGTATAATACCATCTAGATCCATTCATGTTGTCAACAATGGTAAAATTTTGTATATTTAATGGCTGAGCAATATTCCACTGTGTAAGAGCATATCACATATTCTTTATCCATTCATCTATATGTGGGTACTTATAGTACAATGAATATAGAGTTACAGATATCTTTTTGAATTAGTGTTTTTATTTTCTTCAGCTAAATGCTCAGAAGTAAAAATGCTGGATAATATGTTAGTTTTATCTTTAATTCATTGAGGACAATTCATACTCTTTTGCAAGGTGGCTGCACCAATTTACATTCCCACCAGTAGCACCTGAGGGATCTTTTTCCTCCACATCCTTGTCAACGTTTCTTTATTGTTGTCTTTTTGATTATAGCTTTTCTGACAAATGTGTTTCCAAGATGGAGCTAGTGATAAAGAATCTGCCTGCCAATGCAAGAGACTCAAGAGATGTATATTCAGTCCTTAGGAAGGAAAATCCTCTGTAGGAGGGCATGGCAACCCACAACCCAGTTCAGTATTTTTACTTGGAGAATCTCATGGACAGAGGAGCCTAGCAGACTACAGCCCATAGGGTCACAAAGAGTAAGACTCTGAAGTGACTTAGCACACACTCAGTCTGATAGATTTGAAGTTGTATTTCCTGATTTTGATTTTCCTTATGATTAGTGATGCTGAGCATCTTTTCCTGTACTATTGACAATTTGTTTGTCTTCTCTGGAAAACTGTCTAATCAGGTCTTTTGATCATTTTTAATTGGGTTTGTTATGTTAAGTTGTAAGAGTTCTTTATGTATTTTAGATATTAACACTTTTTCAGACATATCATCTGTAAATATTTTCTTTCACTCAGTAGGCTGCATTTTAATTTTTTATTGTTTTAGACACTGTGCAAAACACTTCAGTTTGATACAGTAGGATTTGTTCCCACTTTTTATTTTTGCTTTTGTTTCTTGTAACTGAAGAGAGATATAAAAATAAAATGCTAACACCTACATCAAAAAGCATACTGCTTGTTTTCATCTAGGATTTTGTGATTTCACATCTTATATTTAAGTTTTTAAACCATTTTGTATATTTAATGGCTGAGCAATATTCCACTGTGTAAGAGCATATCACATATTCTTTATCCATTCATCTATATGTGGGTACTTATAGTACAATGAATATAGAGTTACAGATATCTTTTTGAATTAGTGTTTTTATTTTCTTCAGCTAAATGCTCAGAAGTAAAAATGCTGGATAATATGTTAGTTTTATCTTTAATTCATTGAGGACAATTCATACTCTTTTGCAAGGTGGCTGCACCAATTTACATTCCCACCAGTAGCACCTGAGGGATCTTTTTCCTCCACATCCTTGTCAACGTTTCTTTATTGTTGTCTTTTTGATTATAGCTTTTCTGACAAATGTGTTTCCAAGATGGAGCTAGTGATAAAGAATCTGCCTGCCAATGCAAGAGACTCAAGAGATGTATATTCAGTCCTTAGGAAGGAAAATCCTCTGTAGGAGGGCATGGCAACCCACAACCCAGTTCAGTATTTTTACTTGGAGAATCTCATGGACAGAGGAGCCTAGCAGACTACAGCCCATAGGGTCACAAAGAGTAAGACTCTGAAGTGACTTAGCACACACTCAGTCTGATAGATTTGAAGTTGTATTTCCTGATTTTGATTTTCCTTATGATTAGTGATGCTGAGCATCTTTTCCTGTACTATTGACAATTTGTTTGTCTTCTCTGGAAAACTGTCTAATCAGGTCTTTTGATCATTTTTAATTGGGTTTGTTATGTTAAGTTGTAAGAGTTCTTTATGTATTTTAGATATTAACACTTTTTCAGACATATCATCTGTAAATATTTTCTTTCACTCAGTAGGCTGCATTTTAATTTTTTATTGTTTTAGACACTGTGCAAAACACTTCAGTTTGATACAGTAGGATTTGTTCCCACTTTTTATTTTTGCTTTTGTTTCTTGTAACTGAAGAGAGATATAAAAATAAAATGCTAACACCTACATCAAAAAGCATACTGCTTGTTTTCATCTAGGATTTTGTGATTTCACATCTTATATTTAAGTTTTTAAACCATTTTTTATTTACTGTTTTATATCATGTGAGAATGTAGTCCAATTTGATTCTATTGCATATGGCTATCCAGTTTTCCCAACACCATTTGTTTAAGAGGCTTTCTTTTCCCTAGTGTATATTCTTGCCTCATTTGCCTCCATTAATTGACAAAAGAAGCATGGATTTATTTGTGGGCTTTTGATTCTGTTCCATTAGTTCAATGCCATATTATTTTAATTACTGTATAGTAATAGTTTGAAATTACAAAATTATGCTATAGTTTGAAATTACAAAACATGATATCTACAGCTTTGCTCTCTTTCCCAAGATTATTTTTTCTATTTAGGGTCTTTTGTGTTTCCATATATATTTTAGAATTGTATTTTCTAGTTCTGTGCAAAATTTCATTGGCATTTTGGTAGGGATTGTTTTGAAATTGTATGCTGTCTCAGTAATATGGTCATTTTAACAATATCAATGCTTCCAGTTCTAAGCCTGATATATCTTTCTATTTGTTTGTGTTGGCTTCAGTTTATTTTATCAGTGTCTTGGATTTCAGTGTTTATATCTTTTATCCTTGGTTGAATTTTTTTCTATTTTATTCTTTTTTACTATAATTGCAGATTTAAAAAAAAAACTGTTTCTCTTTCAGATAGTTTGTTATTAGCTTATAGAAATACAGCATATTTTTGAATTTTAATGTTTTATCCTGCCACTTTACTATATTTATTGAAAGTTTTAAAGATTTTTCTGATATCTTTAGGATTCTCTATATATAGTATCATGCTATCTACAGACACTGACCACTTTATTTCCTGCCTTAAGGTTTTCTTTTTTTTGTAACCCATTTTTCTTATTTGATTGAAATGGCTACGATTCTCAATACTACATTGGATAAAAGAGGAAAGAACAGGCATCTTAGTTTTGTCCCTGATATTAGAGGAAATGACTTTAGTTTTTCACCTTTGGGCATTATGTTGACTGTAGGTTTGTCATATAGGGCCTTTATTATGTTGAGGTATGTTTCCTTTAGATCCACTTTTTGAGTTTTTTTTTTTTTTAATGAAAAATGGATGTTGAATTTTTGTCAAAAGTTCTCTGTATCTGTGGAGATTATCATGTTTTCCTTTTTTGAGTTTCTGAAGTGATATAGCAGAATGATTGTTTTGCAGATACTGAACCATCCTGTATCTTGGCATAAATCTCACTTGATTTTTTTTTTCTTTTTTGGCCATGCCACATGGCTTATGGGATTTTAGTTCTCTGTATGCTTTCTAAGTTGCCTCAGTCATGTCTGACTCTTTGTGACCCTTTGGACTGTACCCCACCAGGCTCCTCTGTCCATGGGATTCTCCAGGGAAGAATACTGGAGGAGGTTGCCGTGTCCTCCTCCAGAGGATTGTCCTGACCCAGGGGTTGAACTTGCATCTTGTATGTCTCCTGCATTGGCATGTGGGTTCTCTACCACTGATACTGCCTGGGAAACACTTAGTTTCACAACCAGGGGTCTAACTCAGGCCCTCAACAATGAAAGTACAGAGCCTTAACCATTGGACTGCCAAGGAATTCCCTCACTTGATTATCAGTGGGAGTATTCTTGGATGTATGATTTTTCCCTTTCAACACTTTCTGACCTGAAAAGTTTCTGCTGAAAAGTTAGTTAATAGTCTTGTGAGTCTTTCTAATTATTTTTTTTCTTTTGTTACTTTTAAGATTCTCTTTTAACTATTGCCATTTCATTTGGGTTGTCATAGATCTTGTAGAGTTCACTTGTTTGGGACTTTTTGTGCTTTCTGGACCTTGATGTTTGCTTCCTTTCCCTAGTTAGGGAAGTTTTCAGTCATTTTTTCTTCAAATAAGTTATCTGCTCCTTTATATCTGTCTTATCCTTTTGGGATCTCTATAATGTGAGTTTAAACTATTCTCATTTATATTTTTAAGTTTAAATGAAATTCTTTTTTTCTTCAACCTGAGTGATTTCCACTATTTTGTATTCCAGTTTGCTGATTTATTCCTTTGTAGCACCTAATCTATGTTTGATTCCTTCTAATCTTGTGTTTTATTTCAGCTCTTTTTGATTCCTCTCTATATTTTCTATATCTTAGTTAAAATTCTGTTTATTGATTGTTATTTTGAATAATTGATTGCATTTATGGTCATTAACTTGAACTCTTTTTGTTTTGATATATTGCTTATCTCCATTTCATTTAGTTTATTTCCTGAGGTTTCGTCTTGTTCCTTCACTTGGAATATATTCTTCTGTCCTCTTTGCCTAATTGTATTATTTTTATTTCTACTTATTAAGCAGGTCAGTTATTATGTTTCACAGTCTTAGTGAAGTGACTTTATATAGAGGATGTTCTATGAGGACCAGCAGCAACTCTCCTCTCTTTCATCAAAGAAATATATTCTTATGGTGCCCCCTTATATATGTGTGTGCCCTTCTGTTATGGCAAGGCTGACTACCGTGGGAATGCTGGTAGGTGGGGCTGATTTTTGGCCTGGTTGTCTGCCATAACATCCTTTGTGAAGTGGCTGCTGTCTTGATGGTGGGTGGGCCTATATCCTGACTCAGCTGACAGTGTGATCCAAGGATTCCTGGGGCTGATGCCACCCCGATGGGCAGAGCTTGGCCTTGGTTATGGGCCTTCACATCCCGTGAGGTCCCAGGCCTGGTACTAGCCTGTGATGGAGAGGGATGGGGCTTGGTGCAACTTGTTTTGTGGCTCCAGGATTCTTGGTGCTGGTGCTGACTGGCTGGTGTGTGGAATTGTGTCCTGGTGTGAGGAGATTTAGTATTGTTAAGATGGTAATACTTTCCATGGATTTAAGGTGTAACACTCAAGATCTCAACTGGCTTCTCAGTGAAGCTGAGTGTGAGCTTTTTTTACATCCAGAATCTCATAGAATCTTCATAACAGTCTTGTGACTTCCATATTTTTTATATATTTTGTACATGAAGAAACTTAAGCAAAATGACTTGTTCAGTGACTTATTAGAAACTGGCAGTGATGACCGTGAAAACAAGATGTTCTGTCTGTATACTTTACCACATCAACAAAATGCATCATTAAAGAGAACTGAAGAGATATAATCTCATGTAATACTTTTAAAAGAAACCATGAATGTTTTCTTGGGCTGACAATCATCAAATTTCAAATCTCAGGCTGTTGGGAAAAGACGCTACCAGTCTAATGTCATTATTTGGCCAGTTTTTCTACTGAAATATCCCTTATACCCACAAAGAAGTAGGCTCAAGCCATCTGTGAAAAGAAAATAACTTGGAACTCTGATTTTTATCTTAAAAATTCATGTAAAGTGTTCATTATATTTTACAACATTATTAATAAAACTATTTTTAAGTACTCAACATCAGGGAAAATATTGTCCTCTGTGAAGATGTTTGGTGCTTTCCTAAATCCTTTCTTACTTGAAAAGTTCAAAGGTATGAAAAAAAATGATAGTTTCACGTATCTAGTATCTTTTCCTCTTCTCTCCACCTGTATTTACTGTTCTTTAAAAACACAATATAATGAATGAAGAAGGGTGGTCCTTTTTAAGACTATAAGATATTTTCCTTTTTATGATAAGACACAACATAATGGCATCCTAGATTTACAATGTAGCTACATGCGGCAGGCATAGAGGGAAGGGCTTAGCATTTGTTGCTCAATGTAATTCTCACAAAAGCCCTCAAGGATAGAAAATATCCTCACTTTCCAAATGAAGCAAATTGATCTCAGCCTAATTACTAGACCTGAAGTTCATGGCAGAGGCAAGGCTTTAACCCAGTCTGGCTGGCTCAAAAGTCCTGCTGATTTTACATTCTCTCCCAAACAAGGAAGACTGGTCTGTGGCTTTTACATTTCATCCTGGTTCCACAATTAATGAACTTTACTTACATTAGTCAGACCCCTTAAGGGATCTGAAGCATCCTCAAGTCTGAGAGACAAATAAACAGAGAAAGAAAGAGAAATAGAGAAAGTCAGGGAGACAGAGATCGAGAGAGAGAGATGAAGAGGTAGAGACTGAGATTATAGCTGGGTCCTAAGGGTTTCTGGGCCAAACTTCCTCAAGTTTGAGCTGGCATTTGTAAGTCTATAGCTTCTAGTAATCCACTTTAATTTAATTAATTGTGAAACCATTGGAGAAAAGCAAGTCATTCTTTTTTGGAAAACTTCCACTTTATCTGGCAGGACTTTTGCTTAAGACTTCATAAAACTGTATGCCCAGCATAGGGATAATAATTGAGCACATAACCCAGGGGAGTTGGGAAGAAAAACAATATTACATGCAAATTCTGCACTTACTTATTCTCAAAGCAAACCTCTGCTGTGCCTGCAATTAGAATGCTATTTAGGGAGGTATTAGAAATTTCAAAGGCTTTTCTTTTATTATTATTATTGTTATTATGTTCTGTTATAGCCATACAAAGGAATATACATAACATACAAGTTACTTATGCAGTATAATAATAATGCAACACTCATGAACCCTGATTAAGCAATGAGAACATTTTTTTTTCACTAACTTAACCCTTGGACCTAGGATGATGCCTAATATGTAGCAGGTATTTAATACATATTTTTCAGTGAATGCATAAATCAGTTTGTATATCCCATCATTATATTATTACTGCCTCATGGATAACAACTATAATATATTTGGGGTTTATTATTCCCTGGCATTTTTATGTTTTTCACATATATATTCCCAAATTACATATTGTTTACTTTTACTTCTTTTCATACTTTATCCTATGGAATCATATTGTATGTAGGCTATTATTATTTTCTTATCCTTCAACATCGGCTTGTGAAATTCACCTATTTGTAGATGTATTGTGTTCCTCATTATTGCTGAATTGTATTTTATTGAATGCATACGATATAATTTATTCATTCTCCTGTGAGTAGAAGTTGATCATTTCTTCTTCTATAAACAAAGCTGCAATGCCCATTTCTATGCTTACTTCTTGGTACAAATGTGCATGAGTTTCTCTAGAATACAAACATGGGAGAGGAACTGCAATTGGAATTTTCATTTCTAGTGCCAGAAGATCAGCTCCTGAGTCAGAATGGCAATGTGCCCTTTGTTCACACTCAGCCAGGTTCAGTGCGCATCCTATACAAATCATTTTGCCAGAGAGAGAATGTGGGAGACAGGCAGTAACTGGCATGGAAAGGTCATATCTCAGCCCTCTAACCAAAGTGAGTTGTAATTCGGAAAAATCAAATTTTAAAACTGACATCATTATTTCTTCTACCTTCTTATAGTTAGTTTTATAACTTTAAATTTATTTCTTTTTAATTGAAGAGTGATTGCTTTACAATATTGTGTTGCTTTCTGCCACACTTCAATATGAATCAGCCATAAGTATGCCTATGTTTCCTTCCATCCCACCTCCTACTACATCCTACTTATTTAAGTTGTCACAGAACCCCAGTTTGAGTTCCCTGAGTCATACAGCAAATCTCCATCGGCTATCTAGTTTACATATGGTAGTATATATGTTTACATATTACTCTCTCAATACATCCCACTTACCTTCCTCTACTCTCTCCTTGTCCATAAATCTGTTTTCTATAACTGTGTCTCCATTGCTGCCCTGCAAATAGGTTCATCAGTACTGACTTTCTAAGATTCCATATATATGGATTAATATATGATATTTGCTTTTCTCTTTCCAATTTACTTCACTCTGTATAATAGGCTCTAGGTTCATCCACCTCATTAGAACTAACTCAAATGTGTTCCTTTATATGACCGAGTAATATTCCGTTGTGTGTGTGTCTGTGTGTGTGTGTGTGTGTGTGACAGCTTCTTTAGCCAGTTATTTTTCTGAGATATAGTTCATTAAATTCATAGCTAATAAATAAAGTGTTAGTTGCTAAGTCGTGTTCACTCTGTAACCCCATGGACTGGACTCTCCCAAACTCCACTGTCCATGGAATTCTCCAAGCAAGACTAGTGGAGTGGATGGGCATTTCCTTCTCCAGGGGGTCTTCCCAATCCACGGATTGAGCACAATTCTCCTGAATTGCGGGTAGATTCTTTACCAGCTGAGCCACCAGTGAAGTCCCACTAAATAAGTTTTTAAGTATTGATTATATTATATTATATTAAATATTGATTAATCAGATTATTTTAAACAATTTGTATTGTATCTTAAATTTTAGTATAGATGAAAATTTACATTTTTAAAACCTCTTTCCAAAAGGGCTACTTATTTACTCTATGCAGGTTACCATTCTATTTATCTTGCATTTACTTTTCATTCATATAATGATAACTACAGTCATTATCATCTTATTTATATATATATTACTATATATATATATATACTAGTACTATATATATACTACAACTATATATACATATATATATATATATATATATATATATATATATATATATATATACATCTTTCAACTTGGACAAACTCTGGAAGATGGTAAGGGACAGGGAAATCTTATGTGTTGCAGTCCATGGGGTTATAAAGAGTCAGACATGCCTTGGTAACTAAACAACAACATATCTTTCAAAAAGCAGTTCTATCTTTGAGGTACTTTCTCATCTCTAGCAGTATGCACTCTGCTTTATTATATCACCTACTGTGCTATTTTACAGTTCTTTGCTTCCTGTCTTTCTTCTCTGGTAGATAGTAAGTTGCTTAGAGGCAAAGGGAATATTTTGACCATTAGTTTATCCCTAGCACCTAGCCCTGTACTTCGTCCATAGGAGTTGAGCTGAATCAATCTAATTTAGACTTTCAATCTCATAATATGGTTTAGTCATTGATTGTAAATCTACACTTTGCAGTCAGATTTACGTAGGATGGTAACTTGGTATTTCCACTTACTAGAAGAATGAGCTTGAACAAGTTTACTTCATTTTCCTGAGCATCAGCTTCCTTTCTTACAGTATAAGGATATTACAGAGCTACCTGGCAGGGTTGTTGGGAATATTAAATGATATGATACATGTGAAATGCCTTAATATTACATGTCCTTCAGATTTTGTTTGGACTGTTTGCACTAGTTATAGAAGTCATAAAATATAAGGAGATGAAGACACTTAAAAAGAAACAACTACAGTTTTTACTGAAGAAAATGACATTTTTTAACCACAGAAATGATATTCTTAGCTTTTGACTCACTCCTATCTCAAAATTGAGCTCTTTCGCTGTTGAATGTGTGACCCTCCTAGCCTTAGTTTGGTGGATAGACTCCTACTGGCTTTCTAGTTAATGTAGATAAGGAAGAATTATGGGAGAAACAATGTGCCACCATAATCAGCTGATGGGTTTGCATATCAGCAGAACTTTCTGAGTGTTTTCTGTTGTAATTGGGCCATGAATAAGGGATAATATTTGTGTCTTAGAGATAAAGTGCTTGTCAAGTGTAACCTGAATGAGAGCTGTCTTTGCTCTTTTCCTGCCAAGGCTGCTCAGTGGGCGTTGAAAGAGGGACAACCTTTCATCGTTTTGGGGGGATTCCAATGACTGTGCTGGGTATGATAACCAAAGAGTCATGGGTAGAAAGTAAAAGTGAGTACTGAGAAAACAATAGAATAATGGAAAGCGTTTTAAATTTGGAGTCAGAGATTCCTGATCTTGGTGTCAAAAAGTTTTGAACTTCTCTCTCAGCCTCACTTTCTTCATTTGATATAATAAT
Organism: Tragulus kanchil; assembly: GCA_022376925.1. Taxonomy (NCBI): domain Eukaryota; kingdom Metazoa; phylum Chordata; class Mammalia; order Artiodactyla; family Tragulidae; genus Tragulus; species Tragulus kanchil. The sequence goes on along the minus strand of JAIOJX010000001.1, from coordinate 73,527,101 downwards.
AAAAGGTGTCTCACAGTGTTCTTTTTGAGGATTTGAAATCATGCAACACAGTGAACAGGCTGCCATTAGAGCTTATTTGCCTTCCTTCTTGCCTTAGTAAGAAAATACTCATAAAAATTATGGCTGAATCTAAGTCCATCAACATAACTACAAATGACTCAATTTCATCCCTGAGTAATATTTTATGGCTGGGCAATATTTCACTGCATATATGTACTACAACTTCTTTATCCATTCATCTGTTGATGGACATTTAATTTGCTCCCATAGCCTGGCTATTGTAAATAGTGCTGCAATAAACATTGGGGTACATATATGTTTTTAATAATGATTTTCTAAGGTGTATGCCCAGTAGTGGGACTGCTAGGTCATATGGCAGCTTTATTCTTAGTTTTTTAAGGAACCTCCATACTGTTATCCACAGTGGATATATCAATTTACATTTCCCAAAACAGTGCAAAAGGCTTTTTTGTTTTCTCCACAATTTCTCCAGCATTTATTGTCATACAGAGTGGAATAAGTTAGAAAGAGAAAAGCAAATATATTAAATTGTCATCTACTTGTGGCAGATTAACCCAGGTGACCATTTATGTTTTGTTTAATGATTAGACATAGGAGAGAAAAAAGTTGACCTTTGGTATTATGAACCCTGTTCCATTTATTTAAACTTGAATTAATGATTATAGGTGACTAAGATCTACCAATCCCCAGGTTGGGATGATCTTCTGGAGAAGGGAATGGCAACCTACCCCAAAATTCTTGCCTGGAGAATTCAATGGACAGAAACACCTGGTGGGCTACAGTCCACGGAGTTGCAAAGAGTTGGACACAACTGAGTGACTAAGACACATACCCACATATGTTATAAAATGGAGATGGGGAAATGTCCCTGTGATCTAGATAGACTCCTAATGAAAGTGAGGGAATGGAATAAAGACCAAAGAAGACTAATATGAAAATATTAATCATAATTCCTCACTTTTGTATCATTTCAAGAGCTTTTTATCCTTTTGTCTGACTTATACCTTCACTCACACAAGTAGCTCAGTAGGATGGGTAATATTATTCCTAGATGCAGATGAGAAGCTCAGAGAACTAGAGCAAAGCACATCAAATTTCTTTGATGCTTAGTCTGGTTTTGTATTAGATCTTCTCTTGGATAAGGTATGGTCTTAGGGCTGAGTTCATATCATTTAATTACTCTGAAATTGTTTCCTGACCGCCACCTAAAGTTAGGGACATTTACCTCAGGTTTGTGCTTTTATCCTTCCCTCATGCAGGCACAGCCCATGAAATTGACTGATTTCAGAAAATTCTCAAGTCCTTTCACAGGATCCAAAAGGCACCTGTCCACATTGATATGAAGCCCTGCAAAAATAATCCCTAGGAGAAATCCAAGGAAAATTCAGCCCCAGACTGACTCAGTTCAAAAATAAATAATAATTTACACATGCAGTTTACTCCTTAAAACTTCAGGCTTCTACGTTCATATTTCTGCCAACTACTGACATGTGTTGCATTGTCCCTCTTGGGTATTTTCAGTTTGGAGACTACCAGGGACCATGTTCTGCCCATCGACTATTACTTTCCACCCCAGAAGACCTGCCTGATTTGCGGAGATGAAGCTTCTGGCTGTCACTATGGAGCTCTCACTTGTGGAAGCTGCAAAGTCTTCTTTAAAAGAGCTGCTGAAGGTAAAAGATCTTGGATGCTCACTTTTCTCTCTCTTTTATCTTCTGAAAGTACACCAGTCTATCAGGACTCAGGACTTTATGACCTCTGGGACAGAGTCACTGACAGCGTTGGTTCAAAGAACCTAAGAGCATTTAAAAATGCCAATTTTCATACTTGCTGATCCCCTAGCTTTCACAGCCTTCTTAGTACAGACAATGAAGGCAATGAAAGTGTTCCCAGCTAGTGCTTGCAGCTTGGTGGGCCCTAGGAATGAAAAAAAAATGATTTTAAAAGAATTAATTTCCTCCTTGCTTGTGTTCCATTATTCTGCCTAGTGAGGGAAAAAATATCCTTATTAGACAGGTTAGAAGTGGAGAAATCACAACCAAGTTCCAGCCTGTTCTCTGTGGTGAACACAAGGCTGGTTCTTAGTGAAGACTTCCTGGTCTTAGCCCCAGAAAGGAAATATTCTCACAGTCCAACAGACCATTAGTCTATGCTCCCTCCTGTTTCCTTCTGCTGCTGCCTCCTTGGGGCCTCTTTGCATTAATAGTTCCTAGGTAGATAAGTATCCAAAGTGATGAAACACTTTTAGTCTCTCCAGAGACTTTCCCTTATTCCTAAACTAAGCTGCATCTTATATTTGGCTAATTGGGTTCAAAAACTCACTCCTTAGTATTACTTAGCTTAAAATAATGAATCTCTACTTAGTAAGCAGAGGTGCTCAAGCTATATCTTATGACAGGAAGACCTCCTACTCTTCTGACCTTCTATATGTGCCAGTGCTTCCTTCCTTCCCAGTCTCTGTAGGCTTAAGCCTCCTATCCAATCCACTTCATTCCACATCCTATACTAAGAATTCTTTCTTGAAAGGACACTAACAAACACCTTCTCTAGTAGCTGATTCAGTTACTAAGCACCAGCATCTACTCCTGCTTCCACTTTCCACAATGGAAGTATTTCCTGCCAAGACTTTTTACTTTTCTTTCACTGGCCTAGAAGTTTAAAGTTCCAAATCAGGATCAAAAGAGGCAAACTTTTCTTATATAAAGCTTTAATTATTAAGGATGATATTGAAAGTGGCAGGTATATTGGCCACACCTTTCAACAGGAATGTGGTGACACCCACCAGAGGACAGCAGAAGCTCCACAGAGCTCTTGGTAGCTAGAGAAAATGTTGAAAGTGTGTGCGTTTAACTAGTCTCTCTATTTATAGTCATTGGAATGATGATTATCTTTTCACTATTTTAGACAGGTGGAAGGAATACCTATAAAATGGCAACCAAGTATGCTTTCTTCCACTTTCACAGGCAATAAGAAGACAGCTAGAATTTAGTATTAAAGAAAACATTCTGTAGGTTCCACCCATAACCCTGAGTGGTGCATTGCTACTGCTTAGACTGGCCAATATGAGGTCCAGGGCCCCAGGGCCTAGGAGTAGGCAGTTTGGGAAGAGATAGAAATCAGTGTCTTCCTTTCTTAAGAGTACTGACAAAAGAATGGCTGTCAGAAAAGGAAATGAGGAGTAGCTCCAAAGACTTCAGATTACCCCACCTTCTTCAGTGAGAACCTTCCTCTTGCCTCTACCCTATCATCAGATAGGCCTATACAGCAGAGACTGAACCACAGCACACATGTGTCAGTAAATCCAGGTACCACAGTAATAGCAGCTATATCAGGTGGGAAAAAAAGCTCAAGAAAGTAACCAAAAAGTAAATTCAGTAGTTATATAGATTAGATTGTATTTGATGCTGCCTCTGGGTTTTACTAATCTGGGTCATGATATTGTTGTTTTTGGAAAACTGTGGAAATGATCAACTATATTTTGAAAGGGAAGATTTTGCTGTCATAACATATTCCACATGGGAGCTTTCTGCGGAAGTTAAGGTTGAAAGAGGGAGGGAGACAGGCAGAAGGAAGGGCAGCTGGCAGGGCTGCCTGGGAGGAGCTCTACTATTATGTGGATCTTGGATTATTTGAGAACAAGGAAGTTGGGGGAAGGGGTAATCATTCACATTGCTGAGCATTTGAAAATCCAGCAAGATCTCAAAAAATCTTCAGACCCTAGAGTCACTTGTTAGAGAAACTTGGTAATATTTTATTTGAGAAAATGAGCCTCTGTGAGCTCATGGAGCCAAATGTTCTTAACTTCTTGAAATATTAAAATCTCCAATGGGTTCATTACAAAATTATGGAGTCCCTAGGTTCCAGTCCTGAACCCTTTGAGAGACAAAAGAAGGTTGTTTAAATAAAACATGAAACAAAGCAAAAAAATGGTGTTTTCTTTCACCTCCCATCTGTAAAGCTTGGCGGTTTGAAGGCAGGGGACTGTCTTATTACCTGCAGAGAACATTTATTGATTTTTTTTTTCATTTTTACAATGTGTCTTTATTGCCCAAATGGCCTTTCTAAAGGTGATTCTGAATCTGCCTTGTTGAAACTTGGAATTCCACCTGTCTTGGAGGGAGTGAGAGCACAAATCTTTTCTTCCTCATTTGTTTGTCATTGTCAGTTAACTCAGACTGAGTATTCAGAGTGTTGATTACCACTTTATTCATGGTTTCAGAAATCTCTGGACTGGGCACAGGTACAAGACTTAAAAGGAAATGAGGAGTAGCTCCAAAGACTTCAGATTACCCCACCTTCTTCAGTGAGAACCTTCCTCTTGCCTCTACCCTATCATCAGATAGGCCTATACAGCAGAGACTGAACCACAGCACACATGTGTCAGTAAATCCAGGTACCACAGTAATAGCAGCTATATCAGGTGGGAAAAAAAGCTCAAGAAAGTAACCAAAAAGTAAATTCAGTAGTTATATAGATTAGATTGTATTTGATGCTGCCTCTGGGTTTTACTAATCTGGGTCATGATATTGTTGTTTTTGGAAAACTGTGGAAATGATCAACTATATTTTGAAAGGGAAGATTTTGCTGTCATAACATATTCCACATGGGAGCTTTCTGCGGAAGTTAAGGTTGAAAGAGGGAGGGAGACAGGCAGAAGGAAGGGCAGCTGGCAGGGCTGCCTGGGAGGAGCTCTACTATTATGTGGATCTTGGATTATTTGAGAACAAGGAAGTTGGGGGAAGGGGTAATCATTCAAATTGCTGAGCATTTGAAAATCCAGCAAGATCTCAAAAAATCTTCAGACCCTAGAGTCACTTGTTAGAGAAACTTGGTAATATTTTATTTGAGAAAATGAGCCTCTGTGAGCTCATGGAGCCAAATGTTCTTAACTTCTTGAAATATTAAAATCTCCAATGGGTTCATTACAAAATTATGGAGTCCCTAGGTTCCAGTCCTGAACCCTTTGAGAGACAAAAGAAGGTTGTTTAAATAAAACATGAAACAAAGCAAAAAAATGGTGTTTTCTTTCACCTCCCATCTGTAAAGCTTGGCGGTTTGAAGGCAGGGGACTGTCTTATTACCTGCAGAGAACATTTATTGATTTTTTTTTTCATTTTTACAATGTGTCTTTATTGCCCAAATGGCCTTTCTAAAGGTGATTCTGAATCTGCCTTGTTGAAACTTGGAATTCCACCTGTCTTGGAGGGAGTGAGAGCACAAATCTTTTCTTCCTCATTTGTTTGTCATTGTCAGTTAACTCAGACTGAGTATTCAGAGTGTTGATTACCACTTTATTCATGGTTTCAGAAATCTCTGGACTGGGCACAGGTACAAGACTTAAAAGCCTGGCACGTCAGAAAAAAAATCCATTTCTAGCTTTGGTAGTTCATAAACCATGAGGCTTTAATGCTGTCACTGGTGCAAGGCTCAGCACAGAGTCGATTGTAATCTAGCCAGGTTTTCCTGTTGAGGAAGAGAACCTCACATATTCTCATTGTCAGTAATGCTGGGAATTTAGGGTGAGGGTGAGGCTAATCAGGGAAGGCTCTGCTTATTTTGAGATTAAAAAATAATGGTTAAAAATGGTAGGCCAAGGGAGTAAAAATTATCAAAATCTGCTTGATGGAAACTTAGTGAAAAAATGTGTGTGTGTGTGTGTGTGTGTGTGTGTGTGTGTGTGGATTGTCTCTGGGTTCAAATCAAGTGTACAGAGAGTTAGCTAGCGGTGAAGGGGTAAGATGAGAGGGAAAGTGAAAGGAAAGGCATGTAGGGTGCTATCAAAAAGACCAGGAAGTTGAAGGAAGGTGATATTGTTGCATAGGATAGGGGATCAGAGGGGGGTTAGTTGTGTGACATTGGATTAGAAAATTTCCCCCTTTGGACCTCAGGTTTCTCTGTCTGTAAAATAAGGGAGATAAACGAGATACTTTTAAAATACCCTTTCAATTTTTTTGTGACAATTCTACAAGTAACAAACACCATCCCTGTTATTTCAGTAAACATGTACATTTATACCTGCATGCACATTTGGTTTTCCCTTCTTAGAAGATGATGAATCGTAGCTCTCATTCACTTAAAAAAACCCAATCTTCAGATGTGGATAGAGCCAGCTCAAAGAGTGTACTGTGGATGGGTTGGGTTAAAAGTCAGGACTCTTAAGAATCCCTCCTCTCCCAGCACTATGACCATGACTGGATAACTTCCTTTCTTTTCCATTTTCTCATCTGGAAAATCAGGATATGAATCCTCATCTCTACCTCATCATGTTTCAAAGATGGCTAATTAATTCATCATGTGCATTATGTGCTCACAAATTTACTATTTTTCAGACATTTTCTAGTAAAACATTGGAGATTGTACATCCATTTGTTTTGTACACATGGAGCACTGTTTGGTACACATCATAAAATTGAAACTGTAGTTTACATTCTGAACTCAAAGAATTACACCATCCTCACTGATGTTTACAATATGTCCCAATTTAGTATCCTTGGCAAATTTTATATAAGTATGGCTTTGATTCTCTCTCTTGCCCCAGGTTTTGTGAGGGAAGAAATGTAAGTGAACCCTCATTGAACTCTTTCTGTCCTTTAAATCTACTCTTTCCCACCTCAACTCATGTGGAATTGAATATTGCTTCTTATTTGGAGTCTTTCAGAGAGTTTTCAGTGCATATCAGTGTCCTCTTCAGTCCCTGACTTTAGGAGTAATATTTCCCAGGGGCAAGTTAACTATGCTAAGAGGATCTACTTACAACTTCGTGCATGCATGCTTAGTCACTCAGTCGTGTTTGACTCTTTTGCAACCCTGTTGACTGCAATCCACCAGGCTCTTCTGTCCATGGAATTCTCCATGCAGAAATAGTGGAGTGGGCTGCCATGCCCTCCTCCAAGGGATCTTCTTGACCCAGAGATGGAACCCAAGTCTCTTAAATCTCCTGTATTGGCAGGCGGGTTCTTCACGACTATTACTACCTTGGAAGCTCTACTTGCAACTTAAAAAGAACCTTAGTCAGGTATTTTTCACCAACAAGTTGACTGATCCTTATTGCATGAGTCCTAGAGAATTTTTTTTTTTCACAAAGCTCCTAATATCTTTTATCTGTCTCTGGTTTTCTTAAATGTCATAGTCAGACTTTAGTTTGGAGTCAGGAAACATTTTTCTATAAAGCGCCAGATAGTAAATATTTCTAACTTTGTGGCCTGTATGGTCTCTGACTCTATTATTCTATTCTACCTTTGCAGTATGAAAGCAGTCCTAGACAAAACTAATGTGTGTGGCTGTGCTCCAGTAAAATTTTATGGGCACTGAAATTTATATTTCATTTAGTTTTCACATGCCTTTAAACACTATTATTTAATTTTTTCAACTGTTTAAAATCTAAAAATCGTTCCCAGTTCTTGAGCCACACAAATAGCCCATTGGATTTGGCTTGTGAATTGTTCCTGTCAACTCTTGCTTTAGATAGTCATTCCTGTGCCTAAAAATATGCATCATAAGTTTCATTCTTTCTGATCTCCGTGGTGTCTTAGTAACTCTCTGAATTATCTAATTTTAATATTCTTCTGATTTGACCAATGAAAGTTTGTACACTTTGCTTGCCTAGAATGTCTAGGTTCTGAGCTTTTTTCTGGGTGGTAGATTTTAGCAGTTGGCTGTTGTTGCAAAGGTAAGTGTTAGACCCACTTTTTCTTTATAGGTAGGAGCAATTTCTTACTTCTGTACTCTCTAGCTTAGTCCTATGGCAGAAAACACACCGTCCCTCATAATAACTGGATTCTGGTAAAGTCCATTATTTCAAAAAATAATCTCTCCAGTTATAATCGCCATGCATGCATACTTCTGGAAGCTATTTTTCAGGTGTTCACACTCCATTTTCAGGGCTGGCAACTTCCCTCAGCATTCCAAGGAGACAGGTAAGCTTTGTACCCATCAGAAGAGAACACAGAAAAGGAAATTTCCTTCTATCCAGAAAAGGAAAGTGAGATTTTGAGGTTAATAATTCTTTATAAAGGGAACAAGAATTAGACTTTTCACTCCATTTGCTTCCAGTTCATTTTGTGACTTCTTATGCATCCCATGGAATCACCACAGCTTCTGGCTAAACTGGTGTATATATTTTACTGAATATTTCATAAGAACTGGCTTAGTGGTACCCTACTCATGCATTCAGTCATTATACACTTGCTGGGTGATTACTACATTTGGGATATTAGGCTCACATACTCAAGATACAGAGCCTACCTGAAGGAGCCTAGTGATCATAACCCTGGACACCTTTAAATTTCTTCAGCCATCGTGTCTCATTTCCATTTGAACTTCCCAACCTTCTGGAAGAGAGGGATATGTCATCCTCCAGCTTTTCCCATGTAAGCAAACTGAGGTTTTTTTGTTTTTTTTTTTCAGAAAATCGACAGTTAGTAAGTGGAATATCTTGATTTAAACCCAGATCTTCCTGGTCCAAAGGTAGCAGTCACTTTCTTATGGCACAGTGACCCCTCAAATATATAAACATACTAACCTAAAGCAGTAGCAAAGTGCAAACAATAAAGACAACAGTGAAGAGAAACAACAGAATTAGAAATGAAAGAAGAAAAAATTAAGTACTATGGGGAGAAACTATGTAAACAATGAGTAGCACTAACTTCACAGGAAGCCTTCTTTCTAAAAAAACCCGAAATACCTAAAACAGCTAGTGGTTCACCAGAAACTATTCATTAGTTAGGGCCAGGGACATGTGAGTGATAATATTTCATTAGCTCTTAATCTTCAGAGGGAAAGTTTTTTTCTGATAAATCCAGGCTTGGCAGCTCTTAACTCACTCTCATGACACACCCACAGAGCAAGATGCATGATTTAATACCTGGGCCCATGAGAATTTTGCTCCTTATTACCAAGCTGAGGCAAAAACGCAGAGACAAGGTGTATGGATATAAATGTTAGAATCATATTCCTTGACTCTTTCTTTGAGCTTGCTTTGAAGTGTGCCACAAAATGTTTTCCATGGGGTCAGGAGAAAGAGAACTCCATTTTCCTCCTCTTTGATATCATAAACCAGAAAATATTATCTTTCAGGACAGAGCTAAAAATTGAGAAAGGAAAAATCTTGTTCTATCAGGGTTTTTATTGTCCTTCCTCCCTTAGGACATCTCATAGTATGGACAGACCATGATTTCACTGTAGTACCTCAATGTAGGCCCTGGAGACATGGACCTCTTACAGGTCCATAAGTTAAATAATCACATTTCTATAGTTTCATGTTCATGAGTTCCTTCACTTTCTGGGCAGTTGATTCAGCCATGAGCTATTTAATGAAAAGACTTCAAAGATTTACAGTCCTTTGAACCACAAGATCTGTAAATCCTAACCTGCTAAAATTTAAAAGAAGAAAACTCAGAAATATAAAAATTTGACTAAGCCATTTTATAGATGAGCAAATTGAGGCCCAGAGATAGGGGAAGTGAATCTCCTAGGTTCACAAAACATATAAATGGCAGAGATGAGGGCTTCCCAGCAATTTCATTTTTTAAAATTTATTTATTTATTTTTGGCTCTGTTGAGTCTTCATTGCTGTGTGGGCTTTTCTCTAGTTGCTAGGAGCAGGGGCTCCTCTCTAGTTACCATGCATGGGCTTCTCATGGTGGTGGCTTCTCTTCTTGTAGAGCACAGACTCCAGGGTGTGTGGGCTCAAGAGTTGTGGCGCAGTGGCCTAGTTGCTCTGCAGCATGTGGGATCTTCCCAGACCAGGGATTGAACCCGTGTCTCCTGCATTGGCAGGCATGTCCTTTGCCACCAGGGAAACTCCTAGTAATTTCTTGTCTGAGGGGTTCTCCAGTTTCGTAGCTGATTAGCAGAGCTTCAGAGATTGTTGCCATGGAACCTTTAAGAATTAGGTGAGGTAACATAATAAATCTTTATCTTGACTGCAAGGATATCTAAAATGGCTATTTGTGGCTGGCACTTTCCCCAAATAGCATCCATTTGTCCACTGACAAACAGTCAGTGTGTTTTCTTTTGTGTACATTAGACTTATGCAAGGCACTGGAATAAGAGGTAACAAACTTATGATAGCTTGCTTTGAAGTGTGCCACAAAATGTTTTCCATGGGGTCAGGAGAAAGAGAACTCCATTTTCCTCCTCTTTGATATCATAAACCAGAAAATATTATCTTTCAGGACAGAGCTAAAAATTGAGAAAGGAAAAATCTTGTTCTATCAGGGTTTTTATTGTCCTTCCTCCCTTAGGACATCTCATAGTATGGACAGACCATGATTTCACTGTAGTACCTCAATGTAGGCCCTGGAGACATGGACCTCTTACAGGTCCATAAGTTAAATAATCACATTTCTATAGTTTCATGTTCATGAGTTCCTTCACTTTCTGGGCAGTTGATTCAGCCATGAGCTATTTAATGAAAAGACTTCAAAGATTTACAGTCCTTTGAACCACAAGATCTGTAAATCCTAACCTGCTAAAATTTAAAAGAAGAAAACTCAGAAATATAAAAATTTGACTAAGCCATTTTATAGATGAGCAAATTGAGGCCCAGAGATAGGGGAAGTGAATCTCCTAGGTTCACAAAACATATAAATGGCAGAGATGAGGGCTTCCCAGCAATTTCATTTTTTAAAATTTATTTATTTATTTTTGGCTCTGTTGAGTCTTCATTGCTGTGTGGGCTTTTCTCTAGTTGCTAGGAGCAGGGGCTCCTCTCTAGTTACCATGCATGGGCTTCTCATGGTGGTGGCTTCTCTTCTTGTAGAGCACAGACTCCAGGGTGTGTGGGCTCAAGAGTTGTGGCGCAGTGGCCTGGTTGCTTTGCACCATGTGGGATCTTCCCAGACCAGGGATTGAACCTGTGTCTCCTGCATTGGCAGGCATGTCCTTTGCCACCAGGGAAACTCCTAGTAATTTCTTGTCTGAGGGGTTCTCCAGTTTCGTAGCTGATTAGCAGAGCTTCAGAGATTGTTGCCATGGAACCTTTAAGAATTAGGTGAGGTAACATAATAAATCTTTATCTTGACTGCAAGGATATCTAAAATGGCTATTTGTGGCTGGCACTTTCCCCAAATAGCATCCATTTGTCCACTGACAAACAGTCAGTGTGTTTTCTTGTTGTGTACATTAGACTTATGCAAGGCACTGGAATAAGAGGTAACAAAAACTAGTTATTGGATATGACTTGTCAGTGACTATGAAGTGAATATGACACAGAGTTTCCAACATAATGGGTTTCCCAGGTGGCTCAGAGATAAAGAATCTCCTGCCAATGCAGAAGATGCAGGTTCAATCCCTGGGTCAGGAATATCTCTTGAGAAGGAAATGGCAACTCACTCCAGTATTCTTGTCTGGGAAATCCCATGGACAGAGGAGCCCTGTGGGCTACAGTCCATGGGGTCACAAAAGAGTCAGACATGACTCAGTGACTAAACATCATCATCAACAACAATAGTTTGCCAGGTACAAAAAGTAGGAAGTGAACTTTAGGAATATAGAACAGACTGAGCAAAGACAGGGCTGCATGAAAGAAGGATGCTTGCTTAAGGAACATTCTGGAGTCCAGAAGTGGTTGAGGGGAACCTCATCAGATGCAGAAGATCCCTGGATCAGCCTTCAGTTGGTCTTTTATGCCTGCTCCCCACCCCTGACTACTGATGATGCTGAGCTGTGCATCACTATTCTACTCTACTCCCTGGGCTTTTTGGAAGCATGCAGTTGTCGAAGTAGTGGAATGAGATGCAGTGCAAGAGAACCAAGTGGGACTCCGGTTCTACCATTCCATCTCTTCACTTTAAAATCTCCATCTAAATTAAAAAAAGAAATGTTGAACTACATGATCTTGAGCATTTTAGCAATAAATATTTAACAATAAATCTTTAAAATTTTACAAATACTCCAGATATTTCCATTGGCCAGGGTCCATTTTATAACCATCAGCCTTGGAAAATAGAACTGAGTTCAGTCTTTGGCTCTAGAATAGATAGATATGGGGGCTTGAGCAAGTCATGTAACCTCTTTTTGCCTCTGTGAAGATAGTAATAGGTCACAAGGTTATTTTAAGTGTTAAATGACTGTGCTTTGTGACAAAAGATATAGTGACTGGTTTTACACAGGTAAGTGCTAGAGTGAAAGTACGACTCTCCCTCCCTAAAAAGGCATGTGTGTGGGGGTGGTAAGAATAAGCAGTGAAACGGAATGTCAGTGTGTTTTCTTGTTGTGTACATTAGACTTATGCAAGGCACTGGAATAAGAGGTAACAAAAACTAGTTATTGGATATGACTTGTCAGTGACTATGAAGTGAATATGACACAGAGTTTCCAACATAATGGGTTTCCCAGGTGGCTCAGAGATAAAGAATCTCCTGCCAATGCAGAAGATGCAGGTTCAATCCCTGGGTCAGGAATATCTCTTGAGAAGGAAAAGGCAACTCACTCCAGTATTCTTGTCTGGGAAATCCCATGGACAGTGGAGCCCAGTGGGCTACAGTCCATGGCATCACAGAAGAGTTAGACATGACTCAGTGACTAAACATAATCATCAACAACAATAGTTTGCCAGGTACAAAAAGTAGGAAGTGAACTTTAGGAATATAGAACAGACTGAGCAAAGACAGGGCTGCATGAAAGAAGGATGCTTGCTTAAGGAACATTCTGGAGTCCAGAAGTGGTTGAGGGGAACCTCATCAGATGCAGAAGATCCCTGGATCAGCCTTCAGTTGGTCTTTTATGCCTGCTCCCCACCCCTGACTACTGATGATGCTGAGCTGTGCATCACTATTCTACTCTACTCCCTGGGCTTTTTGGAAGCATGCAGTTGTCGAAGTAGTGGAATGAGATGCAGTGCAAGAGAACCAAGTGGGACTCCGGTTCTACCATTCCATCTCTTCACTTTAAAATCTCCATCTAAATTAAAAAAAGAAATGTTGAACTACATGATCTTGAGCATTTTAGCAATAAATATTTAACAATAAATCTTTAAAATTTTACAAATACTCCAGATATTTCCATTGGCCAGGGTCCATTTTATAACCATCAGCCTTGGAAAATAGAACTGAGTTCAGTCTTTGGCTCTAGAATAGATAGATATGGGGGCTTGAGCAAGTCATGTAACCTCTTTTTGCCTCTGTGAAGATAGTAATAGGTCACAAGGTTATTTTAAGTGTTAAATGACTGTGCTTTGTGACAAAAGATATAGTGACTGGTTTTACACAGGTAAGTGCTAGAGTGAAAGTACGACTCTCCCTCCCCCTAAAAAAGGCATGTGTGTGGGGGGGGGGTGGTAAGAATAAGCAGTGAAAAAGAATGGAAAGCACTGGGCTTTGGGGTTGCTGGAAACTTGTGGTTTTAATTGAAAGGAGGACAGGCAGCAAGACACAGCCGTGGAATGCTGTGTCCGATTCATGCCACTGTCTTACAGATGCCTCTCCAGAGATGCAACTTGCATTTTTAGGTTGACCCTGAAATGAACTCTGGAAAAGGAAATGGCAAACCAGTCCAATATTCTTGCCTGGAGAATTCTATGGACAGAGGAGTCTGGCAGGCTGTAGCCCATTGGTTCACAGACTCAGACACAAGTGAGCAACTACCACTCACTCAGATGATATGTAGTGCAGCTCCAGTGCCCAATAAGTTTTGGTTTCTTCTACTGAAGTGAAGATTTGGTCACTGACACACATACACTTATGTTGGCCTTTGGGAAGCAAAGAGGAGGGATGGGAGATAGTGTTTATAGTAGTTGCCTAGTAAAAAAAGCCTTGGGTTGGTGTTTCTCAAACAACCACTTATCTTCAGTGTTACTTAGTTAGTGATTTGAAGACTCAGTAACATTTGCACAAGAACATAGCAAAGGTTAATTTTTTACTTTTTCCTCTTTGCCTGTGAAGGCACCATGAATAACATTACTCAGAAAGCCCAGCAAGCATGGGTTCATTGCATCTCTTGACTTTTGGGCTTTGGACATGAAGGTGCCAGAGCTCTCTGAGTATTTTTGACTGCAACAAGATGTGTCTGACCTCCCTGGCAAAATTCAGATCCACAGCCACAGGCCAGGAGAAAAGCTAACAAAGGTCATAAATTATCCTCCACATTCTTCAGCCATTGGTTTCCTTCATCCAGCCAGAAGAGTGTCTTAAAAGTATGCTGGGGCCAGATTCAATAGAAACTTGAGCCAGCACCTGTGTAAATACAATTTTAAGGCTTCTTTTCCTGAAGCCGGATGGGTATTTTTTAAAACCAAGCTGGATTGTATTTTATCTAGACTACTGTCTCCTACATTCTTAGTGCTTTGGACCTTTGGAGAAATGTGGTCTGTTTGTACTGTTATTGCTTTGTTATTTGTAAAAGAGGGGGTATTTCAAAAACCAGATAATGTCTTAATATGGCCTGTAACTTCACTGTATATAGAATGAAACTCTGCTCATGTCTGATCATTTATTCTGCTTCACATAGATTGACTTTATACCCCTTCATCCACAACCTCTCTTCGATTTTGATCCTTTGAAAAAATCAGCCATCCCAAGCGCACATGTAATATACTACTTATCTCTAACTCCTAACTGAATCATCTTCAGATCTTGTCCAAAACCCTATATGGAGAAGGGAGGTTAACATCCTGCCTAGGGCCCCAAGGATTCATCCGTAAATGGGTATCCAATCATTGAGGTTCCTTATATTTGCTCAGCTTCAAAACAGAGACAGGCTCTTTCATTTGTATTGCTTATGATTGAAGGCCTCCTACTTCACATTGTCCTGCAGGGCCTCTGCCACCCCACCTCTATAACTGCCATAGATCCCCAGAAACTATTCTGTAACTATGTCACTTGGAAGGAGATTTTCTTGTCTCTTTTGCAATTTCATGAGAATGAGTAAGCAAGTTTTGGGCTTCCCTGGTTGCTCAGTAGTAAGGAATATGCCTGCAGTGCAGGAGATGTGGGTTCAATCCCTGAGTCACAAAGATCCCCTGGAGATGAAAACAGCAATCCATGCCAGTATTCTTGCCTGGAAAATCCCTTGGATAGAGGAGCCTGGTAGACTACAGTCCATGGGGTCTCAAAGAATCAGAAATGACTTAGATACTAAACAACAACGGTCAGTAAGTTTAAGTTAGATTGTGCTTCCAGTGGGAGCATAGATAGATGTGGAAATCAATAAAAAGGGCCATGGATATGTGGAATGATTTTTCGCCTAACTAGAGAGCCCTAAAAATACATTAAAGTGTTTTTTTACTCAGAAGTCCTATTGATAGAGGAGTAAAAGGCTTCATTTGAGTTCAATGTTTGTTGACTCTGTGAACTTGGGAAAATGATATGTCACCCCTGAGCTTTAGTTTTCTTGCTTGTAAAATTGGAATAATGATGAAACCAACTTTTAGAAGTCTCCTACATTCTTAGTGCTTTGGACCTTTGGAGAAATGTGGTCTGTTTGTACTGTTATTGCTTTGTTATTTGTAAAGAGGGGGGATTTCAAAAACCAGATAATGTCTTAATATGGCCTGTAACTTCACTGTATATAGAATGAAACTCTGCTCATGTCTGATCATTTATTCTGCTTCACATAGATTGACTTTATACCCCTTCATCCACAACCTCTCTTCGATTTTGATCCTTTGAAAAAATCAGCCATCCCAAGCGCACATGTAATATACTACTTATCTCTAACTCCTAACTGAATCATCTTCAGATCTTGTCCAAAACCCTATATGGAGAAGGGAGGTTAACATCCTGCCTAGGGCCCCAAGGATTCATCCGTAAATGGGTATCCAATCATTGAGGTTCCTTATATTTGCTCAGCTTCAAAACAGAGACAGGCTCTTTCATTTGTATTGCTTATGATTGAAGGCCTCCTACTTCACATTGTCCTGCAGGGCCTCTGCCACCCCACCTCTATAACTGCCATAGATCCCCAGAAACTATTCTGTAACTATGTCACTTGGAAGGAGATTTTCTTGTCTCTTTTGCAATTTCATGAGAATGAGTAAGCAAGTTTTGGGCTTCCCTGGTTGCTCAGTAGTAAGGAATATGCCTGCAGTGCAGGAGATGTGGGTTCAATCCCTGAGTCACAAAGATCCCCTGGAGATGAAAACAGCAATCCATGCCAGTATTCTTGCCTGGAAAATCCCTTGGATAGAGGAGCCTGGTAGACTACAGTCCATGGGGTCTCAAAGAATCAGAAATGACTTAGATACTAAACAACAACGGTCAGTAAGTTTAAGTTAGATTGTGCTTCCAGTGGGAGCATAGATAGATGTGGAAATCAATAAAAAGGGCCATGGATATGTGGAATGATTTTTCGCCTAACTAGAGAGCCCTAAAAATACATTAAAGTGTTTTTTTACTCAGAAGTCCTATTGATAGAGGAGTAAAAGGCTTCATTTGAGTTCAATGTTTGTTGACTCTGTGAACTTGGGAAAATGATATGTCACCCCTGAGCTTTAGTTTTCTTGCTTGTAAAATTGGAATAATGATGACCACTAGAGAAACTCTAATACTCTGATATTCACTCTGATAGAACTTCATGGGTTCCTGTCTTGTGTTTCTTACCACTCCCTGCTTTATTTTTCAGTGATTCATTTACTCATCTTTCCCCTCTGCTAGACTGATCTCCTTTAGTTGAAGGTTCACTTTGATGAAACCATGATTTTATTTTAAATGTGTTGGTATTCTCTTCTGGATTGTATCAGTGCCTAGTGGGTCTTACCCACTTACAGTCTTAAGCATGTGAAGTGGCATCACCTATCTGAAGATTTACACTGTCCACTAATGGCTTTTTAAAAAGTTCACTATCTTATTATAACAATGAGTAAAATGTATCTGCATTTTTTTTAGGTATTACCCTCATGTATACATAATTTATAGAGCTGCAATTAATTTTTTTCCCTGAGGCTTCTATTTGTTGGAAGTTAGGTTACACTTATGTCTGTCACTCTTGCTCTTTTTCTTATTTAAATTTTCCTTAGGACCCATTTCCACCAGTGAAAATAATGGATCAAAAATAGGTTGGGGATGAGAGCATGTGACAGGAAGCTCTTTAAGAATGGTCAGTGCACTCAAGGAATTGGAAAGAGACAGATGACTATATGGAGAGCTCAGATGAGAGGTTATGATTTAAGAATTTATGAAAAGCCCCACTGTTTGAAAGTATCTTTCCACACATGATATGTCACAGATCATGTGAAACTCTCACCATACGTGAAACTGTTTTGGAAGGCTGATTCATGGGACACATTTAGCCTTTATCACAAAGTACTGTTGGGACACAGATTGTCAGTATGTTTCTTGACAGGATTCTGGAGGGTAAGAATACCAGTCTCATGAATTTTGAAAAGGATAAGGGATTCAGAACAGGTTCTGAATATAAGGTTCTTATCTAGAATAGGAAAATATATACACAGAGCATCCAAGCTCTAAGCTTTGAGGAGCTGGGTATCAAAATTAAGACAATGAGCAAATGCTCATTTGAAAGTACAGGAGAAGAGGGAAGCAGAGAAATAGTTGTGGAAAGAGATGAACAGATTTTACCGACTTAACAGGACTTGAAATTGTAGGTTTGTGTTGGGTTTGTGAGATCAATTTATACTAGAGAAAGATGAATGAGTTCTAGGTAATCAATAAGTGATTTTAGGTAGAATTGTAGGAGTCAAGGTTTGGGGACTTTCAGGTCCTAGTGGTTTTTTCTTTGATGAAACCATGATTTTATTTTAAATGTGTTGGTATTCTCTTCTGGATTGTATCAGTGCCTAGTGGGTCTTACCCACTTACAGTCTTAAGCATGTGAAGTGGCATCACCTATCTGAAGATTTACACTGTCCACTAATGGCTTTTTAAAAAGTTCACTATCTTATTATAACAATGAGTAAAATGTATCTGCATTTTTTTTAGGTATTACCCTCATGTATACATAATTTATAGAGCTGCAATTAATTTTTTTCCCTGAGGCTTCTATTTGTTGGAAGTTAGGTTACACTTATGTCTGTCACTCTTGCTCTTTTTCTTATTTAAATTTTCCTTAGGACCCATTTCCACCAGTGAAAATAATGGATCAAAAATAGGTTGGGGATGAGAGCATGTGACAGGAAGCTCTTTAAGAATGGTCAGTGCACTCAAGGAATTGGAAAGAGACAGATGACTATATGGAGAGCTCAGATGAGAGGTTATGATTTAAGAATTTATGAAAAGCCCCACTGTTTGAAAGTATCTTTCCACACATGATATGTCACAGATCATGTGAAACTCTCACCATACGTGAAACTGTTTTGGAAGGCTGATTCATGGGACACATTTAGCCTTTATCACAAAGTACTGTTGGGACACAGATTGTCAGTATGTTTCTTGACAGGATTCTGGAGGGTAAGAATACCAGTCTCATGAATTTTGAAAAGGATAAGGGATTCAGAACAGGTTCTGAATATAAGGTTCTTATCTAGAATAGGAAAATATATACACAGAGCATCCAAGCTCTAAGCTTTGAGGAGCTGGGTATCAAAATTAAGACAATGAGCAAATGCTCATTTGAAAGTACAGGAGAAGAGGGAAGCAGAGAAATAGTTGTGGAAAGAGATGAACAGATTTTACCGACTTAACAGGACTTGAAATTGTAGGTTTGTGTTGGGTTTGTGAGATCAATTTATACTAGAGAAAGATGAATGAGTTCTAGGTAATCAATAAGTGATTTTAGGTAGAATTGTAGGAGTCAAGGTTTGGGGACTTTCAGGTCCAGGCTAGCTTCTATTGACCTCAGAGAAGAATGAGGTATTTAGGTATCAGGAACCTACTGGGGCAGAAGAATTCAGGGCAAAATGACAGACTCAGCACATATAACTAAGTTCACCACAGTTATCTCACAGGATGAAGACTACTGGTTAAGGATAGAGATCAACTGTCACTGCCCTTTGTGGTGGCCAGATATTTAGGGATGGTAGGTATATTTGAGGAATTGAAGGGAAGCTTTTACCTGTTGGTTGAATTCACTGATGTGGTTTGAAGGTTTTCTTATTTCATTGTAGACTACAAGATCTATTGCAAAACTGCATATTCTATGTAGAGGGGGAAAAAGTGTCCCAAATTAGGATTGAACATGGAACCCTGTGGTTTGAGGACAGACAATCTCTGTAAGAAGTCAGACATCATTTTTTGGCTCTGCCCTGAAGAATTTCTTGTCCCACTTGAGACTCAAAATCTCTTCCTTTGGTTCCTAGTGTTCTTACACTCTTAACTTTGAGTGTAAATATGAAGCGTATTCCTTGAATTCCCAAAACACTATAGGGATTGACCTCTCATTCATCAAAATGCATATTAGTAAATATTAAGAACAAATTGGAAATCCAGTACAGAAAATAAGAGTAAGATTTTTTTCTTTAGTATAGCAGATTAAACAATAAAGAAATTTCTTTGGGCATGGGATGTCTTCCCACAGCTTTCTTAGTCATGTCAATGTGACCCAATTTTCACTTGGTAATCCTTCTTGTTTGTTACCTATCCATTATGCTCCTATGTGGTCCTAGGCAAATGTCAAAAATTTGCACACATATTCAGTAGAAAGTAAGTTGCTAATAGCAAGCCCTTTTATGATTCTGTGAGCATTTACCATTCATGTTGCTAGGAACACCTGTGAGTGACCTGGCCCCTCTTTGGAACGGAATGTGACTAGTGTTTTACTTCAAGGAGACCGTCTTTGTTCTGGGAAATATAACTCCAAAGCTTGCTATTAACAGGGAAATGTACAGAGAATAAAGCCTGCAGATTAGCTTCAGACATGTTCAAATCACCTAGGATGTGGTAAATTTAGCTTTAGGAAATTCACTTGACCTCAATTTCTTCATCTGTAAAGTGGAGATAGTATAGTGGTTGAAAAAGCCAAAGGAATTGATGCTTGTTAAAATACTGTGTAAACTGCAAATTATTCTGTGAATATTTGTTTCTAGGGGATCTCCTTATCATAATTCAAGGATAATCATGCCTGTGTTATACAAATACTTGCCTCTGACATCCCTGGAAACCTTTTGCAAAGAGTTGTTTGTAGGAGAAACAGTTTAATTTGCAAACTGCCCCTTTATTTGCATGTATATAAAGTGTGTCTGCAGTCACATTAGAAGGGTTATCTCTTTGAAATACCTCTCAGTGATCCTCAAAATGAATTTTATGCCCTCCCTGCCAATAGTCTATCACAAGAATAACCTCCAAATTCTTTGATAATATTTCCAACCACTTTTGAAAGATATAGGGCTAGGTAGATAATTCTATTTATATAGGTAATTATTGTCTTTCAACAAGTGAGTAGTAGCTAGAAAATAGCCAAGAAAGACTGTGAAGAGTGCCTTTCTATTACAGTTCATCTTTGGGTCTTACCTGCAAGGTTACTAAAGGCCTATGCAGATAAGTTGCAGTGTTTATCGCAAAAGCAAAATTCTCTCTAAGAGCAAGCCCTTGTTTCATTGCTTAGTGTTTTTACTCCCCAGCAGACGTGACTTTGATCTGGCACTTTGCAGCATGGCAGGTTCCTAAGTTACTCTATAAAAATTGGGGAGGAACAGTGATATTATCAGAATGAATTCATTTGTTGTAAGTTGTAAGTTATAAACATATTGGCTTTTTCAGTTTCTTCACCCTCAAAACTTTATCTATTTTCCCCAATAGAGTCATCTCTTGGCCTCTAATATGCTTGCTTTGAGCTCATAGGCATTGTTGCATGGCTAACACAAGAAACCTGAAAAATTGCTTCCAAGGTCCTTTTCTTTGTTTAATCTTGATACTCAAGCTACCATAGTTAGTAGTGACTGGTGAGCTGACAGTGAAGTAGCAACAAATCGAACTTTGTCCTCTGACTTCCCTTGACCCACTGTGTCCATCATCCAAGAGACTCTAGGCCAGCATTCCACCGAGCAGCCTCATCAAACTAAGACTGAAGGGGAACTAGGAATTCACTCATTATGGAAAGAAGTAATGAGGCCTAGCATTTATAAAAACTACAGTTATCTCTTTGTTGGTTATTTTCACTTCTAGAACATCGGCTGCTTCCTTAAGAAGCACATTACAGAGAGATGTCTTGACCAACAAAATATTTAAAGATCAGTTATTCATCCACTAATGCATTCAGTTAATGTAAAATGATATATTTTTTTATGTGCTAAACACTGGAATGACAAAAGGAGTCAGTTTTATCCTTCTCCTTCATAATCTAATAAAGATATCCATTCTTTCATTTTATTATGATCTGTCACATTTCATACACTGCTGCATATCTTTACATGATAATGACACAAGAGATTGACACAATGATTGAAAAGTTGAGACAGAGACAGGAGGACCGAGTGTCCTTTAACAGTGGCTAGATCAAGGATCCATTATGAAACACTGGATTTGCAATTTTAAAGGACTATTTTGAAATTTTGCCCCATGGCACTGCAGATCGTAGAATACTGCTGTTACAAGGGGCAAGAACATAGGTGATAATGATGTGAATGAGACAAGAAATTGGGACAAGTTAAACTGTTAATTTTTATAATTTCTTGAACATACTACAACCTTGGAATTAGACACTTAAAATGGGTGAATATTGCAGCATGTGAATTTTATCTTTAAAAACAAGGCTCCTCTGTCTTGACAGTGGTAAGAACCCACCTGCCAATGCAGGAGACATATGAGATGCAGGTTCAATCGCTGGGTTGGGAAGATCACCTGGAGGAGGGATGGCAACCCAATTCATTTGTTGTAAGTTGTAAGTTATAAACATATTGGCTTTTTCAGTTTCTTCACCCTCAAAACTTTATCTATTTTCCCCAATAGAGTCATCTCTTGGCCTCTAATATGCTTGCTTTGAGCTCATAGGCATTGTTGCATGGCTAACACAAGAAACCTGAAAAATTGCTTCCAAGGTCCTTTTCTTTGTTTAATCTTGATACTCAAGCTACCATAGTTAGTAGTGACTGGTGAGCTGACAGTGAAGTAGCAACAAATCGAACTTTGTCCTCTGACTTCCCTTGACCCACTGTGTCCATCATCCAAGAGACTCTAGGCCAGCATTCCACCGAGCAGCCTCATCAAACTAAGACTGAAGGGGAACTAGGAATTCACTCATTATGGAAAGAAGTAATGAGGCCTAGCATTTATAAAAACTACAGTTATCTCTTTGTTGGTTATTTTCACTTCTAGAACATCGGCTGCTTCCTTAAGAAGCACATTACAGAGAGATGTCTTGACCAACAAAATATTTAAAGATCAGTTATTCATCCACTAATGCATTCAGTTAATGTAAAATGATATATTTTTTTATGTGCTAAACACTGGAATGACAAAAGGAGTCAGTTTTATCCTTCTCCTTCATAATCTAATAAAGATATCCATTCTTTCATTTTATTATGATCTGTCACATTTCATACACTGCTGCATATCTTTACATGATAATGACACAAGAGATTGACACAATGATTGAAAAGTTGAGACAGAGACAGGAGGACCGAGTGTCCTTTAACAGTGGCTAGATCAAGGATCCATTATGAAACACTGGATTTGCAATTTTAAAGGACTATTTTGAAATTTTGCCCCATGGCACTGCAGATCGTAGAATACTGCTGTTACAAGGGGCAAGAACATAGGTGATAATGATGTGAATGAGACAAGAAATTGGGACAAGTTAAACTGTTAATTTTTATAATTTCTTGAACATACTACAACCTTGGAATTAGACACTTAAAATGGGTGAATATTGCAGCATGTGAATTTTATCTTTAAAAAACAAGGCTCCTCTGTCTTGACACTAGTGGTAAAGAACCCACCTGCCAATGCAGGAGACATATGAGATGCAGGTTCAATCGCTGGGTTGGGAAGATCACCTGGAGGAGGGGATGGCAACCCAGTCAAGTATTCTTGCTTAGAGAATCCCATTAACAGAGGAGCCTGGCGGACTATAGTCCATAGAGTTGCAAAGAGTTGGACATGACTGAAGCGACTTAGCACACATGCAAACACACACATACTTTAAAAATGCATCATAGCGGAGTGAACCACTACTAGAAAAAAGAAAGATAGCATGTA
This sequence comes from Tragulus kanchil, assembly GCA_022376925.1. Classification (NCBI taxonomy): domain Eukaryota; kingdom Metazoa; phylum Chordata; class Mammalia; order Artiodactyla; family Tragulidae; genus Tragulus; species Tragulus kanchil. The sequence goes on along the minus strand of JAIOJX010000001.1, from coordinate 73,504,053 downwards.
CCCCTAGGCAAGTCATTGAAGCTCTCTGGACTTCTGCTTCTGTATCTACAAGGCTGTTAAAGGTATTTGCTTTTTCTACTTCATGAGTATGTTATCAACAATGTGTAGGAAGGGATTTAATAAGGTCACCACATACAAACATATGACATTGATTTTAGGATTTGATAAGGTAGATCTGCCTTCATTAATGACATGTAGTGTCTTTAAAAACCTCTACATACTTTTAAATTAGCTCATTTGTGCAACACTCTTATTGTTTTTTTCTGACTCCTATTATTGGCACCAAAAGGCATGGTAGGATTTTGTAGGAGCTTTACCTAAAAAATTAGATAGTAAAGAATCTGATGGTGACTCAGATAGTGAAGAATCTTCCTGCAATTCAGGAGCCCTGGGTTTGATTCCTGAATTTGGAAGACCCCCTGGAGAAGGAAATTGCAACACAACCTAGTATTCTTGCCTGGAGGTTTCAATGGACAGAGAAGCTTTGTTTTTTAAAGATAAAATTCACATGCTACAATAGTCACCCTTTTTAAGTGTTTAATTCCAAGGTTTTAGTATGTTGAAGAAATCATGGAAACATTACCACTATCTAATTCCAGAACATTTTCATCATCTCAGAAAGGTAACCATACCCATTAGCATGTTGACTCCCAATTCCAACTCCTCTCAGACCCTGGTGGCTACTAATACTTTCTGTTTCTATGGCTTGATCAATTCTGGACATTTTATCTAAATGGAACAATACATGACATTTGTATCTGGGTACTTTCACTTATCATAATGTTAACCATGTTTTAGTACGTATTAGTATTTCATTTTTTCTGACTGAACAATAATTGCTATATTATATGGGGCCTCCCTGGTGGCTCAGATGGTAAAGAATCTGCCTGCAATGCAAGAGACCTGGGTTTGATACCCAGGTTGGGAAGATCCCTTGGAGAAGGGAAGCACTACCCACTCCAGTATTTTTGCTTGGAGAATTCCTTGAACAGAAAGGCTTGGTGGACTATGGTCGAGGGGCTGCAAAGAGTTGGACATGACTGAGTGACTAACACTTGCACCATATCTCTATATTTAAGTTTTTAAGGGCCTAAGGTTTTTTTGTTTTGTTTTGTTTTGCTTTTTTATTATTATTATTTTTTAATAGAGACTCCACCACTTTACATTCCTATCTGCAGTGCATGAGGGTTTGAATTTCTCCACACCTTTGCCAACTGATCATTATGCTGGTGTTGTTCTTCAGTTGCTCAGTCTTGTCTGACTCTTTGGGACCCCATGAATTGCAATACACCTGGTTTCCCTGTCCTTCACCTTGTTCTGGAGCTTGCTCAAACTCATGTCCATTGAATCAGTGATGCCATTCGACTATCTCATCCTTTGCCATCCCTTTCTCCTCCTGCCTTCAGTCTTTCCTAGCATCAGAGTCTTTCCCAATGAGTCTGATCTTTGCATCAGGTGGCCAAAGTATTGGAGCTTCAGCTTCAGCATCAGTTCTTCCAATGAATATTCGGGGTTGATTTCTTGCAGGATTAACTTGTTTGATCTCCTTGCAGTCCAAGAGAGTCTCAAAAGTCTTCTCCAACACCACAGTTTGAAGGCATCAATTATTCGGTGTTCAGTTTTTTTCATTGGCCAACTCTTATATACATACATGACTACTGAAAAAAACATAGCTTTGACTATACGAACTTTGGAGGCAATGTAATGTCTACTTTTTATTTGTTATTTTTTGGGGGGTGGGGTGGGGTGGGGAGGGAGGAGGGCGGGCAGGCTGCTTCTATTGGTCTTTCATTTATCTATTTTTCATCGATCTTTGTTCTTTGGCCCATGTGGGCCTCCCATCACGGTGGCTTCTTTTGTCGCAGAGCACCAGCTCTGGTCGCATGCGCTCCAGAGCTCCAGCTCGGTAATTGGACACATCAGTCCAGCCACTCCGCGGCACGTGGGATCTTCCCAGGCCAGGGATCGAACCAGCGCCCCCTGCACTGCAAGGCAGTGTCCTTACCCACTGGACTACCAGGGAAGTCCTGTGTCTGCTTTTTAATACGCTGTCTAGGTTTGTCAAGTTTTTCTTCCAAGGAGCAAACGTCTTTTAATTCCATGGATGCAGTCAACATCCACAGTGATTTTGGACCCCAAGTAAATAAAGTCTGTCACTGTTTCCATTGTTTCCCCATTATTATTATTGTACCCATCCTAGTGGATATGAAGTGGTATTTTATTATAGTTTGATTAGTGTTTATCCAATAGTTAATGATGTTATGCATCTTTTCATATGGTTGTTGGACATTTGTGTATCTTCTATAATCCAAGAACTATTAAAATCCTTTCGCATGTTTTGATTGGATTATGTCTTTTTTTTTACTATTGACTAAATGTTCTTTATGAGTTATAGATACAAGTCTCTAACAGATATATGATTTGCAAACATTTTTTCCCATTCTGTTGAGTTGTCTTTTTATTTTTTTGATGGTGTCTATTAATGAGCAAAATCTTCAATGAAATTAAGTTTATCTGTTTTTTCCTCTTATTGTATGTGTTTTGGTGTCTTATCCAAAGCTTTATGCCTAATCCAAAGTCACATTTACACCTATTTTTCCTTCAAAGAATTTTGTAGTTTTAAAGGTTCCATTGAGGTTTGATCCATCTGGAGTTGACTGTTTTTTTTTTTTTTACATGATGTGAGATAAGAGTTAAATTTCATTTTTTGCCTGTAGATATAATAATGTCCCAGCATTTTTTTTTGAAAAGAGTATTGATTTCTCCATAATCATCTTATTATTCTTGCTAAGAAACTATGAATCATAAATATATGAACTTATATCTGGATTTTCAGTTCTATTCCACTGAACTATATATCTTCCCTGTGAAACTAATGCACCATCTTGATGACTGTAGCTTCATAAGTAAGGCTTGAAATTAGGAAGTGAGGGTCCTCCAAATTTGCCCTTTATTTTCAAGATTGGTTTGGCTATTCTAACACACTTGCATTTTCATGAGTTTTTGGAAAACAATGTCAATTTCAGGAAAAGTGACAGCTGGGTTTTTGTAGGTCAGTGTAGGGAGTTTTGTCATGTAAACAATATTAAGTCTTCCAGTTCATGAAGATGTATTTCCATTTATTTAGTTGTTCTTTAATTTTTATAATTATGTTATATAGCTTTCAATGTGCAAATTTCATAGTACTTTTGTTAAATATATTGCTAAATAGCTTATTCTTTTTGAAACTTTTAAAAACTGGAATTGTTTTCTTAATTTTATTTTGGATTAGTCATTGCTAGTCTAGAAATGTAACTAATATGTGTATGTTGATCTATTATACTGCATCCTTGCTGAATTAATTTATCAGTTCTAATAGTTATTTTCATATTTTTTAGAATTGTCCCTGTATAGGATGGCTCAAATCATAAAGAATCTGCCAGCAATGCAGGGCATCTGGGTTCAGTCCCTTGGAAGGAGATCCCCTGGAGAAGGAAATTAGAATCCACTCCAGTATTCTTGCCTGGAGAATTCAATGGACAGGGAAGCTTGACAGACTACAGTTCATGGGGTCACAAAGTGTTCAACACAACTGAACTACTAACACACACACACACACACACACACACACACACACACAAGATAATGCAATCTGTGAAGAGAGATACAGTTTTTCATTTTATTCTCCAATTTGCATGTCTTTTTTTTTTCTTTTTCTTGTCTAATTGCCTTGGCTAGAACATCCAGTACAGTGTTGAATAGAAGTGGTGAGAGCTGACATCCTTGTCTTGTCCGCAGTCTTAAAGGGAAAGCTTTCAGTCTTTTACTATTAAGTATGGTGTTAGCTGTGGAATTTTCATAGATACCCATTATCAGGTTTAGGAAATTTCCTTCTAGTCCTAGTTGATTGAAGTATTTTTATCATGGAACATTGCTGGATTTTGTCAAATTCTTCTTCTGTGTCTATTTAAATCACATGCTGTTTTTGTCTTTTATTCTGTTAAAATGTTATGTTACGTTGACTGATTTTTGTTTGTTGAACCAGCCTTACATTCCTGGGGTAAATTTCACTTGGTTATGGGGGTTATGGGGTGTAATCATTTTTATATATTCCTTTTGGTTTGTTGGTATTTGGTTCATATTTTGCCTCTGAATTCATAAGAAAATGTGATCTGTAGGTTTCCTATATTGCCCTAACTGTCTTATTTTGTTATCAGGGTAATAATCCCTTCATAAAATGAATTAGAAAATGTTCCTTCATCTTTTTTTCTCTTTCAAAATTATGTATGAAGAATTGGTATTATTTTTTCTTCTGTTTTCTTCTTTGTTAGTTTACTCTCCTTTTTCTAATGTCTTAAGACAGGTTATGTTACTTATCTGAGCTCTTTCTCAGTAGCTGTAAATAATGCAAATGTGTTATAAATTTTCTTCTAGACATTGCTTTTATTGAATTCCAACAGCCTTAGCATGTTGTCTTTTTATTTAAATTTATCTGAAGGTATTCTCTTACGTCCCTTGTGATTTTTTTCTTTGAACAGTTGATTACTTAGACTGCATTAACTTTTCGCATATTTGTGAAGTTCTCAAACTTCCTGATTGCTAATTTCATTCTATTAATATTTTGTATAAAAGAACATTTTTTGTATGATTTAAGTCCATTTGAACTTATAGAGATTTGCTTTATGGCTGTTCTCTCCTGGAAGTGTTCCATGTACACTTAAGAACATGTATTATGGTGTTTTGGGGTAGAGCACTCTATAGATATTTGTTAACTCTTAGATTTTTATAGTGTTGTCATGACTTCCCTTTTCTTATGTTCTGTTTACTTGTTCTATTCTTTATCGAAAATGACATCTTTAAATTTTTATTATTATTTAATCATCTATTTTTGCATTGAATCCTGCCAGTTCTTGCTTTGTGATTTGTGTTCCATTGTTAGATACATATATGTATAGTTATATGTCTTCCTAATGGATTTGACTTGTTAGTGTTATAACATGACCATCTTTGTCAATAGTCACAGATTTTGTTTGATAATAGTATACCCACTCCAGCTTTCCTTTTGTTACAGTTTGCATGGAATACTTTTTCCATCCTTTTACTCTCAAACTGTTTGTCTCTGAATCTAAGGTGTCTCTTGTAGACAACATATAGGGGCATATTGTAATTGTCTTCCAATTAATTCCTCAAATCTTTGTCTTTTAATGGCAGTGCTTAATCCAGTAACACTTCATTACTTATTAGGCAGGATTTACACCTCTTAAACCTCATGATTTGTTGTTGCTGCTGTTTGTTCTTGTCTTTGTTGTTTCCTTGTTTAATGAGTTTTAAAAAACTAATTCCAAATGCCTGGGAATAAGTTGAAGCTTTTCAAAGCCTCCAGTGGACATCTCATTTCTCTACTTCTTTTTAAGCTCCTTGATTAGCTTATTGTTTGCCACAATTGTTACCACCAACTCAGCCAGCCTTGATGTTCAATATTTGTCCCTGATTATTTTCTACAAACTCCCCCAGGGAAAAAGCTATTCACACTGGCAAGATCTGAGTCAGGTTAAATGAACACAGCTTTGAAAATGGAGTCTTTCAGGGAGTCCTCAAACAGGTCAAACAGGAACAATTCTTTGAGAGAGGGGCTTTTAAAGGAGTCCCAACCTCCTTCTGCCTCCTCCAGTGATTACCATGCTGTTGGTTTTCACCATCTTGCAAATGGTTGGTTTTCATGGTAACTATGGAGCTGGGAGAGAATTATAAGCAATAGGGCAAGGTTAAATGTCATAAAGCTTTGAATAAATCTTCCTCAGACTGATGCAAATATTTGCTTAATTTCTAGAGTTCTGAAAAACGTTTATTCTTACCATCTTCTGGCCAGTTTTATAATTTATTTTATGAAAGAAAGAATTTTAGGAGCTCCTGGATTTATCATTTAATCTGACATTACTCCAGTCTAAAATGTTTTGATCAAGCACTCCCCAACAATAAAAAAAAAAATGAATTATCTACAATATCCAGGAAAAAAAGACCCTGAAAGTTACTTGGATTTTTGTGATCTCTCTGCTGTTACTGAGGTCACTTATCACAGTGTTGTTTTTTGTTTGACAAGCAAGAAGAGAGATGTTTTCCTGCGTGTGACATAAAAATATAAGCCAGACCATGTTCCACCTCTACTCAGAATCCTCCAGTATATCCCCATCTTACTCATAATAAGAATATTTGACCTATAAATTAGTGACCTTTAAGATCACAAATAACCTCTTCTGCTGTTACCTCTCAGACTTCATTTTCCACGGCTGTAGCTGCACTGGCTTCTCTGCCAGTTCTCAAACATTGTAAGTATTCTCCCTCATGAAGGGCCTAAATAAACTGCTCTATCAGCCATGAATGCTCTTCCCTGAGATTTGTATGTGCCACACATTCATTTCCTTACAGTTTTGGCCAAGTGTCACCTCAATGAAACCTGGCTTCGCTACTCAAATTGAGATCATGGTCACTCAGCACTCCTCATTCCCTTTACCGTGCTATTTGTACGTAATACTTGCTTTCTGAGATAGAATATAATTTTCTAATGTATTATGTGCATTTTTTACTGTATGTTTCCTTGCTTCTTTCACATCCCCATACATAAACTTTAAAATGGTTATTTGGAAAGATAGGAATTTTTGATTGTTCACTGATATATCTTAAGGGTCTAGTGCATTGTTTGGCATGAATATTTAATAGATATTTAATTGATTAATTCTGCTTTAATTTATCTTAATATTTTTTCTGTCATATAGCATAGAAAGCAATGTTTAGTATAGTTTATGGTACTTAGTGTACAGCCATTTTTCAGTAAATGATGCAATGAAAATTATGCTCCATTTCTAACCTTTTATTTTTCTAGTATTCTCAGGTAAATGATATGTTACACCTAAATGATTTTTCCCAGATAACCAATCTCCGAAAAGTTTAAGTTTTGCCATTTTGACATATCTCCTCATATAATGGGTACAATGGTTTTCATGCCTTCCAGAACACAGCAGAGTAATCATAATTTAACATTTTTGTTGAATTTTGAAAAACTATGGAAAAAATAATAGGAATAAGAATATCCTGTGTGGCAAAGATTGTAACTCTTATTTAACTGCATAAGGTTGGACAGTTCTGTTAACCAGTCTCAGCTTCAACTTCATTATTTGTAAAATGATAATAATGACTTCTTATGATAATAATAAATTCCTGTGTGGTTCAAACAAGATAATGCATAAGGACACTATCTGTAAGTTATAATGCTACCAACAAATACAACATGGAGCTAATATAAATTTTTATGATTTTGGAAGATGCTAAATACATATGAACTGATTCCTAGTGATGAGTGCTTAGGGAATTGAGAAGGCTAAACCTAAATAACACCAGCACTACCTATCATTAGCTGAAAACTATTTTATTAGATTCCTGATAGTCTAGGTTGAGCCTCTTTCAGCACCAGAAGTTTGTAAACTTTTTGCCCTAGATTATTAAGGATTTTTGATGTTTTACATGTTTTGGAGCCAAAGATGACTCCCACAACCTAGGAAAATCTTTGATGCTCCCAGTGCTGAAAGTGTGCTCCAAAATATAGACTCTCAGATATTAGGGACCTCTGAGACAGTGAAAAAATAACAGAAGGTTAGACTTGGTTATCAGCTCATGTTCCTCAAGTTGTCCAGGGTGGGATTTTTGTTTGTTTGTTTTGTTATTGTTTGGTTTTGGTTTGATTTTCATTAAGGAAGGTCCAGCAGTATATACCTTTGAGTTCTTCTGACTTTCCAAATGACAAATAGAATGGAATAATGTATTTGTTTCTTTGGGGTCCTGCATTATAGAGGTATTTTAAGATTAATGATAGACTTCTCATTTTGTCACTGACCATTACTTTTGTTTGTAGTTCAGTTGATTTCAACATTTTCAGTGATAATTGTTTTGAGGAAACACTAGTATACATCAGGAAAAGACATTATCTTTTATGGCAGATTGATAGCGTGTGTGGACCATTCTTCATGAATGTAGTCTCCCTGCCTTCTTGTTGAAAGGTTGTAAGGCAAAGCTTTTAAGTAAGCAGTCAGTATTCCTTCTACTGCTTCAGGACCCTCTAGATGTTATTTTCCTGATCATCTCAAACTCTTTAGGTAGTTATAAAATGAAAAACCCTTTGTTTTTAGTAGAAACATATAGAGTGGATGGAGCCAATGTATTTGATCAAGACTAACTGAATATTTTAGTCTTTCTTTTATGACCAGCAAGTCATTAATTTCAATTTGTTAAATCCATCAATCTTGGCTCTTCCCAACCTCCATGCCATTCCAAATACATAATTTCCTCTCTCTGGAATTGTATACCTGTGCTCTGTTCACTTAGTAAAATTCTGTTTCCATCAAAATTACTCCCTAATTCTTACATTTTAGGAGTTTAACAACATTTGAAAGCTGTTTGTATTTCTTTTACTATACAACTTTTTTGTTGTTCAGTTGCTCAGTCGTGTCTGACTATTTGCAATCTCATAGACTTCAGTACACAAGGCTTCCCTGCCCTTCACCATCTCCTGGAGTTTGCTAAAACTCGTGTCTGTTGAGTCAGTGATGCTATCCAACCATCGCATCCTCTGTTGTCCCCTTATCCTCCTGCCTTCAATCTTTCCCAGCATCAGGGTCTTTTCCAATGAGTTGGCACTTTGCATCAAATAGCCAAAGTATTGGAGCTTCAGCTTTAGCGTCAGTCCTTCCAATGAATATTCAGTATTGATTTCCTTTAGGACTAACTGGTTTGGTGTCCTTGCAGTCCAAGAGACTATCAAGAGTCTCCTCCAACGCCACAGTTTGAAAGCATCAGTTCTTTGACACTTAACCTTCTTTATGGTCCAACTCTCACATTGATACATGACTACTGTAAAAGCCATAGCTTTGACTAGACAGGTCTTTGTTGATAAAGTAATGTCTCTGCTTTTTAATATTCTGTGTAGGTTTGTCATAGCTTTTCTTCCAAGGAGCAAGCATCTTTTAATTTCTTGGCTGAAGTCACCATCTGCAGTGATTTTGGAACCCAAGAAAGTAAACTCTGTCATACTTTATTGTTTTTCAGTCACTAAGTCATGTCTGACTCTTTATGACCTCATGCAGAGGAGCACACCAAGCTCTTCTGTCCTCCACTGTCTTCTGAAGTTTTGTCAAATTCATGTCCATAGAGTCAGTGAGGCTATCTAACCATCTTACCCTCTGCCTTCCCCTTCTCCCTTTGCCTTCTATTTTTACCAGCATCCTAGCATCCCATTATTTTGTCTTCTGATGATATTATATAACAACTCTTACTCTCTTGCCCAAGTCATTTCACATATTCTTCTAGATCCTATTTTTTAAAATTTACTCATTTGTTCGTCTCTTTTTCTCTTTCCCTTTCAGTTTTTAATAAATGCCTATGAGGACCAGACATTGTGTTAGTTGTGTTGTACATATTGTTTTATTTACATGCTCCAGCATGTTTTGCTGTGAACTAAGTTGAAATACAGGGAAGTCAAGTTACTTGCACCCAGTTCCATCTAGTAAGCAGGGATTTGAATGAAATCTGTGAAACTACAGATTTCTGTGAAATTACTGTTTTTTTCCTACTATACTATGCTGGGTCCTTTCTCTAGAGTTTCTGGTGATTTTTCTATGAGTGTCCCTTATCAATCTTGTGGGGCTTTTCTCATGTCAGAAATGATTTTGAGTTTCATAGTGCTCTGAGTCCATTGCAGCATGACTTCCTAAGAGGAAGTAACTCAAAGAAATGCTTGGGAGAGATACTTGGAGATGGTGGCTATGAAATAATTGAGATACAAGCTCACATATTCCCTCTTACAAATATGAATGCTCCCACTCTCCCAGGCAATGTTGAGCCCAGTGAGGCAGCACTTGGTGGGAGGTTGAGGGGTAGAAATGACTTCTCCAGTTTTTATTGAAACTGTCACATAGTTCAGTAGGTTTTTAGTGGGGCCCAAGATTGTTTTTTTTTCTTTCTTTTTTCCTCTCCTAGTCCCTGCCTCTTCCTTGACCCCTTCCACTCCTCTACTTCTTTTTCTTCCTTCTCCTCCCTCTTCTTCTTCTTCCCTTATTCCTTTAATTTTCCCTCCTCCTCTCCCTCTCCTTCTTCTACCCTTGTCTCTATCATTAATATTGTCAAGAAGCATGTAAGTGTTTTGATAGAGTATACACTGTAACCATCTTGATAAGTATCGATAGTTTTTTTTTTTTTTTAAATTTTTAGTAAATCAAATCAGAATAGCACTTATAAAGGGAACATAATGAGGGAGTGCTTGAGCTGCAGATTAGCTTTCAGTTTTCAAATTTCATCTTAGGTGACCTTTATTTCTAAAGCTATATACTAAGAAAACTCTGGGGTATTTTGTTAAAACTCTTTATTTTGGAGCACTTGATAAATAAATAACATTAAGTACAGCCCTTGAGTGCTGCACAATAAAGGTTTCAGCATTTACTTCAGCCTTGATCAGTTCTTCCCACATTCTGTGTGAATCCAGCCAAATGCACACCATTCAAACATTTCTTGTTTGCCAAGTACTTAAAATTTGCCAGATGGGTAAATAGGTTATTTTAAATGTCCATGGCTCTGCAAAGGTGGATACTATGATTCCCATTTTACAAAAGATAAAATAGATTTAGAGATGTTTAAGCTGTTTGCCAAAGTTTATGCTCTGTCCCATGGACTTCCTTGGTGGCTCAGTGATAAAGAATCTGCCTGCAATGTAGGAGACACAGGAGATACAGGTTCGAACTCTGGATGGGGAAATTCCCCTGGAGGAGCCATGGCAACACACTCCAGTATTCTTGCCTGGAGAATCTCATGCACAGAGGATCTTTGCGGGCTACTGCCCATGGGGTTGCAAAGAGACACTACTGAAGCAAATGAGCACACACCACATGCTAAGTCCACAACTAGTAAATGACATTGTTGGGACTCATAACCCAGTTCCTCTGATTTCTAAGTTCTGCTCCTGCCAGCATGCCATATGTCTTTCCCAATGAACCAATACCTAAGAAAGGTAATAGAAACTTCAAAGTCTATGTGTATGATCTCTTAAATTTTGGGCTGAATATTAGCTTATTGAGAGATTACTGAATTCTTCTCATCATATCTTCCCCCATCATTTTATATATGAAGAAATTGAGTCTTAATAGAAAGCACTGACTTGTCCAGCATCTCAAAGCCAGCCTTTGTACTCAAGCCATGACCTACATCTTCTTGTCTCATTTCAGAACTCTCTCATCAGTCAGTTCAGTCATTCAGTCATGTCCAGCTGTTTGAGACCCCATGGACTGTAGCAGCCCAGGCTTCTCTGTCCTTCACCATCTCCTGGATCTTGCTCAAACTCATGTTCATTGACTCAGTGATGCCATTCAACCATCTTGTCCCTTCTCCTTTTGTCTTCTATTTTTCCCAACCCTTATAATCTTTGTATTATTGCTATTTCATGTGTATTCATTTTACCTCCCACTAGATTTCGAGCTCCTAAAAGGTAAACATTATGGTTTTCTCCTTCTCTTCTATGGACTCAGCATAGGGTCTGTACCATTGGCTTTTCAGTAGGCATTTATTGACTAACTTACTTTGTCAATAGCAGGAGTAACTTCTCTGGCCCTGTTAGAATAGCAGCTTCTCTAATTACACAGTATGGTGAGCAGGCAACACACCCATTGTAAATGGTGACTCAATAAACTGGGAACTAGGATGTGCTTAGGAATACCTAGTTTTGGTTTCCTCTCTGAACAGCCTTCTTGTTGTGTAAATGGGATACTGAAGTCCAGATAATGTAAATAATTTATCTGAAGGCAACAGGAAAGTTATAACAGAGATGTGGCTATTTTAAGTGTCATATTTAGAAGTAGGCAATACATGCACGTAATTCAAAATTGTTAAATCACAAAAGGTTAGAGAGTGAAAAATAATTCCAAATCCCCATCATTCAGGCATGCTGTTCTTTTCAGAAGCAACCAATAATTTTTAGTTTCTTTTATACCATTATATACATAGTATATGCATTTATAAACACATACAGAAAATATATCAATTTTCCCCAGAGAATGTGTGTTCTGTGTTGTTTTGCATCTTTTTTCCCCACTTGGTATATATCTTGGAGATTCTTCCACTCGGTTTGTTCAGAATCGCTTAACTTTTAAATGGTTGCATTGTATGATTCTATCTACTGATGATCATTTATCTTGTTTTCAATCTTTTGCTCCTATGAACCATGTTGCAGAGGATGTTCTTGTGCACACATGTCATGTCACACATGTGCAAACATGTGCTTGGTCAAAGTATATGTATATTTTAATTTCAAAAGCTTTTGTCAAAATGTCCTCAACAAAGATTGTAAGGTTATGCAAAATATGTATTTGGCAAAATATATGTGTAATAGTTACTGTAAGTTTTATAAAATCATTATTATTTTGACCTTGCAGCACTGTTCAATACAATGTTTCTTTAAATGATCAATCCCCAATGTACACTCAAATGAGAATTCAGTTTAGAGAAATGTGATTTATACACTAGTATTCAGGAACACATCTATTGGGTAAAGCATGTGAGGATAGCAGTTCTGAAATTCAATTGAGGTTATATAAACTGCACTTCTAATCATATTACCAGGCCTCAGTGATTTGCTGAGATAAAAGTATATGGAGAAAAGAACAAGTGGGTCAGACTCAATTGGAAAGAAGTAAAGCTACAAGGGCAGGGGGTGATGGGAAGCCTTGATATTTACAGTGATCATTAATAGTCCATAATGTAGAAACTCTTATCAGGACCAGTTTCAAGCTATCAGTATGACAGCACTGAATGTGAAGTTGTAAACAGATGCTCAGAATTGGTGTTAATGAGTCACTAGAAGCCAACTCCAGAACAACACTGGACAGAACTTAAAGGAAAACAGCATGAGAACATAAAACTTAGGTCTGACCATATGTCAAATGACCTTGACAAAAGTGAGCTGCCTATTTATTCTTCATAGTGTTTTCCTTGTGAGGTTGGAACATGTACTTTTCCAAGATGATCTTTCCAAATCCCATCTGAAGAACATCATCTGTTTGGTGCTCTCTACTCTCTTCATCTCAGTGGAACGAACCTCACTACTCTCCCGAGAAGCAAAAAAAAAAGCAAAAGGTTTTTTGAATTGTCAAATGCTATTTCAATGGCAAACATTCATCCAGTTATTTACATGTGTCACCTGCAAAACTGCATATGCAATAACTACATACTGGCAAGGTTCAACATCAGTAGTTAGCTCCTCTAAGCTGCATATTAGAAGCAATAGAGTGTTAAAAAATCACAATGCCCACCCTTACCCTCAGTTAATTGAATCAGGACTACTGGGAGTAAAACTAGGCATAAGCATTTTGTGAAATCTCCCTAAGTGATTCTGACTTTCAGTCAAGGCTGAAAATTTCTGCCCTGTACAACCTGGTTCTGCCATCAAATCAACTTATCCCACCACCTCCCCTCCCTTACCATATGTCAGCCACACTGGCCACATTGTTGTTCCAACAACATATCTAAACAAATCATGACTTTAATGCTTTGTATTTGCTATTACTTCTTTTGAGACTGTTCCCCACTGGCTCTTTGCATGTTTGTCTCTATATTCAAATTTCAGCTCAAAACCTCATTCTCAAAGAATATTTCCCAACTCTACCTAAATTAAATCTCCTGTTCTATCACAACACCCTGTTTTATTTCTTTCATTATATATATCACCATCTGAAAATATCTACATTATTATCACTCATTTATTGTCTGTTCCACCAAAAGATCACATAGCTTAAGTGAAAGGTCTTTGTATTATTCACTATTCTTTTCCCAGTTGCCTAGAATAGCATTTGGAAACATAAGTTTAAATATAACACTTTTAAATTGCCACAGCACTGAATGTGAAGTTGTAAACAGATACTCAGAATTGGTGTTATTGAGTCACTAGAAGCCAACTCCAGAACAACACTGGACAGAACTTAAAGGAAAACAGCATGAGAACATAAAACTTAGGTCTGACCATATGTCAAATGACCTTGACAAAAGTGAGCTGCCTATTTATTCTTCATAGTGTTTTCCTTGTGAGGTTGGAACATGTACTTTTCCAAGATGATCTTTCCAAATCCCATCTGAAGAACATCATCTGTTTGGTGCTCTCTACTCTCTTCATCTCAGTGGAACGAACCTCACTACTCTCCCGAGAAGCAAAAAAAAGCAAAAGGTTTTTTGAATTGTCAAATGCTATTTCAATGGCAAACATTCATCCAGTTATTTACATGTGTCACCTGCAAAACTGCATATGCAATAACTACATACTGGCAAGGTTCAACATCAGTAGTTAGCTCCTCTAAGCTGCATATTAGAAGCAATAGAGTGTTAAAAAATCACAATGCCCACCCTTACCCTCAGTTAATTGAATCAGGACTACTGGGAGTAAAACTAGGCATAAGCATTTTGTGAAATCTCCCTAAGTGATTCTGACTTTCAGTCAAGGCTGAAAATTTCTGCCCTGTACAACCTGGTTCTGCCATCAAATCAACTTATCCCACCACCTCCCCTCCCTTACCATATGTCAGCCACACTGGCCACATTGTTGTTCCAACAACATATCTAAACAAATCATGACTTTAATGCTTTGTATTTGCTATTACTTCTTTTGAGACTGTTCCCCACTGGCTCTTTGCATGTTTGTCTCTATATTCAAATTTCAGCTCAAAACCTCATTCTCAAAGAATATTTCCCAACTCTACCTAAATTAAATCTCCTGTTCTATCACAACACCCTGTTTTATTTCTTTCATTATATATATCACCATCTGAAAATATCTACATTATTATCACTCATTTATTGTCTGTTCCACCAAAAGATCACATAGCTTAAGTGAAAGGTCTTTGTATTATTCACTATTCTTTTCCCAGTTGCCTAGAATAGCATTTGGAACATAGTAAATATACACTCAAAGATTGCCCTTTTTCAGAAGATAGTTATTAAACATCTTCTGTGGTTGAATTCAATGATGTGTTCAAATATTTCATTGTATTTAGGTTTAAACTTCATAGCATTGCATTCCAGGTTATTCATGACCTAGCCACCAACTAACTTGTCTCCCTCACTTTATACTTCTTATCTTCTTGAAGCAGGAGGTTTATATAAAATGCAATAGCTAGGGACTATTTGATCTAGAACTGAATAATGCAAGGTTTTTTTTTTTTTTAACAGAGATGAAATGTTTGTGACCAGAGCGGGGGCTAATGAAGATAGCAGCATAGTCATAAAAGAGCTGCTCTTGGAGGAAAATAGAAAGCAAGATAGATTCAGTAACATTATTTATAACTAACTCACCTCATGTATCACTTTCATACACATTCTATGTCATTTGTTTTGTAAAATTCTAAGATGTAAACAATGCTATTATTTTTATCCTCATTTTTTTTCTGTTTTTGTTTTTTTTTTATTTTTTTGTTTATCCTCATTTTTTAGATGAGTAATCAAGACTCAGACTGGCCATTTGGAGCTGGGGTCTGACACCTACTGTTCTGACCACGAGTCGACTATTCTTTATATTTCTGTTTTGTGGATCTTGGGCCAAGTTGTGGAAGGTCCAGAAAGCCAAGAAGAGAAGTGTGGACTTAATTCCTATCACCCTCACTAGAGCTAACCATAATTGTCCAAGAATCAATAATGACCATAGCTTTATAACAACCCCCAGGAAGCCTTCCTGTTGAACAATGGCTGAGGGGCCTGTCTGAGGGCCCATCCATGATACTGGTGTAATGGCCATCTGTGTTTCTGGGTGGGTGGGACAGGTAAGAGAATGGTTACATCCTTAGAATCACAAGGACTCAGCTTCCTTATAAGTTCTTCTCACAGAAAACTTGCCCTTTGTCAGAGAACAGACTGTGTTGTGTAGAGTTGGCTAGCCTGTCCCACTGGCCCAAGAATAGTATTCTAGGAGAAAAACGTACTAGAAATCAGTAATTTTTGAGATTCTGTTTCATAGAAGAGAGTCCTTGAGTGATTAAGCTAGAAGTTCTAGGCTGTCTCAGCTCAAGAGAAGTAATATGCATAGGATACACAACTGTAAACTGACATTGGTCTCCTTCCAGTCTATGTAGGCCACTCAGGGGAGAAGCAGTTAGCTACTTATTTCTATAGAATAGTGCTTTTGTTTTTCAGACAAAGGTCTTAGAGTCAGGAGAGTTGAGACTGGAGAAACAAGATAGGGATGCAGCATGACTGCAGGTCTCCATGAGTCACACTCAGGTGGACTCTGAGACTCCCAGCACAAGTTCTCATATGAATAGAAGGCTTTTGAACCTATTGTCCTTAATCTGTTGCTGTTCTCTTATGCCTAGAATTCCCTTCTAGTTGTAGATTGGACCAGGGTAGCTCCTGAGGTCTTCCTCCTTCTTGCTCTGTGCTTTCTTACTATTCTGGTTTATCTATTTCTTTTAAATATAATGTCAGGGCCCATATGAGAAAATATATCACACTGACAAAAGCAAACATCTGTATCAAAGGTCATATAGAACTGGCTTCTGATTCTACTTCTGCCACCTATTAAATGGTGAGTGTAAGTGAGTCATTCAGCATCTCTGAGTCTTATTTTCCTCAACTTTAAAAATAATACTATTTGCCCAAAGGAATTTTTACAAGAACTAAATGAGTCAGCATCTTAGAAGGTATCTGGAGTAGTATTCAAAGCACAATGGGTTACCTCCATTGCTTTGTCTCCATTGCTTTCCCCAGGAACATCAAGCATTACTCTTCTTTGACATTAGGAGGAGACAGTGGGTATATGTAGAAAATATAGGGCAAATAAGTCATAAAAGAGGCAAATAAAATATTTTCTTGCTTATAATGGTTCAGTAGAAAATATATGGTAGCCTGGATTGAAACTGGGCTATATTCTTTGATATCAGTAGGCACTCTGTACCTTCTTGTTGTTGTTGAGTCACTAAGTCATGTCCAACTCTTTGTGAAGCCATGATCTGTAGCACTTCAGGCTTCACTGTTCATCACTATCCCCCCAAATTTGCTCAAACACATATCTATTGAGTCACTAATGTTATCCAACCATCTCATCCTCTGTCATCCCCTTCTTCTGCCTTCAATCTTTCCCAGCATCAGGGTCTTTTGCATTGAGTTGGCTCTTTGCATCAGGTGGCCAAAGTATCAGAGTTTCAGCTTCAGTATCAGTCCTTCCAATGAATATTCATGGTTGATTTCCTTTAGGATTGACTGACTCAATCTCCTTGATGACCAAGGGACTCTGAAGAGTCTTCTCCAGAACCACATTTCAAAAGCATCAATTATTTGGTGCTCAACCTTCTTTAAGGTCCAACTTTCACATCCATACATATATCTGTATCTTATCTTAGGTTTTCTTATAAATTGAATATAGTTGCCTGTACCCTCCCTACTTGAAAGAAAGACTCAGAAAGATAATGAATATGAAAATAGCTTTGAAGTAATAAAAGCAATGTGCAAAGAGTCTAGTGAACAAAAGCCTTAGTTTTAGTTCCATCATTGTCATTGACTCATTGTTGAATCTTGGTCAGGTCCATTCTGCTTTCTGGATCGTGCTTTCCTCATCTGCAAAATGAGAGTATCTGACTAGTTGATCTCTGCAGAGGTCCTTGCCTCTTCTGATATTCAAGGAGTACATTATTTAAATAAGAATAGATAAGATCTGTGTAATGCTTTATGCTTAGTTATTTTTACATCTGTTAGCAATGTAAGAGTAGTACTGACTAGTACTGTGGATAAAGAGACATGGATCCTTGTCTAGATATTAGCTAATGGTATTACCTTAAGGAAGTTTTGTTTTCCTTTTCCCTCATTCTCTAAGTTTCTTAATCTGTAAAATAGGAGATATGAGGATTGGACTAAGTGAATTACATCTCTGAATTTTTCTACAAATCCCTGGTGAGTCCTATAGAGTTACTATAAGGCATACTACAGTGGTAAAACTGCAGAAAAAGGGAGAAATTGAGCAGTCTAGTAGAAATTTTATGTTTCCTATGGTGCTTCAGATATATTATGTTTAATTTTCATCTGGGGTTTCTACACAATATTTTATTTGTAGAAAAGGTTCATTGTAAAAGAAAAAATAATTTGAATAGATATTTTTTCTTTTTAAAAATTAATTAATTAATTTTAATTGGAGGATAATTACTTATAATATTCTGAAGTTTTTTTCCATGTGTATGAAAGTCACTTCAGTCATGGCCAACTCTTTGTGACCCTATGGACCATAGTCCACCAGGTTCCCCTGTTCATGGGACTCTACAGCAAAGAATACTAAAGTGGGTTGCCATTTCCTTTTCCAAGGGATCTTCCTGACCCAGAAATCAAACCTGTTTCTGTTAAGTCTCCTGCATTGGCAAACAGATTCTTTACCACTTTGCCACCTGGTATTTGCCATACATCAGCATGAATCAGCCACAGGTAAACATGTGTCACCCCATCCTGAACCCCTTCCCCACTTCACTTCCTGCCATATTTCTCTGGGTTGTTCAGAGCACTGGCTTTGGATGCCTTGGCTTCATGCATTGAACTTGTACTGGTTATCTTGAATAGATATTCTCTATGGCCTTGGGTTTTAAAAGTTGGATTCAATACAATGTATTTGATAACACCATTTTGTTATTTGTTTTAATGAAATAATATACTGTGAATATCCTTCAAAGTTAAAAAGAAGACATTGATTACACAGTGTTCTCTTGCATGAATATGGAATAATTTATTTAATCATTCTCATAATGTTGGACATTTAAATCTTTCCAATGCAGTTGCCCTTTGGTATCTGCTAGAGATTGGTTCCAGAAGCACCAGTGGATGCCAAAATATGTGGATGCTCAGGATCCTTTGTAGTCCACCTGAAACCATGAAACCCCTATAAAAAAACACTGTGCACTTTTTGACATCAATTGTAACAATTTTTTTTTGATCTATTTGTTCAGGTAAAAAAAAATAATAATAAATAAAAATAAAATACAAATGAGATTGCATCACACTAAAAAAACCGGTTGTATAGCAAAGAAACCAACAAAACAAAAAGGCAACCTACTGACTAGGAGAAGACGTTTGCAAATGATATGCCAGAAAAAGAATATTAATCCGAAAAATATGTATAAAACTCATACAGCTCAACATAAAAATTATTTTAAAAAGAGAAGAGGGCCCAAGTAGACATTTTTCAGAAGAATACATACAGATGGCCAAAATGCACATGAAAAGATACTCAAATCACTAATTATCAGAGAAATGCAAATCAAAACCAGAATGAGATATCACCAAAAAGGCAATAAAAAACAAGTGTTAGAGAGGATATGAAAAAAAAAAAAAAAAAAGGATCCTCATGCAGTATTGGTGGGACTGTAAATTGGTGTAGTCACATTGCAAAAATAGTACAGATAGTCCTCAAAACCTTAAAAATGGAACCAAAGGGAAAAGAATGAATTCAAAGGAAAAGAAAACATAATTTTAAAAAGATATATGGGGTTTCCCTGGTGGTCCAGTGGGTAAGGACACTGCCTTGTAGTGCAAGGGGCGCTGGATCAATCCCTGGCCTGGGAGGATTCCATGTGCCACGGAGCAACTGGACCAATGTGTCCAATTACTGAGCCAGTGCTCTGGAGCACATGTGCCCAGAGCTGGTGGTCTGCAGCGAGAGAGGTCACTGTGATGGGAGGCCCACACAGGGCAAAAGAGCAATGATGGATGATGAAAGACCAAAAGAAGTGGCCAAACAAACAAAATGATATATGTATCCCTATGTTCATTGTAGCATCATTTATAATAGCCAAAATATGGATGCAACCTAAGTGTCAATCAAGAATGAACAAAGAAGATATGGTGTACGTGTACTTCGCCATAAGGAAAACTGAAATCTTACCATTTGCAACAGCATAGATGGTCCTAGAGGCATTACACTAAGCGAAAAAAAGTGAAGCAGAGAAAGATAAATCACAAATCATTTCACTTATATATGGATTCTGATAAACAAATGAAGAAACAAAACAGACTCATAAGTACCAAGAGCAAACTGGTGGTCATCCATAGAGGACAAGAGTGAGGAGTTGGGAGAAATAGATGAAAAGAATTAAGAGATAGCTCAACAAACGGTTGTATAGCAAAGAAACCAACAAAACAAAGGCAACCTACTGACTAGGAGAAGACGTTTGCAAATGATATGCCAGAAAAGAATATTAATCCGAAAAATATGTATAAAACTCATACAGCTCAACATAAAAATTATTTTAAAAAGAGAAGAGGGCCCAAGTAGACATTTTTCAGAAGAATACATACAGATGGCCAAAATGCACATGAAAAGATACTCAAATCACTAATTATCAGAGAAATGCAAATCAAAACCAGAATGAGATATCACCAAAAAGGCAATAAAAAACAAGTGTTAGAGAGGATATGAAAAAAAAAAAAAAAAAAGGATCCTCATGCAGTATTGGTGGGACTGTAAATTGGTGTAGTCACATTGCAAAAATAGTACAGATAGTCCTCAAAACCTTAAAAATGGAACCAAAGGGAAAAGAATGAATTCAAAGGAAAAGAAAACATAATTTTAAAAAGATATATGGGGTTTCCCTGGTGGTCCAGTGGGTAAGGACACTGCCTTGTAGTGCAAGGGGCGCTGGATCAATCCCTGGCCTGGGAGGATTCCATGTGCCACGGAGCAACTGGACCAATGTGTCCAATTACTGAGCCAGTGCTCTGGAGCACATGTGCCCAGAGCTGGTGGTCTGCAGCGAGAGGTCACTGTGATGGGAGGCCCACACAGGGCAAAAGAGCAATGATGGATGATGAAAGACCAAAAGAAGTGGCCAAACAAACAAAATGATATATGTATCCCTATGTTCATTGTAGCATCATTTATAATAGCCAAAATATGGATGCAACCTAAGTGTCAATCAAGAATGAACAAAGAAGATATGGTGTACGTGTACTTCGCCATAAGGAAAACTGAAATCTTACCATTTGCAACAGCATAGATGGTCCTAGAGGCATTACACTAAGCGAAAAAAAGTGAAGCAGAGAAAGATAAATCACAAATCATTTCACTTATATATGGATTCTGATAAACAAATGAAGAAACAAAACAGACTCATAAGTACCAAGAGCAAACTGGTGGTCATCCATAGAGGACAAGAGTGAGGAGTTGGGAGAAATAGATGAAAAGAATTAAGAGATAGAAACTTCCAGTTGTAACATTAATAAGTCACAGTGTTGTGATGTAGTACATAGAAAATATAGTCAATAATATTGTAATAACTTTGTATGATGACAGATGGTTACCAGACTTATCATGGTGATTAAGTCCTAAAGTATATAAATGTTGAATCACTATGTTGTATATCTGAAAATAATATAATACTGTGTGTCAACCATGGGGCTTCCTCAGTGGCTCAGCTGGTAAAGAACCTGCCTGCCAGTGCAGGAGAAAGAAGAGACATGTGTTCGATTCCTAGGTCGGGAAGTTCCCTTGGAGAAGGAAATGGCAACCCACTCCAGTATTCTCACCTGGAAAATTCCATGGAAAGAAGAGCCTGGCAGACTGCAGTCCATGGAATCACAAAGAGTCAGACACAACTGAGCATGTACACACACATATGTCAAATGTAGTACAATAAAAAAGAAAACTATGAAAAACAAATAATAAAAATAAATTGGTATAATAGAATAAATAAAGCTTAAATTTTGATCCATGTAGATGCCCTCACATAGGCCTTGTACATGGTAAATGCCTAGTGAAAAATAGTTTTTCTTCCTTCAGGTGCCTCTAAGTCAGTGTTCTTCGAGCAATTCACCTTCCCAGAACTCATCCTTGAAATGAAAGTGCTGTTCTGGGGTGAATTTTAACAGTTGCTTCAATCCCAGAGACTTAGAGTCCTTTGACAAAGGGAAGAGAAAGAGGAAAGGAGGACTAGAAAGAGTAAAAGGAAATTTTGTGAATCTCCCACATAAAATAACTGACTACAATAGATAAGCTTCTTTGATTGTTATGTGCATTTTAGGCTCAGTGAAGAGAGGAAAGCTGACCTGTAGCTGTATTTGTGGTTTCTCCCCCGACTGTCATTGTTTTTATTCAGTCGCTACATCATGTCTGACTCTTTGTGAATGAATTGTAGCATTAGGCTTCCCTATCCTTCACTATCTTCTAGAGTTTGTTTCAACTCATGTTCATTGAGTCAGTGATGCCATCCAACCATCTCATCCCCTGTCACCCTGTTTTACTTCTACCCTCAAGTCTTTCCCAGCATCAGGGTCTTTTCCAGTGAGTCAAATCTTCATGTTAGGTGACCAAAATTTTTGAGTTTCAGCACTAGTCCTTCAAATAAATATTCCGTGTTGATTTCCTTTGTGATTGACTCGTTTAATCTCCTTGAAATCAAAGTGACTATCAAGAGTCTTCTCCAGCACCACAGTTCGAGAGAACAAATTCTTTGGTGCTCAGCCTTTTTTTAAGGTCCAACCATCACATCCATACTGACTATCAGACCAAACCAAACCTTTGACAAGATGAACCTCTGTTGGCAAAGTAATTTTCTTCTTTTTAAAACACTATTTAGGTTTGTCATAGCTATTCCTCCAAGAAGCAAGCATCTTTTAATTTAGTGGCTGCAGTCACCATCCACAGTGATTTTGGAACCCAGAAAAATGGAATATAACACTGTTGCCACATGTTCCCCATCTTTTTGGCATGGTCTTAGTTTTCTGAAGGTTGAGTTTTCTTTTTTTTTTTTTTAGAATAAGACATTCTCTTTTTTTAATATTTATTTTATTTATCTTTTTGGGGGTAGGGTGGGAAGGGAGGGGAGCAGGTGTGCCATTTCTATTGGTCTTTCATTTCTCTATTTTCTTTTTTATTATAATGTTTTTTTTTTTTAAATCTTTTTTTGGGGGAGTGGGTGGGGAGGGAGGGGGATGGGCGGGCCAGTTCTACTGGTCTTTCATTTCTCTGTTTTTCATCCGTCTTTGTTCTTTTGGCTCCTGTGGGCCTCCCATCACGATGGCCACTGTCGTTGCAGAGCACTGGCTCTGGGCCACGTGCTCCAGAGCTCCGGCTTCGTAATTGGACACATCGGTCCAGCCGTTCCGTGGCACGTGGGATCTTCCCAGGCCAGGAATCGAACCAGCGGCCCTTGCACTGCAGGGCAGTGTCCTTACCCACTGGACCACCAGGGAAGCCCCTGAATGTTGAGTTTTTAGCCAGCTTTTTCACTCTCCTCTTTCGCCTTCATCAAGAGGCTCTCTAGTTCCTCCTCATGGTCTGCCATTAAAGTCGTATCATCTGTATATGTGAGATTGTTGATATTTTTCCTGGCAATCTTGATTCCAGCTTGTGATTCATCCAGCCTGACATTTCACATGATGTACTCAGCATACAAGTTAAATTAGCAGAATGACAATATACAGTCTCGATGTACTCCTTTTCCAATTTTGTCAGTCAACTGTTGCCTCTGTGTCATTCATCCAGCCTGACATTTCACATGATGTACTCAGCATACTTATTAGGAATTTGATTTCCTTTGTATCTCCTTGAAATCAAAGTGACTATCAAGAGTCTTCTCCAGCACCACAGTTCGAGAGAACAAATTCTTTGGTGCTCAGCCTTTTTTTAAGGTCCAACCATCACATCCATACTGACTATCAGACCAAACCAAACCTTTGACAAGATGAACCTCTGTTGGCAAAGTAATTTTCTTCTTTTTAAAACACTATTTAGGTTTGTCATAGCTATTCCTCCAAGAAGCAAGCATCTTTTAATTTAGTGGCTGCAGTCACCATCCACAGTGATTTTGGAACCCAGAAAAATGGAATATAACACTGTTGCCACATGTTCCCCATCTTTTTGGCATGGTCTTAGTTTTCTGAAGGTTGAGTTTTCTTTTTTCTTTTTTTTTTAGAATAAGACATTCTCTTTTTTTAATATTTATTTTATTTATCTTTTTGGGGGTAGGGTGGGAAGGGAGGGGAGCAGGTGTGCCATTTCTATTGGTCTTTCATTTCTCTATTTTCTTTTTTATTATAATGTTTTTTTTTTTTAAATCTTTTTTTGGGGGAGTGGGTGGGGAGGGAGGGGGATGGGCGGGCCAGTTCTACTGGTCTTTCATTTCTCTGTTTTTCATCCGTCTTTGTTCTTTTGGCTCCTGTGGGCCTCCCATCACGATGGCCACTGTCGTTGCAGAGCACTGGCTCTGGGCCACGTGCTCCAGAGCTCCGGCTTCGTAATTGGACACATCGGTCCAGCCGTTCCGTGGCACGTGGGATCTTCCCAGGCCAGGAATCGAACCAGCGGCCCTTGCACTGCAGGGCAGTGTCCTTACCCACTGGACCACCGGGGAAGCCCCTGAATGTTGAGTTTTTAGCCAGCTTTTTCACTCTCCTCTTTCGCCTTCATCAAGAGGCTCTCTAGTTCCTCCTCATGGTCTGCCATTAAAGTCGTATCATCTGTATATGTGAGATTGTTGATATTTTTCCTGGCAATCTTGATTCCAGCTTGTGATTCATCCAGCCTGACATTTCACATGATGTACTCAGCATACAAGTTAAATTAGCAGAATGACAATATACAGTCTCGATGTACTCCTTTTCCAATTTTGTAAGTCAACTGTTCCCTGTCCAGTTCTAAGTGTCACTTCCTGTGCTGCATACAAGTTTCTCAGGAGGCAAGTAATGTGGCTTGCTATTCCCATTTCATTAATAATATTCCAGTTTTATATGATCCACACTGTCAACGGCTTTAGGGTAGTCAGTGAAGCAGGCATAGATTTACTTTCTTTTTTTATGGAATTCCCTTGCTTTTTCGCTTTTTCTTTTTCTTTTTTTTTTTTTTTAAAGATTTACTTATTTATTTTGGGCAGGAGTCAGTTTGGGGAAGGAGGGGAGTGGGCGAGCCATTTCCATTGGTCCTTCATTTCTCTATTTTCATCTGTCTTTGTTCTCTGGTTCCTGTGGGCCTCCCATCGCAGTGGCGTCTGTCATCACAGAGCGCTGACTCTGGGTGCATGCGCACCAGAGCTCTGACTCGGTAATTGGACACATTAGTCCAGCCACTCTGCGGCACGTGGGATCTTCCCAGGCCAGGGATCGAACCGGCATCCCTTGCACTGCAAGGCAGTGTCCTTACCCACTGGACCACCAGGGGAAGCCCTTCCCTTGCTTTTTCTATGATCCATCATATGTCAGCAATTTGATCTCTGGTTCATTTGTCTTTTCAAAATCTAGTTTGGTACATCTCGTAGTTCTTGGTTCACATTTTGCTGAGGCCTAGCTGGAAGGATTTTAAACACAATCTTGATGGCAATGAAATGAGTGCAATTATGTGGTATTTTGAACACTCTTTGGCATTGCCTTTCTTTGAGATTGGAATAAAAACTGACCTGTTCTAGTCCTGTGGCCACTTCTGAGTTTTCTGAATTTGTTGACATATTGAGTACAGCACTTTCACAGCATCATCTTTTAGAATGTGAAATAGTTGAGCTGGAATTGCATCACTTCCACTAGCTTTGTTCATAGTAATGTTATCTAAAACGCACTTCCCTTCACACTCCTGCATGTCTGGCTCATTGTTGATATTTTTCCTGGCAATCTTGATTCCAGCTTGTGATTCATCCAGCCTGACATTTCACATGATGTACTCAGCATACAAGTTAAATTAGCAGAATGACAATATACAGTCTCGATGTACTCCTTTTCCAATTTTGTAAGTCAACTGTTCCCTGTCCAGTTCTAAGTGTCACTTCCTGTGCTGCATACAAGTTTCTCAGGAGGCAAGTAATGTGGCTTGCTATTCCCATTTCATTAATAATATTCCAGTTTTATATGATCCACACTGTCAACGGCTTTAGGGTAGTCAGTGAAGCAGGCATAGATTTACTTTCTTTTTTTATGGAATTCCCTTGCTTTTTCGCTTTTTCTTTTTCTTTTTTTTTTTTTTTAAAGATTTACTTATTTATTTTGGGCAGGAGTCAGTTTGGGGAAGGAGGGGAGTGGGCGAGCCATTTCCATTGGTCCTTCATTTCTCTATTTTCATCTGTCTTTGTTCTCTGGTTCCTGTGGGCCTCCCATCGCAGTGGCGTCTGTCATCACAGAGCGCTGACTCTGGGTGCATGCGCACCAGAGCTCTGACTCGGTAATTGGACACATTAGTCCAGCCACTCTGCGGCACGTGGGATCTTCCCAGGCCAGGGATCGAACCGGCATCCCTTGCACTGCAAGGCAGTGTCCTTACCCACTGGACCACCAGGGGAAGCCCTTCCCTTGCTTTTTCTATGATCCATCATATGTCAGCAATTTGATCTCTGGTTCATTTGTCTTTTCAAAATCTAGTTTGGTACATCTCGTAGTTCTTGGTTCACATTTTGCTGAGGCCTAGCTGGAAGGATTTTAAACACAATCTTGATGGCAATGAAATGAGTGCAATTATGTGGTATTTTGAACACTCTTTGGCATTGCCTTTCTTTGAGATTGGAATAAAAACTGACCTGTTCTAGTCCTGTGGCCACTTCTGAGTTTTCTGAATTTGTTGACATATTGAGTACAGCACTTTCACAGCATCATCTTTTAGAATGTGAAATAGTTGAGCTGGAATTGCATCACTTCCACTAGCTTTGTTCATAGTAATGTTATCTAAAACGCACTTCCCTTCACACTCCAGGATGTCTGGCTCTAGGTGAGTGACCACATCATCATGGTCAACTGCATCATTAAGCACTTTTTGGTACAGTTATTCTGTGTATTCTTGCCACCATTTCTTAATAGTCCTAACAGAAGCAATCTCTTCTGTTTCTGGTAGGTCTTTGCTATTTTTGTCCTTTATTGTGCCAGTCTTTGCATGACAATGTCCCCTTGGTATTTCCAAATTTCTTAAAGAGATCTCTAGTCTTTCTCATTCTATTGTTTTCCTCTATTTCTTTGCACTGTTCACTTAAGAAAGCTTTCTTATCTCTCCTTGCTGTTCTTTGAACTCTACATTCTGCTGGGTATATCTTTCTCTTTTTCTCTGTTGCCGTTCTCATCTTTTTTTCTCAACTATTTATAAGGCTTCCTCAGACAACCATTTTGCCTTTTTCCATTTCTCTTCCTTGGGGATGGTTTTGGTTACCACCTCCTGTACAGTGTTATAAACCTCTGTCCATAGTTCTTTAGGCACTCTGTCTACCAGATCTAGTCCTGTGAATCTATTTGTCATTTCCACTGTATAATCATGAGGGATTTGATTTGGATCATACCTGAGTGGACTAGTGACTTTCCCTATTTTCTTCAATTTCTTTTTGATTTATTTTTTTATTTTTTACAGTTTTGTTGTTCACTGCCATGCATTAACCTGAATCTGCCATTGGTATGCCCCCCCACCCCTAGCAAATCCTCCTTGATCTCCCACCTGTCCAGGTCACCACTGAGTACCTCTTTGAATTCCCTTACTCCCATAGCATATTCCCCTCCCTCACTTCAATGCCAATAAAACTTGTTCTATCTGTCCCTTTCTCCATTGTTGCTCTGCATATACATTTATCAGGACCATCTTTCTAGGTTCCATATATATGTGTCAGTATAAAATATTTATCTTTTTCTTTCTGACTTAATTCACTCTGTATACTAGGTTCTAGATTCATCCACCTCATTAGAAATGACTCAAATCCATTTCTTTTTAAGGCTGAGTAATTGCATCACTTCCACTAGCTTTGTTCATAGTAATGTTATCTAAAACGCACTTCCCTTCACACTCCAGGATGTCTGGCTCTAGGTGAGTGACCACATCATCATGGTCAACTGCATCATTAAGCACTTTTTGGTACAGTTATTCTGTGTATTCTTGCCACCATTTCTTAATAGTCCTAACAGAAGCAATCTCTTCTGTTTCTGGTAGGTCTTTGCTATTTTTGTCCTTTATTGTGCCAGTCTTTGCATGACAATGTCCCCTTGGTATTTCCAAATTTCTTAAAGAGATCTCTAGTCTTTCTCATTCTATTGTTTTCCTCTATTTCTTTGCACTGTTCACTTAAGAAAGCTTTCTTATCTCTCCTTGCTGTTCTTTGAACTCTACATTCTGCTGGGTATATCTTTCTCTTTTTCTCTGTTGCCGTTCTCATCTTTTTTTCTCAACTATTTATAAGGCTTCCTCAGACAACCATTTTGCCTTTTTCCATTTCTCTTCCTTGGGGATGGTTTTGGTTACCACCTCCTGTACAGTGTTATAAACCTCTGTCCATAGTTCTTTAGGCACTCTGTCTACCAGATCTAGTCCTGTGAATCTATTTGTCATTTCCACTGTATAATCATGAGGGATTTGATTTGGATCATACCTGAGTGGACTAGTGACTTTCCCTATTTTCTTCAATTTCTTTTTGATTTATTTTTTTATTTTTTACAGTTTTGTTGTTCACTGCCATGCATTAACCTGAATCTGCCATTGGTATGCCCCCCCACCCCTAGCAAATCCTCCTTGATCTCCCACCTGTCCAGGTCACCACTGAGTACCTCTTTGAATTCCCTTACTCCCATAGCATATTCCCCTCCCTCACTTCAATGCCAATAAAACTTGTTCTATCTGTCCCTTTCTCCATTGTTGCTCTGCATATACATTTATCAGGACCATCTTTCTAGGTTCCATATATATGTGTCAGTATAAAATATTTATCTTTTTCTTTCTGACTTAATTCACTCTGTATACTAGGTTCTAGATTCATCCACCTCATTAGAAATGACTCAAATCCATTTCTTTTTAAGGCTGAGTAATATTCCATTGTACACATGTACCACAACTTCTTTATTGGTTCATCTATTGATGGGCATCTATGTTGTTTCCATATTCTAGCTATTGTAAATAGTGCTGCAATGAATATTGGGGTACATATATCTTTTTCAATTTTGACTTCCTCAGGATATAGGCCTAATAGTTGGATTACTAGGTCATATAGTGGCTCTATTTCTAGTTTTTTGAGGAATGTCTAAAATGTCTTCCATAGTGGCTGTATCAATTTACATTCCCACCAACAGTGCAAGAGGGTTCTTGTTTCTCCACACCCTCTCCAGCATTTATTGTCTGTAGATTTTTTGAAGATGGCCATTCTGACTGCTATGAAGTAATACCTCATTTTAGTTTTGATTTGCATTTCTCTACCAATGAGCAATATTGAGCCTCTTTTCATGTATGTGTATTTTTTTTTTTTTTTGGCCATCTGTATGTCTTATTTGGAGAGATATCTCTTTAGGTATTGTTCCCATTTTTTGATTAGGTTGTTTATTTATTTGAGTTGTATGTGCTGTTTGTATACTTTGGAAATTCATTCTTTGTCAGTTGTTTCATTAGCTGTTATTTATTCCCATTCTGAGGGTTGTCTTTTCACCTAGTTTATAGTTTCCTTTGCTGTGCAAAATTTTTAAAGATTAACTAGGTTCCACTTGTTTATTTTTGTTTTTATTTCCATTGTTCTAGGACGTGGGTAATAGAAGATCTTGCTTTGATTTATGTGACCGAGTGTTATGCCTATGTTTTCCTCTGAGAGTTTTATGGTTTCTGGTCTTACATTTAGGTCTTTAATCCATTTTGAGTTTGCCTTTGTGTATAATGTTAGGAAGTGTTCTAATTGCATTCTTTTACATGTAGCCATCCAGTTTTCCCAGAACCACTTATTGAAGAGGCTATCATTGTCCCACTATATGTTCTTGCCTCCTTTGTTAAAATTCAGGTACCCCTAAGTACATGGATTAATCTTGTTCCATTGGTCTGTATTTCTATTTTTGTGCCAGTACCATACTGTACTGATGACTGCACTTTGTAGTATAGTCTGAAGTCCAGAAGGTTGGTTCCTCTAGCTCCATTCTTCTTTTTCAAGACTGCTTTGACTATCTGGGGTATTTTGTGTTTCCATGTGAACTGTGCAGTTTTTGGTTCTAGTTCTGTGAAAAATTCCATTACTAATTTGACAGGAATCATGTTGAATGTGTAGATTGCATTTGGTAGTATAACCATTTTCATGATATTAATTCTTCCAGTCCAAGAATATGAAATATCTCTGTATCTGGTTATGTCTGCTTTGATTTTGTTCACCAGTGTCTTACAATTTTCTGTGCACTATTCTTTTGTCTCCTTAGGAAGGTTCATTCCTAGATATTTTATTCTTTTTTGCTGCAATGGTGAATGGGATTTCTTGTTTGATTTATCTTTCTGATTTTTCATTGTAAGTATATAGGAATGCAAGTGATTTCTGTGTATTGATTTTGTATCTTGTGACATTGCTAAATTCACTGGTTAGCTCTAGTAATTTTGTCACAGTAGCCTTAGGAGTTTCTATGTATAGTATCATGTCAGTTGTGAACAGTGAGATTTTTACTTCTTCTTTTCCAGTCTGGATTCATTTCATTTCTTTTATTTCTCTAATTTCTGTAACTAGAACTTCCAAGACTATGTTGAATAATAGTGGTGAGAGTGCACACCCCCGTCCTGTTACTGATTGAGGGAATGGTTTCAATTTTTCACCATTGAGAATAATGTTTGTTGTGTGCTTATTGTATACAGCTTTCACTATGTTGAGGTAGGTTCCTTCTATGCCCATTTTTGAAGAGTTTTTTTAATCATAAATCAGTGTTGGATTTTGTCAAAAGCTTTTATCTTTCAATTTATTAATATGGTGTATCACATTGATTTATTTGCAAATATTGAGGAATACTTGCATGCTTGGAATAAACCCAACTCAATCATGATGTTTCATTTTTTTTTATGTGTTGTTGAATTCTATTTGTTAGAATTTTGTTGAAGATTTTTGCATCTATATTCATGAGTGATATTGGCCTGTAATTTTCTGTTTTGTTTGTGCTGTCTTTGCCTGGTTTTGGTACCAGGGTAATAGTGGTCTCATAGATTGAGTTAGCTAGTGTTCCTGTGCGATTTTTTGAAAGAATTTTAGAAATATAGGCATTAGCTCTTCTCTAAATGTTTGGTAAAATTCACCTCTGAAGCCATCTGGTTCTGTGCTTTTATTTTGGGAGAGATATTTGATCAAAGATTCTATTTCAGTGCTTGTAATTGAGTTGTTCATACTTTCTTGGTTCAGTCTTAGAAGATTGTACTTCTCTAAGAATCTATTTCTTCCAGGTTGTCCATTTTATTGCCATATAGTTAGTCATAATAGTCTGTTATAATCCTTAGTATTTTTATATTGTCTGTTGTAACCTCTCCTTTTTCATTTCTGATTTTGCCGATTTGATTTGTCTCTCTTTTTTTCTAGATGTGTCTGGCTAAGCATTTGTCAATTTTGTGTATCTTTTTGAAGAACCAGCTTTTGATTTTATTAATCTTTACTATTGTTTCATTCATTTCTTTTTCATTTATTTCTGCTCACATCTTTATGATTTCTTTTCTTCTGCTAACTTTGAAGGCTTTTTTGTTCTTCTTTTCCAGTTGTATTAAGTGTAAATTTGGGTTGTCTAGTCAATGTTTTTCTTGTGTCTTGAGGTAGGATTGTATTGCTATAAAATTCCCTCTTAGAACTGCTTTTGCTGAGTCCCACAGGTTTTGTGTTGTCATGTTTTCATTGTCATTTACTTATATAATTTTTTATTTCCGGTTTAATTTCTTTGGTAATCTGTTCATTATTAAGAAATGTATTGTTTAATCTCCATGTGTTTTTGTGTTTTTTACAGATTTTTTCTTATAATTGGTATCTAGTCTCATAGCATTGTGATCAGAAAAGATGGTTAATATGATTTCAGTTTTCTTAAATTTACTGAGGTTAGATTTGTAACCCAAGATGTGGTCTATCCTGGAGAATTTGCCATGTGTACTTGAGAAGAAAGAGTATTATTCTGTACTTCAATGGAATGTCCTGAAGATATCAATGAGATCTCTCTACTCTAATATATCATTTAAGGCTTTTATTTCCTTGCTAATTTTCTGTTTTGATGACCTGTCCATTGGTGTAAGTGAGGTGTTAAAGTTTCCTATTATAATTGCATTTCTCTCAATTTCTTCTTTTATTCCTGATAGTGATTGCCTTATGTATTGAGATGCTCCTATGCTTGGTGCATAGATATTTATAATTGGTGTGTCTTCCACTTGGACTGACACCTTTATCATTGTCTAATGTCCTGCCTTTTCTCTAATAATCTTCTTTATTTTAAGGTCTATTTTGTCTAATACAAGGATTAGTACTCCAGCTTTCTTTTGATTTCTATTTACATTGAATATATTTTTCCATCCTCGCATTTTCAGTCTTTAGGTGTCTTTTGGCTTGATGTGAGTTTCTTCTAGACCTGCATATATACAGGTCATATTTTTCTATCCATTCAGCCAGTCTGTGTATTTTGGTTGGATTGTTTAATCCATTTACATTTAAGGTAATTATTAATACAAATGGATAATTCTTGCCACCTTCTTAAATGTTTTGGGCTTGTTTTGTAGATATTTTTTTGTCTTGTAATTGTTGATTTTATAAGTCTCTTTAACATTTATTCTGATGGTGGTTTGGTGGTACTAAATTCTTTTAACTTTTGCTTGTCTGTAAAGCTTTTGATTTCCCCTTCAATTTTGAATGAGACCTACTGGGTAGAGTAAGCTTGGTTGTAGATTTTTTTTTCTCATACTTTGAATGTTTCTTGCTATTGCCTTCTGGCCTGCAGAGTTTCTTCTGAAAGATCAACTCTTAAAGTCTGCATTTCCCTTGTATATCATTTTTTGCTTTTCCTTGCTGCTCTTAGTATTCTTCCTTTGTGTCTAATCTGTGCTAGCTTAATTAGTGTGTGTCTTGTCTTGTTTCACCTAGGGTTTATCCTGTATGGGACTCTTTGTGCTTCTTGGACTTGGCTATTTCCTTTCTCATGCTGGTGGAATTTTTAACTATAATCTCTTCCAAAATTTTCTCATGAACTTCCTTTCTATCATCTTCTTCTGGAACCCTTATAATTCAAATGTTGGTGCATTTGATTTTATTCCATAGGTCTCTAAGACTATCCTCAGTTTTTTTTTTATTATTATTATTACTATTCTTTGAGCTTTATTTTGTTCTTCAGCAGTTATTCTCACCACTCTATTGTCCTGCTCATTTGTCCTCCTTCTGCCTCAGGTACTATCTACTATTGATTCTTCTAGAGTATTTTTAAGTTTAGCAATTGTGCTGTTTGTCTCTGTTTGTTTATTCTTAATTTCTACTTGGACTGACACCTTTATCATTGTCTAATGTCCTGCCTTTTCTCTAATAATCTTCTTTATTTTAAGGTCTATTTTGTCTAATACAAGGATTAGTACTCCAGCTTTCTTTTGATTTCTATTTACATTGAATATATTTTTCCATCCTCGCATTTTCAGTCTTTAGGTGTCTTTTGGCTTGATGTGAGTTTCTTCTAGACCTGCATATATACAGGTCATATTTTTCTATCCATTCAGCCAGTCTGTGTATTTTGGTTGGATTGTTTAATCCATTTACATTTAAGGTAATTATTAATACAAATGGATAATTCTTGCCACCTTCTTAAATGTTTTGGGCTTGTTTTGTAGATATTTTTTTGTCTTGTAATTGTTGATTTTATAAGTCTCTTTAACATTTATTCTGATGGTGGTTTGGTGGTACTAAATTCTTTTAACTTTTGCTTGTCTGTAAAGCTTTTGATTTCCCCTTCAATTTTGAATGAGACCTACTGGGTAGAGTAAGCTTGGTTGTAGATTTTTTTTTCTCATACTTTGAATGTTTCTTGCTATTGCCTTCTGGCCTGCAGAGTTTCTTCTGAAAGATCAACTCTTAAAGTCTGCATTTCCCTTGTATATCATTTTTTGCTTTTTCCTTGCTGCTCTTAGTATTCTTCCTTTGTGTCTAATCTGTGCTAGCTTAATTAGTGTGTGTCTTGTCTTGTTTCACCTAGGGTTTATCCTGTATGGGACTCTTTGTGCTTCTTGGACTTGGCTATTTCCTTTCTCATGCTGGTGGAATTTTTAACTATAATCTCTTCCAAAATTTTCTCATGAACTTCCTTTCTATCATCTTCTTCTGGAACCCTTATAATTCAAATGTTGGTGCATTTGATTTTATTCCATAGGTCTCTAAGACTATCCTCAGTTTTTTTTTTATTATTATTATTACTATTCTTTGAGCTTTATTTTGTTCTTCAGCAGTTATTCTCACCA
Source organism: Tragulus kanchil (assembly GCA_022376925.1). NCBI lineage: Eukaryota > Metazoa > Chordata > Mammalia > Artiodactyla > Tragulidae > Tragulus > Tragulus kanchil. Next base: position 73,469,903 of record JAIOJX010000001.1, on the reverse strand, counting down.
CTCTATTGTCCTGCTCATTTGTCCTCCTTCTGCCTCAGGTACTATCTACTATTGATTCTTCTAGAGTATTTTTAAGTTTAGCAATTGTGCTGTTTGTCTCTGTTTGTTTATTCTTAATTTCTCTTACGTGTTTGTTCAATGTGTTCATTGATTTTTGTGTTTTCTCCATTTTATTTTTTTTAAACATTTATTTATTTATTTATTTTGGCAGGGGCAGGGAGGGAGGGGGTGGGAAGGTCACTTCCACTGGTCTTTCATTTGTCTAGTTTCATCCATCTTTGTTCTTTGGCCCATGTGGGCCTCCCATCACGGTGGCCTCTGTTGTCACAGAGCACTGGCTCTGGGTGCAAGCACTCCAGAGCTCCAGCTCGGTAATTGAACACATTGGTCCAGTCACTCCGTGGCACGTGGGACCTTCCCAGGCCAGGGATTGAACCGGCGCCCCTTGCACTGCAAGGCGGTGTCCTTACCCACTGGACCACCAGGGAAACCTCCTTCTATTTTTGAGGTCTGGAAAATCTTTACCACATTTTGAATCCACTTTTGGAAAGTTTGCCTAATTCCTCTTTGTTTATTTGTTCTTATGTGTTTGTAGATTGTTTCTTCATATGTGCAATAGTTCTCTGCTTTTACATTATTATCATTAATTTTTATCTTACTGTGTTTGAAGTCTCCTCTTCCCAGGTTGCAACTTTGAATTCTTTCTTGCTTTTGATTTCTGCCCTTGTAAGTTTGGTCCAGTGGTTTGTGTAAGCTTCACATAGGGTGTCGGAGGAGGTGAACTTTTATTTTTATTTTTATTTTTCCCTCTGATTGGCAAGGCTGAGTTAGGTCTGCTGATGATTGGTTTTGTATTTTTGTCTTATTTGTGTCTAGATGAAGTGTCTTGCTCAAGGTGCTTCTGGTGGTTGGGTGATGCTGGGCCTTGCATACAAGTACTTGCCTTTGCTGGAGTTCTTGCTTTTTAGTGCTTCCTAGTGTTAGGCATTCTCTGGTAGTGTATGGTCTTGCCATCAGTGCTCTCTCTTAGAGGTTCCAGGGTTTGGTGTCTGGCTGGGATATGGAGATTCCGTAACTGGTTTGTTATGGCATTAAATGATATTAAAACAAGTATACACAAATGAGAAACAGAAGGTGTGACCTTGACAAATGGCAATTAAAATATCATGAAAATATCATCTAACATACTAGAATATACACACAAACATATACATCCATAACAAAACTCAAACATCCCTGCCCCCTCAAATACAGTACATAACTTAACCCAAGAATAGAAGAAATGAAAAATGATATCTACCAGTTAAGAACCAAACTAGCTAAAGCACAAATTGAGAACAATACTAAAGCAAAGTTCCAATTGGGAATTAAACAATGAAACAGAACAAACTAAGAGATATGATGAGGAAAACAAAGAAGAGAAAGGAAAGACTGAAAAGAAAGTTATAATAGTAACGCAAAATTAAATATAGAAGTTAAAGAAGATTTGCATATATTAAAGTTTAGTGGAACAGGAACAGTAGAGAAAGCAAAGTAATAGCTGTAGAAAACATCATAGTAGATACAAATAATTTAAAAATTAAAGCAAAGAGAGAAAAATATATAAAAGCAAAACCAAAAAATAAAATCAAGACCCCCCACAGAACCACAAGAGGTCACTGAAGAAGCATAAGTACATAATCAAAATAAAATGAGTAATTAAAAATGAATCTTAAAATCTTGAAAATATTTAATAGTGCTAATAAGACTGGCACATACAATGACAGAGGGTGAAGGAAAAACAGAATGACATAGGGGAGGAGAAAAAAAAAAGAAAAATCCTGAACAAGTTAAAATGTAAAAATAAATGGTTTTCTTTTGGAGACTCTGCTGTCATTGATCTTTCCCTTGCTGGCTATGTAGGAGTTATGGCCCTTTTTCTTGCCTCTGGTGACAATCTGATCAGAAGGCCTCTTTAACAGTTTTTTTTTTTTTTTTTTTTTTTCTGTAGCTCCCCCTGTTCAAGAACTAGAAGTCTAGCCCTGGCTCTTGATCTTTAATCCAGTTATCTGTTGCTAGGTGGAGCTATGTTTCCTTCCTGTAGTTTGACCTGAGGCCAATCTATGGTAGGGATAGTGGTGACTCTCTCCAAAAGGACCTGTTCCCGTGTGCTGGACCAGGGTCACTTCTGCAGTGTCCCTGAACATGCCACTGTTGATCCCTGCCACAACCGGAGACTTCAGAACACTCAGAGGCAAGTCTGGCTCAATCTTATGTGGGCTCACTGTTCCTTTCTCCCAGATCCCAGTAAGCACAAAGTTTTCTTTGTGTTCTCCAGAGTCTTTCTCCAGTCATGCTTGGTGGCTCTATAGTCTGGCTAATGGCAACCTCCTCCAAGAAGACTTAAGCCCAACCAATGTGGAATCCGAGGACTGCTATAGGGTGCATCTAACCCCAAGAGATACACGGACCCTCACAGGCAGGTCTGGCTCAGTCTCTTCTGGTGGGTCACTGCTCCTTTCCCAAGTCTCAGTGTGTAAAAGTTGTCGGTTTTTTATTTTTTATCTCTGGCAGGTTTGAGGTTTTATTTTAAAAACACGATTGTGGGGCTTCCCTGGTGGTCCAGTGGGTAAGGGCACGGCCTTGCAGTGCAAGGGGCGCCGGTTTGATCCCTGGCCTGGGAAGATCCCATGTGCCATGGAGCGGCTGACCGATGTGTCCAGTTTCCGAGCCAGAGCTCTGGAACACATGCGCCCAGAGCCGGTGCTCTGCGACAACAGAGGCCACCGCGATGGGAGGTCCACACTGGCCAAAGAGCAAAAGATAGATGAAATTAGATAAATGAAAGACCAAGAGAAGTGGCTTGCCCGCCCCCTCCCTCCCCAATCCAACACCCCCCCCCAAAAAAAGATAAAAAATGAAAAAAAGCACGATTGCTACCCTCCTACCATCTTGCTGCAGATTCTTTGCTCTTGGATGTGGAATATCTTTTCTTGGTGGGAGCCAACCTCCTCCTGTCGATGGCTTTTCAGCAGCTAGTTGCAATTCTGGTGCTCTCATAGGAAGAATGAGTGAACATCCTTCTACCCCACCATCTTGTTCTGCCTCCCACTTTTTATTTCTTTTCCCTAAAACAAACATTATCACTCTGCTAAAAGAAGCCTCCTTCGAATCTCAATCTATCCCATAAATTAAAGCATAGCAGTAAATGGGGGAAAAAATGCCAAGGACTTGGAGAAAGACATGAATATGGTGAGGGGATGTACAATCTCAGGCTGGGAGGTAGGATAACAAGCATAATTTCTGCAAGTCTCAGAGTAGCAAGCATTGCTATCTATTTCTGCTGATGATTCTATGTCCTTCTGTATCTCTTTGTTCTACTTCAATATTCAGTCAGTCAATGTTTATTAAAAACCTACTGTGTGTAAGGAGCAAGGAATAAAATATGTGTTTTTAAGTGGAACTCGTGTTTTTTTTTGAACGGCAATGATCCTATGAATTTCAGAGTCTGAGAATGTATATGGAGTGTTTGTGTGTACATATTTCTGTGTATCTCTCATGGTTTCATATCTACATGACAGAGATTTTTTTTTCTTCCACTGTCTTCAGAGGAGTTCACTTGTTGTGTTCACTTCACAAAGAACGAGCTTTATCTCTTTGACTTTTATAACCTGAATGAGTGGCAGTATGGTCACTAACATTATATAAACAATTAAAAATCACATGAAATTCTCTTTTATAGAAAGTTTATCTGTACTTGTATTATGAAAAATAAACATGTTATTAGCTCGAATATGATCCTGTGATGATACGTAAGTCAGAAAGAGGTATTTGCAGGGAAGGATTAGAGTTGCAGATGTACAGAATGGACTTGTGGGCACAGGGAGGGAAAGAGAGGGTGTGATGAATTCAGAGAGTAGTAATGACATACATACACTATCATAACTAGTGGGAAGCATCTCTATAGCACAGGGAGCTCAACTTGGTGTTCTCTGTTAACCTAGAGGGATGGAATGGGGGCAAGGAGGCTCAAAAGAAAGGAGTACATATACATATATAACTGATCCATTTTGTTGTACTGCAAAAACTAACACAACATTGTAAGGCAATTATACTTCAGTTTAAAAAGAGTAAGGAGGAAGGAACATTTCCTGAGCCCAAGTCTTTGCTATGACATGCTATATGAGTGGCAATTTCCACCATATTTTCTCATGGGCATAGTTGACTTTTAGTAAAGAGCATCTTATTTTAAAAGCCAGTGTGTAATCCTAATAAAGGTCGTATCAACAGGCCTTGAAATATCCCCTCTGAAAAACACCTTTGAAAATCAAACAATATAATATTGAATTAAACCATCCTAGTTTAATAGTTAAAATTTTTTGATCAAATTGTATGGAACCCTTCCCTATCCACCACTCTCATTGGGCAGGATATATCTTCACACTATTTTTGCCTAGAAACACTTCCTAGAGAGACTCTAGCAACACATTAACAGGGCTGTCTGCTCTTCTATTTGTTCTCCCAGGAAAACAGAAGTATCTGTGTGCCAGTAGAAATGACTGCACCATCGATAAATTCCGAAGAAAAAATTGTCCATCTTGTCGTCTCCGGAAATGCTATGAAGCAGGGATGACTCTAGGAGGTATGATACTTTCTTCCTCTTTTACTTTCTTCCTTGCCCTCCCTCATTCTCTTATTCTCTCTTTAAACCAGATTTTCCTCTTTGATGCTTCTAAGGAGGTCAGCTATGCTCTAAATACAGGCTGACCCCTTCACATTCAACATGGTCATCAGTCAGCTGGTGCTTTTCTTTATCCTTAATCATGCCACACCACTCTGTGGGGCTCATCATAGGAGCAGGAGATGTGAAGCAGGGGATCAGGACCTATCTGAGGGTGAGTGAGTATGGACTTGACTATTGAAGGGTTTCCTGGGGGATATAAATGATACTTACCTTATGTTTTTAAATGATGGCTAGCATGAGAGAACTAAGGAATTCAGAACAGTCACAAGTGCAAGATGACCCAGGCACAGACTGCCCCTGAACACCTAGGAATATCCCTTAGCTAGTTGCTGCCTGTACGATAGAGCTGGCCACCTGGCATGAGAAGCTGCTTTTCTTTGGAACCTAAGACTAGACTGCCAAGCAGAGCCAATTTCCTATCCCACATCACCCAGGGATAAGCAGGCCTTATAATCATTTCCTTTTCTTTGCAAATCTATTGACCATTTCAAAAGCATTTTTTAGAAAAGAGTAGTTTGACAGAATGAAGATACAGCTCTTTCAAGGGCAATCCCCCATCAAAATGATCTCTGTCCTCTAGTGTATGTCGGCCATGATTATCATCACCATTACAGAAAGGTTTGGCTGACACTTACATTTTCCCCCTTCAAATTCCTATTTCTTCATGTTTATATCTACTCACTGCCAGGGTTCTCCTTATTGCCTGCTGCTTCCAAAAAGATGCACCTTTCATGAGAAAAGCAAGCTTATTAGTTTACTTCAATTTGAGAATTTGAAGAAAGACAAGCCTCTTTCTGAGCACCTGAAACTGTGGCCTCATATCTGATTACTTATTGTCATCCTGGAAATTCCAAGTGCTTATAATTCTGCCCTCTTCCCTCTCCTACTCAAGACTGATTTAGAGCATTTGTTTCTCTTTGGCTTTCTGCAAAGGTGCTCAATATGTTGCCTGCCTATGTGCATATTTACAAAAATCAACGTGGTTGTTTTCTAATCACGTGTGGGTCTTCATGTGGGTAACTGTATCCTCGCTTCCCTGTAGGATAGTAATAGTCTTTAAACAGATAAAAGTATTAAAAATGAATTGACACAGGCTCAGTTTGAGACAATCTCTTAACTAGTGTCTAGCACTCTTAGACATTACACAGAGACTTTACAAGTGGTTTTCCAGGCAAACACATCAAATTGGATTCAAATATCTGAGAAAAATTAAGTTTGTTTTTCTTTGCTTGGATTACTACAGAGAAATCCTACAATTTTAGGATGTGAAGCAGGGATCAGACCTATCTGAATTGGACTTGACTATTGAAGGGTTTCCTGGGGGATATAAATGATACTTACCTTATGTTTTTAAATGATGGCTAGCATGAGAGAACTAAGGAATTCAGAACAGTCACAAGTGCAAGATGACCCAGGCACAGACTGCCCCTGAACACCTAGGAATATCCCTTAGCTAGTTGCTGCCTGTACGATAGAGCTGGCCACCTGGCATGAGAAGCTGCTTTTCTTTGGAACCTAAGACTAGACTGCCAAGCAGAGCCAATTTCCTATCCCACATCACCCAGGGATAAGCAGGCCTTATAATCATTTCCTTTTCTTTGCAAATCTATTGACCATTTCCAAAAGCATTTTTTAGAAAAAGAGTAGTTTGACAGAATGAAGATACAGCTCTTTCAAGGGCAATCCCCCATCAAAATGATCTCTGTCCTCTAGTGTATGTCGGCCATGATTATCATCACCATTACAGAAAGGTTTGGCTGACACTTACATTTTCCCCCTTCAAATTCCTATTTCTTCATGTTTATATCTACTCACTGCCAGGGTTCTCCTTATTGCCTGCTGCTTCCAAAAAGATGCACCTTTCATGAGAAAAGCAAGCTTATTAGTTTACTTCAATTTGAGAATTTGAAGAAAGACAAGCCTCTTTCTGAGCACCTGAAACTGTGGCCTCATATCTGATTACTTATTGTCATCCTGGAAATTCCAAGTGCTTATAATTCTGCCCTCTTCCCTCTCCTACTCAAGACTGATTTAGAGCATTTGTTTCTCTTTGGCTTTCTGCAAAGGTGCTCAATATGTTGCCTGCCTATGTGCATATTTACAAAAATCAACGTGGTTGTTTTCTAATCACGTGTGGGTCTTCATGTGGGTAACTGTATCCTCGCTTCCCTGTAGGATAGTAATAGTCTTTAAACAGATAAAAGTATTAAAAATGAATTGACACAGGCTCAGTTTGAGACAATCTCTTAACTAGTGTCTAGCACTCTTAGACATTACACGCAGAGACTTTACAAGTGGTTTTCCAGGCAAACACATCAAATTGGATTCAAATATCTGAGAAAAATTAAGTTTGTTTTTCTTTGCTTGGATTACTACAGAGAAATCCTACAATTGTGATTTACAGTGAGGAGAAAGAAACAGGACCAGGATTGGAGGGAGAGTGCCAAAGGATAGCCAGGAAAGTTGTCAAAGGAATTGATGAGATGAAGTATTCTCCATATGAATGTTTTCACAACATTCATGGTGGTGGGATCACTTCAAGCTAAGGATTCTGATACAATTGACTCTCAGTTATTTATCCCTCTCTGAATTATGTATAAGAGATGGGGCTTCTAGGTAAAGAACTCCTTAGTTTTTTTTTTTCATCTGCTGATGCAAATTGCAAGTCCACTTTGAGACAGGTAAAGCTTAATGACAATAAAATTCTTCATAGCATTTGGGCCCAATCTCTAAAATTAGTTTCATGTATTAGCTAACATGCTCCCTGTATAAAGCAGCTGTGACATGATTACAGTGATTCTCTTGTGAAAAGAAGTATGCGGGGCTTCCCCTGGTGGTCCAGTGGGTAAGGACACCGCCTTGCAGTGCAAGGGGCGCCAGTTCAATCCCTGGCCTGGGAAGATCCCATGTGCCGCGGAGCGGCTGGACTGATGTGTCCAATTACGGAGCCGGAGCTCTGGAGTGCATGCACCCAGAGCCGGTGCTCTGCAATGACAGACGCCACCGCAATGGGAGGCCCACAGGAGCCAAAGAACAAAGACAGATGAAAATAGATAAATGAAAGACCAATAGAAGTGGCCCGCCTGCTCCCCTCCCTCCCCAACCCGACCCCTGCCCAAAATAAATAAATAAGTAAATCTTTAAAAAAAAAAAAAAGTATGTGCATAACAAACTATTTCACTATTCCATGTAGCAGTCTAGCATAAATATATAAATTAATTTCTTGAAGGGAGTGGTAAAGTCAGTTTTCAGATTGATTTTTTAGGGTATTCAAATTTAAAAGAGCTTGACCAACAATGAAAAGAAATTGAAAAGTGCTGTGACTGTCTCTGGTTTCACTTCCCTTTTTATATTTACTGAATGTCTCCTATGCACAAGGCAGCATGCTAGGCAATACAGCTTCAGGCAGGCACATTTCAAGAAATGACCACAAGATGCAAGGATTCTTAATGTCTTTTGTAAATGATTTTATCTTTTGAGTCAGGCAGACCTAGGTTAAAGACCCAGCTCTATTATTCACTGTGCCTCCTCTAAACTTCAATTTCTTCATCTGTAATTTAGATATACTAACCTAACAGAGCTGTAATGGAGATCTGATGACATGCTGAATGTGAACAGCCTTAGTAAATGAAAAAGTACTAGACAAATGTAAGGACTTATGAGAGTAAGGTCAGTGGTAATTTAGCTGATAAGGCTGTCCATAGAACTTCCCATTTGGCTTTAACCCTGAATTACTTGACATGCCCTATAAGATGTAATAGTTCCAACAGACAGAACATCACCAGAAATCATCTCAAACAAAAGTGCTATCAAGATCCTGCTTGGAACCCAATTCTAGTAATTAAGGGATTCATATATTATGTTCAAGAATTATGCCAGTTGAAAACCCAAACATTTGCCCTCTTATACACCATTGTTTGAGAAACAAACCTTTCCATTGTGCTAAACTTAACTTCACACTCACTCCCCACTTTCCTGCTACAAACCTGCAAAGTTTATTTTATTTTGAAAATTCAGTATATACTACAGCTTTACTCAAATAATGGGGAAAAATAAAGCAAGCATCAATACAGTGGTCACTTTGGATACACTAGTAATAGACTTCCTTTTTCTTAAGATGCAGGGTTTAGCATCAACATTTTGATCAGCTTGAAGGAAGATTTGTGTAATTTTGTTTTATTTTTCCTATACCTCAATTCAAAATTATATAATATATTCAAAATGGCAACTATGAATGTGGATTTGGGTTAGTCCCTTCTCCCATCTGTGACTTATTTTTCTCATAAAAATGAGATAGTGAGCTTCAACAAGGACCTTTTAGGAACTACCATTTTGTGATTCGACATCTAAGCCCACAGAGAAAGAATTGTAAACGTATCAGCTCTTTTCTGGATTGTCTATTCACTGTCCCAGAAATATAGATTAGTCTAGACTTGAGTGATTTGTTTCGCATAGTGATTTTAGCCACCTCATCACATCTAAATAAAATATATCATGTGTCTAGACTGTATGGATAGGCTATTGATGGAGTGGAGGGCTGAAGGGCTGTCTTTGTGTCTTAGAGAAGCTGGCACTCTGCAACCAATGGCTGCTTGATCTTGATGCCTCAAGATCTCCAATTTAGCTTTCTCTGGTATTTGGTGATGGAATCACCTCAGCTCAGAGATGCTTAAAACACATATCCTTTTCCCTTTAACTTCCAGGCCTCTCTATCTGTTGATTCTTATTGCATTAGGAGTTCTTAGTGTTTCTGAAAGGATCCTGAAGATGGTTGGAGTCTCAGAGTGGTTTCCTTAAAGATTACCTTCAGGCTTTCAGCTGTCCATACCATGTTTTCTTTGAACATGGTTAGTTTCTGGATTTTTAAATTACTTGACATGCCCTATAAGATGTAATAGTTCCAACAGACAGAACATCACCAGAAATCATCTCAAACAAAAGTGCTATCAAGATCCTGCTTGGAACCCAATTCTAGTAATTAAGGGATTCATATATTATGTTCAAGAATTATGCCAGTTGAAAACCCAAACATTTGCCCTCTTATACACCATTGTTTGAGAAACAAACCTTTCCATTGTGCTAAACTTAACTTCACACTCACTCCCCACTTTCCTGCTACAAACCTGCAAAGTTTATTTTATTTTGAAAATTCAGTATATACTACAGCTTTACTCAAATAATGGGGAAAAATAAAGCAAGCATCAATACAGTGGTCACTTTGGATACACTAGTAATAGACTTCCTTTTTCTTAAGATGCAGGGTTTAGCATCAACATTTTGATCAGCTTGAAGGAAGATTTGTGTAATTTTGTTTTATTTTTCCTATACCTCAATTCAAAATTATATAATATATTCAAAATGGCAACTATGAATGTGGATTTGGGTTAGTCCCTTCTCCCATCTGTGACTTATTTTTCTCATAAAAATGAGATAGTGAGCTTCAACAAGGACCTTTTAGGAACTACCATTTTGTGATTCGACATCTAAGCCCACAGAGAAAGAATTGTAAACGTATCAGCTCTTTTCTGGATTGTCTATTCACTGTCCCAGAAATATAGATTAGTCTAGACTTGAGTGATTTGTTTCGCATAGTGATTTTAGCCACCTCATCACATCTAAATAAAATATATCATGTGTCTAGACTGTATGGATAGGCTATTGATGGAGTGGAGGGCTGAAGGGCTGTCTTTGTGTCTTAGAGAAGCTGGCACTCTGCAACCAATGGCTGCTTGATCTTGATGCCTCAAGATCTCCAATTTAGCTTTCTCTGGTATTTGGTGATGGAATCACCTCAGCTCAGAGATGCTTAAAACACATATCCTTTTCCCTTTAACTTCCAGGCCTCTCTATCTGTTGATTCTTATTGCATTAGGAGTTCTTAGTGTTTCTGAAAGGATCCTGAAGATGGTTGGAGTCTCAGAGTGGTTTCCTTAAAGATTACCTTCAGGCTTTCAGCTGCCTAGCTACAACAAGCATACCATGTTTTCTTTGAACATGGTTAGTTTCTGGCTAGTTTAGAAAAACCACATCACTAATTGCTTCAGCAATCTAACCTCCTTGCCTACTCTTTACTAAGAAAAAATTTTTAAATATAGCTATCCAAAGAAGCACCTTCTCTCTGATGAACTGCTGTTTTTCACAGTTTCAGGATTAAAGTAAATATAGAGTCATCACATTTTTTCTCTTTACTTCTCAAGGATATACTCCAGTTTTCAAGATGGAATGAAAAAGAAAGAATTACCTTTACCCACCATATTCTTCCCTAACCCTTCCTTGTTTATCATTTTCTTTCCTGTTCCTCTCCAAACATTTATTTCTGTGTTAGGTAACTCTTAACGTCTCAGCTTTTCATAAGTGACATTGCCCCCTTCTTATTACCTTCTCCCCTGAACCATGGAAGATGATAAGCCTTTTAGGAATTTTAGATAACAACAAAACCACAGAAGTGGAAATGAAACATGAATTTGCAAAACTATTAACAGATCTGTAGGTTTTAACAACATTAATGATTCTCTAGTTGAGAGGATATCCTGATCTGATGTTGCCATGAGCACTATAAACATCCTTGTCATTTTCATTGTTGAAGAGAACCTTGATATCAGCTCTTTCATCATTCCTTATACTCATGGGCAGCCCATCACTGCTACTTTTGAATCACATGCCTTGGATGCAAGAGAGTGATTCCAGTGCTGAAATACCACTCATGGCCTGGTTCTTCAGTAGAGAAGTTCCATAGCATTCACTCATCCATCTGTCTACCTATTCATCCTTCCAACCAGCCAACTAGTTAGAACTTTCATATTTCCATCCATTTATTTATTTATTTATCCAATACTCATTCAGTGCCAACTGTGTGCCAGTTTCTATAGTAGGCATTTGGTGATGGAATCACCTCAGCTCAGAGATGCTTAAAACACATATCCTTTTCCCTTTAACTTCCAGGCCTCTCTATCTGTTGATTCTTATTGCATTAGGAGTTCTTAGTGTTTCTGAAAGGATCCTGAAGATGGTTGGAGTCTCAGAGTGGTTTCCTTAAAGATTACCTTCAGGCTTTCAGCTGCCTAGCTACAACAAGCATACCATGTTTTCTTTGAACATGGTTAGTTTCTGGCTAGTTTAGAAAAACCACATCACTAATTGCTTCAGCAATCTAACCTCCTTGCCTACTCTTTACTAAGAAAAAATTTTTAAATATAGCTATCCAAAGAAGCACCTTCTCTCTGATGAACTGCTGTTTTTCACAGTTTCAGGATTAAAGTAAATATAGAGTCATCACATTTTTTCTCTTTACTTCTCAAGGATATACTCCAGTTTTCAAGATGGAATGAAAAAGAAAGAATTACCTTTACCCACCATATTCTTCCCTAACCCTTCCTTGTTTATCATTTTCTTTCCTGTTCCTCTCCAAACATTTATTTCTGTGTTAGGTAACTCTTAACGTCTCAGCTTTTCATAAGTGACATTGCCCCCTTCTTATTACCTTCTCCCCTGAACCATGGAAGATGATAAGCCTTTTAGGAATTTTAGATAACAACAAAACCACAGAAGTGGAAATGAAACATGAATTTGCAAAACTATTAACAGATCTGTAGGTTTTAACAACATTAATGATTCTCTAGTTGAGAGGATATCCTGATCTGATGTTGCCATGAGCACTATAAACATCCTTGTCATTTTCATTGTTGAAGAGAACCTTGATATCAGCTCTTTCATCATTCCTTATACTCATGGGCAGCCCATCACTGCTACTTTTGAATCACATGCCTTGGATGCAAGAGAGTGATTCCAGTGCTGAAATACCACTCATGGCCTGGTTCTTCAGTAGAGAAGTTCCATAGCATTCACTCATCCATCTGTCTACCTATTCATCCTTCCAACCAGCCAACTAGTTAGAACTTTCATATTTCCATCCATTTATTCATTTATTTATCCATTTAACAAATACTCATTCAGTGCCAACTGTGTGCCAGTTTCTATAGTAGGCATTTTGGGGAAACAGATGAATAAGATACAAACCCTGCCCTTCCCTCAAAAAGTTAAATGAGGGGAGACAGATAATGATAGCTAACACAGCTTAACCTTAAATAATAAATAGGAAATGAATGATAAGAAGTTGAGTGAAGTACAGGAAAAGGACATTCAAAGAAAAATGCATAGTTTGAATAAAGGAAGAGAGAGATTTTAAATATGCATTGAGGTTTTGAGGAATAGCACAAAGAATTAATAGTTTAGTATAGCCAGATCTGGGCTTCCCTGGTGGCTCAGATGGTAAAGACTCTGCTTGCAATGAGGGAGACCTGAGCTCAGTTCCTGGATTGTGACGATCCCCTGGAGAAGAGAGTGGGTACCCACTCCAGTATTCTTGTGTGGATAATTCCATGAAGAGAGAAGCCTGGTGAGATACAGTCCATGGGGTCAAAGAGAATTGGACACAGCTGAGAGACTAACACTTTCATAACCCGATATGGGGACATGGGGAAGGCAAACTGAAACCACACTGAAAATATACTTGGTAATTATGCTAAAAGTTTTGAACTTCAGGCAGTTGAAGAGCTATGACATGGAATAGACTTGTTCACATATCTATTTTATTTACACATTTGTTTTTTAAGAGAATTAGTGATGGCATGAGTGTTGTACAGATGAGGGCTTAAGTTTTATAAAAAGAGATAGTAGGCCAGGCAGAGAGAAAGAAATTTCTAGCATCAATTTTGTTAAAGACCTAGGTTTACAGCTTTGGTTCCTGAAGTTAGTTGCCTCTGTTTGGATTGATACCTGGAAGTACTGATCATGTGCATAAATCCTTTCCTTATACAAGCCTATTCCCTTGATCTAGGACAGTGCTTCTACGTGTGGGTTCTAAGAAAAATAGTTCTGTGATATGATACATGAAAACTTATTTGTATGGTTGAATAAGTTAAGAAAACCTGCATATTATAGTTTTGATCAGGAGAACTTACAGTGCATGTTATCACATCACAGACTTTGTCAAGTATTGCAGTAAAATAACCTGAGGAGCTTGGTAAGTCAAGATTCCCAAATTTAATTCAAGCATAGAAACATGGTTTTATATAACAATTGTTAATGCCCTCTAAAATTGCTATTTTTTGGAATGTACTTTGGAAAACTTGGTTAAAGATAAATACTCTATCATATAAGCAGATAATACCCCTTTCCCAGGTCATGCATTTATAGATGTGTATATATACATATATATTGCTGACAAGGAGAATCAATTAAGAATGACTTCAGGACTAAGAGCAAGTCATCTTCACCATATTTCAAGAGTGTGCATCAGAGGCTTCTAAAATGACTAAAGTAAACCATGTTGAATCTGTAGTATTATTATCCTACACAAAGGATAGGATATAATTTAGGCCAAATTTGGGTTACTGAGCAAATTATCTAATGACCATAGGTACATATTCCTTACCCAAGCAGCATATTAGATACATCATTTCTGAGAAACATGATGACTTCTAGCATCATGCAAAGTGATCAATAAATATTTTGACTATCTAGATATTCTGCCCTAAAGTTTAACAGTCCTTTTACTCTGATTAGCATTCAGCGATCCATCTATAACTTCATCATGGTACTATCACATAACTTCATTATTCATTTTGGAGGCCTAGAAATCACAGGTTTGAAGAATTTGGGTCCCACTGCCCACACAATGACCAAATCCCCTCAAAACCCTTTTCAGAAATCAGCAGAGTATTGAGTATCATAAAGACCCAACAATATAGAACTCATTTAATGGAATTTCTTCCCTTCTACTGACTGTAGATTAGAGCTCCAAAAGTCTCTAGGTTGGAGATGTAAGCAGTAAGTCTCAATTCTGAGAAATATTATTCACCGCACAAATTTCTTATCTACAGATTTGCATAACTGAGGCATGTACAGAGGAGCAGAATTGTTCTGTGAATTTTGATATCAACATGCACTTCAGCATTTACAACATGTATTTCAGCACTTACAATTCTTGATTTTCTTTGTTTTGGTTTCTGTATGGTGGAAATAGCATTATGGACTAGGATACAGACAGGCCTTGTTTTGTCTTAGCTCTGTCACTTGCTATCTTGATAACCTTGGATAAATCATTAGACCTCTCAGAACCTCAGTTTCCTCAAGTCAATTTCCTAACTACATTATGGGAATAATAAAATCTTCCTTACAGAATTAGTTTAATTCAAGCATAAACTGTTTAAAAAGTTAATGCCCTCTAAAATTGATATTTTTTGGTATGTACTTTGGAAAACTTGGTTAAAGATAAATACTCTATCATATAAGCAGATAATACCCCTTTCCCAGGTCATGCATTTATAGATGTGTATATATACATATATATTGCTGACAAGGAGAATCAATTAAGAATGACTTCAGGACTAAGAGCAAGTCATCTTCACCATATTTCAAGAGTGTGCATCAGAGGCTTCTAAAATGACTAAAGTAAACCATGTTGAATCTGTAGTATTATTATCCTACACAAAGGATAGGATATAATTTAGGCCAAATTTGGGTTACTGAGCAAATTATCTAATGACCATAGGTACATATTCCTTACCCAAGCAGCATATTAGATACATCATTTCTGAGAAACATGATGACTTCTAGCATCATGCAAAGTGATCAATAAATATTTTGACTATCTAGATATTCTGCCCTAAAGTTTAACAGTCCTTTTACTCTGATTAGCATTCAGCGATCCATCTATAACTTCATCATGGTACTATCACATAACTTCATTATTCATTTTGGAGGCCTAGAAATCACAGGTTTGAAGAATTTGGGTCCCACTGCCCACACAATGACCAAATCCCCTCAAAACCCTTTTCAGAAATCAGCAGAGTATTGAGTATCATAAAGACCCAACAATATAGAACTCATTTAATGGAATTTCTTCCCTTCTACTGACTGTAGATTAGAGCTCCAAAAGTCTCTAGGTTGGAGATGTAAGCAGTAAGTCTCAATTCTGAGAAATATTATTCACCGCACAAATTTCTTATCTACAGATTTGCATAACTGAGGCATGTACAGAGGAGCAGAATTGTTCTGTGAATTTTGATATCAACATGCACTTCAGCATTTACAACATGTATTTCAGCACTTACAATTCTTGATTTTCTTTGTTTTGGTTTCTGTATGGTGGAAATAGCATTATGGACTAGGATACAGACAGGCCTTGTTTTGTCTTAGCTCTGTCACTTGCTATCTTGATAACCTTGGATAAATCATTAGACCTCTCAGAACCTCAGTTTCCTCAAGTCAATTTCCTAACTACATTATGGGAATAATAAAATCTTCCTTACAGAATTGTGATGGATTTGTAAAGATACAGGCATATAGTAGGCACACAATAAGTATTACTATGCCTCCTTATTTAGATGAAAATTGGTCAGTGTACTCTCAGTCACCAATGGAGCCTGTTCTCCTTGTTATAGTAGTGTGAATTTTGGTACTTGTTCCTTTTTTCTATAGTCTCTGAATTTCCTCTTGTAATCTATTCTCTTCTGTGCGTGCCATCTTCGAATTGGCTACATACATATTTGGTGACATAATGGAGAAAATGGTATATTTCTATATAACAAATTGTAGTTCTCAAGTGAACTTCTATGTAGAGAGACGAGAGACTGTATCTCTTAATTCCTCCAAACAAAATTGTCAGAGACAGCACATATATGTTGTAGTCTGTGTCTGAATATTTGTTTTTAGAGAACTATGATTAAAAGTAAATGATTTTCTCTGATCATCAAAGTTGATGATATCCCATATCTGGTTCTGAATAAGTATCTCACTTGTAAAATTTCCACTTAAAATCCTTGAGTTTTTAAGGTATAATAACAGCAGAAAGATTTTATTATTGTTTACTTTTGCTGTGAGTGTTCCAAATTCCCTCAGTTGCTTTTAAGAAAGTAAAATGATGTCGCAGGCAATATTTTTTTGAAGATTAAATGCAGAAAGTTAATAGTACACAGCCCACAATAGGTCATATATACAAAGGCAGGTGTTTTCCAAGTATAACAATTTTGAAAAAAGTTTGATATGGACTGATAACTGTTTGTATAAAAACATTTTACTTTTGATTTAGAAAAGTGCCACTTGTTCTTACAAATTGGAGAATGTATTTCTTAAGATCAACAGAAGTGTTTAGAATATTTTCTTATTGTCTTGAACTTATACATAGACAATTTACCTGAGAAAGATGCCTTGCTGGAGACTTTTGTGCATCCTTTGGGATCATCTTTGTATGAAGTAGAACTAAAGGGAAAATACATAACAACCCAGAAACCGGTAGAGCCTTCAGATTGTCTATTATTGATAATATTTCCATGACAACAGATAACTAAGAAATAAACTGAAAATGACATGGCTACCATGGATCACATCTTTGGGAATTAAGTTCCTTTCTCTTCAGTGTATTTCATCCATGCTACAGTTTTTAGGTCTCTTACAAAAGGCATAGAATGTATTTCTTTCCACTGTTTAATATCCCATTGGACCAGTGGTTCTGTAGCTCAAGTAAAAACTGATTGTTGAGGGACATTTCAGACTTTTAACAGTAAGCAATTTTTTAAAAATGTAAACACCAATCCTGAAGAAATCACCTGCATAAAACTTGAATGGCATTTGGAACTAAAAAGAAAACCTGGATCTTGACCAAGATAAAAGGTCACCAGCCTGGGCCTGCACAGTGTGATGCAGCATGCTGACCACAATGAAACTGAAAGATACTGAGGACTCTCACAGGGTGAAAAATGAGGCATATATGCTTTGATTAGTGGGTTGTTAGGTGCATAGGCATTAATTTTGATGCATTCCATCTCTAGGGTGAGTAATACTGCTTGTAATATTATGGGATTGTTTGGCTGCTACAGGAAGTTCAGAACACCTAATAGGAAGTCTTTGTTGGCCTCTGAGTGGCTATAATGACTGTTAAATTTCACTTCCCTTCTCTTCCTCCATATCCTCTCCCCTCAACCACCACAACCACTTAATTCTTGCCCAACAGCCACATACAAACACATATATAAGCCCTTTAGTATATTGGCAAATAAAGCAGAAAAGAGAAAGTGGAAAAGCCTCCCGAACTCCAAATAAAGTATTTTCCATTTACAAGTTTCACTTCTGTCTTACAGGTAGATAGGAAATGGAACAAGGAAATCTCTAGTCCAAAATGGCAGGCACCCCTCACCCCCAATTTTGCATTGCTGCCTCCTATTCAGAGGATCTGGCTCAAGTATATGATTATGGGGTCTGAGGAAATGCTAGCCCATTTTCAAGTTGCTATGTTCACCAGCATCTCTCTTCATATTAGAAAAACACTAAGTTGGATATTGCAAGCATCTCATAATGACCAGACACTGAAGAAAGTCTTACCTGACCTGCCTTATTCAAAATGAGGGTTCTAGAGTGTTTTATTGTATAGCCCAGAAACACCTGGAATTTGATTTTTAGAGTCTTAAGCCTTTGCCTTCTCAACATATACTCTGATGTTGGGTCTGAGAACTACCTTTTTTAGTTGATTATTCCTCTTAATGAGACTGATTGTGTTCCCCTACCTCATATGAATATGAGGATTAAGCAGTAGAGTTACTAATTTATGTAGCCATGACTATCATGATTGTTGTTTTCTATAATATGACTTGATATTAACAAAGTGACTTTGATAACTTTTGATTGTATATGATGGCATCAGGCACTGACTCAAGTGGATGCAGGGAAGCTCTGGTGCAATTGCTTGCTTTCCACAGTGTGCTACTGCTGCAAAGAAGCTTAACTAATGGAACTCAAAGTGCTACTTTGAACAAGAAGCCACTGTGCCTATCTGAGGCTCCTGTGGTCATTTTCACTTGGTTATTTGTCAATTCACAAGTTTCCTCCTACCTCCATTTTGCTGAACCACTGCCACGGAAGCAGATCTTAGCTTTAGGCCCTGTCATTGAGCTGAAGGTAGTATCTGATCCACCAAGTTCAGTAAACAAAGACCAGATTTCTGATTCTCCTGGAGGAACATCTACAAGAAGCCAGAAAAGCACATCTCTCCAAACAGACCAGGAGACTATAGTCAGACATTTCTTTTCTCCCTATTCCCAAAGTTAATGTGGCTCTGCTTTTAGGAGTGCACACACACTTGAACTTTTCATAAAGTGGGAAGAAGGCACTCTTGTTTTCTATTGAAGTTAAGATAATGGAGGAAAGTGCATAAGACTTTACCACTTCTAGCTTTAGTGCCCCACACTATTCACCTACATCATGCCCTTGCTTCTCTATCAAGTGAGCTGCTTTGTTCTTCTCCCAAATCGGCCTCAAATTTTGCATTTATGTAAAAGGAAAGATCCTTAGAATTTAAAATATTTTGCACCCCTACATCATATTGAATGCTTCTTTCTATCTAAGGAGCTGCTTTTTCACCAGCATCTCTCTTCATATTAGAAAACACTAAGTTGGATACTGCAAGCATCTCATAATGACCAGACACTGAAGAAAGTCTTACCTGACCTGCCTTATTCAAAATGAGGGTTCTAGAGTGTTTTATTGTATAGCCCAGAAACACCTGGAATTTGATTTTTAGAGTCTTAAGCCTTTGCCTTCTCAACATATACTCTGATGTTGGGTCTGAGAACTACCTTTTTTAGTTGATTATTCCTCTTAATGAGACTGATTGTGTTCCCCTACCTCATATGAATATGAGGATTAAGCAGTAGAGTTACTAATTTATGTAGCCATGACTATCATGATTGTTGTTTTCTATAATATGACTTGATATTAACAAAGTGACTTTGATAACTTTTGATTGTATATGATGGCATCAGGCACTGACTCAAGTGGATGCAGGGAAGCTCTGGTGCAATTGCTTGCTTTCCACAGTGTGCTACTGCTGCAAAGAAGCTTAACTAATGGAACTCAAAGTGCTACTTTGAACAAGAAGCCACTGTGCCTATCTGAGGCTCCTGTGGTCATTTTCACTTGGTTATTTGTCAATTCACAAGTTTCCTCCTACCTCCATTTTGCTGAACCACTGCCACGGAAGCAGATCTTAGCTTTAGGCCCTGTCATTGAGCTGAAGGTAGTATCTGATCCACCAAGTTCAGTAAACAAAGACCAGATTTCTGATTCTCCTGGAGGAACATCTACAAGAAGCCAGAAAAGCACATCTCTCCAAACAGACCAGGAGACTATAGTCAGACATTTCTTTTCTCCCTATTCCCAAAGTTAATGTGGCTCTGCTTTTAGGAGTGCACACACACTTGAACTTTTCATAAAGTGGGAAGAAGGCACTCTTGTTTTCTATTGAAGTTAAGATAATGGAGGAAAGTGCATAAGACTTTACCACTTCTAGCTTTAGTGCCCCACACTATTCACCTACATCATGCCCTTGCTTCTCTATCAAGTGAGCTGCTTTGTTCTTCTCCCAAATCGGCCTCAAATTTTGCATTTATGTAAAAGGAAAGATCCTTAGAATTTAAAATATTTTGCTGAACTCTGTTTCTGCCTCAGTGACATCATATTGAAGCTAGCTTCTTTCTGGTGGGTATGCAGTCTTTGAGGTAGGGAGCTGACAAATATGAGGGTCAGAAGCACTCTTCCAGCCTTACCTGGGGCCTGCATTTTCCACTCTATTCCTTCTCGTCTTTCTCTCTTTCTCTCTCTCTCTCTCTCCACATGCACACACACACACACACACACACACACACACAAACACACTTTTTTCTCCCTTCCATGACTCAACAGCATTCTGGAGAAAAGCCAAGGAAGGGCTTCAAGGAGAGAAGGGAATTTCCCCCTTCTTGAGGCAGAATTTCAATCTCCAGGTCAACAAGAGATTCCCTAATATAGATTGAAAGGCTAATGTGATTTATTTTTTAACTACTCTCTATTTGTTTGAATGCTGCATATTTCTGCTAGTGAATTTTCCTTTAATAAAACCATTAATACAGCAGTGGTATTTTCTTATTTACAACAGGCTGACAGAATTAATGCTGTTAACATTGGACCTTTTTTTCTTTTTCTTCTTTCTTTCTTTTTTTTTTTTTTCTCGTTTGCTTTCCAGGTCATGCTGACCTGTTCAGCTTGGACTGTTTCACATTTGTTTTTAATGTCAGTTTAAATGTAATTGTAAAAGCATGTATGCTCTAAATTCATGTAGTTACTTTTTCCAGTGGAAAAGCCTGGTATGTGAAACCATTTCCAGGCTATGCAATTTTGCATGAGCAGATTTTCTGTAATGACCTTGTGCCCCTCACCCAGGATGGCATCTGGACAGTGAACCTCTTTCTTCTGGCTCAGTAGTGAGAGAGAGGAGACTTGGAAATAGTTTCTGCCAGATCCTGTGCTTTGGCAAGCATATGCAGCATTGCATATCATTCTATTATTAATTACATTTACTCCTCCATGAACTAAAAACCATTAGACTAAATAGTCCAACATAAACCTTGAAAGATAAAATTTGATATTCTTTTCCCTTGCTATCCCTCTGACTCAGAATTGGAATTGGGAGGAGAATGGGGGCATGGGCGGAAGCACCAAGGAGTCTTCTTGCCTGGGAGAATTTGGCCTGCACTTATTTGTGTACACTTACACTTGGATGCACCCCCTACTAATCTCTTACTGCATGTCTGCCAAGAACTGTCTCTCTTATTTCTGTCCTAGTTCTTCTACGCTCATCTTCAACTGACCCTTATCTCAACTAATGTGCTACCTTACATTATAAAATTGAAAGAGTGCTACCAGATAAGTCAGGATACCTGGCTGTAGTTCCTGCTCTGCTACTATCTAGGCGTGTGACCTTGGGCAAGATTTAGCTTTGGCCTTTAGTCTGCTCATCTTAAAATGGGGATTAGTACCAATAGTAAAGGAAGAGATAAACAAGACTTGGGGGCATTCAAGCATCTTCTTGACAATGGAATCCTTTCATCAAACAAAATCTGATGCAGAGCCCCAAATACAGATAAAGAATAAAGCACTGCTTTGAAAGGAGGCTAGGTTATTGGATTCACATGTTCAGGCCTACATTACTTCCTCTCAGGGGCCTTTAAAAATCTTTGAGGGGAGCCAGCAGACCACACAGCAGAGAGGCAGAGAAAGCTGATCACTACGTGGTGGAGAGGAGGAGCCCGTGGACCGTGCAGCGGTGAGGCGGTGCCAGCAGACCACGTGGTGATGAGGCAGTGCCAGGGGTGCCCAGAGAGGTGCAACACTGGCCCGGAGAGGCGCAGCGCCAGGTGGAGTCCCCACACACTGGCCAAAGACTAATCCTAGGAATCCCGAGAGAAAACACCAAAAACAAGACTCAAACATAAAACATCCAAAAACACATAATAATGAAAAGAGAGAGAAACACTATACAAATGAAGGAACAAACTATGAACATACAGACCCAAATGACCGAAGAAGAAATAGACAAACTATCAGAAAAAGAATTCAGAAGAGTGATAATAAGGATGATTCAAAACTCTGAAAATAGAATAATAGAGAGAATTGACACACTGGAGAAAGACGTGCATGAAATTAAGAAAAAACTAAAAGAGACAAACAGCTCAATTAATGAACTTAACAAACAACAAACAGGGGCAAACAACTCAATTGCGGAACTTAAAAATCCTATGGAAGGACTCAGTAATAGAGTATCTGAAGCAGAAGAACAGATAATTGAGCTGTAGGACAGAATGGTGGAAACAACAGCTGAAGAACAGAAAAAAGAGCAAAAAATGAAAAGAACAGAGGACAGAGACCTCTCAGAGACTTATGGGACAATATCAAACACACCAACATTCGAATAATAGGTATCCCAGTAGAAGAAGAGTAAAAGAAAGGATATGAAAAAAGTTTTAAAGAGATTATAGCAGAAAACTTCCCGAACATGGGAAAGGAAATAGCCAATCAGGTGCAAGAAGCACAGAGTCCCATACAGGATAATTCCTAGGCGGAACACTCGAAGGCACATATTAATCCAGCTAACACTGACTAAATATAAAGACAGAATACTTAGAGCAGCAAGGGAAAAGCAACAGGTAATATACAAGTGAAATCTTATATGTTTAAATGCTGACCTCTCAACAGAAACCTTGCATCCCAGAAGAGAATGGCAAGATACATTTAAAGTGCTTAAAGAGAATAATCTACAGCCGAGAATTCTCGACTTGGCAAGGATCTCATTCAGAATTGATGGAGAAGTTAAATGCTTCACAGACAAGCAAAAGCTAAAAGAACTTTGTACCACAAAATCAGCCTTACAGCAAGTGTAAAAAGGCTCGATATAGCCAATAAATACAAGAGCAGGAGAAGTCCTACAAATCAAACCCCAAACATCTAAGAAGATGGCACTAGGAACATTCTTATCAATAATTACATAGAATGTAAATGGACTAAATGCTCCAACCAAAAGGCACAGACTGGTTGAATGAATACAATGCAAGATATATATCTCTATATATATCTATATCTATATATATGCTGTTTACAAGAAGCCCACTTCAGACCGAGAAACACTCATAGACTGAAAGTGAGAGAATGGAAAAAGATATTCCATGCAAATGGAAATCAAAAGAAAGCTGGAGTAGCAATCTTCATAACATAGAAAATAGACTTTAAAATACAGAAGATTATAAGAGACAAGGCAGGTCACTACATCATGATCAAGGGATCTATCCAAAAGGAAGACATAACAGTCATAAATATATATGCACCCAACACAGGAGAACCCCAATACATAAGACAAACACTTTCAGACATAAAAAAAGAAATTGACAATAACAAGATAATAGCAGGAGACTTTCACCCTCCTCTCACACCAATGGACAGATCATCCAAACAGAAAATTAATAAAGAAACACAAGCCTTAAATGCCACACTAGAAGAGAAAGACCTCATGGATATCTTTAGGACCTTCCATTCAAAAGCAGAAGAATATACTTTCTTCTCAAGTGCTCAAGGAACATTCTCCAGGATAGACCACATCTTGGGTCACAAATCAAACCTCAGTCAATTCAAGAAAACTGAAATTATGGCAACTATCTTCTCTGACCACAATGAAATAAGGCTAAAGATCAAATGCAGAAAAAAAAAACAAACCCTAAAAACACAAGCACATTGATATTAAACAACACAGTCTAAAAAACAAACTGATTACTGAGCAAATCAAAGGAGAAATAAAAAATATTCCTAGAATAAAAGGACAATGAAGCCACAACAGTGCAAAACTAAAGGGATACCTCAAAAGCAGTTCTAAGAGGGAAATTTATAGCAATACAATCCTACCTCAAGAAACAAGAAAAATATCAAACAGATGACCTAACTCTACGCTTAAAACAATTGGAGAAAGAAGAACAAAAACACCCCAAAGGTAGCAGAAGAAGAGAAATCATAAAGATCAGAGCAGAAATAAATGAAAAAAAAAAAATGAAAGAAGCAATAGTAAAGACCAATAAATTGAAAAGCTGGTTCTTTGAAAAGGTAAACAAAATTGACAAGCCACTGGCCAGACTCATCAAGAAAAAAAGAGAGAAGAACCAGATCAACAACATCAAAAATGAAAAAGGAGAGATTACAACAGATCATGCAGAAATCCAAAGGATTCTAAGAGACTATTATGAACAACTCTATGGCAATAAACTGGACAACCTGGAAGAAATTTACAATTTATTGGAAAAGGTTAATCTTCTAAGACGTAACCAGGAAGAAATAGAAACTATGAACAACCCAATTACAAGCACAGAAATTGAATTTGTGATTAAAAAGCTACCCCAAAATAAAAGCCCAAGGCCAGACAGCTTAACAGGTGAATTCCAGCAAACATTTAAAGACGAGCTAATGACTGTCCTTCTAAAATTCTTTCCAAAAATTTCATAGGAAGGAAAACTTCTAAACATATTCTATAAGGTTGCCATCATCCTGATACCAAAGCCAAGCAAAGACAACACAAAAAAAGAAAATTAAAGACCAATTTCTCTGATGAATTTAGATGTCAAAACCCTCAACAAAATTCTAGCAAAGAGAATGCAACAACACATCAGAAAACTCATACATCATGACCAAGTCAGATTCATCCCAGACACAGAAGAATTCTTCAATATCCACAAATCAATCAATGTGATATACCATATCAACATATTGAGAGACAAAAACCACACGATAATCTCAATAGATGCAGAAAAAGCTTTTGACAAAATTCAGCATCCATTTATGATAAAAAAAAAAACCAAAAACAATGGGCATAGAAGGAACCTATCTCAAAATAGTGAAAGCCATATATGAGAAGCCCACAGCAAACATTATCCTCAATGGTGAAAAACTGAAAGCATTCCCTCTAAGATCAGGAAGAAGACAAGGGTGCCCACTTTCACCACTATTATTCAACATAGTCCTAGAAGTTCTAGCAACAGCATAAGAGAAGAAAAAGAAATAAAAGGAACCCAGATTGGAAAAGAATTAAAACTCTCTATTTGCAGACAACGTGGTATTATACATATAAAACCCCAAAGACACTATTACAAAATTACTAGAGCTAATCAACAAATTCAGCAGAGTCACAGGGTACAAAATCAATACACAGAAATCACTCACATTCCTATATACAAACATTGAAAAATCAGAAAACCAAATCAAAGAGGCAATCCCCTTCACCATCGCAACCAAAAGAATCAAATACCTAGGAATAAACCTACCCAAAGTAACAAAAGAACTGTACGAATAGGACAACCTGGAAGAAATTTACAATTTATTGGAAAAGGTTAATCTTCTAAGACGTAACCAGGAAGAAATAGAAACTATGAACAACCCAATTACAAGCACAGAAATTGAATTTGTGATTAAAAAGCTACCCCAAAATAAAAGCCCAAGGCCAGACAGCTTAACAGGTGAATTCCAGCAAACATTTAAAGACGAGCTAATGACTGTCCTTCTAAAATTCTTTCCAAAAATTTCATAGGAAGGAAAACTTCTAAACATATTCTATAAGGTTGCCATCATCCTGATACCAAAGCCAAGCAAAGACAACACAAAAAAAGAAAATTAAAGACCAATTTCTCTGATGAATTTAGATGTCAAAACCCTCAACAAAATTCTAGCAAAGAGAATGCAACAACACATCAGAAAACTCATACATCATGACCAAGTCAGATTCATCCCAGACACAGAAGAATTCTTCAATATCCACAAATCAATCAATGTGATATACCATATCAACATATTGAGAGACAAAAACCACACGATAATCTCAATAGATGCAGAAAAAGCTTTTGACAAAATTCAGCATCCATTTATGATAAAAAAAAAAAAAACACTACAAACAATGGGCATAGAAGGAACCTATCTCAAAATAGTGAAAGCCATATATGAGAAGCCCACAGCAAACATTATCCTCAATGGTGAAAAACTGAAAGCATTCCCTCTAAGATCAGGAAGAAGACAAGGGTGCCCACTTTCACCACTATTATTCAACATAGTCCTAGAAGTTCTAGCAACAGCATAAGAGAAGAAAAAGAAATAAAAGGAACCCAGATTGGAAAAGAATTAAAACTCTCTATTTGCAGACAACGTGGTATTATACATATAAAACCCCAAAGACACTATTACAAAATTACTAGAGCTAATCAACAAATTCAGCAGAGTCACAGGGTACAAAATCAATACACAGAAATCACTCACATTCCTATATACAAACATTGAAAAATCAGAAAACCAAATCAAAGAGGCAATCCCCTTCACCATCGCAACCAAAAGAATCAAATACCTAGGAATAAACCTACCCAAAGAAACAACAGAACTGTACACAGAAAATTACAAGACACTCATGAGAGACATTAAAGAAGATTTAAACAGATGGAGAGATGTTCCATGCTCCTGGGTTGGAAGAATCAATATTGTGAAAATGACCATACTACCAAATGTCATCGACAGATTCAGTGCGATCCCTATCAAACTACCAATGACATTCTTCACAGAACTAGACCAAAGAATAACACAGTTCATATGGAAACACAAAAGACCTCAAATAGCCAAAGCAATACTGAGGAAGAAGAATGGAGCTGGAGGGATCAGCCTCCCCAACTTCAGACTCTACTACAAAGCAACAGTCATCAAGACAGTATGGTACTGGCACAAAAACAGAGCTATCGACCAATGGAACAAGATAGAGAACCCAGAGATAAACCCACACACCTATGGGTAACTTATTTTCGACTAAGGAGGTGAAACTATAAAATGGGACAAAGACAGCCTCTTCAATGAATTGTGCTGGGAAAAATGAACAGCTACATGCAAAAAAATGAAGTTGGAGCATTCCCTGACACCATACAAAAAGAAAAACTCAAAATGGATTAAAAACCTAAATGTAAGACCAGAAACCATCAAACTCTTAGAAGAGAATATAGGGAAAACATTCAAGGACATAAATCAAAGCAAGATCTTCCATGACTTGCCTACTAGAATAGCAGAACAAAAAACAAAAACTAATATGTGGTCCCTAATGAAACTTAAAAAATTTTGTACTGCAAAAGGTGAATGGACAACTCATAGAGTGGGAGAAAATAATAGCAAATCAAAAACAGACGAATCTCCAAAGTCTACAAGCAACTCAGACAATTCAGCACTGGAAAATTGAACAACCCAATCCAAAAATGGGAAAGGAACCTTAAGAGACGTCTCTCCAAAGAGGACATACAGATGGGCAAAAAACACATGAAACTGTGCTCTACCTCACTTATTAGTAGAGAAATGCAAATCAAAACTACAATGAGATATCACCTCCCACCCATCAGAATGACCATCATCAAAAAACCTACAGACAATAAATGCTGGAGAGGGTGCGGAGAAAATGGAACACTCTTGCATTGCCATTGAGAATGTAAATTGATACAGCCGCTATGGAAGACAGTATGGAGATTCCTTAAAAAACTAAAAGTAGAAGCACCATACGACCCAGCATTCCCACTCTTAGGCTTATACCCTGATGAAATCAAAACTGAAAGAAGTACCTGTTCCCCAATATTCATTGCAGCTCTCTATACAATAGCTAGAACATGGAAGCAATCTACCTAGATGTCCATCGACAAATGAATGAATAAAGAAGTTCCGGTGCATATATACAATGGAGTACTTCTCAACTGTAAAAAGAAATGCAGAAGAATCAGCCCTAATGAGGTGGATGGATCTAGAACCTATCATAAAACGTGAAGTAAGTCAAAAAGAGAAAGACAAGTACAGTATAGTAAAACATGGGATCTAGTAAGATGGACCAAACTGGGTAACTTATTTTCGACTAAGGAGGTGAAACTATAAAATGGGACAAAGACAGCCTCTTCAATGAATTGTGCTGGGAAAAATGAACAGCTACATGCAAAAAAATGAAGTTGGAGCATTCCCTGACACCATACAAAAAGAAAAACTCAAAATGGATTAAAAACCTAAATGTAAGACCAGAAACCATCAAACTCTTAGAAGAGAATATAGGGAAAACATTCAAGGACATAAATCAAAGCAAGATCTTCCATGACTTGCCTACTAGAATAGCAGAACAAAAAACAAAAACTAATATGTGGTCCCTAATGAAACTTAAAAAATTTTGTACTGCAAAAGGTGAATGGACAACTCATAGAGTGGGAGAAAATAATAGCAAATCAAAAACAGACGAATCTCCAAAGTCTACAAGCAACTCAGACAATTCAGCACTGGAAAATTGAACAACCCAATCCAAAAATGGGAAAGGAACCTTAAGAGACGTCTCTCCAAAGAGGACATACAGATGGGCAAAAAACACATGAAACTGTGCTCTACCTCACTTATTAGTAGAGAAATGCAAATCAAAACTACAATGAGATATCACCTCCCACCCATCAGAATGACCATCATCAAAAAACCTACAGACAATAAATGCTGGAGAGGGTGCGGAGAAAATGGAACACTCTTGCATTGCCATTGAGAATGTAAATTGATACAGCCGCTATGGAAGACAGTATGGAGATTCCTTAAAAAACTAAAAGTAGAAGCACCATACGACCCAGCATTCCCACTCTTAGGCTTATACCCTGATGAAATCAAAACTGAAAGAAGTACCTGTTCCCCAATATTCATTGCAGCTCTCTATACAATAGCTAGAACATGGAAGCAATCTACCTAGATGTCCATCGACAAATGAATGAATAAAGAAGTTCCGGTGCATATATACAATGGAGTACTTCTCAACTGTAAAAAGAAATGCAGAAGAATCAGCCCTAATGAGGTGGATGGATCTAGAACCTATCATAAAACGTGAAGTAAGTCAAAAAGAGAAAGACAAGTACAGTATAGTAAAACATGGGATCTAGTAAGATGGTAATTATAACACACACAGTGAAGCAATGGAGAAACAGGCATAGAGAATAGACATATGGACATTGTGGGGAATGAACAGGGTGTGGGAGGCATAGAGGGAGTAACATGGAAACCTATACTATCATATGCGAAAAAGAGCTATTGTCACTGCACTGTGGGAATAGGGGATCCTGAAGGGGCACTGTGAGATGGCCTGGAGGGATGGAATGTGGGGCACTGGGAGGGGGGTGGAGGAGGAATGGGAGCTAGGGATATACGTATGACTAATCTGGGATTATACATATCTATAAACAACAAAACACTGTACAAGTAAAATAAAAATAAAAAAAAAATCTTTGAGGCTCTATTACTACACTAGATGGCCATCTGGGGGAACTTCAAATTTCTCTCTCACAATTGATTTAAATCCCTGTCAAAACTCTATATATTTCATAAGTTAGCTTTTTCAGAGACAAGTTTACTTGCTTGAGATAAAGGGAAAAATGTGTAGCAATGTGTGGCCTAGCAACTACCAAGAGAGTAGAAGACATCACATATTGACTTACAGAATTTATTCTTTGCTAAGCACCTTTCATATATTCTCTAAACTAAAGTTATAACAATTCTGTTAGGTAAAACTTAAAATTATCTTAGAATTCTTAAACCTGTAAGTATGACCCTCAGTCTTTGGCTTGAAACCAGTTGCCCAAGATGAAAGCAATATTTTTATAGATTGCTACCCTAAAAAACTTTTCAAAAGCTTTGTCTAGCTAGAGATTCATTCTTGGAAAATGCCATAGCCTGCCCATTGATGTACACTTTTATAGAATTCAGAGTACTTTCATTGAGATCATCTCACTTTCTCCTAATTATAGTCTTTTGCAGTAGTCAGATCAGATGAGAAAATGAGGTGTATAAGAAATCAAGTGATATGTTTAAGATCAGACATGCCATAAGACAGTGCCATAAGATTACCACCATCAATAATTAAAAACACTTTATTGTGAAAAATAGAATTCTAATGTCAGCATTGCATTCTACATCCTTAAATTCAGTGAAATTTTTCACCATGCTGCAGTATTGTAGGATTCTTCTTGTGGTGTAGAATCTTCTCTGTACTCTCAGATACCACCACAGTGTCTATATTCCTCATTAACAGCTTTATTAATTAAGTGCTAATAGTATCCCAAATGTATAGATGATGAGATTAAGATAAAGAGAGCCTAAGTCTTGCCCAAAGTCACATACACATAGCTAGTGAGCAATTGAGCCAGACTTAACCTTGAGACAATCTGGCTCTAGGTTATTTGCTGTTAACTACTGTACTTTATATATATATATATCAAGAAACTAAAAGTAAAAGAAGGAAAACGATGTTCTAGAGATCATATAGCAGGCTCTCCTGGATCTTAATCCAGTGTTCCTCTGAACATCTAAACCTAAAGTTGCGCAATGAGATCCCCTGACTCTAATCTTAGGAAGGAAAGATGGTTGGCATGATTTAAGCCAGAGGCCACAAATTGGTTTTCCACAAGCCAAAATTGACATGCAGAATTCTGTTGGTCTAGCACAAACAGACTTAGACTGCCCCTAGGCAGGATATTGATCACTTTCACTGTCCCCAGCCCACCCTATTTTACTTAAAAAAATGTAGCAATGTCAGAACTACCAAGAGAGTAGAAGACATCACATATTGACTTACAGAATTTATTCTTTGCTAAGCACCTTTCATATATTCTCTAAACTAAAGTTATAACAATTCTGTTAGGTAAAACTTAAAATTATCTTAGAATTCTTAAACCTGTAAGTATGACCCTCAGTCTTTGGCTTGAAACCAGTTGCCCAAGATGAAAGCAATATTTTTATAGATTGCTACCCTAAAAAACTTTTCAAAAGCTTTGTCTAGCTAGAGATTCATTCTTGGAAAATGCCATAGCCTGCCCATTGATGTACACTTTTATAGAATTCAGAGTACTTTCATTGAGATCATCTCACTTTCTCCTAATGATAGTCTTATGCAGTAGTCAGATCAGATGAGAAAAATGAGGTGTATAAGAAATCAAGTGATATGTTTAAGATCAGACATGCCATAAGACAGTGCCATAAGATTACCACCATCAATAATTAAAAACACTTTATTGTGAAAAATAGAATTCTAATGTCAGCATTGCATTCTACATCCTTAAATTCAGTGAAATTTTTCACCATGCTGCAGTATTGTAGGATTCTTCTTGTGGTGTAGAATCTTCTCTGTACTCTCAGATACCACCACAGTGTCTATATTCCTCATTAACAGCTTTATTAATTAAGTGCTAATAGTATCCCAAATGTATAGATGATGAGATTAAGATAAAGAGAGCCTAAGTCTTGCCCAAAGTCACATACACATAGCTAGTGAGCAATTGAGCCAGACTTAACCTTGAGACAATCTGGCTCTAGGTTATTTGCTGTTAACTACTGTACTTTATATATATATATATCAAGAAACTAAAAGTAAAAGAAGGAAAACGATGTTCTAGAGATCATATAGCAGGCTCTCCTGGATCTTAATCCAGTGTTCCTCTGAACATCTAAACCTAAAGTTGCGCAATGAGATCCCCTGACTCTAATCTTAGGAAGGAAAGATGGTTGGCATGATTTAAGCCAGAGGCCACAAATTGGTTTTCCACAAGCCAAAATTGACATGCAGAATTCTGTTGGTCTAGCACAAACAGACTTAGACTGCCCCTAGGCAGGATATTGATCACTTTCACTGTCCCCAGCCCACCCTATTTATGTTTACTAGGTTATTTTAGCTCATTTATGTATCTGCCTGACTAGTGAAGATATTCAAGTTCACAATTGGTAGATTTAAGCTTTATAATATATAAGCATCTGTACACACACACACACACACACACACACACACACACAGACACACACACACACAATTGCAAACATTCACATAAGTACAGCCTAGTCTGGTTTCACAAAGAATTTGAAACTCTGCATCAAATGTATCTTTGTGTTTAGTTAGCATTTAGAATTACACTTAAAACCTGAATTCAGTTTTATAGGCAGTTACGTACTGAATAAATGCAGTTACTTTTTTGCACTTCATAATGTGTCACTCTTCCATTTCCTTCTCTGCCATGTCTGGTTCTCTGTTAATCCTGCTGTCCCTTCTTCCCCATATTCAAGTTTGGGTTCCTGTAGTCCAGTCACTCTCTATTCTTTAGGAATGGATGGAGAATGAAGGAAATAATTTTGGAGGGATCTCTAGAATGTGTCAGGAATTCTCTCTCATTTAGTTCTCATAAATGTCCCAAGAAGTAGGTGATGGTAACCCAGTTTTACAAAGGAAGGAACAGAATCTCAGAGAAGCTAAGAAATGGGGTCAAAATTATTAACCTAGTAATTGATGGAGCTGGGTTTTGAATCCAAGATTATGTGACTCCAAAGCCTATTATCTTGTCTACACTACACTTTTATAAAGAAAGTATATTAGTTTTCCACTGCTGCACAACAAATTTCCTCAAATTTAGTACACATTTATCAGCTCAGTTCTGCATGTTAGAGGTCTGACACAGCATGACTGGATTCTCAGTCTCATTGCCTCACAAGCATGAAATAAAACTATTGACCCAGCTTCATTTGGAGTTCACAGTCCTCTTCAAAGCTCATGTGATTATGTCAGCATTTGCTTCCTTTCAGGTGTATGTTTAAAGTGTCTATTTTCTTTCTGGCTGTCCATCAAAGGTTGTTCTTGTCTACCAGAGGCTGCCCTCATTCCTTTCCATGTGTACCCTTCCACTTTGAAAGCCATCAACAGAGAATGCTCCATCTGCTGAGTTACCCCGAGTCCATGAATATCTTTCCACAAAGAGTCTAGTCCCTTATAAGGCTTATATGATTAGGTCAGTCAGCCACATTAAGGATAATCATCCTCAAAATTTAACTGACTTTTTACCTTAATTACATCTGCTTAGTTCTTTTGCACTAGCAGCCATATTAGCATTTGTCTAGATAATTGGAAGAAGATATGTGTACATCAGGCATTGGGAATCTTGGTGGCTATCTTCAAAGTCTACCTTACCAGAGAAAGTGATTATTTTATGCTTCAAATTCCATGGTGAGATAAAAAGAAGAGAAATATCCTTGAGCTTAGGGAAAGAGACTTGAACTTTCTAAGACTTTGGAAACTTCACCTCACCTTGCTTGTTCTGTGCCCATAGATGAGAAAGTCTCTATTTTGAGGTACCGAGAAATGAGTCTGGAATAGTGCCTAATGGTCACAGTGGCTATAGAAGCTACTGATTAATCACATCTACTTCTTCTAGGGAATATACCATTAAATCTGATTGGAAAAATCATCCTCTTTTGTTGTAGAGACAGCCCTCACAGGGGTCTAATGGCACTAGGATAAGAAGTTGTTGCCCATAGGGTCTAAGTACAGGACCCAGGCATCATTTAAAGGACTCCAATCCCCTAAAGATCAGATATAGACAAGGACATGTACCTTTCTTGTCACTGTTTTGACCTATGATTGAAAGACAGAGAAGAGATGAAAAACAGCTCATACACTGTTGCAACTATCCACTTTTACCATCCCCTTTATCCTGGCTTCACTACTCAATTTGAGCAAAGCAATCAATGGGTCTCTGCTGTAACACAGGAGCCTGTTGAACCTGTACACCACATGAAAGACTTAGATCTGACTCTGGGGCTCAGGTGCAGGAGACAGGAAGGGTATGGGGGCGGCCTTCATGGATGAAAACAAGGCCTTGGGCATTGAGCAACAGCTGAGACTAGCAAGCCGCATTGCCCAGCATTCCAAGTTGTCTAGCAACATGCTGGCCTCTGCTGCAGAGAGAGAACAGAGGATCCCCCAGCAGAATGAATGGAATTTGATTTCAATTATGTTCAGTACAGTCATCCTCTTCAGGCAGAGAGGCCAGAACACCTGGTGCAGCATGGGCCACTGTGGCTGCTGGGACAGCATGTTACACAGGTCCTGAAGGCAGGTGGGAATGCAGCTTCTCTTCCTCAAGAAGATGCTGTGTAGGTCTAAAGGAAGAGTATATGAAAATAGCAGCCAGGTTTTCACTAGCACTATGCAGAGAAGGGGGATTATTTTATGTTGATAGATTCTCCCCAGAGTCTCTGCACATATTTATCTTGCTTGTAATGAGTTTGTTTAGCTCCACAAGTCATCATACCACTGAGATCTGAATCATTGGTTGGAGAGTCAAGGTGACAGTGTACCTCACTAATTGCACCAGCACCAATTGCTTTGTGGGTCCTTCTACCTTTTAGAGAAGCCCATGGATTCATGTATATCCTATTCATGTGGATTTTCTAGCAATAGCATGAGTGGGGCATGAGAAATGAGACAGCTGCCCCAGAGACCTATCTATATTCCAAACACTATTCCATAGAATTTTGAGAGATGAATGATATGTTCTGTGTCTGTGCTGTCCAGTGTAGCTACCACAAGCCATATGCAGTTTTTGAGAATTTAAGACTGTGGCTAGTGAGACTAAGGAATTATGTTTTTAATTTTATTTAATTTTAATTCATTTAAGTAGCCACATGTGTCTAGTGGCTGCTGTGTTGGAAAGTGCAAATCTAAAAGGAGCTCACAGAAGCAGGTACTGAGATACAGTAGAAATTACTTAGTCAAAAAGAGAGCCGATATGGCACAGAGAACCCTGGATTAAAAATTAGAGCCCTGGTTCTAGTCTTTTCTCTGCCACTCAGTGACCTTGCTCATTCTGGCCTCAGCCTCCCAATCCTTGAAATGCTGGATTAGCAACAGAAATTCCAAAATAATGGCTAAGGCTTGAATTTAACTTTGGGATACAGATGAGTTTTAGGAAAAATTATAAGTATTGTGAGTGCCTTCTAAGAGTATGTGTATATGTATGTATATGTGTGCATGTATTATAAGGTCATGAAGGCGATAAAGTGCTCACTTTGGTTCGACAGAGTTCCCACCATTCTCCTATAAACACACGCATGCATGCGCGTGTGCGCACACGTGCGCACATACACACACACACACACACTGTATTATATGTGTGGACACTGAAGGTATACTAATTCTGTGAATCTGCTGGGTGTGGTAAGTTCTAAGGATTCTATTTTGTTATGCTATGAATCTCTAAGTCACTATAGTTTCAGTCACTATAATCCCCCAAACCTATTTCTACTTTAGACAAACAGCCAGTGGTATCTCATAGCTTCCTGCCCTTTTCTTTCTGGATTTGATGTTATTATGGTTATTGAAGTTCAGTGTAAAGAGTGAGTGTGGAAGGCAGGGAAGATATAACCCCATTCCCACTCATCGACTTTGTTAGGCCAGAAGAATTTAGGGGCTTTCTTGGTGGTCCAGTGGGTAAGGACACCGCCTTGCAGTGTAAGGGGCGCTGGTTCGATCCCTGGCCTGGGAAGATCCCAGGTGCCATGGAGCGGCAGGACCGATGTGTCCAATTACCAAGCTGGAGCTCTGGAGTGCCTGCGCCCAGAGTCGGTGCTCTGCAACAACAAAGGCCACTGAGATGGGAGGCCCACACGGGCCAAAGAACAAAGATGGATGAAATAGATAAATGAAAGACCAAGAGAAGTGGCCCACCCAGCCCCCTCCATCCCCAACCTGCACCCCTCCCCCCAAAAAAGAAGAAGAATTTAGGTCTTCAGACTCCTTGTCAAGGCTGTATGATATAATAGAAAGATCATTGGCTTTACACTCAGACTACATTAAGATTTTTGGGTTCTGTTTCTTGATAGCTCTGTTACCTCAGTTTACTCACTTGGAAAACAGATAAAAATTATTCTTCATCTCCTAATATCATTGTGGAGTTAAATGATATAATATGTTCATAAAGGTATATAGAAGGCTGAGAAAAAAAAATTACCCTTATATCTCTTAGTTCCCTTGGGCACTAGGCTGATTATATCTCTGTCCTCTCCCAGGCTGAAAAGACTACATGGCTTGGCAACTTTTTAGCCCATGGCCAGAAAATACCAGTGATGGGGAAGATAGTGTCTGCCTCTAGAAACTGTACCTGGGGAGCAGATCCAGTAAGCACTGCCAGTCTGTGGAGCTGCCTACATGAACCTGTGTCAACAATGGTTTCACTGAATGACAAGATATTGTGGGAGCCAGGCCTCTAACTCTGAGACAAGAAGAGCTTAGTCCTGCCCATACCTTCTAGCTTGTGCCCTTGATGGGAGGTGGGAGTTGACAGTGGGTGCACATATCTCCTTATTACTGATTGTGCCCAAAACTTGCAGAAATGATTGTTGAACAAGGTCATCTTGAACTCTGTGTTGATTTTCCATGCTCCCTTGTTATTTTACCCTGAATTCTTCTCTGTGCTCTTCTTGCACCACCAACCCCTCTATTTTCTTCTCCTCTATCATGGTTGTTGATCCAAACATATGATTCATGCTTTCATTGATTTACTGAGTTGCACAATGATTAGAGTTTTCATTGCAAGACTTATTTTTCTAATTAGAGCTGAAAGTCAGTTCCAGATAAGTATCTTTTTTTTTTTTTTTTTTTTGCAAAAGACAGAAACAGATCAGCAACAGGTTTTGTTGTATCCGTCCATTAAAATTGAACAACCAGCTTCTCTCTTTGTTTTGTACCATTCAAAGTGTATTATAATTATTATCATTTAAAGGGATTAGATATAAAGTAGTTTATGATCTTTCCTAGTGCAACTGCCTATGCTAGACCTCAGAGTTATGACCTTTTCAATTATTTATATTTCTGCCAATATAAAATCTAAGGAAAATAGCACAAAGTAAACATCAGGATTCTCAAGGACCTCTAAATTGTGTGCATGAGAGCATGGGGGGGGGGATGGTTCTTAAGGTTGGAGTTTTATATTATTGTTGTTTTATTAAATGATGTTATTTCTACTGATATCATCCTTTTTAATGGATGCTTCATAGCATGGTCCCCACTTTATAGGCAGATTATAAAGGTAGGGACATTCTGTTATTTCTTTGATGCAACTGGGGATTTCAGACTTCAGCTTTCCCCTCTCTCCTTTACTAAAGAAGAAAATCAATATATGTGTTACAATGTATGTTCAACTATGAGTATAAATGTCTGACAATACCTCGGGCTGTTACAGCTGAAGTGAGAAATGCTGCAACTACAGAAAATTCCCATTCATTTACCCCGAAGTGGAATGATATAACAAGTCTAGTCCTTCTTCAATAGATCCCCTTTTCTGGTCTCCTTTCCTAGCAATTTGTTAGACATGCTATATTTAAAACATTCCATATTTGTCTATCATCTAGATAATAAAGTCCAATTTTCTTAATATGTTACACATTTCTTTTAAAGTCAGATCCCATCTTTATTTTCAACCCCATAAATAACCATTCTCTCCATACATAAAATACACACTTCAGCCACACTGGTTTCTTTTTCCCTTAGACACTCAGTTCTTTTGTTTATGCCCTTTTCATCCTTCTCTGCCTGGTGCTTGTCTTCACTATTCTTTTTTTTTTTTTTTTTTTTAAAAACCACCTTTATTTATTTATTTTTGGCTGTGCTGGGTCTTTGTTGATGTGTGAATTTAACTGCTCTGCGGTATGTGGGATCTTCCCGGATCAGGGATTGAACCTGTGTCTCCTGCATTGGCAGACGGGTTCTTATCCACTGAGCCACAAGGGAAGCCCCTTCACTATTCTTTAAGGTCTAGTTCAAATGTCACCATAATCACTTCCTGACCCCACCTATGCAAAAAAATTGTTGTTTTCCTCTTTTGTTAATATCCTTATTGTAACATTCACTAGTTTAACATTTTCTCATTGCTAGATTTTTTAGTGGGCATTTATTTCTCCTCTCCAAAACTGATTAGGTCCTCTGTTCGTTTTGTCACCCAGAAACAAACTTTAACAATGAACATCTGTTGAATGAATGAATATGTTAGTAATGATCTAATTGAAGATACAAAATAGGAATACTGGAGGCTGTATTTATGCAAAGCCCAATCCAAGGATATACTAGATATGTCTGGCAAGAGGATAAAGGAGAAAGCAAGATATGGAAGTTTGGGTTTAGTAGGAATTCAGAATGGTGAACCATTCATTCAACCAGTGTTTAAACTGAGCACTTGTCCTTAAAGAGTTTAGAGTCTGTGATCAGGGGAAATGAATATACTTGTTCTTAGCTCAAATAGTTTTTCTGACAGGATAGTTGTGCTGTGTGTTTTTGGCCACTGATAATAAAATCAAATTTCCCTTCTTTCCCAATAGCCCGGAAACTGAAGAAACTTGGGAATCTGAAACTACAGGAAGAAGGGGAGGCTTCCAGTGCCACTAGCCCCACTGAGGAGCCAGCCCAGAAACTGACAGTGTCACATATTGAAGGTTATGAGTGTCAGCCCATCTTTCTGAATGTCCTGGAAGCCATTGAGCCAGGGGTGGTATGTGCTGGACATGACAACAACCAGCCTGACTCCTTTGCAGCCTTGCTCTCTAGCCTCAATGAACTGGGCGAAAGACAGCTTGTACACGTGGTAAAGTGGGCCAAAGCCTTGCCTGGTAAGCAGGGGCATGGGATTTCAGTTATCATATTTGGTGAATACTTTTTTAGAGCAGATGCCATATCTGTTCCTTTCTCATCTATTAATTCATGCAATCCTTATCATAACCTTGTGAAAGATTGATAAAAAAAAATCCCCATATTAAAAATAAGGAGAAGAGTAACAAGGAAAAGAGTGACATTACTGAGTATCCCATATGCCTCACGTCAGCACACAGCAATCATGTTCAACGCACAGATCTAATCAGCAAATTTCCCCATAATCATGAATCACAAAGAAAAATGTTTATATGCCTTAAGTTTCTCTTTTACATGTATATATACAAGTTCATTTCAAAGGTAATCTTGAGCTTAACTGACACTCTTTTATTCAATATTGCTTAGTACCCATAACATGGAAACACATAATATGGTATGGTAAAAGGAATATGGGGTTGGAAGTCAGAACACTTGAGTTCTAGCCTTAGTTCTTCTGGAAACTCATTATGTGATACTTTCCCTCTCCTAGTCTCTGTTTTTACATCGTGTGATTACAAAGTTTGAGCCTGATTTAAACCCTCCAAGGATATACTAGATATGTCTGGCAAGAGGATAAAGGAGAAAGCAAGATATGGAAGTTTGGGTTTAGTAGGAATTCAGAATGGTGAACCATTCATTCAACCAGTGTTTAAACTGAGCACTTGTCCTTAAAGAGTTTAGAGTCTGTGATCAGGGGAAATGAATATACTTGTTCTTAGCTCAAATAGTTTTTCTGACAGGATAGTTGTGCTGTGTGTTTTTGGCCACTGATAATAAAATCAAATTTCCCTTCTTTCCCAATAGCCCGGAAACTGAAGAAACTTGGGAATCTGAAACTACAGGAAGAAGGGGAGGCTTCCAGTGCCACTAGCCCCACTGAGGAGCCAGCCCAGAAACTGACAGTGTCACATATTGAAGGTTATGAGTGTCAGCCCATCTTTCTGAATGTCCTGGAAGCCATTGAGCCAGGGGTGGTATGTGCTGGACATGACAACAACCAGCCTGACTCCTTTGCAGCCTTGCTCTCTAGCCTCAATGAACTGGGCGAAAGACAGCTTGTACACGTGGTAAAGTGGGCCAAAGCCTTGCCTGGTAAGCAGGGGCATGGGATTTCAGTTATCATATTTGGTGAATACTTTTTTAGAGCAGATGCCATATCTGTTCCTTTCTCATCTATTAATTCATGCAATCCTTATCATAACCTTGTGAAAGATTGATAAAAAAAAATCCCCATATTAAAAATAAGGAGAAGAGTAACAAGGAAAAGAGTGACATTACTGAGTATCCCATATGCCTCACGTCAGCACACAGCAATCATGTTCAACGCACAGATCTAATCAGCAAATTTCCCCATAATCATGAATCACAAAGAAAAATGTTTATATGCCTTAAGTTTCTCTTTTACATGTATATATACAAGTTCATTTCAAAGGTAATCTTGAGCTTAACTGACACTCTTTTATTCAATATTGCTTAGTACCCATAACATGGAAACACATAATATGGTATGGTAAAAGGAATATGGGGTTGGAAGTCAGAACACTTGAGTTCTAGCCTTAGTTCTTCTGGAAACTCATTATGTGATACTTTCCCTCTCCTAGTCTCTGTTTTTACATCTGTATACGTGTGAAAAGTGATTTGGACTAAATTGATGGTTTGCCATCATATGTGAAGAAAATAGCTATAGTCATTGCTCTGAGAGAAAAGCAAATCCTTCACGGGTGCTGTATGATGGCCTGGAAGGGTGGGATGGGGGGGATATACATATGACTAATCTGAGAACATACATATCTGTAAACAACAAAACTCTATAAAAGTTCAAAGTAAAATAAAAATTTAAAAATAAATAAATAAACAAATAAAATGGCAAAAAAAGAAATAAATATATAAATAAAGAACTATTAGTATTCTTTAAATTACCTTAGGGAATTCCCTGGAAGTCCAGTGGTTAAGTCTCCCTGCTTTCACTGCCGAGGCATAGGTTTGATCCCTGGTCAAGGAACTAAGATCCTACTGGCTACATGGAGTGACCAAAAAATAACAATAAAATAAAATAAACTGGGCTTCCCTGGTGGTCCAATGGGTAAGGACACCACCTTGCAGTGCAAGGGGCGCTGGTTCGATTCCTGGCCTGGGAAGATCCCACGTGCCGAGGAGCAGCTGAACTGATATGTCCAATTACCAAGCCGGAGCTCTGGAGTGCCTGCGCCCAGAGTCGGTGCTCTGCGACAACAGAGGCCACTGAGATGGGAGGCCCACACGGGCCAAAGAACAAAGATGGATGAAAAACAAATAAATGAAAGACCAATAGAAGTGGCCCACCTGCCCCCCCCCCCCCCCAATCTACCCCCCCCCCCCCCAAAAAAAGACATTAAAAAAAAAGTACAGTAACTTTAAAAAATAATAATAAAAATAAAATAAAATAAGGATCATCATAGTGGAAGGGAATATCAAGTGATAGTGAAAGAAATATGAAGTGTTTGTCTAACTTCTGCAAGTTTACCTCCAATGATGAGGAACTCACTTCCTCCCTTGACCATCTGTTGTTTGAAAAGATCTAATTATTAAAATATTAGAGCTTGAAGAAGTCCCAGAGATCCTCTATCCAATGATTCACAAACATTCCTTTAGCAGCCAGACTGTTTATTTCTCAAAACATGGTACACAGATCCAAATTT
Source organism: Tragulus kanchil (assembly GCA_022376925.1). Lineage (NCBI taxonomy): Eukaryota > Metazoa > Chordata > Mammalia > Artiodactyla > Tragulidae > Tragulus > Tragulus kanchil. The sequence goes on along the minus strand of JAIOJX010000001.1, from coordinate 73,428,646 downwards.
TTGGTTTTCATGTATGGTAAAAGTGATGTTGGACTAAACTCATTATGTGATACTTTCCTCTCCTAGTCTCTGTTTTTACATCTGTATACGTGTGAAAAGTGATTTGGACTAAATTGATGGTTTGCCATCATATGTGAAGAAAATAGCTATAGTCATTGCTCTGAGAGAAAAGCAAATCCTTCACGGGTGCTGTATGATGGCCTGGAAGGGTGGGATGGGGGGGATATACATATGACTAATCTGAGAACATACATATCTGTAAACAACAAAACTCTATAAAAGTTCAAAGTAAAATAAAAATTTAAAAATAAATAAATAAACAAATAAAATGGCAAAAAAAGAAATAAATATATAAATAAAGAACTATTAGTATTCTTTAAATTACCTTAGGGAATTCCCTGGAAGTCCAGTGGTTAAGTCTCCCTGCTTTCACTGCCGAGGCATAGGTTTGATCCCTGGTCAAGGAACTAAGATCCTACTGGCTACATGGAGTGACCAAAAAATAACAATAAAATAAAATAAACTGGGCTTCCCTGGTGGTCCAATGGGTAAGGACACCACCTTGCAGTGCAAGGGGCGCTGGTTCGATTCCTGGCCTGGGAAGATCCCACGTGCCGAGGAGCAGCTGAACTGATATGTCCAATTACCAAGCCGGAGCTCTGGAGTGCCTGCGCCCAGAGTCGGTGCTCTGCGACAACAGAGGCCACTGAGATGGGAGGCCCACACGGGCCAAAGAACAAAGATGGATGAAAAACAAATAAATGAAAGACCAATAGAAGTGGCCCACCTGCCCCCCTCCCTCCCCAATCTACCCCTCTCCCCCTCAAAAAAAGACATTAAAAAAAAAGTACAGTAACTTTAAAAAATAATAATAAAAATAAAATAAAATAAGGATCATCATAGTGGAAGGGAATATCAAGTGATAGTGAAAGAAATATGAAGTGTTTGTCTAACTTCTGCAAGTTTACCTCCAATGATGAGGAACTCACTTCCTCCCTTGACCATCTGTTGTTTGAAAAGATCTAATTATTAAAATATTAGAGCTTGAAGAAGTCCCAGAGATCCTCTATCCAATGATTCACAAACATTCCTTTAGCAGCCAGACTGTTTATTTCTCAAAAACATGGTACACAGATCCAAGAGGAGCTGGTTGATTTAAAGCCAATACCTCTCCCTCACTACGCCTAGAGAAGGCTCAGATCACTCTTGAAGAATCTTAGGGCTCCAGGGAATGCAATGTGGACACAAGTGAAGCATAAACTCTTTAAGGATTCTCTTAATCCTAAACTTCCATGATTGAAAGACTCTTCTGAAACAACAAACCTCTTCTTGCAGAATCAGAGATTAACCTGACATTTAATAATAATTGCCAATCAGTTGGGAATTTATAATGAACAGAGCAGTTTCATATGTATCACCTGATTTGATTCTTATGAGAATTCTGCAAAGTAAGGATTCTCTCCCCTCTTTTATAGAAAAAGACACTGAAGCTCTGAGAGGTGATGAGTTTGCCCTACAGTTGCACCTTCGGAAGGTAGCAAGGCCAGAACTTGAGACTAGATACCCTCCTAACTCCAAATTACCTCCAGGTTTCACAGTGAGGGACCAAGTTATCCAAAGTTAGTTGGGTCAAAATATACAAGACATTGCACTTTGATTGTCAAGTCTCCCTTTTTTTTATTTCCAATTCAAAAGACCCAGATACAGCCACCAGATTGTCCCAAATACCTTCTTAGCTTGGAAATCGGAGGTTGACTATCGAATAACATCCCTGGGAAGAAGTCCAAAGGACTCTGGCTGTGTATGCACTGTTCCAAAAACAGAGTTCGCACAGGAAAGAAAAACGAAAAATAAAGAAACAAGTTAAAAGAAAACACTGCTTTAATTCTTATCAGTTATTCATCTGAATGTCTTACTTTTATGTGCCTAACAGAGATTCAGTTTAACCTTTCCAAGCAGTTGCCAGAGACCTGAATTACCCCATTTTATAGGCTACAGAACGCTGGCTTATACATGATTCCACTTAATCCTCATAGCAGTTCTATAAATCATAGACGCTTTTACTCCCATTTCAAATGACAAGGTTCAGAATGGTTAATTAACTTGTTCGATTTGGTCACTTAACAAATACAGCTAGAGCTTGAGCTCACACCCTCTGATTTCCAGTTTTAACAATGACCTAGTGCAAATCATTATGGCAGAATTTGTATAACGTGTAGTCACTGGCTTTCCTCAGTTCAGCCTCCAGGATGACACGTCCTTTCTTTACATTAATGAGTCTGCAAGTTAATATCAGTTCACCATCTAATTTGTCCAAGGAAATGATCTCAGACCCTGAATCATTCAAAAGAATAGCCTCAAAAGAAAGCCAAATACCATATTCATTAGAATTGTCATTCATATTATTAATAATCACCTACTAATTCAAGTTGTTTACTCACTGAACACATTGAGCTCTTGTCATTTGAGAGGCACTGTACATACTCAGTTAAATTTTGTTGTGAATTTTTCTTTGATAGTGATGGTACATGTAAATTGCCTAGTATGACACATGGAACATTAATAAATGATAACAACTGAGGGAGAATGAGTAGATTATATGTATACAACATATTTATAATATGATATATTGGGCTTGGAATCTTAGCTATACACTAGCATGACTTTGACCAAATCATGTGTCTGCACATGATTTTGTTTCCTCATTTGCAGAGATGGTAAAACAATTGCTACCTTGTAGATTATTATCAGCATAGAAATTATATATAAAAAGCATCTAGTACAGTCTCTGGAACATAGAGAATTCTCTGTAAATGGTGGGTCATTATTATAAAGCTTGAGTACTAAACTACTGAACTCATTTTAAGCTGCCATCAGCTTTGCCAAGAAACCCACTCACAGATTCCAAAGATAAATTGTCTTCTTTGAAGACCTTGGCTGTCAGGTGCACTAAAGCAGCAAAGGTTTCCTAATTGACCTTTCTTTGAGCATGTTCTTCCAGAGGCTTCTGCTTAAGATTGCTAAGAAGTGATGTTGATTGATGTCTCCTGTGAAAATGGAATCTCTAAGAAAATGCCTCTGCTCCCTAACTTTTTTGGTGTGTTTCAAAACTTGAAAATGACTTCTCTGTTTCTCCAAAACAGCCTAATGCAGTGCTGAATAGGTGCTGAATGAATGTATGCTGAAGGAATCCTGTAGACTGGAGCTGGTGCTTCCTCAGCTTATGCTTTGACAGACACACTATCTGAGCAGACGATTTCAAAGACTGGGCATTAAAGAGAGTTAGATATTATAATGAGATGAAACCTATATGAAAATTAGCCCACTATGTTGCGGATGTAAACATAGTAATTGGGTTTGAATTCTAAACAACTCTCACTAAGGACCATTAACTAGTATTACGTCAAACTAAGCTTTGCCCTTTTTCTCCTCTTTGTTGGTTCTCGGACATCTCAGTGAGGGGAAAAAGTTATTAGTATTGACAGCTTCTTTGGTACTTATACAGTTTAATCCTCATGCCACCATGTACCCTCATATTCACACCCTCACTAAACAAGATTTTCTTTGATTCCAACTGCCACCCACCCCAGAGGTTCAAGGTTCAAGCTCCCAGATCCCCTCCCAAAGAGATTCTTGGATATTATGTGTTTGACCCTGGCTTTTTGTCTCCTACTGGAAAGAGTCTGTTCCAGACAATCTGTTCTACACAAGAGCTTCAGGTGGGAAATGCTCTCTGGTGTCTTAGGCTCCAGCTAGTCTACTAGAATATCACTGCCAGTGAGGGTGGGAGGCACATGCTCAGGAGCTAAGATTGCACTCTAGGGTGGTGATGGGAGGAATTCTAGTATCCATGATGTCTGGTAGACTTGGGACCTAAAGGGGGAAAAAGGGAAATATGGTGTGGGTGTAGCAAGAATCAACCAATAAAACAATGTATAGACTTCAGACCTGAACAGAACAATTCTTCAGACCTGCTCTTCAGACCTGAACAGAACAAAGAAAAAGAGCAATGATGTAGACTACAGAACTGACCCTATGGTTAAGAAAAACTTGTGATCTTGGTAGTTTTTGAGCTGTGACTTCTCTAGCCCTCAGATTCCTTTTTCGCAAAATAAGTGTCACATTGCCCACACTATAGGGTAACTGTGAAAGCTAAGTTAGGTCATCATCTGGAAAGTTAGAAGCATTATCTAAATTCATGTGAGCATTCCAAATGAGGCATAGCAAGACAAAATTTCAGATAATTCTGGATCTGTTTAGGGAGAAGTTAAATGGGGTACTAGTAAGGGATGAGCCCTGAGGTGATGTTCAAAGTATCTAATTGTTTGGAAACCTCCAAGAGAGCATAATCATATCTGTTCTACCTACGAGATATTTGTTGAGGCAGCATTTGGGAACCTCTGTTCTCTGAGCTTAAGGGAGGTAATTTGAAGATCATCTCATTCTCGTTTTACAAAATGAAAAAGAATGAGAGTCCTTAATAGATTTAATTAATATTTCTCAAGTGCCTACTCAAATATCTGAGCTGTATTATGTACTATGGAGGAAAAGATGAAGAAAGAGGGTGGCCCCTGTCTTCAAGAAGCTCTAAGTCTCGTGGAGGAGACAGATATGTGTGTAAATAAGTTCCAGTACAGTCTATTGAGTGGTATAAATATATAGGGCTACTAAAGATTCAACAAGATGGTAAAAGAAGAATCAATAGGTCTTCTGATTAGAAGAGGCTTCACAGAGGAGTTAGCCTTTCAGTGAATACTTGAAAGATGAATAGGTATATATCAGATGGAAAACCAGGAAAGAAAAGAATGCATTCTAGGGAAAGGCAACTGCCTATTCAGAGATAGCAGAGGTTTAGAGGCATGAGGTGTGTGTGTTCAGCAAACTGTGAGCTTTTCAGAATAACTAGAACCTAAATCAAGAAGATAAATGATTAGAAATTAGCCTAAGAGGTAGGTCATAAAAAGCCTGTTTGTGTATACATAAGAGCAGTTAGCAGGTATGGCAGTAAGGTAGAAACTAGCACTTCCAAGTGTTTTCTGAATAGAAAATAATGGAGAGGAAATGAGTGGCAGGAAAAGAATTGGAGAAAAGAGATGAAGCCTGAAGGTGGTATGGAGAAGGCATGACTGTCAAAGGCATTCCACCATATGCTGGTGTGTAACATTATCCCTTTTCCAGGGTTAGAAGATACAAGCATAATTATAGCCAGAAAAGAGCTTTATAAAATGAAAACTGTCATTCATATAATAAATGAGGTCTAAAGTTAGGTCATCATCTGGAAAGTTAGAAGCATTATCTAAATTCATGTGAGCATTCCAAATGAGGCATAGCAAGACAAAATTTCAGATAATTCTGGATCTGTTTAGGGAGAAGTTAAATGGGGTACTAGTAAGGGATGAGCCCTGAGGTGATGTTCAAAGTATCTAATTGTTTGGAAACCTCCAAGAGAGCATAATCATATCTGTTCTACCTACGAGATATTTGTTGAGGCAGCATTTGGGAACCTCTGTTCTCTGAGCTTAAGGGAGGTAATTTGAAGATCATCTCATTCTCGTTTTACAAAATGAAAAAGAATGAGAGTCCTTAATAGATTTAATTAATATTTCTCAAGTGCCTACTCAAATATCTGAGCTGTATTATGTACTATGGAGGAAAAGATGAAGAAAGAGGGTGGCCCCTGTCTTCAAGAAGCTCTAAGTCTCGTGGAGGAGACAGATATGTGTGTAAATAAGTTCCAGTACAGTCTATTGAGTGGTATAAATATATAGGGCTACTAAAGATTCAACAAGATGGTAAAAGAAGAATCAATAGGTCTTCTGATTAGAAGAGGCTTCACAGAGGAGTTAGCCTTTCAGTGAATACTTGAAAGATGAATAGGTATATATCAGATGGAAAACCAGGAAAGAAAAGAATGCATTCTAGGGAAAGGCAACTGCCTATTCAGAGATAGCAGAGGTTTAGAGGCATGAGGTGTGTGTGTTCAGCAAACTGTGAGCTTTTCAGAATAACTAGAACCTAAATCAAGAAGATAAATGATTAGAAATTAGCCTAAGAGGTAGGTCATAAAAAGCCTGTTTGTGTATACATAAGAGCAGTTAGCAGGTATGGCAGTAAGGTAGAAACTAGCACTTCCAAGTGTTTTCTGAATAGAAAATAATGGAGAGGAAATGAGTGGCAGGAAAAGAATTGGAGAAAAGAGATGAAGCCTGAAGGTGGTATGGAGAAGGCATGACTGTCAAAGGCATTCCACCATATGCTGGTGTGTAACATTATCCCTTTTCCAGGGTTAGAAGATACAAGCATAATTATAGCCAGAAAAGAGCTTTATAAAATGAAAACTGTCATTCATATAATAAAAAATGATTATTATACACTGCATCTTCAGAAAGGCAGTGAACGTTTCTGAAGATCAAGAGCATGGGCTTTGGAATCAGACTGACTTGGGAACTTGATTTGCTAGTTACTAGCCTTATGATCTTGGACAAGTTCTTTTAACTTTTTTGTAACTCACTTCTACTGGTTCACAGAAAGGGCACAATAATACTATACATTTTATTGGATCGTTGTGAGGACTAAGTGAATTCATATAAGTAATATGTTTAGAAAAAAGTTAACTCATTCTAAGCAGTCAGTAAGTGTTAGATTATTATCCTCTTACAATGAGCAGTGCACTTTATGCCTCTGTCATTATCTCTTTTGAGCAGCTCAAGGTACTAAGGAGTGCAAAGAGTATTATCACAGCCATATAGTTTGTTCTCCTACTCTCTAGCATTGGTGGTCTCTGAGTCTCTTCAGGGGCAGCCCAAATGCCAGAAATTGTAAGTCCAGCAGAGTTCCAGGCTTAACTCAGATCATCAGTGCTCAGTCTGACCACAACTTCTGCTGTATCTCCAGGCTTCCGCAACTTGCATGTGGACGACCAGATGGCAGTCATTCAGTACTCCTGGATGGGGCTTATGGTGTTTGCCATGGGCTGGAGGTCCTTCACCAATGTCAACTCAAGAATGCTCTACTTTGCCCCTGACCTGGTTTTCAATGAGTAAGTGCTTGTGGGCCCAGAGTTCACATAGACACAGACCTGGTTGGTGGTGATGACAGTAATGGAAGTAATGGTGCGAGTTAGTTCATTTAACCTTTATGTAAGGCAATAGAGGCCCAGCCAGCCTATGCAATCTGAAGTGGCTTTGCCTGCTGAAAGGCCAATTGGTAGGAGGGAAGGGGAGAAGGGCATCACTTTTCACAATCAAGACACAATCCTGGTAATTTGGCAGGGCTTCTGACCTGCATTAGGCTTATCTCAGACCTTACCTCATATTAGGGTCCTTCTCTTTCAGTTCTGCCAACATAAGGAGTGAACAGAAAGACTCTAGTTCTGAGGGCTGAAGTCCCTCTTGTCCTTTGCTGGGTTAGAAGATACAAGCATAATTATAGCCAGAAAAGAGCTTTATAAAATGAAAACTGTCATTCATATAATAAAAAATGATTATTATACACTGCATCTTCAGAAAGGCAGTGAACGTTTCTGAAGATCAAGAGCATGGGCTTTGGAATCAGACTGACTTGGGAACTTGATTTGCTAGTTACTAGCCTTATGATCTTGGACAAGTTCTTTTAACTTTTTTGTAACTCACTTCTACTGGTTCACAGAAAGGGCACAATAATACTATACATTTTATTGGATCGTTGTGAGGACTAAGTGAATTCATATAAGTAATATGTTTAGAAAAAAGTTAACTCATTCTAAGCAGTCAGTAAGTGTTAGATTATTATCCTCTTACAATGAGCAGTGCACTTTATGCCTCTGTCATTATCTCTTTTGAGCAGCTCAAGGTACTAAGGAGTGCAAAGAGTATTATCACAGCCATATAGTTTGTTCTCCTACTCTCTAGCATTGGTGGTCTCTGAGTCTCTTCAGGGGCAGCCCAAATGCCAGAAATTGTAAGTCCAGCAGAGTTCCAGGCTTAACTCAGATCATCAGTGCTCAGTCTGACCACAACTTCTGCTGTATCTCCAGGCTTCCGCAACTTGCATGTGGACGACCAGATGGCAGTCATTCAGTACTCCTGGATGGGGCTTATGGTGTTTGCCATGGGCTGGAGGTCCTTCACCAATGTCAACTCAAGAATGCTCTACTTTGCCCCTGACCTGGTTTTCAATGAGTAAGTGCTTGTGGGCCCAGAGTTCACATAGACACAGACCTGGTTGGTGGTGATGACAGTAATGGAAGTAATGGTGCGAGTTAGTTCATTTAACCTTTATGTAAGGCAATAGAGGCCCAGCCAGCCTATGCAATCTGAAGTGGCTTTGCCTGCTGAAAGGCCAATTGGTAGGAGGGAAGGGGAGAAGGGCATCACTTTTCACAATCAAGACACAATCCTGGTAATTTGGCAGGGCTTCTGACCTGCATTAGGCTTATCTCAGACCTTACCTCATATTAGGGTCCTTCTCTTTCAGTTCTGCCAACATAAGGAGTGAACAGAAAGACTCTAGTTCTGAGGGCTGAAGTCCCTCTTGTCCTTTTGCTACCACTAAAAGATACTGCCAGTCACCATTTGTTGAGAAACTCCTTTGTGCCAGGACTATACTAGATATTCTCCTGATCCTTTCTCATTGAGCCCACGCAATAATTTGAGTTCCCCTTTAAAAAAAATTTTTATTGATGGATGGAGAAAATTAGGCTCAACAAAACAGTGATTCACCCAACAATGTTCAATAGTTAGTACATGCTGGCAATAGAATCCAAAGTATGACTGCATAACTTCCAGCTTTTATACTGCTTCCTGGTGGTAAGTATTGAGGAGGAGCAGCTCCACCATTTTCTGGCCATGTGACCTTGGCCTAGTCAGTTCCTTCCTCTTAAAAACAAATTTAATTAATACTTTCCATGCAATCAACTTTATTCATCCTTCATGAATTTGGCCAAAAGCTCAAATTTTGGAAGTACACTTTTCTTAACTGAAGCCCCTGTTTTTTCTTTCTTTTTTTTATTTCCTACATCATTATCATTTAATTTCTCTGATTCATAATTTCCTTATCTGTTAACAAAATAAAACTTTATTCAATCGTTTATTAAGACAACTAAAATAGGAGTAAATGGATATGAAATATCTAGACTACAATGGGCAAAAGATAAAAAGAAGTACCTTTCCGATAGTCTCTTTTCCTAATAGTGATAATCTTTTTTGTGTCTGCTATTTGAGGCCCCTCCTGGCATTGTGAGTGTTGTTGTTCAGTCGCAGGAGTCATGTACAACTCCTTGTGACTTCATGGACTGCAGCATGGCAGACTCTCTTGTCTTTCACTGTGTCCTGGAATTTACTCAAATTCATGTCCATTGAGTTGGTGATGCTATCTAATCATCTCATCCTCTGTCGCCCCCTTTCCTTTTTCCTTTAACCTTTCCCAGCACCTGGCTCTTTTCTAATAAGTCATCCCTTTGAATCAGGTTTGCCTGCTGAAAGGCCAATTGGTAGGAGGAAGGGAGAAGGGCATCACTTTTCACAATCAAGACACAATTAATTTGGCAGGGCTTCTGACCTGCATTAGGCTTATCTCAGACCTTACCTCATATTAGGGTCCTTCTCTTTCAGTTCTGCCAACATAAGGAGTGAACAGAAAGACTCTAGTTCTGAGGGCTGAAGTCCCTCTTGCCCTTTTTGCTACCACTAAAAGATACTGCCAGTCACCATTTGTTGAGAAACTCCTTTGTGCCAGGACTATACTAGATATTCTCCTGATCCTTTCTCATTGAGCCCACGCAATAATTTGAGTTCCCCTTTAAAAAAATTTTTATTGATGGATGGAGAAAATTAGGCTCAACAAAACAGTGATTCACCCAACAATGTTCAATAGTTAGTACATGCTGGCAATAGAATCCAAAGTATGACTGCATAACTTCCAGCTTTTATACTGCTTCCTGGTGGTAAGTATTGAGGAGGAGCAGCTCCACCATTTTCTGGCCATGTGACCTTGGCCTAGTCAGTTCCTTCCTCTTAAAAACAAATTTAATTAATACTTTCCATGCAATCAACTTTATTCATCCTTCATGAATTTGGCCAAAAGCTCAAATTTTGGAAGTACACTTTTCTTAACTGAAGCCCCTGTTTTTTCTTTCTTTTTTTTATTTCCTACATCATTATCATTTAATTTCTCTGATTCATAATTTCCTTATCTGTTAACAAAATAAAACTTTATTCAATCGTTTATTAAGACAACTAAAATAGGAGTAAATGGATATGAAATATCTAGACTACAATGGGCAAAAGATAAAAAGAAGTACCTTTCCGATAGTCTCTTTTCCTAATAGTGATAATCTTTTTTGTGTCTGCTATTTGAGGCCCCTCCTGGCATTGTGAGTGTTGTTGTTCAGTCGCAGGAGTCATGTACAACTCCTTGTGACTTCATGGACTGCAGCATGGCAGACTCTCTTGTCTTTCACTGTGTCCTGGAATTTACTCAAATTCATGTCCATTGAGTTGGTGATGCTATCTAATCATCTCATCCTCTGTCGCCCCCTTTGCCTTTTTCCTTTAACCTTTCCCAGCACCTGGCTCTTTTCTAATAAGTCATCCCTTTGAATCAGGTTGCCAAAGTATTGCCTTTTCAGCAGCACTTTTTCCAAAGAATATTGAATATTCTTTGGGTAGACTTCCTTTAGGATTGACTAGTTTGATCTCCTAGAAGTCTAAGGGACTCTCAGGAGTCTTCTCTAGTGCCACAGTTCAAAAGGATCAATTATTTGGCGCTCAGACTTCTTTATGATCCAACTCTCATCTGTACATGACTACTGGGAAAACCATAGTTTTGACTAGATGGACCTTTGTCAGCAAATTGATGTCTCTGCTTTTTAATACTCAGACTAGGTTTGTCATAACTTTTCTTCCAAGGAACAAGCATCTTTTAATTCCATGGCTGTCATCACTGTTCACAGTGATTTTGGAGCCCATGGAAAGAAAATCTGTCACTGCTTCTACTTTTTCCCCTTCTATTTGCCATGAAGTTATGGGACTGGATGCCATGATCTTAGTTTTTGTATGTTGAGTTTCAAATCAGCCTTTTCACTTTCTTCTTTCACCCTCATCAAGAGGCTCTTTAGTTCCTCTTCACTTTCTGCAGTTAGAGTGGTATCGTGAGCATATCTGAGGTTATTGATATTCTTCCCAGCATTCTTGATTCCAGCTTGTGTGTAATCCAGCCCAACATTTCACATGATATTCTCTGCATAGAAGTTAAGTAATCAGGGTGACAATATACAGCATTGTTGCATTCTTTCCCCAATTTTGAAGCAGTCCATTGTTCTTTGCCTCGTTCTGTTGCATCTTGACTCGCATACACGTTTCTCCAGAGACAGGTAAGATGGTCTGGTATTCCCACCTGTTTAAGAATGTTCAGCAGTTTGTTGTGATCCACATAGTCAAAGACTTTAGCATAGTCAGTGCAGCAGTATTAGGTGTTTCCCTGAAATTACCTTGCTTTTTCTATGATCCACTGAATGTTAGCAATTTGATCTCTGGTTGCTCACCATACAGAATCCCTTTGGTCAGGGAAGAAATTGACCTTCCCTCTCCTCCAGCCCTCTAACCCAGAAGAGCCTTAAAATAAAATCTAAAAGCCAGTGGCTCCTTCCAGTACAGCAGTGCCATATGGGGGAGATGTGTCCCCAGCTGCCCTCTTCCAACTCAGCCAGCCCTGGTAGCCAGAAGCTAAGAATTAAATTGAATATTCTTTGGGTAGACTTCCTTTAGGATTGACTAGTTTGATCTCCTAGAAGTCTAAGGGACTCTCAGGAGTCTTCTCTAGTGCCACAGTTCAAAAGGATCAATTATTTGGCGCTCAGACTTCTTTATGATCCAACTCTCATCTGTACATGACTACTGGGAAAACCATAGTTTTGACTAGATGGACCTTTGTCAGCAAATTGATGTCTCTGCTTTTTAATACTCAGACTAGGTTTGTCATAACTTTTCTTCCAAGGAACAAGCATCTTTTAATTCCATGGCTGTCATCACTGTTCACAGTGATTTTGGAGCCCATGGAAAGAAAATCTGTCACTGCTTCTACTTTTTCCCCTTCTATTTGCCATGAAGTTATGGGACTGGATGCCATGATCTTAGTTTTTGTATGTTGAGTTTCAAATCAGCCTTTTCACTTTCTTCTTTCACCCTCATCAAGAGGCTCTTTAGTTCCTCTTCACTTTCTGCAGTTAGAGTGGTATCGTGAGCATATCTGAGGTTATTGATATTCTTCCCAGCATTCTTGATTCCAGCTTGTGTGTAATCCAGCCCAACATTTCACATGATATTCTCTGCATAGAAGTTAAGTAATCAGGGTGACAATATACAGCATTGTTGCATTCTTTCCCCAATTTTGAAGCAGTCCATTGTTCTTTGCCTCGTTCTGTTGCATCTTGACTCGCATACACGTTTCTCCAGAGACAGGTAAGATGGTCTGGTATTCCCACCTGTTTAAGAATGTTCAGCAGTTTGTTGTGATCCACATAGTCAAAGACTTTAGCATAGTCAGTGCAGCAGTATTAGGTGTTTCCCTGAAATTACCTTGCTTTTTCTATGATCCACTGAATGTTAGCAATTTGATCTCTGGTTGCTCACCATACAGAATCCCTTTGGTCAGGGAAGAAATTGACCTTCCCTCTCCTCCAGCCCTCTAACCCAGAAGAGCCTTAAAATAAAATCTAAAAGCCAGTGGCTCCTTCCAGTACAGCAGTGCCATATGGGGGAGATGTGTCCCCAGCTGCCCTCTTCCAACTCAGCCAGCCCTGGTAGCCAGAAGCTAAGAATAACCACTGAGCTTTTGGCAAAACCTGTTTTGTGGTTTCCAGATCTCCAAAGAGTTACCTATGATGCCATCTTCTGGGACAAGCCTTAAAAAGCCCTCTTTCTGTTCATCTCTCAACTTACCCTCTTGCTTCCCTCCAGTGATTAAATCAACTACTGGACACCTACCCTGTCCAGAGCCCAAAGACTTTTGAACATTTGGAAGATGATAATTGGCTATTTTCTAAATCTTCATTTCTTCTTCCATCTCTCTGTAAATATATGGCACCCTACCTCAGCTCTCTGGTCCACTTCCATGTACTTCATCAAAAGGTATTACAGAATTCCACACAGAGTTAGGGTCCTCTATGAAGTCCCAGAGCTCCTGTTAAATAGCAGGTTCCATCTTCTTATAGGAACCCACCATATTAGAGCTCCTAAAATCCCTAGAATCACCTAAACCAATGTTTCTCAACAGGGATGCTATTGAAATTTCCTGAGGAATAGTTTTGCATTGTGCAGCACATTCTTGCATATTTGAATATGTTTAACATCCCTGCTACCTGCCCACTAAATACCAAACATGATACTAGTCACTGTAATAGCCCAAATTGCCCACACACACTTCAAGCACCCATTGAGGTGGCAGTACCTCTCCAATTGAAAGCCATCAGTTACTGCTAACCTCTTCAAGGTACTGTCAACTACAAACTGTCATTTACCAATTACATTGCCAATGACTGGACAACAAGGACATTTGCCCTCTGCCTCTGCAGAGACCAGACCCTGTGCTATTGAGAGCTGCTGACCTTCAATACTCCCTGATGGAGATCAGGGTGGGGTAGAGGCACTCTACGCTCCAAGGAATCTGGTGGGGCAGGTCTTTAGATAGGTAAATGACTTTTTAGGAATAGATTTTATCATCTCAATCCTTGCATCTCCTCACACCCAGAAAAGCACTAGACAGACCCAAACCATTTATAAAACAAAAAACCCCTTTGGAAACCTTTTACTTCATAGCATTTGAATTCCTCCCCCACTGAAACCCTTATATTGGCTTTCCTCCCCTGCCTCTGTGGAGCAGTTTCTCAGAGCTATCTGGGGTGCTGTCTCTCGGGCTGCAGTCCTAATTATACCCCAAATGAAACTTAACCCACAACTCTCAAGTTGTTCATCTTTTTAGTCGACAGTACTAATGGGGAAACTGAGGCACACACAAAAAAAAGAGACAGGCACTCTGGGCCAACCCATTTGCTGATCTCTCTGACAGCAAACCCTGCTATCAATGCTGTTTCTTCTTTTCCCCTCCTGTCTTTGTAGAGAACACAGTCTGTGAGAGTAATAAGCCTGAACCCTAGTTGTGCAGCCTTGGTAAATTAATGAACTTCTCTCAACCTTATTCTCCCCATCTGTAGAATAGTGAATAGTATAACAATGGCACCTTCCAAAGAATCAATTTCTGAGCAATTACTATGCTCCATGCACTGAACTGCACTCAAACATTTTTTTCCTTTTCTGGGGGGAGGGTGGGTTGGGGAGGGAGGGAGGCTGGAGGGCCACTCCTATTGATCTTTCATTTATCTATTTTCATCCATCTTCGTTCTTTGGCCCGTCTGGGCCTCCCATCGCAATGGCCTCTGCCGTCACAGAGCACCAGCCCTGGGTGTGGGCGCTCCAGAGCTCCGGCCCTGTAATTGGACACATCAGTCCAGCCGCTCCGCAGCACGTGGGATCCTCCCAGGCCAGGGATCTAACTGGCGCCCCTTGCACAGCAAGGTGGACTCTTTACCCACTGGACCACCGGGAAAGCCCCTCAAACATTTTTTTCTAATGTTTATCTCCCCACTTCTCCACTCTCTTTTAATCCCACCTAACTCTGCTCACCTCTGGGATTCTATTCCTGCACCTTGTTTTCTACCTTCTACTCTCTATCCATATCTTTCCATTAGCTATTCCCCAAATCTATCTGCCCTTTCTCCTCAGGTCTTATTCCTTTCCCTTTTGAATTCCTTCCCTTACCTTTTTTCCTTTCTTTCCCTAGTTTCTCTGTCCCCAGGATCTTCAGCAGTATTAAAGTAATCTTCATGTCGGGACCACAATTTCATTGGTAAAAATACTTCAGTGTTGCCATCAACGAAAGCTTGGAAGCACAGTAGAGACCAGAGCAAGGCCATGTCCTTAAGCTCAGCACATCTTACTTAAACATTTTCTAGGAAAAAAGAGCCTGGAGAGCACTCTTCTGGTCAGTTGACTTGTGACACCGCCCCTGGTAGCTCACATGGTAAAGAATCTGCATCCAATGCAGGAGACCTGGGTTTGATCGCTAGGACTGGAAAATCCCCTGGAGAAGCAAATGACAACCCACTCCAATATTTTTACCTGGAGAATCCTATAGACAGAGGAATCTGGCGGGTTATGGTCCATAGGGTCACAAAAGTCAGACACGACTGACTGACTAACACTTTCACTATCTAAACATTTAAACACTTCCTTTTTCCATCTGGGCTCCAGCCTGCATTGAATACTTCTACACTATCTGCTGCTTCTTTTCCCTCTTTCTCCATGCCAGCCAAGATTTCTCTGAGGTAGAATTCTGGGCTTCCACCCAGCCAGTACCAGGGCTGCTCAGCTGTGAAGGAAGCTAGTGGTTTAGGGACCAAAATGTCAAACCATAGGCTTCAGGCCCAATCTCAGAGGTCTTTTTCCTCACCATTTAAGTGAGTGTCAAATTCCCTTTCCTTTCTCGGTAAGATATAAAATCATTCTCTGTTTATCTCTGTCTCTCTCTCTCACACACACACACACAATTTCAGAAGTGCTGAAAATCAAGAAAGTCTACTAGCCGGAGGATTGTACTGTATTTTTCTTACAGACTTGCCATGACTAGTCATGAAACAGAGATGTTGCTCTCCCTGAGAAGCTGTCCAAGCCTTGGCCACTTCCTTATATAATTTATAGGTGATAATGTGATGATCTGTTCACAAGTCACTATAATAAAGGCAATTCACAAGTTTTCATAATTCCCAAACTGTAAGGAGCAGTTAGTATATGAAGGAGTAGGCTTCCCTACAACAGGGAATATTTAGACTGGAAATATTTTCTGACTGATTTGATAGGCATTGGTACTTGTTTAAAAGGTCAATGGGGAATCTCCTTTTCTTCGAGCTTTTAAAGAAATCATTGAATTTCTAGTGTGGTAAGTATAGCCACTTGGGAATCCTGGTGTCCTTATAGCAAAAGTTGATTTCTAAGGTCTATCTCTTAGAAATTGTCTGAATTTGAATGTCTGAGAGGCAGTTTCTGGCTCTGGCCATAGCTGAGATATTAGAACTGTAGTCAGGGAGACCATGTGCTACACCCATTGCATTCATTTGGTTAGGTTTTCCTGTCCTTGTCTCAGGAAATAGGATGGGACATAGAGGCCTAGAAATTCCGTGTGTTAATTCATATTCTGGCCAGGAAAGATGAGTAATTATCAAGATATCATGATTTTGAGAAAAAAGCAAAATCCTTGTTCCTTGTCATTGAAGTACCAGCAAGAGAAACAGCAAGCTTTCCTTGGAGAACCTGGAAAGGGGAGGGGACCCAAAGACTTTCTCTCTGGATTTATTATAAGCCTTCCTTTACTCCTCTCTTTTCGGCTTGTATTTCCTTCCTAGGTACCGCATGCACAAGTCCCGGATGTACAGCCAGTGTGTTCGAATGAGGCACCTCTCTCAAGAATTCGGATGGCTTCAAATCACCCCCCAGGAATTCCTGTGCATGAAAGCACTGCTGCTTTTTAGCATTAGTAAGTCCCTGAAAGGGCAGAGAATGCCCCTAGGCAACATAGGGGATCAGAGGAGAGCTGCTTTTTTCATTAAAGTAGTATCAGGAAGAAACAAGCTCCTGAATATGTCCCTTCTTTCACCCTGCCTCGTCCACTCTCCCTTAGCATCCTTTTTACTAACAAGGATGAATTTCATGGCGACAGACAAATTTCTTTGCTAGAATTCAACCTCCATTAGATCCCCACCTACTCCCAATCTCTCTTTGAGACAAGGCCTTTTTGGCTAATTTTAACAGGCATCTGAATTATTCCATAGCTTCTACCATAGAAACAGGCAAGGACTACCTTGTATTTCTTGTAGGAAGAAGGATTGCCTCCTAGAATACCGAAGGAAAATATTCCCAAACTGTAAGGAGCAGTTAGTATATGAAGGAGTAGGCTTCCTACAACAGGGAATATTTAGACTGGAAATATTTTCTGACTGATTTGATAGGCATTGGTACTTGTTTAAAAGGTCAATGGGGAATCTCCTTTTCTTCGAGCTTTTAAAGAAATCATTGAATTTCTAGTGTGGTAAGTATAGCCACTTGGGAATCCTGGTGTCCTTATAGCAAAAGTTGATTTCTAAGGTCTATCTCTTAGAAATTGTCTGAATTTGAATGTCTGAGAGGCAGTTTCTGGCTCTGGCCATAGCTGAGATATTAGAACTGTAGTCAGGGAGACCATGTGCTACACCCATTGCATTCATTTGGTTAGGTTTTCCTGTCCTTGTCTCAGGAAATAGGATGGGACATAGAGGCCTAGAAATTCCGTGTGTTAATTCATATTCTGGCCAGGAAAGATGAGTAATTATCAAGATATCATGATTTTGAGAAAAAAGCAAAATCCTTGTTCCTTGTCATTGAAGTACCAGCAAGAGAAACAGCAAGCTTTCCTTGGAGAACCTGGAAAGGGGAGGGGACCCAAAGACTTTCTCTCTGGATTTATTATAAGCCTTCCTTTACTCCTCTCTTTCGGCTTGTATTTCCTTCCTAGGTACCGCATGCACAAGTCCCGGATGTACAGCCAGTGTGTTCGAATGAGGCACCTCTCTCAAGAATTCGGATGGCTTCAAATCACCCCCCAGGAATTCCTGTGCATGAAAGCACTGCTGCTTTTTAGCATTAGTAAGTCCCTGAAAGGGCAGAGAATGCCCCTAGGCAACATAGGGGATCAGAGGAGAGCTGCTTTTTTCATTAAAGTAGTATCAGGAAGAAACAAGCTCCTGAATATGTCCCTTCTTTCACCCTGCCTCGTCCACTCTCCCTTAGCATCCTTTTTACTAACAAGGATGAATTTCATGGCGACAGACAAATTTCTTTGCTAGAATTCAACCTCCATTAGATCCCCACCTACTCCCAATCTCTCTTTGAGACAAGGCCTTTTTGGCTAATTTTAACAGGCATCTGAATTATTCCATAGCTTCTACCATAGAAACAGGCAAGGACTACCTTGTATTTCTTGTAGGGAAGAAGGGATTGCCTCCTGGAAGGAATATCTTCTTCTGCCAAAAAAAAGGTCTATGTGAGAAACTCACACAGGGCTTATTTGGCAGCCAAGGAATATTTACTTACTATCTATCCTAAGCAAAGTGTTGTCTTAACCCCTTTGGTGGAGAAAGGAGACAAAATTTTATATTCAAGGCCACGTGCTTTAATTGTATAATTCAGACCTGGACTGTGGACAACGTAAAACCAAGGAATGTGTAGATGAGAAGACTAGAGAAAGGAAGAGCTCAGTAAATTTTATTTGCTTGATGCCCTACAGACTGGATCCAGCTAGCCTTTTCCCTAAGACCTTCTTGGCAGACTTCCTGAAGGCCCCGAGCACATAGACCTCAAGTGACAGGAAGTCAAGTTAATGGCTCTCTCCCTGTGGGGGTGGGGATCAGATTTGTGGTCAGAAAACTTGGTGCTTTGTCTAATGCTCCTTCATTGGCATGTTTCCTCTCCCCATTCTGTCTTCATCCCACATCAGTTCCAGTGGATGGGCTGAAAAATCAAAAATTCTTTGATGAACTTCGAATGAACTACATCAAGGAACTTGATCGTATCATTGCATGCAAGAGAAAAAATCCCACATCCTGCTCAAGGCGCTTCTACCAGCTCACCAAGCTCCTGGACTCTGTGCAGCCTGTAAGCAAACAATGGAGGGTGCTTTGTCAGGGAGAGTAGCCTGATAGAGCCAAGAGATAATATGCTCTTTTAAGGTCTGGCACCACCTGTTGGGAGGTGCTTCCATTCCCCTCTGGCTTTGAGTGTGGTCCAGGAAGAAAATGCAATGAAGAAGAAAGGAACACAGGTCACAGTGTCCCAGCTGGATGTTGTGAAAGAGGTGGAGGAGTTGAGAACAGAGCAACTGGGACTTAGAAAAGGGGCTTTGAGCAGATAAGTTCTCTAGGCAGACAAAACAGACCTGGATGTTTTCCCTCTCTTCCTTGACTCATGTGCATTTGTATGTGTGTGAGTGTGTGTGTGTGTGTGTGTGTGTGTGTGTGTGTGTGTGTGCTGGGGGGGAGGGAATAAACACCTAGTCCTGAGTCAGAGAGCTTTCAGGGGTGTAAGAGATCTCTTGGGAACTCTCAGTGACTCCTTGGAGACAATTTAGTGCACATGTGTGTGTATGCACTCACACGCATGTGTGCGCACACACACACACACACACACACACACACAGAGGCCCAAGGACATGGAAGGAAGGAGAAGGAAATCAAAGGCAGTTGGGGAGACCCTGACAAGAATACAACTTTTTGTCAACTGTTTTCTCCCTCTTATTGTTCCCCTGCAGATTGCACGAGAGCTGCATCAGTTCACTTTTGACCTGCTAATCAAGTCCCACATGGTGAGCGTGGACTTTCCAGAAATGATGGCAGAGATCATCTCTGTGCAAGTGCCCAAGATCTTGTCCGGGAAAGTCAAGCCTATCTATTTTCACACTCAGTGAAGCTTTGGAAGCCCCCATTTTCTTACCCTTCCCTACTCCCTTTATCAGATATCTTCTGCCTGTTTTAACTCTGCACTACTTCTCTGCAGTGCCTTGGGGAATTTCCTCTATTGATGTACTGTCATGAAGATGTTCTTGATTTCTATTTGCTGGTTTTTTTTTTTCTTTTTCTCCTTTCTTTTCCTTCCCTCCCTATCTGACTCTCCCATGGCACTTTCAGACTCTGTTCCCTGCTGTGGCTCTTATCTGTATTTTGAATGCTGCTGTATTTCTTTACATCTGTGATGATCCTTATGTGGCACAGTGTCAAGTTGTGCTTGTTTATAGCACTGTGCTGTGTGCCAGCCACACAAACGTTTACTTACCTAATGCCACGTGAAGTTTAGAGAGCTAAGAGAATCTGGGAAAACAAAAGACAAACAAACAAACAAAAATGAACAAACAAAAAAATCCTGTTGGGTTTTTTTCTCTTAAAAATATACAAAGAAACAGAAATCCCCAAAGAGGCCAACAGTAACTAGAATAAGGTGAAAACTGCAAGCCCATGGGGAGTCACTTCTTTTTTCCTCAAACCCTCTATCCCTGGGAGACTTTATTTTCTGCCAATGGCTATTGCCATTAGAGGGCAGGTGACCCCAGAACTGAGGTGGATGGGCGGCAGATTTAAGAGAGGGCAGAGAGGACAGATGGATCACCAGTACCTGCCCACAGCCTTGGCCCCTGAGGGCTAGGCCGTTCAACTCTAGCACAATTAACGGTACTGAAAAATGTGCTTCTTGTTTCGAAACTAGTCTGTATGGGAATGCCTCCTCTACCAGTCCCTTTTCTCTCTCATCCTCTGCCTCCACCCTCAAACTGACTTTCAATAGCTTTTCTAAGAGCTTTGAACTGAAAGTTCTCTGTAGCCAAAACTTGGCTACTTCCACTGAAGAATCAGACTAGCAAGAGGAGGGGGAGATCTGACCTTTTGCAAGGCCTAGTTCTGATCCAGGTCTGATTTCCCATTTGTGACCCAGGAAGGAGCTTGGGGTTGGAGTCAGAAGAAAAGGAAGTGGTGGCTTGACTGTTCTCCTGCTTAGGACACTGAAGATTTGATCCTTCTTTGCCCCTACCTTTAAAAGACCTGAATGTTTTCTGCCTGACTCCATGCAGCTGCAAGCGTGGTCCATTCTCCCTTCTGTGTTTTAGGGCCTGAACTTCACCAGACTGAATTATAGCCACAGTGGTGAAGTTTGTTCTCTTTCTTGGTCACGTTCATAGACTCTGAGCTAAGAACTCCCACCCTCAAGAAGGCTAGGAAGTCAGCAGTCTTTATGTCTATCTCTAGATGCCAGTAGGCTCAAAGACTTCTTACCAAATGTTTCTCATCAACTATTAGAACTCCGGAGATCTTAGACAAACTGGAAAGAAGGCATCAACAGGATTGGACAAGTTGGGCGTCTTGCCCTTGTCCCCCAGAGATGACACCTTCACACCAAGTGAAGAAATGCTCACTTCCTCCTTCAGAGCAGCTAAAGGGTCTACCCAGATCAGTGTTGAAGAGAAAATTTTATTAGAGGGAGAAATGGAGGCACTAGAGCCAGAAACCCTGTAAATGCTCTCCAACATATCCACCTGCAAAAGTCATGGGAAGAAGACGGAAGAAACCAAGAGAAGACTAATAAATTAAAAGTCTTCACAAGCAGTGTCTAAAGCCAGATGGGCACCATCTGGTGAGTTTGTCATCATCCTCTTCTACTGCTGATTCTGGGCTCTGACATTGGCCATACTCACCATCCCTGCTCTGGAAACTTAAGAGAGGGCAGAGGACAGATGGATCACCAGTACCTGCCCACAGCCTTGGCCCCTGAGGGCTAGGCCGTTCAACTCTAGCACAATTAACGGTACTGAAAAATGTGCTTCTTGTTTCGAAACTAGTCTGTATGGGAATGCCTCCTCTACCAGTCCCTATCTCTCTCATCCTCTGCCTCCACCCTCAAACTGACTTTCAATAGCTTTTCTAAGAGCTTTGAACTGAAAGTTCTCTGTAGCCAAAACTTGGCTACTTCCACTGAAGAATCAGACTAGCAAGAGGAGGGGGAGATCTGACCTTTTGCAAGGCCTAGTTCTGATCCAGGTCTGATTTCCCATTTGTGACCCAGGAAGGAGCTTGGGGTTGGAGTCAGAAGAAAAGGAAGTGGTGGCTTGACTGTTCTCCTGCTTAGGACACTGAAGATTTGATCCTTCTTTGCCCCTACCTTTAAAAGACCTGAATGTTTTCTGCCTGACTCCATGCAGCTGCAAGCGTGGTCCATTCTCCCTTCTGTGTTTTGTGGGCCTGAACTTCACCAGACTGAATTATAGCCACAGTGGTGAAGTTTGTTCTCTTTCTTGGTCACGTTCATAGACTCTGAGCTAAGAACTCCCACCCTCAAGAAGGCTAGGAAGTCAGCAGTCTTTATGTCTATCTCTAGATGCCAGTAGGCTCAAAGACTTCTTACCAAATGTTTCTCATCAACTATTAGAACTCCGGAGATCTTAGACAAACTGGAAAGAAGGCATCAACAGGATTGGACAAGTTGGGCGTCTTGCCCTTGTCCCCCAGAGATGACACCTTCACACCAAGTGAAGAAATGCTCACTTCCTCCTTCAGAGCAGCTAAAGGGTCTACCCAGATCAGTGTTGAAGAGAAAATTTTATTAGAGGGAGAAATGGAGGCACTAGAGCCAGAAACCCTGTAAATGCTCTCCAACATATCCACCTGCAAAAGTCATGGGAAGAAGACGGAAGAAACCAAGAGAAGACTAATAAATTAAAAGTCTTCACAAGCAGTGTCTAAAGCCAGATGGGCACCATCTGGTGAGTTTGCTCATCATCCTCTTCTACTGCTGATTCTGGGCTCTGACATTGGCCATACTCACTCAGAGTCCCCATCTTTGTTGCTGCCTCTCAGGCAGAGGAAGCTGAAACATTGAAACTACAGAACCATGGCCTCCTTTGGAAAGGTCTGATCAATGTGGCTTGAATGGACTGCCACCCATGAACTTGGTGTGTTCCTGGGACAGTGATTTCTTATAGTCCTTTGGCACACCTCTATTCTGTTGACTTTGTTCCCCAGTCACAAGTATGGGGAAATGTCTGCCTACTTTCTTATCTTGGTCACTGCCTCCTCTTTTAGCTCTTAAATTCATCTGCTGAACGAGAAATCAGGGGCCAGTCACCAAGCTGCCCATTTCAGCTGGTTCATTCTACTTGTTGTTGAGAAAATAGTTTCTGAGTGACATGATATGATCTACATGGATTTCCTCCCCTGATTTCTGCTGATATTAATAGCCAAATGAACTTGCAAAGTAGCTTCTTTAAATAACAAGGGAGAGGGAAATCTAAGATGTGTGTTATACCAATCCAAGACTGCTGGACAAAACTAAAGCTGACAGGTTCTCTTTCTGGGGTAAGATAGAACAAATCTGTTTTTCTATGTTATGACACAGTTTTGCTTATATAAGCTTACAGGATAACTTTTAGCTGTTTTAAAGATAAAAAAGTCCACCACTCTTTTCATTTAAACTAGGTTACCTTTTAATAGTTCCTTTACATCTGTTTTGAAATGATCCTCATACTTTGTGGTACACGGATTTGAGTATATCATTCTAATACCTCTCCTTGTAAATACTAGATGCTCTTTTTTCCATTTCTCTGACTATCAAGTTTTTCATCTTTATAGATTTCCCAATTGTGACTCCTGCCTTTATGAATATATGTCTTTCACTTGTGAAATCCAAACGTTAATGAAATGGCAGTGTAATTAAAAGCAGCAACAACTGGATTACTCAGAATCCCCAAAGGCCAGGACCAGGAGAAAATGGTCTAAATGATGATTTAGGTCTACTGTTTTTGCACTGGGATTTCAGTGAGAAAAAAAGATTTTAGCTTGACTTTGTCTCCTGCAGATGAAAGGAGGATTTTTTTTTTCTTTTGGCCATTGTTGTTTCAGCCAGTGTAATTAATAGAAGTCTCATATTGCATGCACTCTGCTCTACAAACAGATTTGATGTGGTTGGTACACTGTGCTCACCTTTGAAGGATCGGCCACCAACACCCATTCACCTGGTGAGTTTGAAGATGAGGATCACCCACCAGACAAGCCAGGGAGACTATCTTCTAAAATGTTTGCAGTACTCAATGGGGATGGAGAGTAAGGAAGAGAAAAAAAGAAGGAGCACCAGGGAGAAAGTCCTACCTGTATTGGGCAGCAGACAGCTGCCAGGATCACAAACTCTAGGGTCAAGGAAAAGAGTCATGTGGCAGTTTCAGCTCTTGCTCACTGGGCAGCTTGTGCAAGCCTAGCCTCTGAGTTGAAATGGGAGTTGGGTTCTTTGTTCCATAGCTTTTCTATGCCACAGACAGTATCTTTGTTCTTGGAGAGTTCATTATTTTTTTAATAAGAAAGGAGTTTTTTGAAGGATTCTGTCATATATCTTTGAAAAAAAATGAGAATCAGTAACGCATATATTTTTATATATGTTCACTGGCACTAAAAGGGGAGTGGGGAAGAAGGATTCTGTTTATAAAATCTTACAGGATAACTTTTAGCTGTTTTAAAGATAAAAGTCCACCACTTTTCATTTAAACTAGGTTACCTTTTAATAGTTCCTTTACATCTGTTTTGAAATGATCCTCATACTTTGTGGTACACGGATTTGAGTATATCATTCTAATACCTCTCCTTGTAAATACTAGATGCTCTTTTTTCCATTTCTCTGACTATCAAGTTTTTCATCTTTATAGATTTCCCAATTGTGACTCCTGCCTTTATGAATATATGTCTTTCACTTGTGAAATCCAAACGTTAATGAAATGGCAGTGTAATTAAAAGCAGCAACAACTGGATTACTCAGAATCCCCAAAGGCCAGGACCAGGAGAAAATGGTCTAAATGATGATTTAGGTCTACTGTTTTTGCACTGGGATTTCAGTGAGAAAAAAAGATTTTAGCTTGACTTTGTCTCCTGCAGATGAAAGGAGGATTTTTTTTTTCTTTTGGCCATTGTTGTTTCAGCCAGTGTAATTAATAGAAGTCTCATATTGCATGCACTCTGCTCTACAAACAGATTTGATGTGGTTGGTACACTGTGCTCACCTTTGAAGGATCGGCCACCAACACCCATTCACCTGGTGAGTTTGAAGATGAGGATCACCCACCAGACAAGCCAGGGAGACTATCTTCTAAAATGTTTGCAGTACTCAATGGGGATGGAGAGTAAGGAAGAGAAAAAAAGAAGGAGCACCAGGGAGAAAGTCCTACCTGTATTGGGCAGCAGACAGCTGCCAGGATCACAAACTCTAGGGTCAAGGAAAAGAGTCATGTGGCAGTTTCAGCTCTTGCTCACTGGGCAGCTTGTGCAAGCCTAGCCTCTGAGTTGAAATGGGAGTTGGGTTCTTTGTTCCATAGCTTTTCTATGCCACAGACAGTATCTTTGTTCTTGGAGAGTTCATTATTTTTTTAATAAGAAAGGAGTTTTTTGAAGGATTCTGTCATATATCTTTGAAAAAAAATGAGAATCAGTAACGCATATATTTTTATATATGTTCACTGGCACTAAAAGGGGGAGTGGGGGGAAGAACTTCACTTTGGGTAGTTGCTGAGGTGATTTTTCAGGTTGAGAAATAATGTGCTGATACTAGAGTCCCTCTCTATTCACACATATATGCATACATAGCAAGAAATATTCTATTTGTACTTCAAAAATAAAGATATGTCCATCATCCACATGATACTGACACTATACAAATTACTAACTTTAAACATCAAGTAGCTTCTGAGTGCTTGTTTTATTAGGCACAGAACAGACATGGTCGTGTCCTCTTTTCTTTTTTTTTTTTAATTTTGGCTTCTTTTACTGGTTTTTTATTTATTTATTTTCATCCATCTTTATTCTTTGGCCTGAGTGGGCCTCCCATTCAAGTGGCCTCTCTCCTTGTGGAGCATCAGCTCTCAGTGCATGCGTTTCACAGCATTGGCTCATAATTTGACACACTGGTCCAGCTGCTCTGAGACACATGGGATCTTCCCAGGCCAGGGGTTAAACCAGCACCCCTTGCACTGCAAGGCAAATTCTTTACCCACTGGACCACCAGGGAAGCTCCATTTTTTCTTTCTTGATATTCGATATGATGCGAAAACACTAGCCACTCCTTCTACACTCTGTCTTATGCTAGGGTTACACTTCATGAGACTCTCTTCAGATAGTTAAGTATCCCTATGTGATCCCTACATGGCCTTGGGAAACCAAGAGTTTGAATACTAATTATCTAATGCCTGTTGCCCAAGGTGAGAGGACACTGGGCCCAAGCAGGGTGGCCATCATGCTCAACTACATGTAGGGGGTCACGGGAACCAGGAATGCTAAAACACAAGATTCAATCCCAAACATAAAGTCAAAATAAGCCATTTAGTATGTGCAATATCTTATAAAAGGAAGTTCCTTGCTGACTTTTATAGGCAGGTCTGTTCTCACCACTAATCTCTTTGAAAAATCTGTGAAAGTAGTTTAAATTAAAAAAAAAATAAACAGAACAAAACAAAACAGAAAGAGACAATGAACCACATTATGCAACCAAAGATTACATTGTATCTGCTAATTTACCAAAATATTTAAGGGCAGGAGGGAGCAAGTATTAGTGCCTCTTTGGTAACCTATCCAAAGACAGACTAAAGGATTTTGCTAGTGACTTACTTATAAGAGTTTTGTGGAGTTTTCCCCTCCACAATACACATTTGGAACAGTAGAAGATAATTTTGAAAACAAATGGTATAATGGGTTGTTCAGTAAGTGATTTTTATAAACAGAATTACCTTTCTTTTCCTGTAGTAGTTGCTGAGCAAATTCTTAAAGCTCCATCACTGCATGATTGGAAATGGAGCTGTCTTGGCCACTGTGTTTGCTAGTGCTGATGTTAGCTTATCTGAAGATGTGAAGCCCTTGCTGAGAAGGGGATCATTTAAAGGACTAGATTTTGCACTAGAGGGACAGCAGGCAGAAATCCTCATTTCTGCTCACTTTGAATGGCACAAAAAAGTTCTCAGTGCATGCGTTTCACAGCATTGGCTCATAATTTGACACACTGGTCCAGCTGCTCTGAGACACATGGGATCTTCCCAGGCCAGGGGTTAAACCAGCACCCCTTGCACTGCAAGGCAAATTCTTTACCCACTGGACCACCAGGGAAGCTCCATTTTTTCTTTCTTGATATTCGATATGATGCGAAAACACTAGCCACTCCTTCTACACTCTGTCTTATGCTAGGGTTACACTTCATGAGACTCTCTTCAGATAGTTAAGTATCCCTATGTGATCCCTACATGGCCTTGGGAAACCAAGAGTTTGAATACTAATTATCTAATGCCTGTTGCCCAAGGTGAGAGGACACTGGGCCCAAGCAGGGTGGCCATCATGCTCAACTACATGTAGGGGGTCACGGGAACCAGGAATGCTAAAACACAAGATTCAATCCCAAACATAAAGTCAAAATAAGCCATTTAGTATGTGCAATATCTTATAAAAGGAAGTTCCTTGCTGACTTTTATAGGCAGGTCTGTTCTCACCACTAATCTCTTTGAAAAATCTGTGAAAGTAGTTTAAATTAAAAAAAAAATAAACAGAACAAAACAAAACAGAAAGAGACAATGAACCACATTATGCAACCAAAGATTACATTGTATCTGCTAATTTACCAAAATATTTAAGGGCAGGGAGGGAGCAAGTATTAGTGCCTCTTTGGTAACCTATCCAAAGACAGACTAAAGGATTTTGCTAGTGACTTACTTATAAGAGTTTTGTGGAGTTTTCCCCTCCACAATACACATTTGGAACAGTAGAAGATAATTTTGAAAACAAATGGTATAATGGGTTGTTCAGTAAGTGATTTTTATAAACAGAATTACCTTTCTTTTCCTGTAGTAGTTGCTGAGCAAATTCTTAAAGCTCCATCACTGCATGATTGGAAATGGAGCTGTCTTGGCCACTGTGTTTGCTAGTGCTGATGTTAGCTTATCTGAAGATGTGAAGCCCTTGCTGAGAAGGGGATCATTTAAAGGACTAGATTTTGCACTAGAGGGACAGCAGGCAGAAATCCTCATTTCTGCTCACTTTGAATGGCACAAAAAAGTTCTCTGCAGTTTAAGGCAGAAGGTGAAAATATATTGTAAATGAACATTTGTATCCATGTTTCAAAATTGAATTATATATATATAGTTATAATGTGTTCTAATAGCTTTACCTTTCTCTGCACCTTTATATTTGGTTCCAGGTCATAATTGATACTATGTGCTTGTAAGAGAGGCTGCAGCTATATTTTGGAAGCTCTCTCAGAATGGGAAAGACACCTGTGTTGATCATATAACCAAGAGATCTCTGTTCCTATTGAGGTCTGACTCATAGGCCTTGCAAAGGAACAGAGAATGGAAAAGGATAGGGTACAAGATATGTTGCACTTTACTAGTCCAAGACAAATGAATGTGTAAAAGGTGGTGAAGTCCCACTGAAACCAATTGGGATTTACCATATGGAAGGCCCAGACTTGGGGCCAAAGGCCCACCCAAACGATTAGACAGTGACCCTCTAATGGGACCTGTGCAGCTGGAAGAAAGAAGCATATCCTTTGTTCTTTGTCATCCCAGTGAAAAACGGGCAGTTTCCTGCACTTGGGAACCTGGAGCAAGTGCTCCATTTCAAACAATTCACTCATCTGAGATTGAGGTGCTCTTGCTACTGGGTGTCTATGTGCTCTAAGTCTGGTATTGGATATGTTCTGTAAAGATTTTGACAATGAAAATGTGTTTTTCTTTGTTAGAAAAGTATTGGTGTACTAGAAGTAGTGTATCTATAGGTACAGGTCCATCTCTGCCCACAGGTAGGGGTATTTTTCTTTAATTAAGAGATTGACACTGGGGTCTGTTGCCCAGAGCCTCCCAATCCTTAACCATTTCTAGGTGAAGGCAGAAAAATTCACAATTAGTTACTCCTCTAAAGATACTTCAGCTGAGGTAACAAGCCATTCAAAATGTTCCCATTCCAAAAATAGATGGTAAATATTTAATTTAGTAAGTAGAGTCTTAAAAGGAAAAGTAGCCTTTGGCTCAAATGTTGCCCATTTTCAAAAATGGTTTTTTATCATTTAAAGGACTAGATTTTGCACTAGAGGGACAGCAGGCAGAAATCCTCATTTCTGCTCACTTTGAATGGCACAAAAAAGTTCTCTGCAGTTTAAGGCAGAAGGTGAAAATATATTGTAAATGAACATTTGTATCCATGTTTCAAAATTGAATTATATATATATAGTTATAATGTGTTCTAATAGCTTTACCTTTCTCTGCACCTTTATATTTGGTTCCAGGTCATAATTGATACTATGTGCTTGTAAGAGAGGCTGCAGCTATATTTTGGAAGCTCTCTCAGAATGGGAAAGACACCTGTGTTGATCATATAACCAAGAGATCTCTGTTCCTATTGAGGTCTGACTCATAGGCCTTGCAAAGGAACAGAGAATGGAAAAGGATAGGGTACAAGATATGTTGCACTTTACTAGTCCAAGACAAATGAATGTGTAAAAGGTGGTGAAGTCCCACTGAAACCAATTGGGATTTACCATATGGAAGGCCCAGACTTGGGGCCAAAGGCCCACCCAAACGATTAGACAGTGACCCTCTAATGGGACCTGTGCAGCTGGAAGAAAGAAGCATATCCTTTGTTCTTTGTCATCCCAGTGAAAAACGGGCAGTTTCCTGCACTTGGGAACCTGGAGCAAGTGCTCCATTTCAAACAATTCACTCATCTGAGATTGAGGTGCTCTTGCTACTGGGTGTCTATGTGCTCTAAGTCTGGTATTGGATATGTTCTGTAAAGATTTTGACAATGAAAATGTGTTTTTCTTTGTTAGAAAAGTATTGGTGTACTAGAAGTAGTGTATCTATAGGTACAGGTCCATCTCTGCCCACAGGTAGGGGTATTTTTCTTTAATTAAGAGATTGACACTGGGGTCTGTTGCCCAGAGCCTCCCAATCCTTAACCATTTCTAGGTGAAGGCAGAAAAATTCACAATTAGTTACTCCTCTAAAGATACTTCAGCTGAGGTAACAAGCCATTCAAAATGTTCCCATTCCAAAAATAGATGGTAAATATTTAATTTAGTAAGTAGAGTCTTAAAAGGAAAAGTAGCCTTTGGCTCATCTTTGATTTTTCTCCATTAGATTTGGCCATAAAATAAATGATACATATTGATTGTTTTCCAGACCCAATTCAGTACAGCAGGAGTGCTGATTCCTTTCTTTATTCCACTAGTCTGTTAGCTTTTTATGGAATTAAATGAGAAGCTGTGGTATGAGTAGCCCATGTGGACAAAAACTGTTGGCACATGAATCACTTTAAAAGGCTGTCACATAGATACAGATTCCACTGGTCACCAAAATTGGAACTCGAAACCATGTTTCAAAGGAAAGGAAATTCTGGAATGATACTTCTTCTCTGTTGGTCCCCTCCTGGGCTGATGCTTCACATTTTGGAAATCTGTTCCCTATACAGTAATAAATCAGTAGTCTCTCCCATCCTTAACCCTTGGGTGCTGTCCTGCAGTGATGTGACTGTGGGGTTGTTCTATCCCATAAGCCACTCAGGTGCTGAGAGTGACCACCACTGGGATTATCCGAGCTACAAAAAGAATTCCTCCCACCACTCACTGACACCTTTCTGCTTTCCCCTAGACTGGAGCATTGATTAGGGAGTGCCTTGAACATGATATTCTTGCACTATCCTCGAGATTAATTTACCAGCAGGAGGGAGCAGACTATGTAACCAGATGTAAGAATTTATTTTTATGTTGAGGGAAAAATTTTTTAAAAAGAAGGCATCATATCAAGTTTTTTTTATTTTTTTAATTTTTTTTAAGAATCATTAATTTGCTTGAAATGTCTTTCGATGGGGCTTCAGTTCTCACAGCTACACTTGGCATCCACTGGGCAGCAGAACCAGCCCCAAGCGCTAGTGTTCTATTCTCTTTTGTAATCTTGGAATCTTTTGTTGCTCTAAATACAATTAAAAATGGCAGAAACTTGTTTGTTGGAATACATGTGTGACTCTGGGTTTGTCTGTGTCTGCTTTCAGAAATGTCATCCATTGTGTAAAATACTGCCTTGCTGGTCTGCCAGCTAAAACTTGGCCACAGCCCCTGTTGTGGCTGCAGGCTCAAGTTACTGTTAACAAAGAGACCCAAGAAAAGCTTCTAATGTCCTCTTATCACCGTTGTTAATTTGTTAAAACATAAAACAATCTAAAATTTCAGATGAATGTCATCAGAGTTCTTTTAATTAGCTCTTTTTACTGGCTGTCTTTATTGAAGTTGAGTTGGTATCATGCCCAGCGGCTTTTTAATGCTACTTTGATTTTCATATATTTTTAAAAATCTTTGCACAAGGGTTATAAATTTGTTCTGCTTTGGCCTTTAGCATAATTTGACCTGAGACCACCAAAATATCAAAGGGTCTGTGCTAGAAACCACAGATGGACACTGACCACCCATTACAACATCTCATCAGAAAACCTGAGTTTATCAGGAGAAAGCTGTACAAAACCCAGCTGTTCGCCCTCATTCTCATCCTTGTGGGAGCATAAAATTAGTGGAGGCTTCACTGCCTAGTTCTTGCCAAGCTTCAGATAAAGTTGGGCATGTTCACATTCTCACTGGTTTTCAGGGCCCATGTCATCTTTAACCACCAAGATAAAATCCAACCAGTCTCCTTTACAGTTTACAAAAGTTCAAGCAAAGTCCCTCCCAGTGTGAATATTTAACGAGATCCCAAATTGAATTCTCAGTTTGAGATACAGGCCATCAGTAAAGTGTGATAGATGTGTTAAAGAACATTGAGAAAGTTTTGCATGTCTCAGTGTCCACAGCCATAATAGGAGTTGTTACGGTGAGAGAGAATATGAATATTTGTGGGTTGTGTGTGAAAGTCAGTGTCTGCCTCTGGAAGAGCCCCATCGGAGCACCATTGCTTAGTTTCTCTTCCCTTGGACCCACAGAGACTTAGTAACCAACCTAGTTAGTTTCATTGACCACTCAGCTTGTGCCTAAAGTGATACAGTATTTATCATTACCAACCATAGATTTTCCAAAAAGTAAAACAGCACAGAGGTCAGGGGGAAAAGGACACTTTAGTGTACTAAAAAGAGCCTGGAGACAAGAATCTTATATGTGACTAAATCATGATCATATAGTGCATAGGTAGAATTCTGCTCTGCTTATTCACTATATGATACTGGGCAACCCTCTGCCTTTTTTTTTTTTTAATTTTATTCTATTTATTTATCTTTTGGGGGCGGAGTGGGGAGGGAGGGGGATGGTCAGGCCACTTCTATTGGTCTTTCATTTCTCTATTTTCATCCGTCTTTGTTCTTTGGCTCCTGTGGGCCTCCCATCACGGTGGCCTCTGTTGTCGCAGACCACCAGCTCTGGGCGCATTCGTCCCAGTGCTCCGGCTCGGTAATTGGACACATTGGTCCAGCCGCTCCACGGCACGTGGGATCTTCCCAGGCCGGGGATCAAACCGGCGCCCCTTGCACTGCAAGGCGGTGTCCTTACCCACTGGACCACCAGGGAAGCCCAACCCTCTGCCTTTTATGGACCTTAGTATTCTCATTTCTAAAATGAATGTGTCTAAAGATATGGAATAGAACTAGAAGAGATGGAGAGTCCCTTTCAGCATAGACACGATAGTTACTGCAAACTACAGCAACATTTTTAAAAATTGTAACATAAAGAGGAAAGGAAGGGGCCTTTTATTAACCCCAGAACACATAGTGTTGTAACTAGTATCCCCATGTTTGTGCTCAATAAAAATTTAACAAATACCTGGGGCAGGGGGTCAAAACAAAAATTGAGTCCTGTGTAATAGATGCTGTCAAGTCCTTGATGGATAGGGATACTACTCAAAAGTAAAATAATTTGTTTACCATTTAGATGATCTCATATACAGCAGAGATAAGTAGGAGCTAAGTTGCAATATGTGCTCTCAGTGAGTTTACAGTCTATTAAATACCTTAGACCAGGCCAGTCTGGGACTTAAATCCATCACATTCAACTCAATCCCTCCAACATCTATCCGGAAAAGATTGCAGTAGCCTCTGATTTATACTTGTTGCCTTTTATAGCTAGAAGGGTCTTAGATAGCTTCTAGCCCAAATTTTGCATTCTTCACATGAGGAAGTCCAGGCATAAAGCTTGTTGAATCATATTGTGAATTAGCACCTGTGTCGAAGGACTAGCTCTAGCACGGCCAGCACACAGCCTTCATGTGCCCGCAGGCACATCCCCTTGCACACTGATTAAGAGCCTTGATGAGAGAGAAGGCCTCCACATTTCATCTGTGGTTCCCATTTATACAGCCCAAGGATTTCTACTCCAGCTGCATTATCTACTTTACTGAACACTGACTCTCAGAGGTTTTCTTCATGCCTCTGCAGGAGAGAGTGAGAGGGGAGAATTACCGGGTGAGCTGGAATATGAGCTGTAGATGCAAAGAGAAACATGCAAAAGACACACTGCAGTGTGAAACCTAGTTTTCTAAGTTAGCAGGCAGATACCAACAATTGAAACCCTCAGATTCTTCTGCCACCATTTTTCAGGGCACAATTTCCCCTTTTCCCTCAATTTCTTTCAAGAAAGGAGAAGACCATTTACAGAACTTTGAGTGCCAATCAGCAAAACAGTACCAAAAAACTGACTTAAGTCAGACTCTATGCCAACAGTTCCTCAGTCCCTATTGGGACACTTCAAATCTAAGACCAGAAAAGTGGTCAATATAAGCAGAAAGGTGCAGTGGGAGGCACATCACTTACCACCTGGGCAGTGACACTTGTCCCCAGAGGAAACAAGTTCTTCTGATGCTTAAACATAGTGCCAAGAGTAGATAACTTCAGAGTTGGACTAGCCTTATAAGAGAATCTCACCACCTCAAAAGACTATGGGGACTATTCACAAGGGACAGTATTCAACTATTAATTGTTCTTTCATTTATTCAGCAATCATTTGTTTGTTTAACCACTGTGTAACCTATACAAGAACAAAACCGTCATGATCTCTGTCATGGAACTCCTAGTCTAGTAGAGCAGAGAGGCACAGACAATTGTAATGCAATGGATGATATGGCAAGGAAAGTATAAGATTCTATTGGGGTGCAGAGAAGGATGCCTAGCTCAGTTTAGTGGGAAGCTCAGGTAAGACTTCTTAGAGATGTCCAGGCTGTCACCTAAGTTCAGTGTAGATGGAATTAGAAGTGGAGAAAGGGACATTTTTGTCAGGTAAGTGACAGAAACCTTGCAAAAGAAAAGACAAATAGTTTAGTCTGAGTGGAAAGTTAGAAAAAGGGTGTGATTTTGAGAGAAGAATGTAGAGAAAGAGGCAAATACAAAAGCCAACAAGTGCCCATGTGTCACACTAAAGAGTTCAGCTTTTAATTCAAGGATAAAGGGAAGCTATAGATATCCTTGTCACTACTTCAGTTCCCAGACACATGATCTCATCTATACCTCATAACAACCTGAAGTCAAGTGGATCAGAGATAGAGCCCATTTTGCAGACAGGGGAATTGAGGCTCAGAACAGTTATGTGATTTGCCCAAAGGCTGTTTCTGAATAATTAACAACCCTAAGTCTGAACTGGAAGCCCTGAATTTCTTGATTTCCAGTTTTAGGCTCCTCATATTAGAATAATCTGTCAAAAACATGTAACTCTTGGAATGTATTCAGCAGTCTTTGTGGTGACAGTATGCACTGTTTATTATGCCGCCTATACCTACTATGACCTTCCTGAGATGTCACTTACTGGACTGAAGTTCCAAAATGGCAGACAAGGTATCCTAGAGAAGATCATCAGCAGTTTCATAAAGGGGTAGTGTATGCTGTGGGAAGTCTGCCAATTTGGTGCTCTATGGATGTGGGGCCTCATTCATTTACCCAAATAGAAACTCAAAATGGGAGAAATGTTCCTAGATGTGATGCCAAGAGTAGATAACTTCAGAGTTGGACTAGCCTTATAAGAGAATCTCACCACCTCAAAAGACTATGGGGACTATTCACAAGGGACAGTATTCAACTATTAATTGTTCTTTCATTTATTCAGCAATCATTTGTTTGTTTAACCACTGTGTAACCTATACAAGAACAAAACCGTCATGATCTCTGTCATGGAACTCCTAGTCTAGTAGAGCAGAGAGGCACAGACAATTGTAATGCAATGGATGATATGGCAAGGAAAGTATAAGATTCTATTGGGGTGCAGAGAAGGATGCCTAGCTCAGTTTAGTGGGAAGCTCAGGTAAGACTTCTTAGAGATGTCCAGGCTGTCACCTAAGTTCAGTGTAGATGGAATTAGAAGTGGAGAAAGGGACATTTTTGTCAGGTAAGTGACAGAAACCTTGCAAAAGAAAAGACAAATAGTTTAGTCTGAGTGGAAAGTTAGAAAAAGGGTGTGATTTTGAGAGAAGAATGTAGAGAAAGAGGCAAATACAAAAGCCAACAAGTGCCCATGTGTCACACTAAAGAGTTCAGCTTTTAATTCAAGGATAAAGGGAAGCTATAGATATCCTTGTCACTACTTCAGTTCCCAGACACATGATCTCATCTATACCTCATAACAACCTGAAGTCAAGTGGATCAGAGATAGAGCCCATTTTGCAGACAGGGGAATTGAGGCTCAGAACAGTTATGTGATTTGCCCAAAGGCTGTTTCTGAATAATTAACAACCCTAAGTCTGAACTGGAAGCCCTGAATTTCTTGATTTCCAGTTTTAGGCTCCTCATATTAGAATAATCTGTCAAAAACATGTAACTCTTGGAATGTATTCAGCAGTCTTTGTGGTGACAGTATGCACTGTTTATTATGCCGCCTATACCTACTATGACCTTCCTGAGATGTCACTTACTGGACTGAAGTTCCAAAATGGCAGACAAGGTATCCTAGAGAAGATCATCAGCAGTTTCATAAAGGGGTAGTGTATGCTGTGGGAAGTCTGCCAATTTGGTGCTCTATGGATGTGGGGCCTCATTCATTTACCCAAATAGAAACTCAGAAAAGATGCTGGAGAAGAATATACCACATTACACGTTCCTAGATGTGATGATATCTGACTCAGGCCTTGAACAATGTCATGAAAATTCACAAGAGGAAAAGTAGCTGAGCAGGCAGGAAAGAGTATATGGCTTCTGCTTTGTGCCAAAGCAAATAGGAACTAGTAAGAAGTAATAGTTGAAAATGAATCTGGGCTAGGGCTCATTGTGAAAACTCTGTGTGTCCTGCAAAGAAATGAAATTTCTTCTGTAGGCCAGTCATTCTCAGTTGAGACATGTGAAAGATAAATGGCAACATGTGTGACATGCTCTCAAGAGAACCTCAATGATTATATGTAATACATGATACACAGTTAACATTTAGTCACTTTGTCTCCTACTTAAGAAAGCAAATATTAATACAAGGGAGACAGACAAGATCAAAGGAAAAACTTGAACTTCCTATTGTATAATTTTAAGAAAAGTTTCTGTCAATCTCCATGCTTAAGATACTATCAGCATATTAATTGCGGCACCTAACAAGCAATTAAAGAACACCAGTTGAGATGACTAAGGATTTTTTGAACAAAGCAATAACATACTTTGAAGAAGAGAGTGTCAGAGGATGAGATGGTTGGATGGCATCTCCGATGCAATGGGCATGAACTTGGGCAGACTTCAGGAGATGGTGAAGGACAGGGAGGCCTGGCATGCTGCAGTCCATAGTGTCAAAAAGAATCAGACACAACTGGGCAATTGAAGAACATAACATGCTTAGTTTCAGGAGGTGAAATCTAGGTTAAGACATGTTTTGTAAGAATATAATAAAAGATGACACGGAGATTGACTCAAAGCAATATTAGTAGTCGTAGTGATAAATGTATTGAGCACATATTATGTGAACAGAAGTTCTAAAGCAATAGTTTTATATTGTATTATATAATCCTTACATTAGCCCTATAAGCTGAGCACAGTTACCTCATAATATCAATGAAGAAACTGAGACCACGACTCAAATTATTTCTGGCTTAGACCCAAGGTTACCTCAGACCCTGAACTCAAACTACATTTGTTGTCAAAGCCGACAAATTTGATCACTGTCATATAATTTGTTGGTTTTTTTTAAATTTTTTACAGAGTTTTGCTGTCTCCTACTACACATCAACATGAATCTCCCATAAGGATACACACGTCACCCTCCCTGAATCTCCCCCCATCTCCCTCCCCATCCCATTCCTCCAGGTCATCACAGATCCTCTGTTTGAGATCCCCTAGTCCCATAGCATATTCCCCTCCCTTACCCCAATGTCCATAAGACTGTTTTCTATGTCCATCTCTTCATTGCTAATCTGCATATTCATTTATCAGTGCCATCTTTCTAGATTCCATATATATGTGTCAGTATACAATATTTATCTTCCTCTCTCTCTGATATACTTCACTCTGAATCATCAGTTCTAAATTCATCCACCTCATTAGAACTGATTCAAATGCATTTCTTTTTATGGCTGAATAATATTCCTTTGTATATATGTACCACAGCTTCTTTTTTCATTCATCTGTTGATGGACATCTAGGTTGCTTACATGTCCTAGCTATTGCAAATGGTGCTACAATGAAGAAATCAAAACTACAATGACTTATCACCTCACACCAGTCAGAGATGCCATCATCAAAAAGGCTATAAACAATAAATGCTGGAGAATGTGTGGAGAAAAGGGAACACTCTTGCACTGTTGGAGGGAATGCAAATTGATACAGCCACCATGGGAGACAGTATGGAGATTTCTCAAAAAACTAGGAATATAACCACCATATGATCCAGAAGTCCTACTACTAGGTGTATACCCTGAGGAAATCAAAATTGAAAGAGACATATGTACCCCATTGTTTGTTTTATTTTTTATGAAAGGCTTATTTTCTCAGTCTTGGGCAAAGAGGCCCAAGGAACTAAAAAGCAGGCAGCATTACAATTAAGAATAAGGAAGGAGCAAATGGAATTGTCTTTACAGCTACCTGTTTTAGGACAGAGCCCATGGTTTCTTCAGAGCAGCTACTGACTTCCCAAATTTCAAATAAATATTTTGGGGAGGAAAACATATCTTCGCCGACCCCAAACATCTTTCCAAGCCTCTTACTTTCCCTTTCTGTCTCTGGTTAGAGATGGCTTGAGTACAGCAATTCACTGAGTGTCCACAAAGCTTATGAGTGTATTTGTCTATAAAAACATGCAGGCACTGGATCAAAAATCAGAGTACCAACTTCTGCCACTAACCAGCAGGTGAACTTTAGCAGCCCTCATCCTCTTTCTGGCTCTCAGTCTCCCCATCTTTAAAGCAAGAGAGACAAAGATGAGTCTAGTTTCTCCTAGCTCTTATATGCCTTCTTAAATACTGTGAAAGTTTTTTCAGTCTGGAAATTTCCAGGTTTATCTCATCCCCATGCCTGTAATCTTATTACTATATTTTAGAATCTCTACCATAAAAAAAAAAAAAAAACTGATAGTTTCTGCTATACTTGCAGATGTCCTGTCACCATCACCCTTGACAACACACTCCATATTACATTGTTTGTTGTTCCACAGTGGCATGCACTCTACAACATGTCACCTTGCCTAAGACACCTGCCATTCTTAGTAAGAGTATATTTCTACTAATACTTCTTGGGTCATTCTGTACCTGGACAATTTTGATATGGACCAGAGGTGCTGCTAAATATATCTCCTATCTGGTGTAAATATGGGCAGCTGTGATTATCTGGGGAGTCTCTGAGGTGAGGATGGTATGGACTTAATCAATCCTTTAGGTCAGAAACCATGAGTAGGCAATATCATTGTTGGTGTTTTTGTTGTTTAGTCACTGTCATGTTAGACTCTTTTGCAGCCCCATGGACTGTAGCCCACCAGGTTTGTCTGACCATGAGATTTCTCAGGAAAGAATAGCAGAGTGGGTTGTTATTTCCTTCTCCCAGGGATCTTCCCGACCCAGAAATTGAACCTGTGTCTCCTGCATTGGCAGGTGGATTCTTTACCCTGAGCTACCTAGGAAGCCCTAGGCAATGCCATTGCATAAGTACTAATGGCCAAGAGACCATACCAGAGGTCTTCCTTAATTCCTGCGTTACCCTTAGGTTGAAATGATAACTTCCCTTTCTGCCTAAGTTCTTCTTACCCGTTAAGGATTCAGCTCAAAGGTGAAATCCAGAATGTTTTCTGGATTTCCTCAGTGGGAAATCAGTTCTCTCTCCTTTAAAGTTTGAATCTCCTTCCCCTAAGCCCACACTATTGCTTTGGCTTGCACTTCTGTTGTCATTTAAACAGTGCTTTATGCCTTATTATAGAACTTTGATATCAACCATATCATTGGAGACTCATATAAACCCTAAAAGAAAAGTGCACCAGAAATTATTAGTATTTCATTCAAATATGTGACAGGAAGGAATCATTGTTATTTTAGAACGTGGCTAGAGATTTCTATTTCTAGCAATGTGTTTTACTAGATAGCCTGAATGATTCTGACAATGAAAACAATTAAAAGATAAGCTAAAATAAAAACATTTTAAAATTCATTTTTAATTAGTATGATAGTAAAAAAAAAAAAAGAATGAAGTTAAAGCAGGAATGCTGGTGGTAATTGAGTATTAAAGCCAAATTTGAATTTCCACATTAATGATTGCAAGAGGTAAGGAAAATGAGATAAAGACTAGAGCTTGCCCAAGATGAGGAGTCTTATAGAAGATTTCTGCAAAGGCTGGTACTCTCAAAGGCCATACTCTCAATGAGAAGAGTTAAATCTGATTCACAGATGGAGATAACAATTGAAGAAGAATTAAACCTGTTTCACAGAAGTCAATACCAAGGAAACCTTCTTGGCTTGGCCTTGACACTGGGTGGAGGAGAAATAGAAACCTCACATGAAAATTTATAACCATAAGTGACTTTCATATAGTTTTTAGTCCTAATTCAGAATATTAATGAGGTCTGAAAAACCAAAAGATGAGATCCCAGATCAGCAGTTTTCACAGATGACTGGCAAAAGCAAGTCCTCTGTAGAAGAATGCAGCTTCCACCTAAGCCTGAAAATTTTCGATATATAAAATTCTAAGAAAATGAGCATCTAGCAGTCAAAATTTATAAAACAAAGAGACAAGACACCCTGAGTAGCAATCTTCAGAAACAATAAACATCATAATAAGACCCACAGAATATAAAACCATATCATTTAGAAAATAAACTTAAACTGATTAAATATATTTATAAAGTAGTTAAATAGAAGTAAGGAAGAAAAGACTATAAAGAAAAACTAAACATATCAGGAAAAGAATAAAACAGAATTTCTCAAACTAAAAAAGTAGAAGAGTAGAATTAAATATATATTGATAGATTAGAGAACATAATATATGCAACTAAAGAAAGAGTTAAGGAAATGGAAGATGGATGTAAACAAATTGCCCATAATATATAACAGAAAGAAAATGGAAAATATGAGAGATTAGGAGATAAGAAGGTAGTGCAGATA
Source organism: Tragulus kanchil (assembly GCA_022376925.1). Lineage (NCBI taxonomy): Eukaryota > Metazoa > Chordata > Mammalia > Artiodactyla > Tragulidae > Tragulus > Tragulus kanchil. The sequence goes on along the minus strand of JAIOJX010000001.1, from coordinate 73,388,527 downwards.
AATCTAGATGTATATCTAACTAGACTCCCAGAGCACAGTCATGGAGCAGGAAAAAGTCAATATTCAAAGACACAATAACTGATAATTTTTCAGCATTGTTGAAAGACATTTATCTTTAAGACCTACAATCCTGACAAATCCCAAGCTAAGCAAATAAAAGAAATCTACACTAGACACTTCACAGTGATGTTATACAATGCTAAAGAAAAAGAATGTTACAAAATCAATGAGAGGGGAAAACTAGAACAAAGGGTTATCTACAAAGAAATAGCTATTACACTTAAGATTAACTTAATAATAATAATAGGAGCAAAGTGGAAAATGAACTTTGTTGTACTGAGAAAATTCTTTACCAAGAAGAACTAACTTTCAAGTTAAAATAAAAATGTTTTAAGTATGATCCTCATAAAGGCAATTCTGAGTGATGTACTTCGTATATTTGGAGAAAGATCTTGGATAGAAGGTCTGAGATGCAAGCAGTACCAATGAGCAGAGGTATTCATAAACATGTGGCTAATTCTAAATATACATTGACTATATGCAAAAACTATAGTGAGGTCTAATATTGTGGGGAAAAAGCAAGATAGATTTAACGCATTTCAGAACTGCTTATATATTGATAGGGAGTTATTACAGTTATATATTAAAAAAAAAAGTCCTTAATTTGCTGAGAAGAAGATAAAGATACTAACTTTATTTTCTCTTTTTTGAGAGTTACATGCAGTTTTATTTTATATTTTTTGGATAAAAAAATTATGTGTTTTATTTATTTTTTTACAACTCTTTAAAAATATATTTTTATTTTACTTTTGCAGAGTTTTGTTTTTTACTGTTAACACATAAACCCAAACAAATCATAGGTATATCCTTGATGTCTCCCAACTGAACACTACCTTCCCTTCCTATACTACACCTCCAGGTTGTTGCATAACCCCATGTAAGTTCCCTTAGTCTTACAGAGTATTCACAATCACTGTCTCTTTTACATATGGTAATATAGGTTTCCATGTTATGCTTTCCATACCTCTCACTCACTTCTCCCCATGTCCATAAGGCAGAGATTAGGAGATAAGAAGGTAGTGCAGATAAATCTAGATGTATATCTAACTAGACTCCCAGAGCACAGTCATGGAGCAGGAAAAGTCAATATTCAAAGACACAATAACGCATAATTTTTCAGCATTGTTGAAAGACATTTATCTTTAAGACCTACAATCCTGACAAATCCCAAGCTAAGCAAATAAAAGAAATCTACACTAGACACTTCACAGTGATGTTATACAATGCTAAAGAAAAAGAATGTTACAAAATCAATGAGAGGGGAAAACTAGAACAAAGGGTTATCTACAAAGAAATAGCTATTACACTTAAGATTAACTTAATAATAATAATAGGAGCAAAGTGGAAAATGAACTTTGTTGTACTGAGAAAATTCTTTACCAAGAAGAACTAACTTTCAAGTTAAAATAAAAATGTTTTAAGTATGATCCTCATAAAGGCAATTCTGAGTGATGTACTTCGTATATTTGGAGAAAGATCTTGGATAGAAGGTCTGAGATGCAAGCAGTACCAATGAGCAGAGGTATTCATAAACATGTGGCTAATTCTAAATATACATTGACTATATGCAAAAACTATAGTGAGGTCTAATATTGTGGGGAAAAAGCAAGATAGATTTAACGCATTTCAGAACTGCTTATATATTGATAGGGAGTTATTACAGTTATATATTAAAAAAAAGTCCTTAATTTGCTGAGAAGAAGATAAAGATACTAACTTTATTTTCTCTTTTTTGAGAGTTACATGCAGTTTTATTTTATATTTTTTGGATAAAAAAATTATGTGTTTTATTTATTTTTTTACAACTCTTTAAAAATATATTTTTATTTTACTTTTGCAGAGTTTTGTTTTTTACTGTTAACACATAAACCCAAACAAATCATAGGTATATCCTTGATGTCTCCCAACTGAACACTACCTTCCCTTCCTATACTACACCTCCAGGTTGTTGCATAACCCCATGTAAGTTCCCTTAGTCTTACAGAGTATTCACAATCACTGTCTCTTTTACATATGGTAATATAGGTTTCCATGTTATGCTTTCCATACCTCTCACTCACTTCTCCCTCCCCTCCAATGTCCATAAGGCTGTCTCCTGTGTCTGTTTCTCCATTTCTGCTCTGCATATACCTTTATCAGTACCATCTTTATAGATTCCATATACATGTGTTAGTATACTATATTTTGCCTTCTCTTTCTGACTGACTTCACTTTGTATAACAGTTTCTAGATTCACCCACCTCATTGGGACTGATTCATATGCTTTTTATGGCTGAGAAATATTCCTTTGCATATATGTAGCATAGCTTCTTTATCCATTCATTTGCTGATGGACATCTAGATTGTCTCTATATTCTAGCTATTGCAAAAAATGTTGCAATGTGCAGAAGAATCAGTCCTAAAGAGGTGGATGAATCTAGAATCTATTATACAAAGTGAAGTAAGTCAAAAAGAGAAGGACAAGTACAGTATACTAACACATATATATGAAATCTAGTAAGATGGTACTGATATATACACACATAGAGCAGTGATGGAAATACAGACATAGAGAACAGATTTATGGACATTGGGGAGAAGGAAGAGTGGGTGAGAGGCATGGAAAGAGTAACATGGAAAATTTTACTACTGTATGTAAAATATAACTATTCTCAATGTGCTGTGGGGTTAAGGGATCTTACATAGGGGCTATGTGACAGCCTGGAGAGGTGGGATGGGTGGGACTGGAGAGGGGCAAAGGAAGTAGAGGTCAGGGATATACATATGACTGATCTGGGATTATACATATCTGTAAACAACAAAACTATGCAAAAGCAAAAAAAAAAAAGAAATAAAAATAAGTAATAAAAAAAAGTGCTGCAAAGAACATTGGGATACATGTCTTTCAGTTTTGATTTCCTCAGAGTATATGCCTAATAGTGGGACTGCTGAGTCATATGGTGGTTCTATTCCTAGTTTTTTAAAGAATCTCCATACCATCTCCAATGCTGGCTGTATCAACTTACAATCCCACCAACAGTGCAAGAGTGTTCCCTTTTGTCCACACCCTATCCAGCATTTATTGTCTGTACATTTCTGATGATACAATCACTGTCTCTTTTACATATGGTAATATAGGTTTCCATGTTATGCTTTCCATACCTCTCACTCACTTCTCCCTCCCCTCCAATGTCCATAAGGCTGTCTCCTGTGTCTGTTTCTCCATTTCTGCTCTGCATATACCTTTATCAGTACCATCTTTATAGATTCCATATACATGTGTTAGTATACTATATTTTGCCTTCTCTTTCTGACTGACTTCACTTTGTATAACAGTTTCTAGATTCACCCACCTCATTGGGACTGATTCATATGCTTTTTATGGCTGAGAAATATTCCTTTGCATATATGTAGCATAGCTTCTTTATCCATTCATTTGCTGATGGACATCTAGATTGTCTCTATATTCTAGCTATTGCAAAAAATGTTGCAATGTGCAGAAGAATCAGTCCTAAAGAGGTGGATGAATCTAGAATCTATTATACAAAGTGAAGTAAGTCAAAAAGAGAAGGACAAGTACAGTATACTAACACATATATATGAAATCTAGTAAGATGGTACTGATATATACACACATAGAGCAGTGATGGAAATACAGACATAGAGAACAGATTTATGGACATTGGGGAGAAGGAAGAGTGGGTGAGAGGCATGGAAAGAGTAACATGGAAAATTTTACTACTGTATGTAAAATATAACTATTCTCAATGTGCTGTGGGGTTAAGGGATCTTACATAGGGGCTATGTGACAGCCTGGAGAGGTGGGATGGGTGGGACTGGAGAGGGGCAAAGGAAGTAGAGGTCAGGGATATACATATGACTGATCTGGGATTATACATATCTGTAAACAACAAAACTATGCAAAAGCAAAAAAAAAAAAGAAATAAAAATAAGTAATAAAAAAAAGTGCTGCAAAGAACATTGGGATACATGTCTTTCAGTTTTGATTTCCTCAGAGTATATGCCTAATAGTGGGACTGCTGAGTCATATGGTGGTTCTATTCCTAGTTTTTTAAAGAATCTCCATACCATCTCCAATGCTGGCTGTATCAACTTACAATCCCACCAACAGTGCAAGAGTGTTCCCTTTTGTCCACACCCTATCCAGCATTTATTGTCTGTACATTTCTGATGATGGCCATTCTGATTTGAATTTTTCTAATAATGAGCGACCTTGAGCATCATTTCATGTGTTTTCTTGGCCATATGTATGTCTTCTTTGGAGAGATACCTGTTTAGGTCTTTTCCCCATTTTTTGATTTGTTTTTTTTGTTGTTGTTCTTTCAGTGTTGAGTTGTCTAAGCTACTTGTATATTTTGTAAATTAATTATTTGTCAGTTGTTTCATTTGCTGTTATTTTCTTCCATACTGAGGGTTGTCCTTTGATCTTCTTTCTAGTTTCTTTTGTTGTGCCAAAGTTTTTAAGTTTAATTAGGTCCCACTTGTTTATTTTTATTTTTTTTCCATTACTCTAGAAGGCATGTCATAGTAGATCTTGCTTTGATTTATGCCATCGAGTATTTTGCCTATGCTTTCTTCTAAGAATTTTATGATTTCTGGTCTTACAGGTAGGTCTTTTTGAGTTTTTCTTTGTGTATGGTGTTAGGGAGTGTTCCAATTTCATACTTTTACATGCAGCTGTCCAGTTTTTCCAGCACCATTTGCTGAAGAGGCTGTCTTTGCCCCATTGTATATTTTTGTCTCCTTTGTCAAAAAGAAGGTACCATAGGTGTTTAGGTTTATTCCTTGACTCTCTATCCTCTTCCATTGGTCTATATTTTTGTTTTTGTGCCAGTACCATGCTGTCTGGAAGACTGTTGCTCTGTAGTATAGTCTGAAGCTAGGAAGATTGATCGCTCCAGCTCCATTCTTCTTTCTTAAGATTTCTTTGGCTATCCAGGGTCTTTTGTGTTTCCATATGAACTGTGCTATTTTTTTGGTCTAGTCCTGTGAAGAATGCCACTGGTAATTTGATAGGGATCACATTGAATCTGAATATGATATTTGGTAGCATGTTCATTTTCATGATACTGATTCTTCCAACCCGGGAGCATGGAATATCTCTCCATCTGTTTGTGTCATCTTTGATTTCTTTCATCAGTGTCTCATAATTTTCTGTGTACAGTCCTTTTGTCTCTTTAGTAAGTTTATTGCTCCATGTTTTATCCTTTTTGTGGCAACGGTGAATGGGATTGCTTCCTGATTTCTCTTTCTGATTTTTCATTGTTTTTATAGAGGAATGAGAGTGATTTCTGAGAATACACTTTTTCTAACTTTATTTTTATTTAGTTATTTTATTTTTCTAATTTATTGAGATATAATTTACAAACAGGGGCTTCCCCTGGTGGTCCAGTGGGTAAGGACACCACCTTGCAGTGCAAGGGGCGCCAGTTCGAGCCCTGGCCTGGGAAGATCCCACGTGCCGCGGAGCGGCTGGACTGATGTGTCCAATCACAGAGCCGGAGCTCTGGAGCGCATGCGCCCAGAGCCGGCACTATGCAACAGACGCCACCGCGATGGGAGGCCCACAGGAGCCAAAGAACGAAGACAAATGAAAATAGAGAAATGAAAGACCAATAGAAGTGGCACGCCCACTCCCCTCCCTCCCCAACCCGACCCCCGCCCAAAGTAAAAAAAAAAAAAAAAAAAATTTAAAAACAGCACTGTGTAAGCTTATGGTATACAGCATAAAAACTTGACTTTCATATATTGTGATATGATTAATATAGTAAGGTTAGTTAAGATTCATCATCTCATATAGATAGTAAAAAATGTTTTTTCCTTTGTGGTGAGAACTCTTAGGGTCTACTCTCTAAATAATTTTCAAATACATCAAACAACAATGCTACTATAGTTCTCATGTTGTACATTACATCCCCAGTACTTATTTATGTTCTAACTGAAAGTTTGTATATTTTTAACACCTCCATCCTATTGCCCTGCCCTTCTCCCCCTGACTCTGATAACCACAAATCTGATTTCTTTTTCTAAGAGTCTGATTTTTTTTCCTGTCTTTTTAGTGTCTTTTTTTTAATCTCTTGTTTTGTTTCATTTACATTCTACATATAACTGACATGGATTTATGCTTTACTGTCTGACTTATTTCACATAACATAATGCCCTCAAGGTTTATTCATGTTGTCACAAAAGGCAGGAATTTTTGAAGCTGCATAATATTCCATCGTCTATATATATGCATCACAATTTTATTTTTATCTGCACATCTGTTGATAAACACTTAAGTTTTCCCATTTCTTAGCTATTGTAGATGATGCTTCTATGAATGTAATGGTGCAGATATCTCTTCAATATAGTCTTTTTACATATAACCCCACAAGTGGATTGCTTCATAATCTGGTAGTTCTACCTTTAATTTTTTGTGGAACCCCAATACTATTTTTAATGTTCTGTAGATGGGATTGTTTTCTTTACATCTTTTACAGATAATTTGTTGTTAATGTACAGAAATTCTGATATTTATATACTATATATATAGTATATATGTATACTAAGTTTATATCTTGTAACTTTTTTGATCTTGATCAGATATAATGGTTTTTGGGTGTCATCTTCAGGATTTTCTGTATATGCAATTATGCCATCTACAAATAAAGACAATTTTACTTCTTCATTTCCAATTCAGATGCCTTTTCTTTCTTTGAATTGCCTGACTGCTCTGGCTAAGACTTTTAGTGCTATGTTGGAAAGGGGTGGTGACAGTAGGTACATTTGCCTCATTCCTGATCTTAGAGGACAATTTTTCAACCTTTCACCACTTAGTATTATGTTAGCTGTGGGTTTCTTATATATCGTCTTTATTATGTTGAGGTATACTTCTTCTATATCTAATTTGTTAAGAGTTTTTCTTTTTTATAATGAATGGATGTTGAATTTTGCTTGTTAACTTGCCTTTATTAATTCAAATATATACATAATATTGTTGAAAATAACAAATAATTAGAAAGTCTGATGGTCAAATAATGGAAAACATATTTTCTAGGCAGATACCAACCAAATAAATTTTATTTATTTATATTATTGACAGACAAAATTATATGACAAGAGCATTACTAAAAGTAAATAAGTTTGTATTGACAAAAAGTCTAGTTTACCAGGAAGATACCATCATTTAAAATTTGTATGTTTCTTATACAAAGACCTCAAAATATATAAAGCAAAATGTTCAATGACAAGAAAAAGTTAATCATCTTGATATTTTAGTAGGTGATTTTAACATTTTCCAGTCAGAAATTGATAGAGACTAAAACGTAATAAGGATATATAAAGTTTGAGCCACAAAATTAAGAAAAAGATTTTTAGTCATATGTAGAGCTTTAGACCCAACATAGGGGAATGTATATTGTTTTCAAGCACATGTAAAACATTTTTGAAAATAGTCCTTGTGCTGAGCCAAGGGTCAGGAAACTGTAACCCCTGGTGAAATTCAACGTGCAACCTGGGTTGCTCTTTTTATTGTTTAATAGCTTTATTGAGATATAACTTACATACCGCACATTTCTCTCAGTTAAAATGCATGTATAGTTCAGTAGATTTAGTAAATTCACTGAATTTTTCATCCATTGACACAATTATGAAATATTTTCATTGCACTAAAGGAAGCCCCATTCCTCTTAGCTGACACCACCTAATCTCTCCATACCCACTCCCTCTAACCCCAGGCAACCAATAATCTATGATCTGCCTTCATAGATTAACCTACTCTGGACACTCTCTATAAGTAGAATTATAAAGTGTTTGTCCTTTGTGATTGACTTCTTTCATTTGGCTTAATGTCTCCCAAGTTTATCCATACTGAAGCAGGTATCAATATGTCATTTAGTTTAATTCTTAATAGGATTTCATTACATGGACATACTGCAGTTTGTTTATCCGCTCATCAATTGATGGAAATTAAATTGTGTATATTTTCCCACAGCTATGATGAATGCTGACAACATTTATGTATAAGATTTTGTGTGGACATTGTTTTCATTTCTCTAAAGCATGTAAGTAGATGTGAAATTGCCAAGTCACATAGCAACTCTTTATTTAGAATTTTGAGGAACTGCCAGCCTATTTTCCATAGTTGCTGCAACAGTTTACATTTCCACCAACAGTGTGGAAGATTTCCAATTTTTCCATATCCTCACCAGCACCTATTACCATTTTCTGATCATTGATATTTTGGTAGGTATAAATGAAGTGGTTTTGATTTGCATTTCCTTGATGATTAATGGCACTGACCATCTTTTTGTGTGTCTGTTGGCCATTTGCACATATTCTTTTGAGAAATATTTGTTCAAATCATCTGACCATTTCAAATTGGCTTGTCTTTGTATTACTGATTTGCAACATCATTTATATATTCTAGACATAAGGTCCTTATCAAATGTATGGTTTGCAAAAATTTCCCATTATTCTGTAGAATGTTTTTTTCACTTTCTTGAGAGTGTTCTTGAAGTGCAAATGTTCTTCATTTTGATGATGTCCACTTCATCATTTCTTTTATTGCTTTTCCCTTGGCATCATTTCTAAGGTATCATTGCCTAATTCATGGTCACAAAGATTTGTGCTTATCTTTTCTTTTAAGATTTTCACAGCTTGAACAGTTACATTTAAGTCTTTGAGTTAATTTTTGTGCATAGAGTGATGGGAGTCCAATTTCATTATTTTGCACGTGGATATTGGTTTGTCCCTGCACGATTCCCTCAAAAGACTGTTTTTCCCCATTGAATTTACTTAGCACTTTTGTTAGAAATTGACTGGTAATACATATAAAGATTTATTTCTTTACTCTCAATTCTATCCCATTGATATAAATCTCTGTCCTTATGCAAATACTATATTCTCTCAATCAGTGCCATTTCATATTTTATCACCACATGGACAGAAATCCTACAGCCTACTTCCTGTCAAAAAATCTCCTTAATGACTGACTTTTCATCCTACTCTTCTCTAGGCCTCAGGATAAGATATACCCATATAGAAAATTAATTTAGTTGGTTCCAGGTCCTCATTCATTTCATTATCCTTCCTTCTCTCTCATATCTCATTCTGTCTTTGTCTCTTTTTCCTATCTGTCCCCTCCCCTCTCAGTTGTCCAACCTTTCTCCTTCCCTCTTTGTGCTTCCTTTTCTTTTATTTTTTCTATCTTTTTTTTCTCTCTCTATTGTTCTCCCATATCTTGGTCTTTTTCTTTCTCATTTTACTGCCCCATTCTGCCCTCCCAGTTCAGTCTTACTCTCTCTCCAACCTCAATCTCTCTCTTTTCCCCTAGTCTTCTAGGGGAAATCTGTGGACTCTCCTAGTTCCTATATTTTAGGATCTTGGCAAATCCTGGCAGGTGCCTGTACAAAACCATCTAAAGACTGTAGTTATCTTTGAATTGTACTAGGACCAATCTCTACATCAAAGAGCTCTCAAACGCTGCTTCAAAGATTTCAATTTAACAAATATTCATAGAGAAACCACATATGTCAGACTTATACACAGTTTCTGTATACATAGTTATTCATTGACTCTTCATATCAAATTTGCAAATCAATAAGGAACTATTATCTCCATATCACAGAAGGGAAACCAAACTGAGAGTTGAAGTTAATTGCAGAAAGTAGGCAAGATTATAATTGCATATTAGAATAAGATTTGTGTCTGGTTCCATAGCCAATGCTATTTTCACTGTGCTAAACTGGGAATGATCGATATATATCTTCTAGAGCTAAAACCAAGAGTAAAAGTGGAGTATAGGTGTAAAGAGAGGTTGGAAGAGAGAGGAATAACCAAATGGCATAAACCCAGTTCCCATTCTGCCCAATCCAACTAAATTTTGTCACATCCTTGACTTCATTTTTAGACCTCTTCCTACCCCAAGTCTTCAGACAGTCTTGATCAAGAAAGCAAGAATTTTAGAAGTTTTATTTCCTTAAGTGAATGCAGCCTAGAAAGAGGTTACTTTCCTCACTGGGACCAGACATTGGCTTACTGACATTATATCTACTACTTCCACTAGTTTATTTTTGCTGCTTGTTTGAATTTGACATGTGGTAGGTGAAGAATGAGATATAAATATCTATACAACCCTTAAGATTCAGTATTCTTTACCTTACTGAGTGCTTGTCCAATATATAGTCTTGGCCTCTTGCCTGGATTTCCTGCTTCATGGATCTATAGGCCTGGGACTCTGAACACATGCTCATAACTACCTCACATTTTAGCCTTCCTCCTCTTAGATTAGGTTTCACTACTGCGCCTTCCATTCCTCCCATCTGTTACCCACAGCTAGATCTTGCATCACTTATCATGCAAGATGTGTAGTAGTCTGAAATTCTCCCCTATGTCGTTTTTCCCTGACCAGGCTATCTGTATCTTGGGCCCTAACATTGTAGTCAGGATAGTCTTTCCTTGGGGTATCTTCTTTCCACCAAGCCCACATCACCAAGGTCTTGGTAACCCTGGAACTTTTGTGACCGGGTCATGAAGAAATCAGAGTATAACCTTAAATGAAAGTCTGATCCTGATCTCCTCCCCCACCACATTATCTTGCTTCTACTGCCACGGTCCAGACTGGAATTAATTAGGTAGTACACGTTTTTCAGGTACAGCATAACCTTTCCATGGGGAACTCTGAGTGACAGATTCTAATTTATAAGCTTTATTCTGGTGCATTGGCAAACACTGCTACGCTCAGACTGTATCATTTGAAGGTTATAGCATTTAGACCCTAAAGCTCTTAATTTTATTGGAAATGGGAGAAAAAATGTCATACAAATATTTCATTTTGAAGCATAATGATTTCAACACACACCTCTTACTGCAGTAATTGCTACCTACCCACTTGCATCATAATTTGATAGTCAATTACAGAAAGGCCCAACTCCCTGTTATGTCATTTTTTGGTGTCTTAGAGCAGCAGAAGTGGGCTTCCTCTTCCCCCATGATGGTTTTCATAATATCATTTTCCCTGTGTACACATAGACTGGAGTGGAGGAATTCCTTTCGGTGCAAGTTTAGCATTTCAGTATATTAAGTGTAAACTAGAATGTCCTTCCAAATATAGTGGAGCCATTGAAACTTATTACTGAGTAAGAGTCCCCTGATAGGCAAGCTGGCAGAAACACCTTTATCATTCCAACCTAGATGAAGTAATTGTTGCTTAGAAGAAAAAGAAGAAAGAGAAACCAACAAGCAAAATGGCACAGAGAGTTTGGTACTAAGAGAGATGAAGGGAGAGAACTTGGAATCCCAAGAGGGCCACTGGATGGAAAAGTCCAGTGAGAAAGGCTGAAAAGTGAGATTAGGGGCAAAAGACTATGCTGGAATGATATGATAATGAAATAGGAAATAGTGGAGAAGTTGTTTGGGTAAAATGTGATTCTGGAGAAAACACTGGACATGCAAACTAGAAATGATACAATGTAAGCTCATTTCCATTGGGGTATCTTCTGTTCCACCAAGGCCCCTAACATTGTAGTCAGGATAGTCTTTCCTTGGGGTATCTTCTTTCCACCAAGCCCACATCACCAAGGTCTTGGTAACCCTGGAACTTTGTGACCGGGTCATGAAGAAATCAGAGTATAACCTTAAATGAAAGTCTGATCCTGATCTCCTCCCCCACCACATTATCTTGCTTCTACTGCCACGGTCCAGACTGGAATTAATTAGGTAGTACACGTTTTTCAGGTACAGCATAACCTTTCCATGGGGAACTCTGAGTGACAGATTCTAATTTATAAGCTTTATTCTGGTGCATTGGCAAACACTGCTACGCTCAGACTGTATCATTTGAAGGTTATAGCATTTAGACCCTAAAGCTCTTAATTTTATTGGAAATGGGAGAAAAAATGTCATACAAATATTTCATTTTGAAGCATAATGATTTCAACACACACCTCTTACTGCAGTAATTGCTACCTACCCACTTGCATCATAATTTGATAGTCAATTACAGAAAGGCCCAACTCCCTGTTATGTCATTTTTTGGTGTCTTAGAGCAGCAGAAGTGGGCTTCCTCTTCCCCCATGATGGTTTTCATAATATCATTTTCCCTGTGTACACATAGACTGGAGTGGAGGAATTCCTTTCGGTGCAAGTTTAGCATTTCAGTATATTAAGTGTAAACTAGAATGTCCTTCCAAATATAGTGGAGCCATTGAAACTTATTACTGAGTAAGAGTCCCCTGATAGGCAAGCTGGCAGAAACACCTTTATCATTCCAACCTAGATGAAGTAATTGTTGCTTAGAAGAAAAAGAAGAAAGAGAAACCAACAAGCAAAATGGCACAGAGAGTTTGGTACTAAGAGAGATGAAGGGAGAGAACTTGGAATCCCAAGAGGGCCACTGGATGGAAAAGTCCAGTGAGAAAGGCTGAAAAGTGAGATTAGGGGCAAAAGACTATGCTGGAATGATATGATAATGAAATAGGAAATAGTGGAGAAGTTGTTTGGGTAAAATGTGATTCTGGAGAAAACACTGGACATGCAAACTAGAAATGATACAATGTAAGTCAGAGTTGGAAGGTAGACCTGAGGGTCAGTTCTAGCCAAAATTCTGGTGGTGACATCCAAACCTACCATGAAGAGCTACATTTCTTTGAAGATGACAGGGGAAGAATGAACCAAACTCAACTAGAGGTTAGTTTTTAATGGTCAGAAATTTGGCTTGAACTTTCTATTAGACTGTATACTACAAGGACTACAGGGACAGAATTTGTCCTTGTCAGTGTAAAAGGGCCTGGCTTTTCCCAACAAAATTCTGGTGAAAAGGAGGCTGTAAATAATTACTTAAGGAAACAGGTGTTTAAGTAAAAAGGGTTGGAGATGCCTTTCCTACCTTTAATTTCATATGGAGCTTTGGCTCCCTTTCTCCTCTTCTCCCCCAAAAGTCTTCATCATAGTCAAAAATATCTGTGTTCCAGTCCTCATTCTATCATCAGATGACAGTGGATGAGTCACTTTATGAGCCTCAGTTTCCCTTTCTGCAAACTGAAAATCGTATCACAATATTATCATTGAGGTTTCTCAGCATTAAGTAAATTTAATGCACCTCTCTCTCCTGCTGACCAAAAGAGAGCAATACAACAAATCCCAAGATTATTGTACCTCTTACCCTTTGCTGCTGGGTGGTCTGGGCTTTGAGACAAATTGTTCTTCTATTGGAAAAGTGGAGTAAGGGTCTGGTAACCTTTACCAGGTTGAGGAGATGATGGATGCCAGGGTAATGGAAACATTACCAGAGTTAAGGGCATTCTTGAGTGGAAGTGGAGAACAGATGGCAGCTATAAAAATGACCAATGCAGCTGAGAGATCACCTATGTCCTGCTCATCACCTTTAGCACACCCTACATTGACATAGAAAGTGTATTTGATCTACATCAGATAAAAGTTGTCTGGTTCTGAGTCATCTAGATTTGCTGACACCTGTCACAAATCCTTCTCTCTCCCTTCCTCTTCCCTGGCTCTACGATACTCTTTGAAATAGTTATGAAAGCCATACTTTCTGGGGCTCTACTAGGCCTCCAGACTTCCATTCTCTTTACCAACAATTGTGGGTATGTTAGGGAGAGTGTGTGTGTCCATGATTGCCAAGTTGTTTCAGTCATGTTGAACTCCTTTCAACCCTATAAACTAGCCCACAAGGCTCCTCTGTCCATGGAATTCTCCAGACAAGTATACTAGAGTGAGTTGTAATGCCCTTAGCCTAGATTTTAGCAAATATGGAAGAGGTCACTAGAATTTGTATAATGCTGATGATGTTCTGAACATAGCCAAATATGTGACATTTGTTATCTCATTTAATCTTTACAGATGAGAAAACTAAAGCAGATAGGAAGGTGATAAACTTATGAAAAGTCACATAGTTAAGAAGCAACAGAGTCAAGATTTCGGCTTTCTGACTCCAAATCCAATGTTCTTGGCCACTATGAACACCTCTGCGAAAGCCTAACCCTCTGATTCCACTTCAGTCAGGTCTATGTAGAAAATGTCCTTTTCTAGTTTCATATATTCATAGACCATCAATTATGGTGGAGATGAGGAGACATTTACAGATAACTTTCACTCAATGTCACACTAAGCATTCTTTTAGTTTTCATACTTCAGCCTAAATAATCAGGGAGTAGGTACTGATTACTGCTGTTTTCACTGTTATTCCATAGATCTCTCAGCTTCACAGTATCTGCTTAAATAAGTTGTCTTCTTTGACCTGGACAAGATGCCAGAGTACAGACTCTCTTCTTTCTTATTCTCATCCTGATGCCATTATCCCTGTAAAGATCAGCACTCATTCCTATTCTTCATCTAGAGTCCCCTGGGTATGCAGATAGGCAGAAGCACCCCTGTTCTAGCCTGTATGGAGTAACTGCTGCCTAGAAGGATCCTTGGTCTTGTATCCATGGATGCCAGAAATGGAGCCTAAAGGTCCACCTTCTGTGCCCTTCATTGATTTCCCCATATGAAGCTAGAGTTTCTAATAAGATAGGCCACCAAAGTTGACTAATTTTTGCCATTTGACTCTGACCTGGCCCAATCCTGCACCTTGGAAGAATGATGAGCCAGCCAGGCCTGAGAGCTCAGCCACAGCTGTTCTGGGAGCCCACAGCTTGTGCCTGGCTCATTCCCTAGCCCTGTAGTTTTATTAGCTTCATTTTTTTATGTGCTTTTTAACTTTCTGAATGCAGCCAAAACCAACATCAAATAACTTCAAGGAACAAAAGTTCATGATTCCCCAAGCCCCTAATGCTCAGCCCCCCAAGTCACTTAGAGGCAGGGTGGGCAGAATGCACCATAGTTTTCCCCTGCCTGTCTTTTCAGAGGGTGGAGAAGACTGCTGCTGCTCTGTGAGCTATTCTCAGACACTGCTGCTTCAGAATTCACTGTGAGAGACGGTTTCAGGTCACCATAACCCAAAGAGCAGAAGGAAGGGAAAGAAGTGGGGGTGTTGAGAAAACCCAGCCAGCAAGCAATCCTCAGATTCCAGCCTCCCTGAAGCCATAAGCGCTGGGTCTAATGGTCCTGGCCAGTGCCTGCTGGGAAGGACAGTTGGAGAAACCAACCCCCTGCCTGTCTGCCTCCTTGCCTTGCTCACTGCTTTTCTTCCTTTTTCCTATTTCCTTCCAGGGCCAGCTAGGAACTAGCATTGCAGAAGGCCTCCCAGATGGTCTGCAAATCCCAGCCACACCAAGGGATTCACCAGTCCCTTCTCTTCAGCTCTTAGGTAGTGAAGCCAAGAACTGCAGACAAGTCTGGGAAATTTCCCAGTACTACAAGCTTGACACTGGGCCTGAAATCAGATGTAAAACCAAGCTGCCTGTGTTGAAGGAGTTCCTCAACCTAGGGAAATTCAGGAAACACGTTCAATTTATAGCTTTCCTGACCTTTGAGGCTAGGAGGTATAGGCAGGACTCTGGGACTGACTGAACAGAGTCATGGCCTTTTAGTAGAGCCATGTAATTTAGTCCTGAGTGTGCATACTTGAAATGTTCTTTGTTTTACATGATCTCAGAATTTCCCAGAATCATAGAAACTTCCTTTGAACATATTCTCCTGAAGTGGAACTTTCCTAATTTTTTAAAATAGTTAAATAATATGTTGAGATTTTGCTTGCTAAGACTGATGAAGAGATTTTTGAGGTTGCAAAATCTGAGATTTTTGAGGCAAAGCAAGACCATATGACAAAAGGAAGTCAATTCTAGAATTTTTGTTATGTGCTTAATCCCTTAGAAAACAAGGGCTTAGATCCTGCCGCTGTGCCCCACTACCCCAATTAGAATCTGTCTAAATCTTTGCTGTCCTCATCTGTAACGTGGATAGAGGGTCATTAGATACCCTAATACCTTGACATATTATTATTATTTAACCTCCGAGTTTTCTTCTTTTCCCTTCTTAATGAAAATATTTAATAAGTTAATATTTCCTCTGTATATAATTATGAGCCTATATATTTATAGAACTTCCATCTCTATCTACTTTCTTACCTATATACTTACCTGTGTTAAGCATAGCATTTAGTACATTAATTTCTTACAATTAACTAGATGATAATTCCTATTTTCATTGCAATCACATTCTTTTGTCATAAAACAAACTCAAAATATAGGTTAATCTAGAGACAGGTCAAAAAATATTAGAAAGTCTTATTAAGATCCCCATCCTCCCTGCCCACCTTCAGCACTGAGAAGTCAGAGACAAGAAAAGAGAAAGTTGAAGGAAAGTCCAGGCAGTCTTGCAGCCTCTAGCACATAGCAGGGAGACAGGTAAGAGAGGAAGCATTTAGGCCACCTTCCCATCTATTTCTCTTCATTTATCAAGTTATATCAGAAATTCCCAAACTTTCTTGATTACCAGCACCTTTAGCATCTCATTATTTTTTCATAGCGTCTGTAAGTCAAAAGAAATATCCAATAGTTCCATTTATTAAATAGCTGAGTTCAAACAAGTCAAAAAGTGTGCATGTCTTAATAACTTAGTAGCTCTTAGAAATAATGCATGCACATTGAAAGAAAAATATTTATACACATTTTAATATATGGTAAGATATTATTTTATATCATTTTAAATAGTTATATTTTGGAAGTTGTATAGTTTCTCAAATCTTTGAATCAGATTGAATATCACTATTTTCACACCTTGTCCCATAAAGATTTTCATCCAGTAACTGATTTTTATCACTACAGCCATGAAAAAGAACATCACACAATAAACTGTTGAAACTTTGAAGTACCTCAAGCTATTAGCTTGCAGAATGTCTGAAAGATGTCAAGTTCTACTGTGTTTCTCAAAAAATTAAAATACGTCACATTTCCCTGAAAAACCTAAACTCATAATGTAGGAATCCCATCATTATAGATTCTTGGACATACTTGGTTGTAACTGCCTCCTTTTCCTCTCCACTGGCTGAAATGTCTTTTCTTAGTTCTGTTTCCCCAACATGTCCTTTGTTGCATTTGCAATCAGAAATAGAATAAAATTGCTGCTGAAAATGTGTTCCATTTTCCCCTTCTACTATACGCATCACATTGAGCTGGGGCTAACTTTTTTAAATTGTGCCTCTGACATCCTCAACGGGTTAGAAAATATTTTAAAACCTGATAACAATTAGTGATGGTGAGAAATGGAGTAAACGGAACTTTCATATCCTGTTGGTGGCAATGCAAATTGATATAAACACTTAGTGAAGATGCATTGAATTATTTACAAGAGATGGACATGTTGTTTGTTGTTCAGTCACTAGGTAACCCTGTGGACTAGAGCCCACCAGACTCCTCTGTTCACGGGATTTTCCAGGCAAGAATACTTAAGTGAGTTGACTTGCTTTCCTCCAAGGAAATTCCTGACCAAGGGATTGAACCCACATCTCTTGCACTTCAGTTGGATTCTTTACCACTGAGCCACCAGGAAAGCCCAAAGGTAGAGATGACAGAGAATCAAATCAGTAAACTTGGGGACAAAACAATAGAACTCACATAACATGTAAAACAGAGAGAAAATAGACTAAGAAAAATTAATCTGCGGAGACCTGTGAGACAATAACAAAAGATCCAACATTTGTATTTTTGAGATCCAGGAAACTGAGGAACAAAAGAGATACATTTTTAAGTACTGGAAGGAAGTAACTGTCAGTCTAGTTTTCTATATCCACTTAAATTATACATCATTATGCAAGGAAAATAAAGACATTCTAAAATGAAGAAAAAATTGAGAGAATTTCTTATCAGTATACCTAGCTTTAAAGAATGGTTAAAAGTTCTCTGGATGTAAAGTAAATGATGACATAAGAAAACTTAGAACCATGTAAAGGAAAGAACAATGGAATGGGTAAAATTAGGGCTGAATATAGTAGACTATCTTACTTCTCATGAGCTTCTTAAATCAATATTTTGCTTAAATGCTCCATGTTTCTCTACTGTGTTTCTCAAAAAATTAAAATACGTCACATTTCCCTGAAAAACCTAAACTCATAATGTAGGAATCCCATCATTATAGATTCTTGGACATACTTGGTTGTAACTGCCTCCTTTTCCTCTCCACTGGCTGAAATGTCTTTTCTTAGTTCTGTTTCCCCAACATGTCCTTTGTTGCATTTGCAATCAGAAATAGAATAAAATTGCTGCTGAAAATGTGTTCCATTTTCCCCTTCTACTATACGCATCACATTGAGCTGGGGCTAACTTTTTTAAATTGTGCCTCTGACATCCTCAACGGGTTAGAAAATATTTTAAAACCTGATAACAATTAGTGATGGTGAGAAATGGAGTAAACGGAACTTTCATATCCTGTTGGTGGCAATGCAAATTGATATAAACACTTAGTGAAGATGCATTGAATTATTTACAAGAGATGGACATGTTGTTTGTTGTTCAGTCACTAGGTAACCCTGTGGACTAGAGCCCACCAGACTCCTCTGTTCACGGGATTTTCCAGGCAAGAATACTTAAGTGAGTTGACTTGCTTTCCTCCAAGGAAATTCCTGACCAAGGGATTGAACCCACATCTCTTGCACTTCAGTTGGATTCTTTACCACTGAGCCACCAGGAAAGCCCAAAGGTAGAGATGACAGAGAATCAAATCAGTAAACTTGGGGACAAAACAATAGAACTCACATAACATGTAAAACAGAGAGAAAATAGACTAAGAAAAATTAATCTGCGGAGACCTGTGAGACAATAACAAAAGATCCAACATTTGTATTTTTGAGATCCAGGAAACTGAGGAACAAAAGAGATACATTTTTAAGTACTGGAAGGAAGTAACTGTCAGTCTAGTTTTCTATATCCACTTAAATTATACATCATTATGCAAGGAAAATAAAGACATTCTAAAATGAAGAAAAAATTGAGAGAATTTCTTATCAGTATACCTAGCTTTAAAGAATGGTTAAAAGTTCTCTGGATGTAAAGTAAATGATGACATAAGAAAACTTAGAACCATGTAAAGGAAAGAACAATGGAATGGGTAAAATTAGGGCTGAATATAGTAGACTATCTTACTTCTCATGAGCTTCTTAAATCAATATTTGTAAGTGAACCAAAAATTCTAAAATCTGGTATAGTGCCCAATGGATGCAGAAGAGATATTTAACAAATTATGTTTTTAAAGTGGGGAGGATAAAAGGACCTAAAGAAAGTAAAGCTGATGCACTTAAGTTGAAATAGTGAAATGGTAGCAGAAAGCTGTGATAAGATATATAGGTATATTGTAATATCTAGAGCCATCATTAAGAAAATGATACAGTGATGTGGTAAAAAAGCGCTATAAATAAATCAAGATGGAATCATAAAAATGTGCAAATAACCCAGAATAATGTTAAAAAAGAGAGAATGGGAACAAGAAACAGAGAAATCAAAAGGGAAAAAATATGACAAGATAACATATCAATAATTAACTTAAATGTAAATAGTCCAAATGTAATTAAGAGGCAAATATTCATAGGGTGGAAAAATAACTTATCCAATGAAATACTTCCTATATACTGTGATGTCACTAAGAAGAAAGCAAAAGGATAGAAAAGATATGTCATACAAATATTCATTTAAAAACCAAGAACAGCTAAAATTAATATAAGATGAAGTGTATTTCCATGCAAAAAAAAGTACTAGAGGCTCTCCCCTGGTAGTACAGTGCATAGGAGTCTGCCTTCCAATGCAGGTAACACGGGTTCAATCGCTGGTTTGGAAAGATTTCACGTGCCATGGAGCAATAAAGTCTGTGCACCACAACTACTGAGCCTGTGTGCTGCAACAGCTGCAGCCCGTGTGCCTAGAGCCTGTGCTCTGCAACAAGAGAAGTCACCATAATGAGAAGCCCATACACAGCAACTAGTAAGTAGTCCCTGTAGTCCAAAACTAGAGAAAGCCTGAGTGCAGCAATGAAGACTCAAACCAACAGAGACCAAAAAAATACATTTTGCAGAGATAAAAGTATCAGTCCACTAGGAAAATATGCACTCCTAAATCTGTATGCATCAAACAACTATGCATCAAAACATAAGATTCAAAAAACTGATAGAGCAGAAAGAATAAATATTGTAGTAGAGGACTATAGTGCCTTGTTTTCAGAGATTCATAGAGCCACCAGATAGAAAACCTAAACAATACAATAAACCCAAATAATTTTATATATGCATTTAATATACCTCTGACAAAGAATAGCATCTATGGAGAACTCTCAAACTTCAATAGTAAATAAACAATACAAGGAGAAAATGGCCAAAAGGTATGAAGGGAGCATTTCACTGAAGAGGTAGTACAGATGACAAATAAGCACATGAAAAGATATTTAATGTAATTAGACATTTGGGAAATGCAAACAAATGCAATGAAATGCCATTGCACGTTCATCAGAATGACTAAAGTAAACAGCGGAAACATCAAATGTTGGTGAGGATATGGACAAACCATACAATTCATGTACTTTTGGTGAGAAAGGAAATAATACAACCACCTTGGAAAAGATTGTTGGTAAATCTTACAAAATTAAGCATGTGTTTACCTGAAAGCCCAGAAATTGATTTTATGTACACTTACACCAAATTAATTAAAAGTAGGTTCACACTAAAACCTATGCACTAACGTGCATACTAGCTTTATTCCCAATGGTCTAACCCAAACTGGATACAACCCATGGGTCCTTACGCTGGTGAATGATTAAGCAAACTGTACTACATCCATACCATGGAATACAATATAAAGCATAGAACAATTGATACACTCAGCAGTTTGGATGGATCTCTAGGGAGTTATGCTGAGTGAAAATAGTCATTCCAGAAAGGTCACATGCATGATCCCATTTGCATAATATATTGAAATAAGAAAGATTACAGAAATAGGGAACACACAGAGCAGATTAGCAGTTTACAGTGTTCAGGAGTGGGTAGACTGTCATGGGGCAAGGAGGTGAGTGTGGGTATAAAAGGCCAATAGGAGGGACACCTGTAGGGACAGAACTATTCTCCATCTTGACTGTATCAGTATCAATATCCTGGTTGCAATGTAGTACTATAGTTTTGCAAGTTGTTATTATTGAGGAAAACTGGTATAAGAATCTCTTTTACATCATTTCTAAAATTGCATCTAAATCTACAATTACTATAAAATAGAAAGTTTAATTTTACAAAAAAAGAGACATGGGTATCCCAAAAGCCATACAGCAATTATTTCTGGGAGAATTGATAGGATTATGACCAAGGAAGGTCACATAGAATTGTTTCTGTGATCTTTGCAATGCATTATTTATTAACTTAGGTGATGGGTTATATGTGTTTCATTATATAAATATTCATTGATTACACAATTTTTATGCAGCTTTCTACATGCATGTTGTCTATCATAATGGAAAAATTACTTGAAATGTACATTGGCATATTTTCATTCACTTGCTTAAAATTCTCCAGTGATTTCCTTTGTGCATAAGACAAAATCCAAACACCTTAACAAAGCCTATGGGGCCTTCTTCACCAATCATTTTCCTCCTTATTCATGTGCTCCTGATGCTGTTGTTCAGACACTAAGCCACGTCTGACTCTTTGCAACCTCATGGACTGCAGCACACAGGGTTTCTCTTTTTTTTTTTTTTTTTTAAGGATACATAGTTCATTCAAAACTGAAATATGCCAATGAGAAAGGAGAATTCCTTAAAAAGGACATCTTGATTTATTATTTTTTTAAACTTTTATTTTACTTTTAACTTTTACAGAGTTTTGTTGTTTACAGATATGTATGTTCCCATGTTAGTTATACTAACACATATATATGGAATCTAGTAGGATGGTGATGATGGCACATGCAGTGAAGCAATGGAGAAACAGACATGGACAGTAGACATATGGACATTGTGGGGAAGGAATAGTGGGTGGGAGGTATAAAGGAAGTAGCATGAAGGCCTGTACTATCATATGTGAAGAAAATAGCTATAGTCATTGCTCTGTGAGAAAAGGGGATCCTTCAGGGGTGCTGTGTGATGGTCTGGAGGGGTAGGATGGGGGGGATATACATATGACTAATCTGGGAACATACATATCTGTAAAGGCTTCCCTTTAATTGTCTCCCAGGTTTTCCTCAAATCCATATCTGTTGAGTCGATGATGCTATCTAACCATATCATCCTCTGTTGCCCCCTTCTCATTTTGCCTTCAGTCTTTCCCAGTGCACTGACTCACTGGTCATTTCCAGTGAGTCAGCTCTTCACATCAGGTGGCCAAAGTATTGGAGCTTCAGCTTCAGTATCAGTCCTTCCAATGAATATTCAGGGTTGATTTCCTTTAGGATTGACTGGTTTGATCTCCTTGCAACCCAAGGGACTCTCAAGAGTCTTATCCAGAACCATAGTTTGAAAGCCTCAATTCTTTGGTGCTCAGTCTTCTTTATGGATCACCTCTTATATGACTACCGGAACAACCATAGATTTGACTATATGGACCTTTGCCAGCAAAGTGATGTCTTTGCTTTTTAATATGCTAAGTTTGTAATAGCTTTCCTTCCAAGGAGCAAGCATCTTTTAATTTCATGGCTGCAGTTACTGCCCATAGTGATTTTGGAGCACAAGAAAATAAAATTTCACTGCTTCTACTTTTTTCATTCTATTAGCCATGAAGTGATTGGACTGGATGCCATGATGTTAGTTTTTTGAATATTGAATTTTTTTTTTTTTGTTGTTGTTGTTCATTCTTTTTTTTTCCCCACAATCACAAGGGTTTTTTTTTATTTTGCTTTTTTGATTTTACAGAGTTTTGTTGCTTACGGATATGTATAATCCCAGATTAGTCATATGTATATCCCATCCCCCCATCCCACCCCTCCAGGCCATCACATAGCCCCATGTACGATCCCTTAGGCCCACAGTACATTGACAATAGTTATCTCTTTTACATAAGATAGTATAGGGTTCCATGTTGCTCTTTCCATATCTCTCATCCACTTTTCCCTCTCCCCAATCTCCATGAGTCAGGAACCAGCCTAAATTGATATGAACAATTAAGGAGACATTGGCTCAGTCCCAACAGAACGAACAGATGACTGAATCTGCAGGTGTGGCTTTTCCAGAACTGGGCGATGTGGTCAGAATGCAGTTTACCTTTGTCTGCTTCTCATCACTGCAGATTTTTGGAGTAGATTCTACCTTCAAGGCAACTTTTTCACTCTCTTCTCTCACCCTCATCAAGAGGCAATCTAGTTCTTCTTCACTTTCTTCCACTGGAGCGATATCATCTGAATATCTGAGGTTGTTCATATTTCATCCAGAAGTTTTCATTCCAGTTAATGATTCATCCAGCCTGGCATTTTGCACAGTGTTCTCTGCCTACAAGTTAAACAAACAGGGTGACAATATACAGCTTTGACGTATTCTTTCCCAAGTTGAAACTAGTCAGTTGTTCCGTGTTCAGTTCTAACTATTGCTTCTTGACCTACATACTGGTATCTCAGGAGAAGAAAGGTAATAAGGTAAGGTAATATAGTCTCAGGTAAGGTAATATATTCTCAACATAGTAGAGCCTTTTCAGATCTTTCCATCACAGAAATTTTACATGAGCTTTTCCATCAACTTAGAGAATTAATTTTACCACTTTTCCTGTCCTTCACCTACAGATTTAACTCAAACCTCCCAGAATTTATCAAATTCAGTGATACGACTTTTCCTTCTTGTTAAGACTTTCATAATTTATAATAATATATTTTAAATATTTTGAGTACTAGGAGCATAAAATTTCACTTTTTGGCTGCAGTTACTGCCCATAGTGATTTTGGAGCACAAGAAAATAAAATTTCACTGCTTCATTTCATTCTATTAGCCATGAAGTGATTGGACTGGATGCCATGATGTTAGTTTTTTGAATATTGAATTTTTTTTTTTTTGTTGTTGTTGTTCATTCTTTTTTTTTCCCCACAATCACAAGGGTTTTTTTTTATTTTGCTTTTTTGATTTTACAGAGTTTTGTTGCTTACGGATATGTATAATCCCAGATTAGTCATATGTATATCCCATCCCCCCATCCCACCCCTCCAGGCCATCACATAGCCCCATGTACGATCCCTTAGGCCCACAGTACATTGACAATAGTTATCTCTTTTACATAAGATAGTATAGGGTTCCATGTTGCTCTTTCCATATCTCTCATCCACTTTTCCCTCTCCCCAATCTCCATGAGTCAGGAACCAGCCTAAATTGATATGAACAATTAAGGAGACATTGGCTCAGTCCCAACAGAACGAACAGATGACTGAATCTGCAGGTGTGGCTTTTCCAGAACTGGGCGATGTGGTCAGAATGCAGTTTACCTTTGTCTGCTTCTCATCACTGCAGATTTTTGGAGTAGATTCTACCTTCAAGGCAACTTTTTCACTCTCTTCTCTCACCCTCATCAAGAGGCAATCTAGTTCTTCTTCACTTTCTTCCACTGGAGCGATATCATCTGAATATCTGAGGTTGTTCATATTTCATCCAGAAGTTTTCATTCCAGTTAATGATTCATCCAGCCTGGCATTTTGCACAGTGTTCTCTGCCTACAAGTTAAACAAACAGGGTGACAATATACAGCTTTGACGTATTCTTTCCCAAGTTGAAACTAGTCAGTTGTTCCGTGTTCAGTTCTAACTATTGCTTCTTGACCTACATACTGGTATCTCAGGAGAAGAAAGGTAATAAGGTAAGGTAATATAGTCTCAGGTAAGGTAATATATTCTCAACATAGTAGAGCCTTTTCAGATCTTTCCATCACAGAAATTTTACATGAGCTTTTCCATCAACTTAGAGAATTAATTTTACCACTTTTCCTGTCCTTCACCTACAGATTTAACTCAAACCTCCCAGAATTTATCAAATTCAGTGATACGACTTTTCCTTCTTGTTAAGACTTTCATAATTTATAATAATATATTTTAAATATTTTGAGTACTACCTGTGTCCTCCCTTAACTTTCAAACCATAATCTCCATGACTATAAGAATCCCATTTACCTTGTTTCCTACAGTGCCTAGAACACTGGCATGTGGGGCATACTTGATATATATTTGTGATGTATGTGGAAGAAAATTTCATTATGTCACCTTGTGCTGCTTTTGGAGGTAACATCCTATTTTAGAAAGGATTTTTACAATGAAATTTATAAAGTCTTGATCAAATATTGATTCTATCACTTACTAGCTATTTACCAAAGGCAGAATTACTTACCTCTCTGTTCCTTAATTTCATCATCTTCAAGATAAAATTAATTTTATCTCACAAGTTTGTTGCAAAATTGAAAAGCAGTGCTTTGTGTCAAGATGCCTATCATAATGTTGAAACATATGAAGCATATGATACAATTTTTCCTGCATAAATGTCCTTTCCATTTGATCTAGGAGAAACTTTGTTACTCCTAAACAACTAATTGCAACTAATTTTCTTTTATCAAATGTACAAGTTATATGGCCCACTATATCTATCTATCTATATACTGTGGGGCCACCCACAGAGCAGAAATGGCGGCAGGATTGCCCGTGGCCAGGCCATGGGAAGATCTATAAGAGTGAGCCTACTGTCCACCAACCCAGCCCCCCGGTGAGGGGTAGACAATCAGATGTGACAGGGGTTCCATCAAAGCAGTCCCGTTTTATTAGTGCAGACTTACAGCTTTTATAGGAAAATGAAGGGGGTTTTACAAGGGACTTCCTATAGTCACACCAATCAAGCTAAAGGTCAAGCAATCATGTGCCTACATCGCAATAGGAATCTATGGTAAGCATGCATTGTCCACGAGCGTGGAAACCAGGGGACCAATCAGAAGTTTTGACAATTAACTTAGATCGCTCCCTCGCCTCTTCCTGTAGGCATTGTCTTAGCTCCAAACCGCACATATGTGTTTAAGCTTCCTTATGTTTGCAAACGCCCTCTTTCATTTAGGGCCCCACAATATATATATATATATGTATGTGTATACATATATATATATATATGTGTATATATATATATAGTATATATATAGAATTGAATTTTAAGGCAACTTTTATATATATGTATATATATATTTCCCCTCTAGCCTCTAGGAAGCTCAATCACTAAACTTCTCAGTGAAAGTAGGATAAGTGTCTCAGTTATACTAAATAATTTCTAAGGACATTTTCAGGCCTATCTCTTCTGGTTCTTTTCAGGACAGTACTCAGTATAAAAGAGCATTTGCTGAATGAGCCCTTATAGAATTATTACAATTTTTGACCACAGGCTTTTTTGCAAACATGGAGCAGATAGTTGTATGTTGGAAGGACTGATACTGAAGCTCCAATACTTTGGCCACCTGATGGAAACAGCGGACTCGTTGGAAAAGACCTTGCCACTGGGAAAGACTGAAGGCAGAAGGAGAAGAGGATGAGATGGTTGGATAGCTTTGCCAAGTTCAATGGACATGAACTTGGGCAATCACTGAGAGATAGTGTTGGACAGAGAAGCCTGGTGTGTTGCAGCTCATTGGCAGAGTCAGACACAGCTTGGCAACTGAACAACAACATGATCTGATAGTCCTAACCTAGGTTGCAAATATAATTTTTCATTCCAATGCTTATCCATTTACAGGTGATGTTTCTGAGGTGGTGTCTAAGTTCTTTAGAAGAAAGTGGTATGATCATTTAGTGATTTGTACACAGGCACAGAATGGTGCAATGGCAGTATATTTACTACATGATTATCATTTCAGATCTTGTAATATATCTCCCAAAACCTGACCCAAAGCCTGAAACTCTATCGTTGGTGTTTCATACCTCTGAGAGGGGCCAAGGGAGCAACCAGAGCATTATTAGCAGGCCTCATAGCAAGAACTGATTGAGAGGTAGCTGCAGCTGAGACCTGATAGTAATGACACATAGGATAAGACTGGCTACTGAAAGTTTCTGGGATGAAAGAGAAATGAAGTTTCCTATCTGTGAACTGTATTTGTTGCGTCTCTGGATTTCCTGGGGGTATACAAAGTCTTTAGAAGCCACTACACAGAGGTGATAGAGATGGAGCTGACTCTCATTTTGGTCCTTTAAATTATGTCATGTTTTAAGGCAAGTCATATGATGCTTGTGGGCCTCAAAAACCAAAAGATTGTAGAAAAGACTATATAAGCAAACTAGTTTCTACATACTGGCTAAGAAGACTTGCCTCCTTCTCTCTTTCCTTCCTTTCTTCCATCTTTTATCACTTCTTCTCTACTGTCCTCAGTTGTCTCCTTGACTTCTTTTATGCTGTAAAGAATGCACCTGCCAATGGGGGAGATATAAGAAACATTGGTTTGATCCCTGTGTTGGGATGATCACCTGGAGGAACCCATTCCAGTATTCTGCCTAGGGAATCCCCATGGACAGAGGATCCTGGTGGACTACAGTCCATGCGGTCACGAGGAGTCAGACATGACTGAGCAAGTAACACTTCTGAAATCTTTTTCTGTGTCTCATCTAGTTTCATCGGGATATGTCTCTAGCTGACTTCACACCCCGGATCCTTTTTTAGAGTATCACTTCAGAAACATTTAACGTTTGTAGATGCCATGTGATCATTACTCTCTTGCCTGAGACTCAGGTCAGTTTTGTGTGGTCTTCCTATCCTCATTAAAGTGGGAGCTTTGTGAGAGAGAGATGGTGTTTTGTTCATATAAGGCCTGACATTGAGGAGGTGATTATTGACTGACTGTATCTGGACTGACTGAATGAATGAGCAGCAAGAAAATTTGAGTCATCTAGTTGAAGCCTCTGGTCCATATTTTGTTACATAATAGTATATTATAAATGTGGAATCTAGGATAAGGAAAGGGCAAAGCATTGACTTAGGGGAAGAACTTGGGCTTAATCCTAATCCTTTAGTCCTCAGACAAGGGCTCTTTCTGCTAAGGAAAGCCCAGACATTATGAATTTAAGTCTCAGTCTGCTGCTTTCCTAGGTAATGCAGTCCTACAGAGAATTTCAGATTTACTCTGCAGCTATTCTCAGTGTACCCTCACTTTCAATCTGTTGGAGCTGCCTGCCTATCTAGCATGTGACAGAGAAATGTGACCTATGCTACAAGAACTGATTGAGATGAAGACTGAGTAACATGAAAGTTTCCTATATGTGAACTGTATTTGTTGCGTCTCTGGATTTCCTGGGGGTATACAAAGTCTTTAGAAGCCACTACACAGAGGTGATAGAGATGGAGCTGACTCTCATTTTGGTCCTTTAAATTATGTCATGTTTTAAGGCAAGTCATATGATGCTTGTGGGCCTCAAAAACCAAAAGATTGTAGAAAAGACTATATAAGCAAACTAGTTTCTACATACTGGCTAAGAAGACTTGCCTCCTTCTCTCTTTCCTTCCTTTCTTCCATCTTTTATCACTTCTTCTCTACTGTCCTCAGTTGTCTCCTTGACTTCTTTTATGCTGTAAAGAATGCACCTGCCAATGGGGGAGATATAAGAAACATTGGTTTGATCCCTGTGTTGGGATGATCACCTGGAGGAACCCATTCCAGTATTCTGCCTAGGGAATCCCCATGGACAGAGGATCCTGGTGGACTACAGTCCATGCGGTCACGAGGAGTCAGACATGACTGAGCAAGTAACACTTCTGAAATCTTTTTCTGTGTCTCATCTAGTTTCATCGGGATCTGTCTCTAGCTGACTTCACACCCGGATCCTTTTTTAGAGTATCACTTCAGAAACATTTAACGTTTGTAGATGCCATGTGATCATTACTCTCTTGCCTGAGACTCAGGTCAGTTTTGTGTGGTCTTCCTATCCTCATTAAAGTGGGAGCTTTGTGAGAGAAAATGGTGTTTTGTTCATATAAGGCCTGACATTGAGGAGGTGATTATTGACTGACTGTATCTGGACTGACTGAATGAATGAGCAGCAAGAAAATTTGAGTCATCTAGTTGAAGCCTCTGGTCCATATTTTGTTACATAATAGTATATTATAAATGTGGAATCTAGGATAAGGAAAGGGCAAAGCATTGACTTAGGGGAAGAACTTGGGCTTAATCCTAATCCTTTAGTCCTCAGACAAGGGCTCTTTCTGCTAAGGAAAGCCCAGACATTATGAATTTAAGTCTCAGTCTGCTGCTTTCCTAGGTAATGCAGTCCTACAGAGAATTTCAGATTTACTCTGCAGCTATTCTCAGTGTACCCTCACTTTCAATCTGTTGGAGCTGCCTGCCTATCTAGCATGTGACAGAGAAATGTGACCTATGCTACTGCAGAAGGCAAAGCTAGGACAAATGAGAGGCAGTTATGGAGAGGCAAATTTAAATTCATCTTAAAGAATAACTTTCTAATAATTTGGATCTGATGACTGGATAGCAATAGACTGGATAGACTACCTTGGAATGTGGCCATGGTCTCAATTAGTGGGATGGGATAGAAGCTGGAAAGTCATTTTGCAGGAATGTTGGGGAGCAAGTTCTTGTCTTTTCCATTTCTGATATTTGATTAATTCATGAGTTAAAAAAAAAAACTTAAAAATATCTTGTATACCTCATTGTTTCTCAAAGTTACTTATAGACCCTCTGCATAAGCATCAAGTGAGGAACCTTTTCCCAGGCCCCTTCCTATGCCTACTGAATCTGAATAATTGGAGAATTATATCTAGGAATCTAAATATTATTACTTGGCTAGCTCCTACCCACTTAAGTGTCTTATCTGCACTCCAGAACCTGCACCATTTTACTATTCCAACAATTGACTTATTTCCTTCCTATCTGTATTTCCATAGCTCACACAAACCCTTACTTTTCCCTTCAACTTTCTCCCAGATGCTTAGACTTCTGACCTTTGGCAAATTACTTAATTTCTCCAAAATTAATAATCCTGACATATAACACAGGCTTCTTGATCTCACTTCTCAAGAAGATTTCAATTCTTTTCTACCTTTTACTTCCTTCTTTAGTGCTCTTTTCCATTCTGGATTCTTGGTTTTAAACTCTTTGTCTTAATCTGTCATGATCTCCAGTACACTAATTATCCACTTTCCTACCTGTTTTAGCACATGTCAGTACATATACAGACACACACACACACACACACACACAAATTAAAGAAAAAATAATAGAAACAAATCAATCTTCAACTGGGAATTATTTGAGTACTTACTATGCAGTAGATCCTGAGATTTAACACTCTTTCTGCTAAGGAAACCCAATTGTAGTCT
Source organism: Tragulus kanchil (assembly GCA_022376925.1). Classification (NCBI taxonomy): domain Eukaryota; kingdom Metazoa; phylum Chordata; class Mammalia; order Artiodactyla; family Tragulidae; genus Tragulus; species Tragulus kanchil. The sequence continues at coordinate 73,358,308 of JAIOJX010000001.1, read as the reverse complement.
AGCTGCTTTCCTAGGTAATGCAGTCCTACAGAGAATTTCAGATTTACTCTGCAGCTATTCTCAGTGTACCCTCACTTTCAATCTGTTGGAGCTGCCTGCCTATCTAGCATGTGACAGAGAAATGTGACCTATGCTACTGCAGAAGGCAAAGCTAGGACAAATGAGAGGCAGTTATGGAGAGGCAAATTTAAATTCATCTTAAAGAATAACTTTCTAATAATTTGGATCTGATGACTGGATAGCAATAGACTGGATAGACTACCTTGGAATGTGGCCATGGTCTCAATTAGTGGGATGGGATAGAAGCTGGAAAGTCATTTTGCAGGAATGTTGGGGAGCAAGTTCTTGTCTTTTCCATTTCTGATATTTGATTAATTCATGAGTTAAAAAAAAAAACTTAAAAATATCTTGTATACCTCATTGTTTCTCAAAGTTACTTATAGACCCTCTGCATAAGCATCAAGTGAGGAACCTTTTCCCAGGCCCCTTCCTATGCCTACTGAATCTGAATAATTGGAGAATTATATCTAGGAATCTAAATATTATTACTTGGCTAGCTCCTACCCACTTAAGTGTCTTATCTGCACTCCAGAACCTGCACCATTTTACTATTCCAACAATTGACTTATTTCCTTCCTATCTGTATTTCCATAGCTCACACAAACCCTTACTTTTCCCTTCAACTTTCTCCCAGATGCTTAGACTTCTGACCTTTGGCAAATTACTTAATTTCTCCAAAATTAATAATCCTGACATATAACACAGGCTTCTTGATCTCACTTCTCAAGAAGATTTCAATTCTTTTCTACCTTTTACTTCCTTCTTTAGTGCTCTTTTCCATTCTGGATTCTTGGTTTTAAACTCTTTGTCTTAATCTGTCATGATCTCCAGTACACTAATTATCCACTTTCCTACCTGTTTTAGCACATGTCAGTACATATACAGACACACACACACACACACACACACACAAATTAAAGAAAAAATAATAGAAACAAATCAATCTTCAACTGGGAATTATTTGAGTACTTACTATGCAGTAGATCCTTTGATAGACACTGGAGCTAAACATGAGATTAAACATGGCCTGGTCTCTACCATCAAAGGGATCACTTTTCAGCACAAGAGATACTCACATATACAACCTGTTCATCCCATGCCCAGAATGCTTTTGAAGTTGAGAGAGAGGGATCGTGGATTTTGAACTGCATGTAAGAAGGAAAGAGAATCAGGGAAGGCAGTAAGTATGCACAGGTCAAAGTTGCAGGGAATAGAGAAGTGTGTGGAGAGTGGTGAGGGCATCTTCAGGTCAGATAGAAAATGCCCATCACTGTTGGGGAATATTGGCAGGGTTAGTGGATTGAAAAGTACCTTGAGTGCAAGGTACCTGTGTGATCTCCAGATGGAAATGGTAGGTAGTTAGATAATATCTGTCTAAAGTTAAAGGGAGAAGTATAGTTGAAGAACTGGATTAGGAACAGGTCAACATGTAAATTAGATGTAAAGCCTTGAAATAGAAAATACCAGAAGGTTAAAGTGAGTGAGAATGGAAAGGTCTAGTTTTCAGAGGTCTCTCTTTTTGGAACTCTGATTTGCCCAGAGCAGTTTCTTGAACATTTCTTTTAAGAAGAGTTCTATAGGTCTCATCAGTGCTGCCCCGGCCTTTGTTGTTGTTCAATCACCCAGTCATACCCAACTCTTTGCAACACCATGAACTACAGCACGCCAGACCTCCCTGTCCCTTACCATCTCCCAAAGTTTGTCCAAGTTCATGTCCATTGCATCGGTCATGCCATCCAGCTGTTTCATCCTCTGATGCCCTCTTTTCCTTCTGCTCTCAATATTTTCCAGCATCAGGGCTGACTGTTTGCATCAGATGACCAAAATAGTGGAGCTTCAACTTCAGCATCAGTCCTTCCAGTGAGCATTCAGCATTGATTTCTCTTAAGATTCACTGGTTTGATCTCCTTGCTGTCCAGTGGATTTTCATGAGTCTTCTCCAGCACCTCAGTTCAAAGGGATCAATTATTTGGCACTTTGCCTTCTTTACAGCCCAGCTTTCACAACCCTATGTGACTGCTGGGAAGATCACAGCCTTAACTCAATGGACCTTTGCTGGCAGAGTGATGTCTCTGCCTTTCAACACACTGTCTATGTTCATCATAGTGTCATGGATCATTGCCTTGTCATGGAGAAGGGACTTGTGTAACTCAATGAGACTATTATCCATGCTGTTCAGGGTCACCCAAGATGGACAAGTCATCATGGAGAGTTCTGACAAAACGTAATTCACTGAAGGAAGGAGTGGCAAACAGTCCTAGTATACTTGCCATGAGAACCTCATGAATTGTATAAAAGGTCAAAAAGTTATGACACCAAAAGATGAGACCCAGTCTATATAGTATTAATTAGAAAAAAACATTCTCTTTGTGCAGACCCATTAGAGAAAGATGTCTCTTTTGGGTAGGTGAAGCACAGTGAGTGAGCAGTCACTTGACAAGCTAGACAGTCTCTCCTTTGCTCTCAACTGAGCATTTTTGTTGTCTAATAAATAGTGCAGCCCTACAATGTGTTTCTGAGTATTATCACCACCAAGAAGGTGGATGCTGGTAAAAAGTCATCAGGCACCCATCTGGCCTTCCCTGGGAGAGAACTATCTAGACTCTTAAACAAGGAGCAGGGCTTCAAGTCCTTTGCTTTTACTGAAAATATTTGAAGATTCTTCCAGACTTTAATGGTTCTCAATCCAAAGGCCACAGGCTCTGGTATTTTGAGCACGTCACCAGGGGGAAGTTTTTCCAAGGCAACTGTAGAATAATTCAATGAAAAATGTTGGGTTTTTGGTATTAAGAACCACCCAAAAGAAGAATCCTGACTGATTTGCAGTTCTTCTGTGAAACTCCCAGTATCAAGTCCCCAAGAGATGTTCATCTTTCCCCTTCAACCCTGTGACAGAGTGAAAGGGCTTCATTGTATCCTAAGACCCCAGCTACTCAAAAATGAATGTATATTTCCTGTATCTGGTCCTTATAATACATTGACTGGTCAGGTTCAAAATCACTGAACAAATGGCTACTTAGTGAGGCTCATAATCACTGAGTGACACCCCCTGGACTAGAGGAGCAAGACAGGTGACTCGGGCAGGAAACTCAATACCAGAGCTAGATAAGTTTAGTCACTAAGTCGGGTCCAACTCTTGTGATGCCATGGAGCCTGCCAGGCTCCTCTGTCCATGAGATTTTCCAGGCAAAAATACTGGAGTGGGTTTCCATTTCCTTTTCCAGAGGGTTGGGCACCCAAAATAGTGCCACAACAGTTGTAAAAGGGAAACAAGTAGCTTTGGTTTGAGGCTAGTGCTAAAGCCTCAGTTCAAAGTCAAGACAATGGATTCTAGCTGTTCTTAGATAATAAGGCTAGAATAAAGCAGTCCAACAAGAAAAGTTCAGGGTTCTTTGTTGTCTACAGCTTCTCTCATCAGTCTATGAACCATGAGCCACATTTTCTCTGCCCAAATCAGAGAATTGGCTTGAGGAATAGCTATGCATGTGGACCACATTCCTCTTCCCCATCCTTGTATTAACTAGGATGAGCACGTAACTAGAAACTGGCTCTGCTGACAGGAGCTGTCAGCAGCAGAATGGGTTGCTGATGACAAGGCATGTCAAATAGTCTAGTGCGAGCCTGGCATACAGAATCCAGTGGAGACTGATTAAATCTTGTCCATTGGTCAGTGTAATGGGCTCCAAATGCTGCTGAGAACTTTGTGCCAGCTCTGGTCTATGGGGCTTGCTATGTGAGATTAATCCCTGTCTTACCACAATTCTCCTTGGAAAGGAGAGGTGCCCAACTATAGATCAAGAGCCTCAGGTTTAGTTGTGATTCTGCCACGCATTGAAATATAGCCTGTAGTAAGTCCTTTCCTTATCTGTATCTGAGTTTCTCCGTGAATGGCAGGACATATTTGGAAACTTCTAGTTACATTACTTTGTGGCTTCCCAGAGATTCTGATGTGGCCTATTGTTTTACTAGTGTGAGGCCTGTTCTTCTCTTTTCTCCCTCTCTCCCTACTCCTGTGATCTGCACATTCTCTGAAGAAACCTTTGGCCTTAACTTTTGGCATTATCTATCTCAGGAAAAACTCCTATATTTTAAGAAGAGTCTATAGGAAGTAAGCCTTAAAACAGTGTTTTTCAAACTGGGAGTCACAACAAACTAGCAATTATAACAATTATGAGGCTCATAATCACTGAGTGACACCCCCTGGACTAGAGGAGCAAGACAGGTGACTCGGGCAGGAAACTCAATACCAGAGCTAGATAAGTTTAGTCACTAAGTCGGGTCCAACTCTTGTGATGCCATGGAGCCTGCCAGGCTCCTCTGTCCATGAGATTTTCCAGGCAAAAATACTGGAGTGGGTTTCCATTTCCTTTTCCAGAGGGTTGGGCACCCAAAATAGTGCCACAACAGTTGTAAAAGGGAAACAAGTAGCTTTGGTTTGAGGCTAGTGCTAAAGCCTCAGTTCAAAGTCAAGACAATGGATTCTAGCTGTTCTTAGATAATAAGGCTAGAATAAAGCAGTCCAACAAGAAAAGTTCAGGGTTCTTTGTTGTCTACAGCTTCTCTCATCAGTCTATGAACCATGAGCCACATTTTCTCTGCCCAAATCAGAGAATTGGCTTGAGGAATAGCTATGCATGTGGACCACATTCCTCTTCCCCATCCTTGTATTAACTAGGATGAGCACGTAACTAGAAACTGGCTCTGCTGACAGGAGCTGTCAGCAGCAGAATGGGTTGCTGATGACAAGGCATGTCAAATAGTCTAGTGCGAGCCTGGCATACAGAATCCAGTGGAGACTGATTAAATCTTGTCCATTGGTCAGTGTAATGGGCTCCAAATGCTGCTGAGAACTTTGTGCCAGCTCTGGTCTATGGGGCTTGCTATGTGAGATTAATCCCTGTCTTACCACAATTCTCCTTGGAAAGAAGATGTTCCGAACTATAGATCAAGAGCCTCAGGTTTAGTTGTGATTCTGCCACGCATTGAAATATAGCCTGTAGTAAGTCCTTTCCTTATCTGTATCTGAGTTTCTCCGTGAATGGCAGGACATATTTGGAAACTTCTAGTTACATTACTTTGTGGCTTCCCAGAGATTCTGATGTGGCCTATTGTTTTACTAGTGTGAGGCCTGTTCTTCTCTTTTCTCCCTCTCTCCCTACTCCTGTGATCTGCACATTCTCTGAAGAAACCTTTGGCCTTAACTTTTGGCATTATCTATCTCAGGAAAAACTCCTATATTTTAAGAAGAGTCTATAGGAAGTAAGCCTTAAAACAGTGTTTTTCAAACTGGGAGTCACAACAAACTAGCAATTATAACTATAATTATGAAATCAACATAGTAGGCAACAGCTGGCACTTTTTAAAAATGAAATAGAAAGTAGCACAGTGATTGTACATACTAAAGGCAAGCACTGATTTGGTCAAACAATATAAAATTGCCAGTGTTTGGAAATTTGGCATATGAAAGTTTCCATCCACATGTACATGAAAATATATATGAAGATACATGAACATAGACACAGAAGTGAAAGCATTTATTAGTTCACAGTATAAAATTAAATTTTAACTATGGGCCAAAGTTCAAAACGTTTGAAAACACAGCCTGAAACAGATAGTAAAATCCAACACTATAAAGAACAATGTTACATAGGAAACTGGAATATTAGGTCCATGAATCAAGGTAAATGGAAACTAGTCAAACAGAAGATGGCAAGAGTGAACATTGACATTTCAGGAATCAGTGAACTAAAATGGACAGGAATGGGAAAATTAAATTCAGATGACCATTATATCACCTACAGTAGTTAAGAATCTCTTAGAAGGGGCTTCCCTGATGGTTCAGTGGGTAAGGACACCACCTTATAGTGCAAGGGGCGCCAGTTCGATCCTTGGCCTGGGAGGATCCCACGTGCCATGGAGCAGCTGGACTGATGTGTCCAACTACCGAGCTGGAGCTCTGGAGCTCATACACCCAGAGCCAGCACTCTGAGACAAGAGAGGCAATTGTGATGGGAGGCCCACACAGGTCCAAGAACAAAGATGGATGAAAACAGATAAATGAAAGACAAATAGAAGTGGCTAAAAACAACAAAAAAAAGTATCTCTTAGAAGAAATGGAGTAGACATTATAATCAACAAAAGTGTTCAAGATGTAGTAGCTGGGTGTAGTCTCAAAAACAATAGAATAATCTCAGTTCACTTCCAAGGCAAATCATTCAACATTACAGTAATCCAACTCTATAACCCAACCACTAATGCTGAAGAATCTGAGACTGTATGGTTCTATGAAGACCTACAAGACCTTTTAGAACTAACATGATAAAAATATATCCTTTTCATCATAGGGGACTGAAATGCAAAAGTAGGAAGTCAAGAGATACTTGGAATAACTGGCAAGGTTGGCCATGCAGTAGGAATTTAAGCAGGACGAAGGGTGTCAGAATTTTGCCAAGAGAATGTGCTGATCATAGAAAGCACCCTCTTCCAACACCACAAGAGATGACTCTACATATGGACATAACCAGATGGTCAATATTGAAATCAGACTGGTTGTATTTTTGTCACAAAAGATGGAGAATCTCTGTACAGTCAACAAAAACAGATCAGGAGCTGACAGTGGTTCAGGTCATGAACTCCTTATTGCAAAATTCAGACTTAAATGGACAAATGTAGGGAAAACCGCTAGGCCATATCGGGTATTACATAAATCAAATCCCTTACAATCATACAGAGGAAGTTACAAACAGATTCAAAGAATTAGATCTGATAGACAGAGTGCCTAAACAACTATGAACAGAGATGCATAACATTGTACAGGAAGTGGTGATCAAAACCAACCCCATGAAAATGAAATGCAAAAAGGAAAACTGGTTGACTGAGGAGGCCTTAGAAATAACTGAGAAAAGAAGAGAAGTAAAAGACAAAGTAGAAAAGGAAATACATATCCATCTGAATGCAGAGTTACAGAGAATAGCAAGTAAAGATAAGAAAGACTTATTAATTGAACGATGCCAAGAAATAAAGGAAAATAAAAGAATGGGAAAGACTAGAGATCTCTACAAGAACATAAGGGATACCAAGGGAACATTTCATGCAAAGCTGGACGTAATAAAGGACAAAATGATATAGACCTAACAAAAGCAAAAGATATTGAGAAGAGGTGGCAAGAGTACACAGGAGAACCATACAAAAAAATACTTATGACTCTGTCAACAACAATGGTATGATCACTTACCTAGAGCCAGACATCCTACAGTGTAAAGTGGACCTTAGGAAGCATCACTACCAACAAAGCTAGTGGAGGTGATGGAATTCCAGCCAAACTATTCCAAATCTTTAAAAATGATGCTGTTAAAGTGCTTCACTCAGTATGCTAGCAAATTTGGAATACTCAGCAGTGGCCTCAGGACTTGAAAAGGTCAGTTATCATTCCAATCTCAAAGAAGGGTTATGCAAAAGAATGTTCAAATACCACACAATTGTACTTACTTTACATACTAGCAAAGTAATACTCAAAATTATTCAAGCTAGGTGTCAACAGCATATGAAGTGAGAACTTCCAGGTTTACAAACTGAATTTTGAAAAGGCCAAGGGACCAGAGATCAAATTGCCAGCATCCACTGGATCATAGAAAAGGCTAGAGAATTCCAGGTGAATATTTACTTCTGCTTCATTGAATATGAATATGCTAAAGCATGTAGATCACAACAAATTGTGGACAATTCTGACAGAGATGGGAATACAAGACTTACCTTACCTGCCCCCTGTGAAACCTGTATGTGGCTCAAGAAGCAACAGCTAGAACTAGACATGGAGCAATGGACTGGTCGCAAATTGGGAAAGGAAAATGTCAAGGCTATAAATTGTCACCCTGCTTATTTAACCTATATGCAGAGTATATCATATGAAATGCTGGTCTTGATGAAGCACAAGCAGGAATTAAGATTTCTGGGAGAAATATCAATGACCTCATGCATTCAGATGATACCACCCTTATGGCAGAAAATTAAGAGCAATTAAAGAGCTTCTTGATGAAGGTGAAAGAGGAGAGTGAAAAAGCTGACCTAAAACTAACCATCCTAAACACTAAAATCATGGCACCCAGTCCCATCACTTCATGGCAAATAGATGAGGAAACAATGGAAACAGGGGCAGACTTACTTTATTGTTCTCCAAAATCACTGTGGATAGTGAATGCAGCCATAAAACTAAAAGACACTTCTTGAAAGAAAAGCTATGACAAACCTAGACAGTGTATTCAAAAGCAGAGGCATCACTTTGCCAACAAAAGTCCATATAGTCAAAGCTATGGTTTTCCCAGTAGTCATGTATGGATCTGAGAGGTGGACCATAAAGAAGGCTGAGTGCCAAACAACTGATGCCTTTGAACTGTGGTGTTGGAGAAGACTCTTGGGAGTCTCTCAGACTGCAAGAATATCAAACCAGTCCATCCTAAAAGAAATCAAACCTAGATATTCATTGGAAGGTCTGATGCTGAAGCTGAAGTTTCAATAATTTGACCACTTCATGCAAGGAGACAACTCATTGGAAAAGATCCTGATGTTTGACAAAATTGAAGGCAGAAGGAAAAGGGGACTTACAGTAGAAGATGGTTTGATGGCATCACTGAGTCAATGGACACGAATTTGAGCAAGCTCCAGGAGATGATGAAGGACAGGGAAGTCTGGCGTGCCACAATCCATGGTGTTGCAAACAGTCAGACATGATTGAGAGACTGAACTGAACTGACAGATTCCCATCCATTTTATTTCACTGACTCCCAAACTATCGATGTTCCCTCTTGCCATCTCCTGTTTGGCAACATTCAATTTTCCTTGTTTCCTGGTTTCCAGGTTCCTGTGAAGTATTGTACTTTACAGCATTGGATCTGTACCATCAGACACAACTACATCTGGGTGTCATTTCTGCTTTGGCCCAACCTCTTCATTTCTTCTGTTGCTGTTTCTCTGCTCTACCCCAGTGGAATATTGTACACCAAATACCAACCCAGGTGATTCATCTTTTGGTGTCATATCTTGTCTTTTCATACCGTTCATGGAGTTCTCAAGGCAAGAATACTGAAACGGCTTGTTATTCCCTTCCCCATTGGACCACAGTTTTTCAGACCCTAACTAGCAGGGACATGCCCTTCAGTCACTCAGCATAGCTAGATGACATGTCTGGCATGCTGATTGTCCCACTGCTGGTCCTCATTGAGGGTTTATACCTTCACTGGCCTTTGGGTGTCAGTCACTGTGTAATCAAGACTTGAGGCAAAGGATCTGCTGGAGTGACTGGGATGGAAGTCCAAGGACAGCTGGAGCTGATGTTGGATGACACCCAGAAGTAGAGAGAACCCCAGTCACACCACTGCTGAAGGTTACCCTGGAGCTGATCTGCCGCCCAGGAGTCTCTGTCCACCATGGAATTGATGGTTTTCCAAAGTAGTCATGTTATGGAGTCCTCTAAAAGATGCCTTTGAACTGTGGTGTTGGAGAAGACTCTTGGGAGTCTCTCAGACTGCAAGAATATCAAACCAGTCCATCCTAAAAGAAATCAAACCTAGATATTCATTGGAAGGTCTGATGCTGAAGCTGAAGTTTCAATAATTTGACCACTTCATGCAAGGAGACAACTCATTGGAAAAGATCCTGATGTTTGACAAAATTGAAGGCAGAAGGAAAAGGGGACTTACAGTAGAAGATGGTTTGATGGCATCACTGAGTCAATGGACACGAATTTGAGCAAGCTCCAGGAGATGATGAAGGACAGGGAAGTCTGGCGTGCCACAATCCATGGTGTTGCAAACAGTCAGACATGATTGAGAGACTGAACTGAACTGACAGATTCCCATCCATTTTATTTCACTGACTCCCAAACTATCGATGTTCCCTCTTGCCATCTCCTGTTTGGCAACATTCAATTTTCCTTGTTTCCTGGTTTCCAGGTTCCTGTGAAGTATTGTACTTTACAGCATTGGATCTGTACCATCAGACACAACTACATCTGGGTGTCATTTCTGCTTTGGCCCAACCTCTTCATTTCTTCTGTTGCTGTTTCTCTGCTCTACCCCAGTGGAATATTGTACACCAAATACCAACCCAGGTGATTCATCTTTTGGTGTCATATCTTGTCTTTTCATACCGTTCATGGAGTTCTCAAGGCAAGAATACTGAAACGGCTTGTTATTCCCTTCCCCATTGGACCACAGTTTTTCAGACCCTAACTAGCAGGGACATGCCCTTCAGTCACTCAGCATAGCTAGATGACATGTCTGGCATGCTGATTGTCCCACTGCTGGTCCTCATTGAGGGTTTATACCTTCACTGGCCTTTGGGTGTCAGTCACTGTGTAATCAAGACTTGAGGCAAAGGATCTGCTGGAGTGACTGGGATGGAAGTCCAAGGACAGCTGGAGCTGATGTTGGATGACACCCAGAAGTAGAGAGAACCCCAGTCACACCACTGCTGAAGGTTACCCTGGAGCTGATCTGCCGCCCAGGAGTCTCTGTCCACCATGGAATTGATCAGCCACCTTGGAGCTGTTGGCCATCTTGGCACTGATCAGCCACCAGGGAGCCACTGCTGTGGAGCCAATATGCACATCACTGTGGAGCCAATCTGCTGCCCAGGAGTTGCCATCTGCCATGGGGCAATATAGTATTACTAACTATAGTCACCATTCTGTACATTACATCCCCAGAACTTATTTTATAATTGGATGTTTGTACACTTTGACCACTGTCACCCATTTCATTCAACTTGTGCCCACTTCCCCTAGTAATTACCAATTAATTATCTTTATTTATGAGTTTGCTCACATTTAGATCCACATGTGAGACCATACAGTAGTTGTCTATGTCTGCTTTATTTCACTTAACACAATGTCCTCAAGATTCATCCATGTTGTCAGAAATGGAAACATCATTTTTATATGACTCAGTAATATTCTATTGTGTACATGCCATATTTTTATTATTCATTTTCCATCAGTGGACATTTAGGTTGTCTCTGCTTCTTGGCTACTTTAAATAATGCTACAATGAACATGGGGGTGCATATGTCTTTTTGAGTTCATGTTTTTGTTTTCTTTGGTTAAATACCCAAAAGTGGAATTGCTTGATAATATGGTAGCTCAATTTTTAGTTTTCTGAGGAATCTGCATATTGCTTTCCATTGTGGCCATACCAATTTACATTCCCACCAACAGTATACAAGGATTTCCTTTTCTCCACATGCTTGATGAAATTTGTTATTTTTTATTTTTTTGATACTAAGCATTCTTGGGTTTCCCAGTTGGTTAGTGATAAAGAATTTGCCTGCTAATGCAGGGGACATATGAGATGTTGTGAAGATGCTCCTCTGGGGTTTTGAAGATTCCCAGGAGGAGGGCACAGCAACACACTCCACTATTCTTGCCTGGAGAATCCCATGGACAGAGAAGCCTGGCTGGCTATATAGTCCATAGGGTCACAGAGTTGACTTAGCACAAAATGTGACTTAGCATGCATTCTAACAAGTGTGTGGTGATACCTCACTGCAGTTTTGATTTGTATTTCCCTGATGATTAGTGATGTTGAGTGTCTTTTCATGTGTTTGTTCGCGACCTGTATGTCTAGTTTGGAAAAATGTCTATTTAGGTCTTTTGTTCATTTGTCTTCTTTTTATCCTATTTATTTATTCATTTAAATTGAAGTATAGTTGATGTACCATATTATATAAGTTATAGATATACAATGTAGTGATTCACAATTTTTAAAGGTTACACTACATTTATAGTTACTATGAAATATCAGCTATATTCCATGTGTTATACAATATAGTCTTGTAGCTTATTTTATACATAAATTATCTTTATTTATGAGTTTGCTCACATTTAGATCCACATGTGAGACCATACAGTAGTTGTCTATGTCTGCTTTATTTCACTTAACACAATGTCCTCAAGATTCATCCATGTTGTCAGAAATGGAAACATCATTTTTATATGACTCAGTAATATTCTATTGTGTACATGCCATATTTTTATTATTCATTTTCCATCAGTGGACATTTAGGTTGTCTCTGCTTCTTGGCTACTTTAAATAATGCTACAATGAACATGGGGTGCATATGTCTTTTTGAGTTCATGTTTTTGTTTTCTTTGGTTAAATACCCAAAAGTGGAATTGCTTGATAATATGGTAGCTCAATTTTTAGTTTTCTGAGGAATCTGCATATTGCTTTCCATTGTGGCCATACCAATTTACATTCCCACCAACAGTATACAAGGATTTCCTTTTCTCCACATGCTTGATGAAATTTGTTATTTTTTATTTTTTTGATACTAAGCATTCTTGGGTTTCCCAGTTGGTTAGTGATAAAGAATTTGCCTGCTAATGCAGGGGACATATGAGATGTTGTGAAGATGCTCCTCTGGGGTTTTGAAGATTCCCAGGAGGAGGGCACAGCAACACACTCCACTATTCTTGCCTGGAGAATCCCATGGACAGAGAAGCCTGGCTGGCTATATAGTCCATAGGGTCACAGAGTTGACTTAGCACAAAATGTGACTTAGCATGCATTCTAACAAGTGTGTGGTGATACCTCACTGCAGTTTTGATTTGTATTTCCCTGATGATTAGTGATGTTGAGTGTCTTTTCATGTGTTTGTTCGCGACCTGTATGTCTAGTTTGGAAAAATGTCTATTTAGGTCTTTTGTTCATTTGTCTTCTTTTTTATCCTATTTATTTATTCATTTAAATTGAAGTATAGTTGATGTACCATATTATATAAGTTATAGATATACAATGTAGTGATTCACAATTTTTAAAGGTTACACTACATTTATAGTTACTATGAAATATCAGCTATATTCCATGTGTTATACAATATAGTCTTGTAGCTTATTTTATACATAAATATATCTTTTAATCTTATGTTCCTATATTGGTCTTAACTCCATTCTTCTACTCCTGGTTATCACTAATGTGCTATCTGTGCGAATCTGCTTCTTGTTGTTATTTTCAGTAGTTTGTTGTATTTTTTAGATTTCATATGTATGTGATATCATACTGTATTTGCCTTTCTCTGTCTGACATTTCACTTAGCATAATACACTCCAAGTTAATCCATGTTGATCCAAATGGCAAAAAATTTAATTCTTTTTATGACTTATTAGTATTCCATTTCATAAATATACCTTATCTTCTTTATCCATTTATTAGTTAATGAACACTTAGGTTACTTTCTTATATTGGAAATTTTAAATAATGGTGCTATGAATATTGAGGTACATATATCTTTTAAAATTAGTGGCTTTTTTTTAGATATGTGCTCAGAATTTGATGTAGTTCATTTTCTTTCCAGTTTTTTGAACAGTCACTATACTATTTTTTACATTGGCTGTACCTATTTATGTTCTCACCAACAATGTATGAGGTTTCCCTTTTTTCCATATTCTCACCAATATTTATTTGTATTCTTTTTGAAAATTAATATACAGTAATCTAATGAATTTCTTTTTAAAAATTATTTATTTGGCTGTTCTGGGTCTTACTTGTGGCATGTGGGATCTAGTTTCCTAACCAGGGATGGAACCCGGGCCCCACTGCATTGGGAACACAGAGTTTTAACCACTGGGCCACCAGGGAAGTCCCCTCTAATGAATTTCTATGTATTAACAATGAACTACAAGAGAGGGAAATTTAGGCAACAATCCAATTCACTGTCATCACTGTCATGCAAAAAAAAAAAAACAAAGAAAGAAAAGAAAACATCTAGAAATAAACCTACCTAATAATATAAAACACCTATACTCAGAAAGTGAGGATCCATATGAAAAGGTATAGCATGGTCTTGAATTGGAAGAATCAATATTGATAAAATGATCATATGACCCAAGGCAATCTACAGATTCAATGCAATCCCTATCAAAATACCAATGGCATTTTCCACAGATATAGAAGAAATAATTTTAAAGTTTGTATGGAAACCCAAAAGACCACAAATAGCTAAAAAATCTTAAGAAAGAAGAACAGAACTGGAGAATTAACTGGATATATAAACCTTCCAGATTTTAAACTATACTGCAAAGTTATAGTAATCAAAACAGTATTGCACTGATATAAACACAGACACATAGATCAATGAAACACAATAGAGAGTCCAGAAATAAACCTATGCCTTTATGGCCAATTAATCTATAACAAAGGAGACATGACTATACTGTGTAGAAAAGACAGTACCTCTAATCACTGGTGCTGGGAGAAGTGGATAACTACATGTAAAGGTATGAAACTAGAAATTCTCTAACACCATATACAAAAATAAATTCAGAATGGATTAAAGACCTAAACATAAAACCTGAAACCATAAAACTCCTAGAAGTGGAACTCAAGTAAACTGTCTTTAGCATAAATTAGCAATATGTTTTTTCCCCTCTGTCTCTTAAAGCAAAGTAAATAATATAAAAAATAAACAAACAGGGCCTAATTAAACTTAAAACTTTTTGGACATCAAAAGAAGCAATCAAAAATCACACATACAGGACTTTCATGGTGGTCCAGTGGTTAAGAATCCACCTGCCAATGCAGGATACCCAGATTTGATCCCTGCTCTTGGAAGTTCTCACATGCCACCTGTACACCACAATTATTGAACCCTCATGTCTAAAGCCTGTGCTCTGCAATGAGAAGCCACTCCAGTGAGAGTAGTCCCTGTTCACCATTACTAAAGAAAGCCCACTCACAGCAATGAAGACCCACCACAACCAAAAAATAAATACATAAAAATAAATTTTTACTTTAAAAAACCCAAAGAAGCATCAATTAAAAAGAAAAACAGCAGCAACAACAAAAATCCCATAAAGACAATCAACTGAATGGGAGAATGGTTGTTAATGATGTGACTCATAAGAGATTACTATCCAACAGATATAAATGACCCATATAACTCAACAAAGAAAACATAAGCAACCCAAAAAGTGGGAAGAAGAAATGAACAGTCATTTTTTCCAAAGAAGTAATGCAGATGGCCAATAGGCACATGAAAAGATACTCAATATAAAAAAATCATCAGGAAACACAAATCAAAGTCACAATGAAATGTCACCTTGCATCTGTCACAGTGGCTATCTTCTGCTTAAGTTTTTGGTTGGATTGCTTTTATTTTTACTTGTATGATTCTTTATATATCTTAGATAATAGAAAAATTTTCATATACATATAAACACAGACACATATGTAAAGCCGTAAACCTATGCCTTTATGGCCAATTAATCTATAACAAAGGAGACATGACTATACTGTGTAGAAAAGACAGTACCTCTAATCACTGGTGCTGGGAGAAGTGGATAACTACATGTAAAGGTATGAAACTAGAAATTCTCTAACACCATATACAAAAATAAATTCAGAATGGATTAAAGACCTAAACATAAAACCTGAAACCATAAAACTCCTAGAAGTGGAACTCAAGTAAACTGTCTTTAGCATAAATTAGCAATATGTTTTTTCCCCTCTGTCTCTTAAAGCAAAGTAAATAATATAAAAAATAAACAAACAGGGCCTAATTAAACTTAAAACTTTTTGGACATCAAAAGAAGCAATCAAAAATCACACATACAGGACTTTCATGGTGGTCCAGTGGTTAAGAATCCACCTGCCAATGCAGGATACCCAGATTTGATCCCTGCTCTTGGAAGTTCTCACATGCCACCTGTACACCACAATTATTGAACCCTCATGTCTAAAGCCTGTGCTCTGCAATGAGAAGCCACTCCAGTGAGAGTAGTCCCTGTTCACCATTACTAAAGAAAGCCCACTCACAGCAATGAAGACCCACCACAACCAAAAAATAAATACATAAAAATAAATTTTTACTTTAAAAAACCCAAAGAAGCATCAATTAAAAAGAAAAACAGCAGCAACAACAAAAATCCCATAAAGACAATCAACTGAATGGGAGAATGGTTGTTAATGATGTGACTCATAAGAGATTACTATCCAACAGATATAAATGACCCATATAACTCAACAAAGAAAACATAAGCAACCCAAAAAGTGGGAAGAAGAAATGAACAGTCATTTTTTCCAAAGAAGTAATGCAGATGGCCAATAGGCACATGAAAAGATACTCAATATAAAAAAATCATCAGGGAAACACAAATCAAAGTCACAATGAAATGTCACCTTGCATCTGTCACAGTGGCTATCTTCTGCTTAAGTTTTTGGTTGGATTGCTTTTATTTTTACTTGTATGATTCTTTATATATCTTAGATAATAGTTTCATATCACATATATAATTTTCAAAAATTTCTCCCATTCAGTAGGTTCTCTTTTCACTTTGTTCATTTCCTTCACTATTCAGAAGCTTTTTGGTGTGATATGGTCTCCTTTGTTTATTCTTGGTTTTCCTGCTTTTGCTTTTGGAATCAGATTTTTAAAATCATCACCAACACCAAAGTTAAAGAATGTACTATACATATTTTATTCCAGGAGTTTCGTGTTTTTAGGTCTTACATTCGAGACTTTAACCTATGTTGCATTAATAGCTGTGTGTGGTATAATGTAGTGATCCACTATCATACTTCTGAAGAGGCTGAAGTTGAACAATTCTATGAAGACCTACAAGAACTTCTAGAACAAACACTCCAAAAAGATGCACTTTGCATCACCAGGGACTGGAATGCAAAATAGGAAGTCAGGAGATATCTGGAGTAACAGAGGAATTCGGCCTTGGAGCACAAATTAAGCAGGCCAAAGGCTAACAGACTTTTGCCAAGAGAACACACTTGTCGTAACAAACACCCTCTTCCAACAAAACAAGAGATGACTTTATACATGGACATCACCAGATGGTTAATACCAAAATTAGATTGATTATATTCTTTGCAGCCAAAGATGGAGAAGTTCTATCCAGTCAGCAAAAGCAAAACTGGAGCTGATTGTGGCTTGGACCATGAGTTCCTTATTGCAAAATTCAGATTTAAATTGAAGAAAGTAGGGAAAACCACTAGGTCATTCAAGTAAGACCTAAATCAAACCCTTTATGATTACACAGTGAAAGTGACAAATAGATTCAATTGATTAGATCCAAACCAAAATATTATTTACTATAAAAATTCCAAAACATCAACCCAAAAGTGGGAAGAAGAAATGAACAGCAATATTTTCCAAAGAAGTAATGCAGATGGCCAATAGGCACATGAAAAGATACTCAATATAAAAATCATCAGGAAACACAAATCAAAGTCACAATGAAATGTCACCTTGCATCTGTCACAGTGGCTATCTTCTGCTTAAGTTTTTGGTTGGATTGCTTTTATTTTTACTTGTATGATTCTTTATATATCTTAGATAATAGTTTCATATCACATATATAATTTTCAAAAATTTCTCCCATTCAGTAGGTTCTCTTTTCACTTTGTTCATTTCCTTCACTATTCAGAAGCTTTTTGGTGTGATATGGTCTCCTTTGTTTATTCTTGGTTTTCCTGCTTTTGCTTTTGGAATCAGATTTTTAAAATCATCACCAACACCAAAGTTAAAGAATGTACTATACATATTTTATTCCAGGAGTTTCGTGTTTTTAGGTCTTACATTCGAGACTTTAACCTATGTTGCATTAATAGCTGTGTGTGGTATAATGTAGTGATCCACTATCATACTTCTGAAGAGGCTGAAGTTGAACAATTCTATGAAGACCTACAAGAACTTCTAGAACAAACACTCCAAAAAGATGCACTTTGCATCACCAGGGACTGGAATGCAAAATAGGAAGTCAGGAGATATCTGGAGTAACAGAGGAATTCGGCCTTGGAGCACAAATTAAGCAGGCCAAAGGCTAACAGACTTTTGCCAAGAGAACACACTTGTCGTAACAAACACCCTCTTCCAACAAAACAAGAGATGACTTTATACATGGACATCACCAGATGGTTAATACCAAAATTAGATTGATTATATTCTTTGCAGCCAAAGATGGAGAAGTTCTATCCAGTCAGCAAAAGCAAAACTGGAGCTGATTGTGGCTTGGACCATGAGTTCCTTATTGCAAAATTCAGATTTAAATTGAAGAAAGTAGGGAAAACCACTAGGTCATTCAAGTAAGACCTAAATCAAACCCTTTATGATTACACAGTGAAAGTGACAAATAGATTCAATTGATTAGATCCAATAGAGTGCCTAAGAACTGTGGATTGAGGTTTGTAACTTAACACAGGAAGCAGGGATCAAAACTATTCCCAAGAAAAATAAATGCAAAAGTGAAAAATGGTTGTCTAAGGAGGCCTTACAAATTGACAAAAGAAGAGATGTGAAAGCCAATGGAGAAAAGGAAGTGTATACTCATGTGAATGTAAAGATCCTGAGAATAGAAAGAAGAGATAAGAAAGCCTTCTTAAGTGAACAATGCAAAGAAATAGAAGAAAACAATAGAATGGGAAAGACCAGAGATCTCTACAGGAAAATTAGAGATAGCAAGGGAAAACTTCATGTAAAAATGGGCACAATAAAGGATAGAAATGGTACAAACCTAACAGAAGTGGAAGATATTAAGAAGAGGTGGAAAGAATACAGAGAAGAGCTATGCTTAAAAGGTCCTAATGAGCCAGAGAGCCGTGACAGTGTGATCACTGACCCAAAACCAGATATTCTAGAATATGAACTCAAGTGTGCCTTAGGAAACATCACTACAAAGAAATCTAGTGGAAGTGATGGAATTTCAGCTGAGTTATTTCAAATCCTAAAAGATGATGCATTTTAGGATGGTACATTCAATATGCCAGCAAATATGGAATATTCAGCAGTGCCCTCAGGAATGGAAAAGTTCAGTTATAATTGCAATCCCAAAGAAGGGCAATGCCAAAGGATGTTCAAACTACTACACAATTACATTCATTTCACATGCTAGCAAAATAATGGCCAAAATCTTCCAAGCTAGCATCAATAGTACATGAACTGAGAACTTCCATATGTACAAGTTGGATTTATAACACAGAGGAACCAGAGATCAGATTGCCAATATCTGTTGGATCATAGAAAAAGGTAAAGAGCTCCAGAAGAACATTTACTTCTGTCTCATTGACTATGCTATAGCCTTTGACTGTGTGGAGCATATCAAACTGTGGGAAAAATTAAAGAGAAAAATACCAGACCACCTTACCTGCCTCCTGAAAAATCTGTATGCAGGTCAAGAAGAAACAGTTAGAATGGGACATAGAACAACAGATGGGTTTCAAATTGAGAAGGAAGTACGTCAAGGCTGCAAATTGTCACCCTGCTTGTTTTACTAACATGCACAGTACATCATGTGAAATGTCGGTTTGGATGAAACACAAACTGGAATCAAGATTGCTGGGAGAATTATCAATAGCCTCAAATATGCAGATGATACCACTCTTATGGCAAAAAGTGAAGTGGAACTAAAGAGTGTCTTGATGGTGAAAGAGAAGAGTGAAAAATCTGGCTAAAACTCAACACTAAAAAAATGAAAATCATGGCATCTAGTCCTATCACTTCATGTCAAATAGGTGGGCAAGCAATGGATATAGTGACAGGCTTTATTTTCTTGGTCTCCAAAGTCACTGTGGCTGGTTACTACAGCCATGTAATTAAAAGACACTTACTCCTTGGAAGACAAGCTATTATGAACCAGAGATATCTCTTTGCTGACGAAAGTCCATATAGTCAAAGTGATGGTTTTCTCAGGAGCCATGTATGGATGTGAGAGTTGGACCATCAAGAAGGCAAAGCATCGAAGAATTGATTCCTTTGAACTGTGGCACTGGAGAAGACTCTTGAGGGTTGGTTAGATTGCAAGGAGATCAAACCAGTCCATCCTGAAGGAAATCAGTCCTAATATTCATTGGAAAGAATGATGCCAAAGCCAAAGCTGTAGTACTTTGGCCACCTGATTTGAAGAGATGATTCATTGGAAAAGACCTTGATCCTGAGAAAAATAGAAGGCGGGAGAAGAGGACAACTGAGGATGAGATGGTTGGATGGCATCATTGAGTCAATGGGCATGAGTTTAAGCAAGCTCTGGCAGTGAAGTACAGGGAGGCCTGCCACACCACTGTCCTTGGAGTCACAATGTGTTGGAGACGACTGAGCCAGTGAACTGAACTAACTGCCTTCTGCTTTTTTCCTCTTCCTCATGATTGCTTTGGTTATCTGTGATGTTTTGTCTCATTGACTATGCTATAGCCTTTGACTGTGTGGAGCATATCAAACTGTGGGAAAAATTAAAGAGAAAAATACCAGACCACCTTACCTGCCTCCTGAAAAATCTGTATGCAGGTCAAGAAGAAACAGTTAGAATGGGACATAGAACAACAGATGGGTTTCAAATTGAGAAGGAAGTACGTCAAGGCTGCAAATTGTCACCCTGCTTGTTTTACTAACATGCACAGTACATCATGTGAAATGTCGGTTTGGATGAAACACAAACTGGAATCAAGATTGCTGGGAGAATTATCAATAGCCTCAAATATGCAGATGATACCACTCTTATGGCAAAAAGTGAAGTGGAACTAAAGAGTGTCTTGATGGTGAAAGAGAAGAGTGAAAAATCTGGCTAAAACTCAACACTAAAAAAATGAAAATCATGGCATCTAGTCCTATCACTTCATGTCAAATAGGTGGGCAAGCAATGGATATAGTGACAGGCTTTATTTTCTTGGTCTCCAAAGTCACTGTGGCTGGTTACTACAGCCATGTAATTAAAAGACACTTACTCCTTGGAAGACAAGCTATTATGAACCAGAGATATCTCTTTGCTGACGAAAGTCCATATAGTCAAAGTGATGGTTTTCTCAGGAGCCATGTATGGATGTGAGAGTTGGACCATCAAGAAGGCAAAGCATCGAAGAATTGATTCCTTTGAACTGTGGCACTGGAGAAGACTCTTGAGGGTTGGTTAGATTGCAAGGAGATCAAACCAGTCCATCCTGAAGGAAATCAGTCCTAATATTCATTGGAAAGAATGATGCCAAAGCCAAAGCTGTAGTACTTTGGCCACCTGATTTGAAGAGATGATTCATTGGAAAAGACCTTGATCCTGAGAAAAATAGAAGGCGGGAGAAGAGGACAACTGAGGATGAGATGGTTGGATGGCATCATTGAGTCAATGGGCATGAGTTTAAGCAAGCTCTGGCAGTGAAGTACAGGGAGGCCTGCCACACCACTGTCCTTGGAGTCACAATGTGTTGGAGACGACTGAGCCAGTGAACTGAACTAACTGCCTTCTGCTTTTTTCCTCTTCCTCATGATTGCTTTGGTTATCTGTGATGTTTTGTGGTGCCATACAAATTAGGATTGCTTTTTTTCTATTTCTGTGAAAAATGTCATTGAGATTTTAATAAAGATTGCACTGAATCTCTATATTTCTTCAGTTATTTGGATATTTTAACAGTATGAATTGTTTCAATCCATGAACAGAGAAGTTCTTTCCATTTATTCTTGTCTTCTTCAATTTCTGTCATTAATGTTTATAGTTTTAATGTACTTGATATATTAATTTTGTTTTTGATGAATTAATTTGTGAACAAAACAAGAGATTCTTACACTCCCAGAAGACTATATATCATCAGTTCTGTTCCCAAGATAATATGCAATGAGATTGTCATAAGCTCCTCTGCTGATCAGGGTTTTGCCAGGACCATGGTTAGAACGGAGAATGAAAAATGTTTTGACATGCAAATCCAGCCTAAGAGGTGTGAGTAGCAGTGGCCAACCAGTTGTTGTTCCTAATTCTCTCAAGACCTAATTTACTGGCAGCCATTTCCCCTTCTTGGTCTCCCCATGTGTATAAGACATTGGTAACAGTTTGAAAGACAGCACCTTTCTCACACTAAAACTACCATTCTTCTAACAGTTTCCCAAGGCAGAATCCATGAAACTAATTAAATCCCTAATATCTGACTTGCAATGTTAGCCCAGAAAAAAAGAGAATGTCTTTAAAGTGTTCACTCCTGTCAGGTTCTAAATAACCTTATTTATTTCTCATTACAGTAGAGAAAGATTAGCAGTGTCTGAGCTAAAAGTCATGGGACAATCATGTAAAGGAATCTTAATGTCCAGGTATCTGTATTCCCTGATCCCAAATTTCCACACTTCTGCCTTAGTCTCCCCTGTGAATAAGCCCTTCAAGACACACTTAGCTGCTATCAGTATCTCTTCTAAATAATTTTCCCCTATCTTGAACCTCATCATTCACTATAGCACAATAATACTTTATCTGCCTTATTGTTCTCATCACTTTCTGGCTCATATATTAGTTATATGCATCCATATTCTAGCCATCAAAGTCAGAGTTGAGTTCTAATCCAAGACCCACTACTTACTGAATGATCTTGGACAAATTCTTTAGCATCTCTGAGCTTCAGTTTCTTCACCTGGAAAGTTAGCATGGCATTACATCCACCTCATGAGACTGTTGTGTGGGCCAAAAAAAGTTTACTTAAAATGTTTCCCTTGACTTCCAGTTTCAGGTATAATGTCACTTCCATCCTAAAACAAGAAAAAAACTGAAAAATCTTAACACCAATGACTTTTCTTGAACTCATCAGTGAATTGATGTTGCAGGGCAAACCACTACAGCAAAATCTGGAGAAAGAGGAAAATCCACAAATCACAGTCCAAATCTAGAGCAGAAGTCAGTGGAGTCATAAACTGGCAATAACAGTTAAATGGTAATTTTGACAAATGGCCAAAGACTGAGTGTGGATTAATGTGAGCTGGGACCCTCAGTTTTAATGGGAGGTTTCCACAAATATATGGTGTTTATCTCCAGAAATCTCATCACTTTCTCATGGTGAAGAGTCAATAAAAATACCTTTGTGGCTCTGGAAGGTTAGAGAAAAGGTAAAAATCATTTTTAAATGTACTGAAATTATTTTCCATAACAAAGGCCTACTCAGCTGAGGAAAGACTTTACCAGAGTCTTGCCACACATACTGAGAAGGGCATTTACTTAACTTCAATTTCCTCAAGCCTTCAGGTCTCATGTAAAGAAGTGGATAGAAACTCACAAAGTATGATTGAGAAGGCTATAACCCAGTAACCCAAGCCTTGTGTAAGACTGAAATTTAATCATAGAACACCAGGCCTAACAGGGATATGGCATAATGACAATACAGACCTTCCTTGTAGCTCAGTTGGTAAAGAATTTACCTGCAATGCAGAAGACCCAGTTTTAATTCCTGGATCGGGAAGATCCCCTGGAGAAGGAAATGGCAGCCCACTTCAGTATCTTTGCCTGAAGAATCCCATGGACAAAGGAGTCTGGAAGGTTACAGTTTATGGGATCGCAAGAGTCAGACACAACTCAGTGACTAAACCATCACATAATGAAAATGGATTACAACAGAAAGAGCTCAAGGCACTGTACTAATTAAGGAGGAGGTTTTAGGGAAACCTAAAGCCGGCAGGAGAGGGATAAACAAAGAATAGAGGAATCTGAAACCTTTGGTACAACCTCTCAAGCCTAGCACTACAGCAAAGAGTGAATATGTCTTACAAAAATACACTCTAGTCATACAAACAACCTTCTAGCAAAGGTATATTTGCCTCAGGTGATACTACCTGGCATGAAATCTCCGGTTTTCAACAAAATATTCCAAGGTACAGTAATAAAAGACAGGAAAAAACATGATTTGAAGACACAAAGCAAGCAACAGAACCAGACACAGGTAGGTATCACACAGACCATTGACTTAAATTGTACAGTGTGAGAATTGTGAGCTGTTTTATCTGGGGCAAAATGAGGACTACAGCCTGAGAGATTGCACCAAAGATAGCTCTGAGAATCTGCTTCAAAGAGGCAGGAGTGAGGGCTTCCCCTGGTAGTCCAGTGGATAAGGACACCGCCTTGCAGTGCAAAGGGCGCCGGTTCGATCCCTGGCCTGGGAAGATCCCACGTGCCACGGAGTGGCTGGACTGATGTGTTCAATTATTGAGCCGGAGCTCTGGAGCGCGTGCGCCCAGAGCCGGTGCTCTCCGACAACAGATGCCACCACGGTGGGAGGCCCCCATGGGCCAAAGAACAAAGATGGATGAAAGCAGAGAAATGAAAGACCAATGGAAGTGGCCCGCCCGCTCCCCTCCCTCCCCAATCCGACTCCTGCCCAAAATAAATAAATAAATAAATCTTTAAAGAGGCAGGAGTGAGAATTCAATATACATGTGATTTTGGTAAAGGAGGAATGCATGTAATCAATACACCATTTTTCCAGAATGTTTCTGTTTGTCTCATGAATCTTTCTTCTAGTCACAAGAAACAACTGTCACCATGAAAGATTTTAGTTCTTTTCTAGATATGGGAAGATATAAGCATTAGGCACATAAAGTCAGCTCCTGAAACCATATAACTCTCTTAAGACCTGTCTTGCCAGTTTTTCCACAAGCACAAAATACCTCATTTCTGCTCTCCACCCTGAACTCCTTTCAAAGGGTTATTGTTGGTTAGCTGTTACAGGAACACTTGACTTAATCCATGTAGAGGTAGACAGCAAGTGCCAATTTGTTGTTTACAGGGCCCACCCTCATGGTCATAACTTCAACCATACTTTGGGAGGCATTTCATGACTATTTCATCCCACCTTGCTAGGAAGGTGCATTCCTAGCTCTGGTGAAGATTTTTCAGACAGTCTATTGAATGTGCTATTACTGAGCTAGGACTTATCAACGGTAATCAAAGGGTTCAGAATTAACCTGTCTCACTCAAAACAGTTATAATTCAAGAAAAAAAATCCCTCTTGTTGTATATCCCCATATCTAGAGTTACTCAATTAAAATCAGTGATCTCAGTCATAGTATTATACTGTTAGAATCACTGATAGCAATCTAGAACCATATACTCAATCAATGACTTCAAATTGCCTAGACATCATGGTTTTTGTTGGAGTTTCAGTCACACATTTGGTAATACAAGAAACAATCTTGTAAAACAGACAAAATAAAAATAAGATATTAATAGCTAGGGACTTCCCTGGTGGTCCAGTGGGTAAGGACACCGCCTTGCAGTGCAAGGGGCACCAGTTCAATCCCTGGTCTGGGAGGATCCCATGTGCCACGGAGCAGCTGGACCGATATGTCCAACTACCAAGCTGGAGCTCTGGAGCGCATGTGCCCAGAGCCCATGCTCTGCAGCCAGAGAGGCCACTGCAATGGGAGGCCCACACAGGCCAAAGAACAAAGATGGAAATAAATGAAAGGCCAATAGAAGTGGCTAATACATATATATATATATATATATATATATATATATATATATATATATAAAGATATTAACAGCTAGTAGTATTATTAAAGTTATAAGAAATAATTAAGTCAAGAACTTCTATTAAGTGTAGCCCAATATATTCTCAGAGACTAAACCAACTCCACCATTGTTAATAAGGCATCAGGCCCAATTTTCTAGTGTTACTAGATTGGTTATTCTAGTTGTTGTTGTGCAAGTCACTAAGTTTATCCAACTCTTTGTGACCCCCATGGACTTCAGCATTCCAGGTTTCTCTGTTCTTCATTATCTCCTGCAGCATGCAGAAACTTATGTTCATTGAATTGGTAATGTTATCCAACAATCACATCCTCAGTCATTCCCTTCTAATCCTGCCCTCAGTCTTTCCCACAATCTTTCCTAGTCTTTTTAAATGATTTGGCTCTTCACATTAGGTGGCCATAATATTTGAACCTAATCAGTCATTTCAATGAATATTCATAGTTGATTTACTTTAGGATTGAGTGGATTGATCTCCTTGTAGCCCAAGTGGATCTCAAGAGTCTTCTGCAGCACCACAATTTGAAAGCCTCAATTCAGTGCTCAGCTTAATTAATTGTCCAATCCTCAGATCTGTGCATGACTATTGCAAAAACTATAGTTTTGACTATATTGACCTTTATAGGCAGAGTGAGTTGTTTGCTTTTTAATATGCTGTCTAGGTTTGTCACAGTTTTACTTCCTGGGAGTAAACTTCTTTGAATTTCATGACTGAAGTCACTTACTGTGATGATTTTGGAGATCTAGAAAAAATAAAAATAAGATATTAATAGCTAGGGACTTCCCTGGTGGTCCAGTGGGTAAGGACACCGCCTTGCAGTGCAAGGGGCACCAGTTCAATCCCTGGTCTGGGAGGATCCCATGTGCCACGGAGCAGCTGGACCGATATGTCCAACTACCAAGCTGGAGCTCTGGAGCGCATGTGCCCAGAGCCCATGCTCTGCAGCCAGAGAGGCCACTGCAATGGGAGGCCCACACAGGCCAAAGAACAAAGATGGAAATAAATGAAAGGCCAATAGAAGTGGCTAATACATATATATATATATATATATATATATATATATATATATATATATAAAGATATTAACAGCTAGTAGTATTATTAAAGTTATAAGAAATAATTAAGTCAAGAACTTCTATTAAGTGTAGCCCAATATATTCTCAGAGACTAAACCAACTCCACCATTGTTAATAAGGCATCAGGCCCAATTTTCTAGTGTTACTAGATTGGTTATTCTAGTTGTTGTTGTGCAAGTCACTAAGTTTATCCAACTCTTTGTGACCCCCATGGACTTCAGCATTCCAGGTTTCTCTGTTCTTCATTATCTCCTGCAGCATGCAGAAACTTATGTTCATTGAATTGGTAATGTTATCCAACAATCACATCCTCAGTCATTCCCTTCTAATCCTGCCCTCAGTCTTTCCCACAATCTTTCCTAGTCTTTTTAAATGATTTGGCTCTTCACATTAGGTGGCCATAATATTTGAACCTAATCAGTCATTTCAATGAATATTCATAGTTGATTTACTTTAGGATTGAGTGGATTGATCTCCTTGTAGCCCAAGTGGATCTCAAGAGTCTTCTGCAGCACCACAATTTGAAAGCCTCAATTCAGTGCTCAGCTTAATTAATTGTCCAATCCTCAGATCTGTGCATGACTATTGCAAAAACTATAGTTTTGACTATATTGACCTTTATAGGCAGAGTGAGTTGTTTGCTTTTTAATATGCTGTCTAGGTTTGTCACAGTTTTACTTCCTGGGAGTAAACTTCTTTGAATTTCATGACTGAAGTCACTTACTGTGATGATTTTGGAGATCTAGAAAATAAAATCTATCACTATTTCCACTTTTTCTTATATATATATGTGTGATTGGATGTTAAGATATTAGTTTTTTGAATGTCGAGTCTTAAGCCAGCATTTTCACTTTCCTCTCTTACCCTCATCTTTAGTTCCACTTTGTTTTCTGCAATTAGACTGGTATCATCTGAATAAAATTGTTGATATTTCTCTGGGCAGCATTGATTTCAGCTTGAGTCATCTAGGCTGAAATTTTGCGGTATGTACATTGCATAGAAGTTAAATAAACAAGGTGACAATATATAGGCTTGACATACTCCTTTTCAAATTTTGAATGAGTCCATTCTTTCATGCCTAATTCTGTTGCTTCTTCACCTCCATACAGGTTTCTCTGTAGACAGGTAAGGTGGTTTGGTACTCCCATCTCTTTAAGAATTTTCTGCAGTGTGTTGTGATCCATAGTCAAAGGCTTTAGTGTAATCAATGAAGCAGAAGTAAATGTTTTTCTGGAATTTCCCTGCTTCATGATCAAACAAATGTTGACAATTAGATCACTGTTTCTTCTGTCTTTTTAAAATCCAGCTTGTACATCTGGAAATACTTGGTTCATGCATAGTTGGAGACTAGCTTGAAGGTTTTTAGGCATTACCTTGCTAGCATGTGAAATGAGTGCAATTTTATGGTAGCTTTAACATTTTTGAGGCATTGCCCTACTTTAGGATTGGAATGAAAACTCACCTTTTGCTGTCTTGTGTTCACTGCCGAGCTTTTCTAATTTGCTAACATACTAGGTGTAATACTTTTACAGCATCATCTTTAAAGGTTTAAAATAGCTCAGCTGGAATTCTATCAGCTCTACTAGCTTTGGTTGTAGTAGTATTTTCTAAGGTTCACTTGACTTCACACTCTAGGATGTCTGGCTCTGAGTGACCACACCATCATTCTTACCCAGGTCATTAAGACTTTTTTGTATAGTTCTCCTGAGAATTCTTGCCACTTCTTCTTAATTTCTTCTGCTTTTGTTAGGTCTTTACCATTTCTGTCCTTTATTGTGCCAATCCTTGCATGAAACACTCCCTTTGTATCTGCAATTTTGTTGAAAATATATCTACTCTCATATTCTACTGTTTTCCTCTCCTTTGCATTGTTCATTAAAAAATGTCTTCTTATATTTCCTTGCCATTCTCTGTAATTCTGCATTCAGTTGGGTATATCTTTCCCATTCTCCCTTGTTTTTTGCTTCTCTTCTTTCTTCAGCTATTTGTAAAACTTCCACAGGAAATCACTTTGCTTTCTTGTTTTGTTTTGTTTTGTTTTTTTCCATGAAGTAGAAGTTTATTAAAGAAAAAGATAGAGAGAATTTCCAGCAAAGGCACAGGAAGAGGGATAGAAGAGAACTCCCTTAGCCAGTTCAGGCAAGACACTTTGTATTTTCCAGTTTGGTTATTAAATAATAGATCAAAAGATATCTTAAGGTTGTAAAGGCCTTGCTAGGCCCACATCCACAACATTAACATATGATTAGCTAGAGAATAGTCTCTGGGCTAGGTGAGATATTCCAATGTAAAGGCCTTGCTAGGCCTACAACATTAACATAAGACTTTAGTTTCAGGATTGATCTTTATCGTAACAAACATTTCAGACTAGAAAAAGTTTGCCTTTCTTTCTCTTCCTCCTTTTTCTCCCCCTCCTCCTTGGAATCCACTGGCCTCCTTAGCAAATCTGCCTGTTTACCCCTTTCATTCCCCCCTTTTTCTTTTCAGAGAATTATGTTGCCAGGGAAGAGGAGCGTCATTATCTCTTCTATAATTGCTTCTGTGCTGAGAAAGGGCATAGTCCCTAAGGTGTTGAGGTAATATATTCTCCTTACCCTTTTCTTCAGGGTCTCTGATCCAGGGGTTCTGAGTAATAGCTGGAGGAGGTTGTAGGAATATGAACAGTCATTTGTAACTTAAAAGCATTTAGACAGTTAGAAACAAATTCTGCTATACAATTGTAGATGCAAGGAGCAAACAGCAGAAACAAGAAAATCAATTGCTATAGAAAGTCTTTTTCTTGAAGTGGAGAAATCCTCCTTCTCATAGTAGAAGTGTTTTCCTGATGAGGAGGGGATCGTTCTGCAAATTTAGCAATTGATAGTTTGACTTGGTTCAAATAGCCGCTTGTCTGAGTCAGTGACTGGATTCTCAAAATGCCTACTGAAAGGCTGAAAGCTGGGTTGCATAGTTAATTAATTCTAATGCTTCTGGATCTATGACAATATCTGTGTGCAAAAATGGCCTCTCGTATAGGCATTTGATTTAAGAAACTCACTATCTGACATCCAACTATAAACTTCAGAATTTAAGATTCCATTTATATCAGAGGAAGTCAGCACAATAAGATTCCACACATTAGTGATCTTAAGAACTTCAGGCATTAGCAAACAATAGCAATAATTACTCCTAAACAATGGCAGCCCTGAGCTAGGTGAGGCTGAGCTGAGTTAGCATTCCCAAAGTCATCTATTTACATACCAAAAGTGACAAAAGATTTTAGACCCAAACATAGAACAGATTCGTTAAGAGGTAAATAAACTTAATTCTATTATCAAAAGCAGTTGACCTCTGCGGAAGTGTGTCATTTTTAACATAGAAAAAGCTGAATTCAAGTTTTGTATCAGATTACTCTTAAATGTATATAAAGGTAAACTTAAATAAATTTATTTTAAATATAGTCAGTCTTAACCATGCATAAAGCTTATTACTCAGTGTCCACTTTGACAAACCATTTTTACCAAAAACATTCATCCTATTTTCCATAAGCAACCTAGAACGGACTTTTACATTAGCATTTCAACTGGCAAGCATAATTACTAGTTATAATTTCTAAAAACATTTGCTTTCTTATAGAGAACATCTCAGAAAGGCACCAAACATTATTCATTAACAGTCTCAAATCTTTAGTTTTTCTTTAAGAGGAAATTAGTGTTCAGTAATAAATGTTTCAAAACCTTATTTTATCTGAAAATAACCTAGTTATTCAATAGACTACAATCACATAGCTAGCACAAGCCTTAGAAATTGAAGCTACTACAATCTGGAGAGATTCCTCAGACAACCACATTTCTTTTTCTTTGGGATAGTTTTGGTCACTGCCTTCTGTACAATGTTATGAACCTCTGTCCATAGTTTTCCTGATGAGGAGGGGATCGTTCTGCAAATTTAGCAATTGATAGTTTGACTTGGTTCAAATAGCCGCTTGTCTGAGTCAGTGACTGGATTCTCAAAATGCCTACTGAAAGGCTGAAAGCTGGGTTGCATAGTTAATTAATTCTAATGCTTCTGGATCTATGACAATATCTGTGTGCAAAAATGGCCTCTCGTATAGGCATTTGATTTAAGAAACTCACTATCTGACATCCAACTATAAACTTCAGAATTTAAGATTCCATTTATATCAGAGGAAGTCAGCACAATAAGATTCCACACATTAGTGATCTTAAGAACTTCAGGCATTAGCAAACAATAGCAATAATTACTCCTAAACAATGGCAGCCCTGAGCTAGGTGAGGCTGAGCTGAGTTAGCATTCCCAAAGTCATCTATTTACATACCAAAAGTGACAAAAGATTTTAGACCCAAACATAGAACAGATTCGTTAAGAGGTAAATAAACTTAATTCTATTATCAAAAGCAGTTGACCTCTGCGGAAGTGTGTCATTTTTAACATAGAAAAAGCTGAATTCAAGTTTTGTATCAGATTACTCTTAAATGTATATAAAGGTAAACTTAAATAAATTTATTTTAAATATAGTCAGTCTTAACCATGCATAAAGCTTATTACTCAGTGTCCACTTTGACAAACCATTTTTACCAAAAACATTCATCCTATTTTCCATAAGCAACCTAGAACGGACTTTTACATTAGCATTTCAACTGGCAAGCATAATTACTAGTTATAATTTCTAAAAACATTTGCTTTCTTATAGAGAACATCTCAGAAAGGCACCAAACATTATTCATTAACAGTCTCAAATCTTTAGTTTTTCTTTAAGAGGAAATTAGTGTTCAGTAATAAATGTTTCAAAACCTTATTTTATCTGAAAATAACCTAGTTATTCAATAGACTACAATCACATAGCTAGCACAAGCCTTAGAAATTGAAGCTACTACAATCTGGAGAGATTCCTCAGACAACCACATTTCTTTTTCTTTGGGATAGTTTTGGTCACTGCCTTCTGTACAATGTTATGAACCTCTGTCCATAGTTCTCCAGGCACTTTATCTACCAGATCTAATCCCTTGATTCTTATGATAACCTCCACTGCATAATCATGAGATTGGGCCTAGGTCATACTCAAATGGCCAAGTGGTTTTCGCTACTTTCTTCAACTTAAGCACAGATTTTGCAATAAGAAGCTGATGTTCTGAGACACAATCAGCTCCAGGTCTTGTTTTTGATGACTGTATACAGCTAGCTTCTCCATCTTTGGCTGCAAATACTATTATCAATCTGATTTCAATATTGGTCATCTGGTTATGTCCATGTGTAAAATCGTCTCTTATATTGTTGAAAGAGGATGTTTTCTAGGACCAGTATGTCCTCTTGACAAAACTGTTATCTTTGCCCTGTTTAATTTTGTGCTCCAAGGCACATTCACCTGTTACTCTAGGTATCTCGTGATTTCTGACTTTTGTAATACAATCCTTTATGATGAAAAGGACATCTTTTTAAATTAATTAACTTATTTATTTATTGGAGTTAGTTCTAGACATTCTTTTAAGTCTTCATAGAACCATTCAAATTCAGTTTTTTTGGCATTAGTGGTTTGGGTATAGACTTGGATTGCTGTAATTTTGAATGCTTTGCTTTGGAAACAAATCAAGATAATTTTGTTATTTTTGAGATTGCATCCAAGTACTGCACTTTGGATTCTTTCCTTGCCTATAAGGGTTCCTCCATTCTTTTTAAGGAATAGATATATCTACGTTAGTAGATTATCTAAAGTAAATTCACCCATTCTTGTCCATTTTAGTTCACCTATTCCCAAGATATCAATGTTCACTCTTGCCATCTCCTGTTTGACCATGTCCAATTTACTTTGATTCACAAGACTACTGTTTCAGGTTTCTATGCAATATTGTTCTTTACGACATTGGACTTTACATTCACCACCAGACACATCCACTACTGGGTATCATTTCTGTTTTGGCCTAGCCTCTTCATTCTTTCTGGAGTTATTTTTCTTCACTTCCTGGAGAGATTCCTCAGACAACCACATTTCTTTTTCTTTGGGATAGTTTTGGTCACTGCCTTCTGTACAATGTTATGAACCTCTGTCCATAGTTCTCCAGGCACTTTATCTACCAGATCTAATCCCTTGATTCTTATGATAACCTCCACTGCATAATCATGAGATTGGGCCTAGGTCATACTCAAATGGCCAAGTGGTTTTCGCTACTTTCTTCAACTTAAGCACAGATTTTGCAATAAGAAGCTGATGTTCTGAGACACAATCAGCTCCAGGTCTTGTTTTTGATGACTGTATACAGCTAGCTTCTCCATCTTTGGCTGCAAATACTATTATCAATCTGATTTCAATATTGGTCATCTGGTTATGTCCATGTGTAAAATCGTCTCTTATATTGTTGAAAGAGGATGTTTTCTAGGACCAGTATGTCCTCTTGACAAAACTGTTATCTTTGCCCTGTTTAATTTTGTGCTCCAAGGCACATTCACCTGTTACTCTAGGTATCTCGTGATTTCTGACTTTTGTAATACAATCCTTTATGATGAAAAGGACATCTTTTTAAATTAATTAACTTATTTATTTATTGGAGTTAGTTCTAGACATTCTTTTAAGTCTTCATAGAACCATTCAAATTCAGTTTTTTTGGCATTAGTGGTTTGGGTATAGACTTGGATTGCTGTAATTTTGAATGCTTTGCTTTGGAAACAAATCAAGATAATTTTGTTATTTTTGAGATTGCATCCAAGTACTGCACTTTGGATTCTTTCCTTGCCTATAAGGGTTCCTCCATTCTTTTTAAGGAATAGATATATCTACGTTAGTAGATTATCTAAAGTAAATTCACCCATTCTTGTCCATTTTAGTTCACCTATTCCCAAGATATCAATGTTCACTCTTGCCATCTCCTGTTTGACCATGTCCAATTTACTTTGATTCACAAGACTACTGTTTCAGGTTTCTATGCAATATTGTTCTTTACGACATTGGACTTTACATTCACCACCAGACACATCCACTACTGGGTATCATTTCTGTTTTGGCCTAGCCTCTTCATTCTTTCTGGAGTTATTTTTCTTCACTTCCTCAGTAACATATCAGACACCTTCTTACCTGGGTGCTCATCTTCCAGGGACATATATTTTTGACTTTTCATACTGTTCATGGATTTCTCAAGGCAAGAATAATGGAGTGGTTTGCCATTCCCTGCTCCAATGGACCACATTTTTACAGAACACTTCACTATGACTTGTTTGTCTTGGGTGGCCATGAACAGTATGACTCACAGTGTCATTGAGTTACACATGCCCCTGCACCACAACAAGTCTGTGATCCATAAACTGTTATCCTTAATATAATTTAATTTTTCCTAAGATAAAGGAGGCCTTAAATCTTTAATTATTACAATATACTGTTAACCACACAAATCGATTCCATAATTGTGAGAAGTTTAATTCCTTGTCTGAATTTTTGCTTGTTGCTCTAATTGAGCTTGACTAACTCAGAAGAAATACATATTTTATGGCCACAGTCAGAGCAGGTATTATCAATTGACCAAGAAAGAAGATCCCACCTAGCAATATCAAGAGTAGCTTGGATAGAAATGAACTTTCTTTATTCTGAAAAGTTTTTAAGGGTCATCCATTTAGAACTTTGGAGTGGAGAAATCTACCAAGGCAATCCAGAAGTAGTAGACATAGATAATTGGACAAAATCCAACAATCTGAAAAATTAAACAAATAGTATAGGCTTGTGTCTATGATAGAAAACATTGATCTACACGCAAATGTCTAAGTATTCAAGAAAACATAAATAATTCTACAAATCAAATCCAGTATCTTGGGTAAGCTCTCTACTTTTGATGTCATCTTTTTCTTATCCTAGTATAGCTGTAGTTCACTCTGAGTGCCATTTTAAAGTGAGTTTGAAGCTAGCAGTCCTCACTATAAACCAGTCTGGTGTAGGGGCCTTAACATGGCAAATTTAATTCAAGAGTCAAGTTTCCTTTAGTTTTGCTGTGCATAAGCTAGGTAAGAGTACCTGATAAAAAGTTATTCTATCTAGGCTCTGGACAGTCTTTTAAATTTTATTTTCCAGTATACATAATCTCCTGTTGCAAGTCTGATTGTCATCCAAATATCCTTGCGATAAACTTCAGATACAAAACTTAAAGTGTCCATTTAATAATTCAATTAACTTTGCATTAATATAGCATACCAGCAAGGAATTATTGTTACCAAGTCCAAGCTCACTCTTCTCGCTGCACAGCAGGGCAATGAATCCGAGAGATGAGGTGTTGAAGCAAGGAAAACGACTTTATTTGGAAAGAAGCTGACCAAGAAGATGGCAGGCTAAAGCCTTGGGAAAAAAAAAAATCTTATCTGGGGTTTGGATGCCAGGTTATTTTATAGTTCAGACATAGGGGAAGATGAGGAAGCAAAGTTAAAAGAACATTAATCTTGCAAACATCTCTTAAAATGGCAAACCTCGGGCAAGAGAAGTGTTAATTTCTCTCTTCCTGCTATCTACAGGTGGACAGGATTCTTGAACAAAGGTATTTTACTTCACAATCAGGCAGAGAGGCAGGGTTCTGCAGGCAAGCCATTAAGTATGATTATAATAACAATTGCGCCAGAAAGCAAGTCAAAGAAACAGTTTGCAGCTTGGAGCTAGAATTGATTTTCTCCCTGCCATACTATCTAGGAAGTGAATCGGTAAATACAGTCCCCCATCAACAAAACTGGGATTAACATTCATTGAAGCATACTATTTTTCTTTCAAAAATTATCCTAATTTCTGCCCAATATAGATAAGGCAATGGCTGCCCACGCCAGTATTCTTGCTTGGAGAATTCCATGGACAAAGGAGCCGGTCTGGCTACAGTCCGTGAGGTTGCAAAGAGTCAGACACAGCTGAACAACTATCACTAACAAATATATCCAATATTAAGTCTAATTTGTTGCAAGATAAGTCTGGTCACACACACACAAAAAAGGACTGATAATTGATATAACTATAATTGCTTATAGGCTTTTGTTTACTGTAATTTTTTTATAAGGAGTCCTAAACTAAACCTTAAAAAAATCTCTCAGGGATAGGAAGGTCACACCAGTGGCTTATCACATATTTCACCTAAATATCTTGGTGAATTCCTCCCTTTACAAGGTTCCAAGAATACCTTCAGATTTCTGTACCTGTCGGTGAGGTAATTTTCCTAATTTATCTGATAAAGCTTCTGGAAAGCTAAAACTTTACAATCTCTGGAGGAAGCAGATAGAGAAAAATCATAAATGTTTCAATTCTGCTGACACAAGTATAATTTACCAAATTACTGTAAGTCATAATTAGTTTAAGGGGAAAGCTTTCAGTACACCTGTAAAACACAGGTTCAAACCAGTCATTTTTCAGACAGACACCATAAAAATTATAACCATTATCATCAGTTCACTCAGTCTTATGTAACTAATCTTTTTTGTTAACAGTTTTATGAAGCCATCAGGTTTTCCCATTAGGATTTTTTAATTCCTTACCAAGTTCAGCATTGTTGGCTGAAAGTCAGAAATTTGTATTTATCCAAAAGTTCTTTCTGCTAATCTTGAAGAGGAAGCATCTTTGCAAAGGAATCAGGATGAAACTGTAATTGTCAATTATGACAAAGACAAGGCACATTTAAAATCTGATTGCAATGCAGTTGACAAAGCAACTTTGCTACTGCTGTGACATACAACACTTGCAAATAAAAACTAGAATTATGACTGATAATACTTTACCAGGACTTGTCAGAATTTTAGGAACTTCATATAAATTTTAAAATATCTATATTAGTATCATTTACCATGAGATATAACCTGAGAAGATTTATTGCTCATTTGACAATACTTCCCAAGTAATTTAATATATCAAGTGAAACTTATTAAGCCTAGTTTAATATCTCTCTTTGGAATGTTTCAGGGGCTTTTTGAAGTATCTCAAAGTTGCCTAAAGATAAAAGACTTCATTCAATTTTGATTTAGGAAGTTTTATCAATAAATATCAAAAAGGTTTAAAACACCTAGTCAGATAGGATCATAGGTCACTTGTGAAAAAGTTCTTATGCACTTAGCCTAAGTAACCAAAAAATATTTCAAAGGCAAATACAGAGCAGATCACATAAAAGTATAAAAACTTAGAATCTGTTATCAAAGGCAGTTCAATATCTTAAGAAACTTAGTACCATGCCCAAAATTCTTTTCTCAGTGTCCACTTTCCACAAACCTTTCTGTAGTCATCACTTAATTTACTGATCCTAAAACATTCACCTATATATAAGTCAAGCCTACTTCCTTTTCCCTCAATAAAATGTAATTCCATTCTTCATGTCCTTTTTACTGAAAACACACATCCTACTTTTCTTAAGCAACCACTAACAGACCTTTATACTAGCATTCTTAAGATTGGAGAGTATAAATACCAATGATAATTTCTAAAATAATTTCCTTTCTTATAGAGAACATCTTAGGATGTTACCAAACATATTCACTAATAGTCCAAAAGAGCTTTAGTTTCTCAGAAAGAGGAAGCCAGTGGTCAGTAATTAATGTTTTAGTATTTTATTTTATTTTGAAGTGACTAACTATTCAATAATCTTCCATCACTTAAATTAGTACAGCCATAGAAAATCAATTAATCAAATTCTGTGGAGAATAAAACATAACGACTCTTAATAGACTTTATCTGAAAGCTCTTATCTTGTTTGAATTTTCTTCCCTTAAAGCTTTGTTCTATTGATTTACTTTACTTACTAACAAATTTGTAACAGATATAACAAGATGTTATTTAACTTATATCAAATCTAAGCAAAATGAAATTACTATACTTGATATCACATTTAAAGCTTATGACTCAAGACATGGCTATATTAATTAGATGAACAAACTCAAACATTAATATCAGGTACTAATTTAATACTGAACAATTACAAGTTCACCTGAAACTGAAAATCATTAAGCTTAATTTTTCTTGTATTTAGAATTGTTTGATGCATAAGCACTTACTTTTCTTTTGTTTGTTGTTGTTTAGTTGCTATATCATGTCTGACTCTTTTGCGAACTGCCAGGCTCTTCTGTCCATGGGATTTCCCAGGCAAGAATACTGGAGTGGGATGCCATTTTATCTCCAGGGGATCGTCCCAATGCAGGGCTTGAATTCATGTCTTCTGCAATGGCAGGTAGATTCTTTTCTACTGAGCAACCAAGCAAGCCCATTTAACGTCTTTAGGCCAATAAATTAGAGCTCATTTACAAATTAGCTTCAGAAATGCTATCAAAAGAGAAAGAAAGAAAAATTCATTAGTTTATAAGAAAGACTTTTAAAAGCTTCACTCCCTGTTTTTTTTTTTTTTTTCTTTAGTTTGGGAATTAGAGATGGTCTAGATAAGTGATCCTAGGAGCTCTGGTCTCCAGAAACAGAGAGTGAAAATCAGATTTTTCTAATGCAGACTTATGCCCTCAGTGTGTGTGTGTGTGTGTGTGTGTGTGTGTGTGTATAAATATTTTTTTTTTCTTTTTCTTTTTTTTCAGGAAACTTTCTGTGCTGGTTGGAATTAAACTTACTATGGGTCAGTTGATCTCAACTGGCATTGTGTACTTAATTAGCACAATAGAAGGTTCATAGTTTTTGTAGCTATTCCATTTTTTTTCTTTCAATGGTTCTGAAAAGTTGATCAGTCAGTGTAACAAGTGTTAATATGTAGCTCAGACCAACCTAGATTGTCATTTTGACTACAGCAGCCAAATTGTCATCTAAGCCTTCAAAATGGGGAAAATTAAACAAAGATCATCTTGATGGTTAGAGAATGGCTGAGGTGTCAAACCAGAATATTGCTTAGAAGATTTTTTTTTAGTCCTCCTTTGTTGGGGAAAGTGGAGCAACAGAAGGTAGTGGAAGAGTTGGAATAGAAAAATAAAGAAAGATAACATCTGGCCAAGTAATTCAAATAGAAGAAGATACATGGAGGCAGAGACAGAACCTGTGACTGACCATTAGATGCCTTTTTTTTGTTCAGATATAGTTTCAAGAGAAGTTTCTAAATAGCAAACAAAGTAAGTATTCCATTCAATCTGATTATGCAAACCCTTTTCTGTGTGTGCATACATGTCAATTTTGGAATATCTAAAGAACCCCAATTTGGTCATTTTAGGTCGGGATCTCCTTTAGCATAATTTCCTCAATTAAGTAAGTAGTTGTAAGTATAAGATTTGTATGTACATAACCCTGGGTGAGGTGTTAGAGGCTGGCTTTTCGATGCCCCCCTTAAAAGCATCGTATCAGCCAGTTACCTAACCACTCAACCCAGACCATTCAATTTCTTACATCTGAGCAAATTCGTGTATCTTTCAACCATTCCCTTGGGTGGATATTCACTTGGTATCATTCAACCACCTCCACTCCATCCCCAGTATCTTTCAACTGGAAGGATGCAGGTAACCTGTTCCACTGCCAAATCATGAACTTCAACCCATATAAGAGATTTCAGAAGCAGGACAGACTTAACAAATTATCTGGACTCTCCAAAGATGTGAATGGGCACAAGGGGCTGCTGCCAGTTCTAAGGCTCTGGTTCCTCATAGAGTTCAGGCAAAAGAGGGAAGTTTATTTTGATGTCTTTATGGCCACTATAAAACTGCTGACTAAAAAAAAAAAAAAAAAAGCACAACATAAGAGTCATTAGTTAAATATCATTGGGGGAAAAAATGAGGACTGCAGTACAGGAGGCAGCACCTCAAATAGCCTTGAGAAACTACTCCAAAGATGCAGGGGGAAAGGTGACATATGACGGTAGATTGTTCACCACAAACAATGTCAATTCTTGACCTCTAAAGGAGAAAATTTCACATTGGGATCAAAAAGATTTGGCTTTGGTCACTCAGAGCTTCATGTAGTAAAAATTTTATTAAAGAAAAAAGGGATATAGAAAGTTTCCAGCAAAGGCACTGGAAGGGGGATAGAAGAGTACCCCCAGAAGCTATTTTAGGTGAGTTGTTTTGTAGTTTTCCAGTTGGTTATTAACAATAGATCAAAAGAATATTTTAAGGTGATAAAAGTGTTACAAGACCCACAACAACATCATACACATTTAGATAACATAGCTATAGACTAAGTAGAAACATGTGCTCCAACAAGGCACATTGTTTTCTATAAAAATTAGCTCTGGACTCAAAGAAAGTCTTAGGCAAAATAGATCATTGTTATAGGTGTGGCAATCAAGGTTAGGGCACCTTGGATTAAAAAAATGTTAGTTCCCCTTCCTCCTCCTTCTTGGAAACTGCAGGCCTCTTTACCAAGTCTGCCTATTCACCCATTTCAAAGGTCAATATATATGTGATTTTGGTAAAGGAGGAATACTTGCAATAAAGCACATATTACTCCAGGTGATTTCTGCTGGTCTCATAAAGTTTCTGCTAGTCCCAGGAAATGGTCATCACCATGAAGGATTTTAGGGCTTTTCTATATATGGGGAGATATAAGAATTGGGCTCGTAAAATTGGCTCCTAAAACTAATTATCTGAAGACTTATCCTACCAGTTTTTCCCTAAGAAGCTCAGATCAGTCACTTAGTCTTACCAGACTCTTTGCAATCCCATGGATGGCAGCACAACAGATTTCTCTGTCCTTCACTATCTCTTGGAGACTGCTCAAACTCATGCCATTTACTCAGTGATGCCATCCAAACATCTCCTCCTCTGCCGTTCCCTCTTCTTCTGCTTTCTATTCTTCTTAAGATCAAGCTCTTTTCCAGTGAGTCATGTCTTCACATCAGGGGGCCAAAGTATTGGAGCTTCAACTTCAGCATCAGTCCTTCCAATGAATATTCAGGATTGATTTCCTTTCAGATTGCCTGGTTTTATCTCCTTGCAGTCCAAGGACTCTCAAGAGCCTACTCCTGTGCCTTCCACAGTTCAAAGGCATCAATTATTTGGTGCTCTGCCTTCTTTATGGTCCAACTTTCACAGCCATACATGACTACTGCTTAAAACATAGCTTTGACTATTTGGATTTTTGCTGGCAAAGTGATGTCTCTGCTTTTGAATATGCTGTCTAGGTTTGTCATAGCCTTTCTTCCAAGGAACAAATGTCTTTTACTTTCATAGCTGCAGTCACCATCCATAAGCAGAGAGTGCCTCATATCTGCTCTTCACCCTGAACTCCTTTCAGGCGGCATTGAAGGTCAATTAGAGCGGCACATAACTTAATCCTTGTAGAAATAGATAGATAGAGGGAAGGTACCTGTGGCCAGTGGCAATTTGTAGTTGATAGATTTTATAATTATTATACAAGGAATTTAAAATAATTACAGTTAATATGAAAGGACTCGAATGGTTAATGTGTAGACAACATTAAAAAAACAGATAAGTATTGCAGGCAGAGAGATGGAAATTCTAAGAAAGAATCAAAGGGAAATGCTAGGAATTATAAGCACTATAACAGAAATTAAGAACCAGTAGAGTGAACACTGCCAAGCAAAGAATTAGTGACCTTGAAAATATATCAACAGAAATGTCTCAGTGTTAAAAAGAATACTACAGGCCCCAAATGGCATCATTTGTGCTAAAGCATGTAAATTACAATTGGCATTTACCAATTATATTGCCAATGACTGAACAAGGGCATTTGCCATCTGCCTCTGTGGAGATAGACTCTGTGCTGACAGTTTCTGACCTTCAACACCCCCTGAGGCAGTTTAGGGTGGAGTGAGGCACTCAGTACTCCAGGGAATGTGGTGGGGCAGGCCTTTAGATAGGTGGGTGTTTATAGGAAATGGTTTATTATCTTAATCCTTTCATATCCTCATATTTAGAAAAGCACTAAATCCCTTCATGGTGACATCAGATCCTTGTGACTAACCAAAAACCTTTTGTTATTGTAAGCTCCCCCTTCCTCAAAATCTTATATATTGATCTTCCTCCTGATGCCTCTTTAAAGAAGTCTCTCAGAGCTATCTGAGGTGCTGTCTTCTGGGCTGCAGTTCTAATCATGCCCCAAATAAAACTCAACCCATAACTCTAAAGTTGTTAATCTTTTTTTAGTCTACACGCATATGATCAGTTCAGTTTAGTTCAGTCATTTAGTTGTGTCCTACTCTTTGTGATTCCATGGAATGCAGCACAACAAGCTTCACTGTCTTTCAATATTTCCCAGAGTCTGCTTAAACTCATGTCTATTGAGTCAGTGATGCCATCCAACTATCTCCTTCTCTGCTGTCCCCTTCTCCTTCTTCTATTTTTCCCAACATCAGGCTGCCTTCCAATGAGTCATCTCTTTGCATCAGGTGGCCAAAGTATTAGAACTTCAGCTTCAGCATCAACCTTCCAGTGAATATCCAGGGTTGATTTCCTTTAGGATTGACTGGTTTGATTTCCTAACAAGCCAAGAAACTCTCAAGAGTCTTCCCCAACATCACAGTTCAAATACATCAATTTTTTGGTGCTCAGTCTTCTTTATGGTACAGCTCACATATCCATACATGACTACTGGGAAAATCACAATTTTGACTACATGGAATTTTGTCAGCAAACTGATGTCTCTGCTTTTGAATATGCTATCTAGGCATGCCGTTGCTTTTTTTTCCAAGGAGCAAACATCTTTTAATTTTATGATTCAGTCACCATCTGCATGGATTTTAGAGCCCAAGAAAATTAAGTTTATCACTGTTTCCATTGCTTGCCATCTGTTTGCCATGAAATGATGGGACCAGATGCCATTATCTTCAGTTTTTGAATGTTGAGTTTTAGCCTGGTTTTTCACTCTCCTCTTTCATCTTCATCAAGAGGCTCTTTAGTTCCTCTTCACTTTCTACCATAAGGGTGGTGCCATCTGCATACTTGAGGTTATTGATATTTCTCCCAGCAATCTCTATTCCTCTTATGCTTCATCCAGAGTTTCGTTACTCTGCATATAAATTAAATAATCAGGGTGATCCTTGTGACTAACCAAAAACCTTTTGTTATTGTAAGCTCCCCCTTCCTCAAAATCTTATATATTGATCTTCCTCCTGATGCCTCTTTAAAGAAGTCTCTCAGAGCTATCTGAGGTGCTGTCTTCTGGGCTGCAGTTCTAATCATGCCCCAAATAAAACTCAACCCATAACTCTAAAGTTGTTAATCTTTTTTTAGTCTACACGCATATGATCAGTTCAGTTTAGTTCAGTCATTTAGTTGTGTCCTACTCTTTGTGATTCCATGGAATGCAGCACAACAAGCTTCACTGTCTTTCAATATTTCCCAGAGTCTGCTTAAACTCATGTCTATTGAGTCAGTGATGCCATCCAACTATCTCCTTCTCTGCTGTCCCCTTCTCCTTCTTCTATTTTTCCCAACATCAGGCTGCCTTCCAATGAGTCATCTCTTTGCATCAGGTGGCCAAAGTATTAGAACTTCAGCTTCAGCATCAACCTTCCAGTGAATATCCAGGGTTGATTTCCTTTAGGATTGACTGGTTTGATTTCCTAACAAGCCAAGAAACTCTCAAGAGTCTTCCCCAACATCACAGTTCAAATACATCAATTTTTTGGTGCTCAGTCTTCTTTATGGTACAGCTCACATATCCATACATGACTACTGGGAAAATCACAATTTTGACTACATGGAATTTTGTCAGCAAACTGATGTCTCTGCTTTTGAATATGCTATCTAGGCATGCCGTTGCTTTTTTTTCCAAGGAGCAAACATCTTTTAATTTTATGATTCAGTCACCATCTGCATGGATTTTAGAGCCCAAGAAAATTAAGTTTATCACTGTTTCCATTGCTTGCCATCTGTTTGCCATGAAATGATGGGACCAGATGCCATTATCTTCAGTTTTTGAATGTTGAGTTTTAGCCTGGTTTTTCACTCTCCTCTTTCATCTTCATCAAGAGGCTCTTTAGTTCCTCTTCACTTTCTACCATAAGGGTGGTGCCATCTGCATACTTGAGGTTATTGATATTTCTCCCAGCAATCTCTATTCCTGCTTATGCTTCATCCAGACCAGCATTTCACATGATGTACTCTGCATATAAATTAAATAATCAGGGTGACAATATACAGCCTTGACACACTCCTTTCCTAATTTGGAACCAGTCTTTTGTTTCATGTTCAGTTCTAACTGCTGCTTCTTGACCTGCATACAGGTTTTGCAGG
Organism: Tragulus kanchil; assembly: GCA_022376925.1. NCBI lineage: Eukaryota > Metazoa > Chordata > Mammalia > Artiodactyla > Tragulidae > Tragulus > Tragulus kanchil. The sequence continues at coordinate 73,314,801 of JAIOJX010000001.1, read as the reverse complement.
AGGCATGTAAGGTAGTGTGGTATTTCCATCTCTTTAAAACATTTCCAGTTTTATGTGCTCCACACAGTCAAAGGTTTTCACATAGTCAGTGAAGCACAAGTAGATGTTTTTACTGGAATTCCCTTGATTTTTCTATAATCCAACTGCTGTTGGCAATTTGATCTCTGGTTGCTTTGCCTCGCCTAAATCCAGCTTGCATACCTGGAAGTTCTCAGTTCACATACTCTTGAAGTCTTATTTGGAGTATTTTGAGCATTGCTTTGCTAACATGTGAAATGAGTGTTATTGTGTGGTAGTTTGAACATTCTTTGGCATTGCCCTCTTTGAAATTTTAATGGAAGCTGAACTTTTCCAGTCCTAAGGCCACTGTTGAGTTTTCCAAATGTCCTGGCATATTGAGTGTAGCACTGTAACAGCATCATCTTTTAGGATTTGAAATAACTCAACTGAAATTCCAACACCTCCACTAGCTTTGTTAGTAGTAAGGCTTCCTAGGGCCTACTTGTCTTTGCACTCTAAGATCTGACTCTAGGTGAGTGATCACACCATTGTGGTCGTACAGATCATTATGATCCTTTTTGTATAATTCTTTTGTGTATTCTTTCCACCTCTTCTTAATATTTTTTGATCCCCCTTTCTGTCCTTTATCTTGCCTAATTCTTTTAATTTTATGATTCAGTCACCATCTGCATGGATTTTAGAGCCCAAGAAAATTAAGTTTATCACTGTTTCCATTGCTTGCCATCTGTTTGCCATGAAATGATGGGACCAGATGCCATTATCTTCAGTTTTGAATGTTGAGTTTTAGCCTGGTTTTTCACTCTCCTCTTTCATCTTCATCAAGAGGCTCTTTAGTTCCTCTTCACTTTCTACCATAAGGGTGGTGCCATCTGCATACTTGAGGTTATTGATATTTCTCCCAGCAATCTCTATTCCTGCTTATGCTTCATCCAGACCAGCATTTCACATGATGTACTCTGCATATAAATTAAATAATCAGGGTGACAATATACAGCCTTGACACACTCCTTTCCTAATTTGGAACCAGTCTTTTGTTTCATGTTCAGTTCTAACTGCTGCTTCTTGACCTGCATACAGGTTTTGCAGGAGGCATGTAAGGTAGTGTGGTATTTCCATCTCTTTAAAACATTTCCAGTTTTATGTGCTCCACACAGTCAAAGGTTTTCACATAGTCAGTGAAGCACAAGTAGATGTTTTTACTGGAATTCCCTTGATTTTTCTATAATCCAACTGCTGTTGGCAATTTGATCTCTGGTTGCTTTGCCTCGCCTAAATCCAGCTTGCATACCTGGAAGTTCTCAGTTCACATACTCTTGAAGTCTTATTTGGAGTATTTTGAGCATTGCTTTGCTAACATGTGAAATGAGTGTTATTGTGTGGTAGTTTGAACATTCTTTGGCATTGCCCTCTTTGAAATTTTAATGGAAGCTGAACTTTTCCAGTCCTAAGGCCACTGTTGAGTTTTCCAAATGTCCTGGCATATTGAGTGTAGCACTGTAACAGCATCATCTTTTAGGATTTGAAATAACTCAACTGAAATTCCAACACCTCCACTAGCTTTGTTAGTAGTAAGGCTTCCTAGGGCCTACTTGTCTTTGCACTCTAAGATCTGACTCTAGGTGAGTGATCACACCATTGTGGTCGTACAGATCATTATGATCCTTTTTGTATAATTCTTTTGTGTATTCTTTCCACCTCTTCTTAATATCTTCTGCTTCTGTTAGGTCCACACCATTTCTGTCCTTTATCTTGCCTATATTTGCATGAAATATTACCTCAGTATCTCTAATTTTCTCTTAGAGCTCTCTAGTCTTTCCCATTCTGTATTTTCTCTATTTCTTTGCATACAAATGAGAATATGTACAGACGCCTCTCTTTAACTACTTTTTAAACAAGTTTAATCAATTTGCCAACATTCTTTGACAATTTTTTATCATTCTATGTGAATTTCACATATATACATATTTATACTGTTGTATGTGTATATTAATATTGTGGCTTTGACAAATAACTCAATTACTTTTTTCTCTAAAGAAGGATACAATCCAAGATAAAACATTGCATTTATTTACTGAAGTATAGTTGATTTATAATATTACCTTAGTTTCTAGTGTACAGCATAGTGATTTAATATTTTTGCAGGTTATATTGCATTATAAGTTATTACAAGATAATGACTATAATTCTCTGTGCTATACAGTATATCCTTGTTGATTGTCTATTTTACACATAGTAGCTTTTATCTGTTAATCTCATGTCCTTAATTTGTTCCTCCTCCATTACCACTCTCCTTTTGTAATCACAAGTTTATTTCCTATAACCGTGAATCTGTCTTATACATGTCTTATACATACTCTTGAGAGTATTTCAGAATCCACTGCTAAAGCACTATTTGCCCAGCAAAATCCTTGGACACTCTGGATGTTCTTGATAATATGATAGTCCTTGATTATCTTTCAGCTGAGCAGTAGTATCTGTGTTGTTGAAATAATAAATTGAAAAGTTTATTACAAAAATCATTGCAGTCCTAAGGCCACTGTTGAGTTTTCCAAATGTCCTGGCATATTGAGTGTAGCACTGTAACAGCATCATCTTTTAGGATTTGAAATAACTCAACTGAAATTCCAACACCTCCACTAGCTTTGTTAGTAGTAAGGCTTCCTAGGGCCTACTTGTCTTTGCACTCTAAGATCTGACTCTAGGTGAGTGATCACACCATTGTGGTCGTACAGATCATTATGATCCTTTTTGTATAATTCTTTTGTGTATTCTTTCCACCTCTTCTTAATATCTTCTGCTTCTGTTAGGTCCACACCATTTCTGTCCTTTATCTTGCCTATATTTGCATGAAATATTACCTCAGTATCTCTAATTTTCTCTTAGAGCTCTCTAGTCTTTCCCATTCTGTATTTTTCTCTATTTCTTTGCATACAAATGAGAATATGTACAGACGCCTCTCTTTAACTACTTTTTAAACAAGTTTAATCAATTTGCCAACATTCTTTGACAATTTTTTATCATTCTATGTGAATTTCACATATATACATATTTATACTGTTGTATGTGTATATTAATATTGTGGCTTTGACAAATAACTCAATTACTTTTTTCTCTAAAGAAGGATACAATCCAAGATAAAACATTGCATTTATTTACTGAAGTATAGTTGATTTATAATATTACCTTAGTTTCTAGTGTACAGCATAGTGATTTAATATTTTTGCAGGTTATATTGCATTATAAGTTATTACAAGATAATGACTATAATTCTCTGTGCTATACAGTATATCCTTGTTGATTGTCTATTTTACACATAGTAGCTTTTATCTGTTAATCTCATGTCCTTAATTTGTTCCTCCTCCATTACCACTCTCCTTTTGTAATCACAAGTTTATTTCCTATAACCGTGAATCTGTCTTATACATGTCTTATACATACTCTTGAGAGTATTTCAGAATCCACTGCTAAAGCACTATTTGCCCAGCAAAAATCCTTGGACACTCTGGATGTTCTTGATAATATGATAGTCCTTGATTATCTTTCAGCTGAGCAGTAAGTATCTGTGTTGTTGCCAACACCACCTACTCTACTTGGAGCAACACTTCTGGGGAAATTGAAAGTTTATTACAAAAAATCATTGAGTAAGACACTTGGTTAAAAAGGATGACTCCTTCAAGGGGATATTTCTTTGATAGATCTTGGGAACCACGGCATGTCATATACTCTCAAAAGCTTTATTTAATGCATGTCTGCAGCCATTAACCACCAGACAAGTGCTCTCCTTAAGTCTGGAATATCAAAAATGAAACAAAGAGAGCAACCACAACTTAAGGACTATGAATTTGAAACTGTGATCTATGAATGTTATGAATATCAAACAACAATATCATGACAATAAGTAACACATCAAGGACAACAAAGTTACTGAGTGATAGCTAAGAGTGATGCTAATGCCTTAAATCTTGACTTCATCACTTGGTTAGGCTGAGAGTCTGATAAAAAGGGGGGATTATTACAAAGAAAATGACAAGCTCAAAATGGTGTCACTTCTGTTAAGGCCCATGATATTAGCCCTAGATTTAATACCTAATCTAATTGCAGTTTCCACCTTCCTCAGAAATATTATCCTAATCAACTGGTCTGGAATTTCGTGGTCAGCAACAAATTAGGTAATCTGTCATATGAACTCTCTCTATCCTCTAGAGGAAGATCAGGCAATCTATACAATAAAAACCCATGCCTTGCCTTTCCTCCAAAAGATTTCCTGGCCCAAAATAATCCCTTCCTTTCTCTTGCTAATGATGTCTTTGATCCATCCTCCTTTTCATAATAGTTTTCCATTTTGTAAGACCCTTCAAGGTACCCTCCCAGCTGCTAGATGGAAAGCCATGCAGTTCATGAATTGCTTATTGAAGCAAATTAAATCTTCAAATTTATTCAGTTTAATTTTTATGACACAATAAAATGCAAAGGGGCTTCTCAGGTGGCCCAGTGATAAAAATCCACTTGCCAAGGTAGGAAACATGAGTTTGATGCTTGGGTCAGGATGATACCTTGGAGAAGGAAATATCAACCCACTCCAGTATTCTTGCATGGGAAATACCAGAGCTAGAAGAGCCTGGCTGGATACAGTCCATAGGGTCACAAAAGAGTAGAGCATGACTAAACAACAATAAAAATAGAAAAAGAAAAAAGCAAATCAGAGTATCCAAGGCAATGAGAATACCAAAAAGTGGGCTTGTACTATCAGAGGAGAAAAAAGAAAAAATGGAACAGAAAAAATATTTGAAGTATTAATGTTTGGTAACATTCCCAAATTAATAACAAATACTAAGCCACAGATTCAGGAAGCACAGAGATTTATCCAATGAGGTAAACACATCTCAAATGCACAGCTAGATGCATCGTATTCAAATACTCAAGAAACCAAAAACAAAGAGAAAATCTTGAAAGATGTCAAGAAGTGGGAGATAGTATGATAGAAAGAACATCTATAGATGAACAAAGATAACAATAACATCAGACTTCTCATTAGAAATCATGCAAGCAATAAGAGAGTGGCATGAATAATTCAGTGTATTAAGAGAAAAAGCTCATGAACCTAGAATTCTATCCAGCAAAATTATCCTTCAAAAGTAAATCAGAAATGAATACTCTTGGAAAAGATAAGAATGGATGGAATTAATTACCAGCCAATTGGTTTTGCAAGAAATTTTGAAAGAAATTATTTAAGAAGTAAAATGTAGGCCAGAAATTTGGATGCCCATAAATAAAGGAAGAGCAACATAGAAGGAATAAATGCAGGTAAAATAGATTTTTGTGTGTGTGAACTGATCTAAAACTGTTTAAAATGATGGCAACAACCAGGTACTATGTGATTATATAACAACATAGAGAAAAGTGAAAGGAGAATTGAAGACAGGAGGACTGAAGAAGATGGTGGAAGAGCAAGATAGGGTGATCACGTGCCTCTCCACAAATACATCAGAAAATCATCAGAATATGGAACAACACCAACAGAAACACTTTGAATAACAACAGAAGAACCCAAACTTCCAAAAAGGTAAGCCAATCTCCTTAGAAAATCCATTGCCATGAACTGTTTGATGCTTGGGTCAGGATGATACCTTGGAGAAGGAAATATCAACCCACTCCAGTATTCTTGCATGGGAAATACCAGAGCTAGAAGAGCCTGGCTGGATACAGTCCATAGGGTCACAAAAGAGTAGAGCATGACTAAACAACAATAAAAATAGAAAAAGAAAAAAGCAAATCAGAGTATCCAAGGCAATGAGAATACCAAAAAGTGGGCTTGTACTATCAGAGGAGAAAAAAGAAAAAATGGAACAGAAAAAATATTTGAAGTATTAATGTTTGGTAACATTCCCAAATTAATAACAAATACTAAGCCACAGATTCAGGAAGCACAGAGATTTATCCAATGAGGTAAACACATCTCAAATGCACAGCTAGATGCATCGTATTCAAATACTCAAGAAACCAAAAACAAAGAGAAAATCTTGAAAGATGTCAAGAAGTGGGAGATAGTATGATAGAAAGAACATCTATAGATGAACAAAGATAACAATAACATCAGACTTCTCATTAGAAATCATGCAAGCAATAAGAGAGTGGCATGAATAATTCAGTGTATTAAGAGAAAAAGCTCATGAACCTAGAATTCTATCCAGCAAAATTATCCTTCAAAAGTAAATCAGAAATGAATACTCTTGGAAAAGATAAGAATGGATGGAATTAATTACCAGCCAATTGGTTTTGCAAGAAATTTTGAAAGAAATTATTTAAGAAGTAAAATGTAGGCCAGAAATTTGGATGCCCATAAATAAAGGAAGAGCAACATAGAAGGAATAAATGCAGGTAAAATAGATTTTTGTGTGTGTGAACTGATCTAAAACTGTTTAAAATGATGGCAACAACCAGGTACTATGTGATTATATAACAACATAGAGAAAAGTGAAAGGAGAATTGAAGACAGGAGGACTGAAGAAGATGGTGGAAGAGCAAGATAGGGTGATCACGTGCCTCTCCACAAATACATCAGAAAATCATCAGAATATGGAACAACACCAACAGAAACACTTTGAATAACAACAGAAGAACCCAAACTTCCAAAAAGGTAAGCCAATCTCCTTAGAACAAAGTAGGACAAAAGATAAAGACATAAAAAGAGGCAAAGGATTTCAGGACAAGGATGTGTGCCCAAGGAAGGAAGCCATAAAGAAGGATAAGTTTCTACATACTAGGAAACTACCTCACAGGTGATACCAGGGAGGAATTACAGAACCTCAGAGTGCCATGTAACAGCATATAGAAAACTCAGCACAGAAATCACTGCCAAACAGCACCTTTCAGCTGATGAACAGCTCACAAGCCTCAACCCAGAGCATACGATAACGTTGGGGAGCTGAGAGAAGTGGCTAGTAAGCCTTGTCCTGCAACCAAGGTTGGGAGCAGGGAACCAATGCTTTGGCAAAGATCCCAGGGAGAGGTCAGGGGTGGCAGCCTTGAGGCACACTGAGAGGGCTACTTTGACAAGGATGCAGAATTAGATGTAACTGCCATTGCCAAAGTTGAGGAAGGTGCTTGAGGCTGCACACAGAACACTGTTGATGAACCCTGATGCCAGAGGTGGCAGCTGCCACCAGACTGTGAGAAGGCACAGGTTATTGCTCACAGCTTTCTGAGAGCTTAATGAGTTTGGCTTTTCCTTAGGGACCCATGAACTAGGGCCTTTTCCTCTGGGAGAGCTTGCAGTCAGTCTGACTGTAACAGTAACCAACATGTTTCTATTTCCCCTGGTACTCTGTGGTACATCCCAATTGTGATAGCTATATACCCCCTCTCCCTGGCCCAAGCAGACAAGTGAGTCCCAGTGAGCTTCAGCCTTTGTCCACTCAGGTCTGGGTAGGGAAGAGACTTTAGACTTTAATGGTAATCGTGAACTCTAGGAGCAAGTAAAAGCTGGAATAAGGCCAGATATGAGACCTAACTGATTCCATGCTACCTACAATAAGCCCAGAGATGTTCTTAGATATGATAGAGAACTTTGGAATAAGTCTCACTGTTTCTTCTGGGCTATTGAGTTTTGCCTTCACAAAGAGGTTTGGAGACTTTTATTCTACACCGTGTGGCTTGGGAGATTTTCATGCCATAGTAGGGATTGAGCTTGAACCCCTGTGGTGGAGGATCTGGGCCCAAGACCACAAGAGAGCTGCTGATCTCAGGGAACATTGATAGACAAGAGCCTCCCAAAGGCATCCATCTCAAAACTAAAATCAAGCTCTCCCAAAGGCCAGAAAACCAGAGTGTTTGGATGACCTGTGCAAATCCTTCAGCAAAACTGGAGTACAACCCTGCACATTAGCAGACAGGCTTCCCAAAACTTTACCAAACCAAAAGACTTTGCAAAACTCACTATTTGACATGGCACTGCCTTTCAGAGACAAGATCCAACTCCATCCACGAAATCATAGGCACAAGTCCTCCTAATCAGTACACTTTCATAGGGCACTGGTCCAACTCCACCCACAGGGGCAGACTACAGAGTTAAGAGGAAGTACAACGTTGTAGTCTTTAGAAAGGAGATACCAAGCATAGTAAAGTAGACAAAACAAAAAGACAGGAAAATAAGGATCAGGTGAAGGAACAAGGTACTCACCCTCTAGGCCAACAAACAAAGATGAAATGACAGTAAAGATAATCCAAAATTTTCAAAACAAAATGGAGGCACGGATAAATAGATTGGGAACATGGATGTGGAAGATGCAAGAACTATTTAAGAAAGATCCAGAAGAATTAAAGCATGAACTAGGGCCTTTTCCTCTGGGAGAGCTTGCAGTCAGTCTGACTGTAACAGTAACCAACATGTTTCTATTTCCCCTGGTACTCTGTGGTACATCCCAATTGTGATAGCTATATACCCCCTCTCCCTGGCCCAAGCAGACAAGTGAGTCCCAGTGAGCTTCAGCCTTTGTCCACTCAGGTCTGGGTAGGGAAGAGACTTTAGACTTTAATGGTAATCGTGAACTCTAGGAGCAAGTAAAAGCTGGAATAAGGCCAGATATGAGACCTAACTGATTCCATGCTACCTACAATAAGCCCAGAGATGTTCTTAGATATGATAGAGAACTTTGGAATAAGTCTCACTGTTTCTTCTGGGCTATTGAGTTTTGCCTTCACAAAGAGGTTTGGAGACTTTTATTCTACACCGTGTGGCTTGGGAGATTTTCATGCCATAGTAGGGATTGAGCTTGAACCCCTGTGGTGGAGGATCTGGGCCCAAGACCACAAGAGAGCTGCTGATCTCAGGGAACATTGATAGACAAGAGCCCTCCCAAAGGCCTCCATCTCAAAACTAAAATCAAGCTCTCCCAAAGGCCAGAAAACCAGAGTGTTTGGATGACCTGTGCAAATCCTTCAGCAAAACTGGAGTACAACCCTGCACATTAGCAGACAGGCTTCCCAAAACTTTACCAAACCAAAAGACTTTGCAAAACTCACTATTTGACATGGCACTGCCTTTCAGAGACAAGATCCAACTCCATCCACGAAATCATAGGCACAAGTCCTCCTAATCAGTACACTTTCATAGGGCACTGGTCCAACTCCACCCACAGGGGCAGACTACAGAGTTAAGAGGAAGTACAACGTTGTAGTCTTTAGAAAGGAGATACCAAGCATAGTAAAGTAGACAAAACAAAAAGACAGGAAAATAAGGATCAGGTGAAGGAACAAGGTACTCACCCTCTAGGCCAACAAACAAAGATGAAATGACAGTAAAGATAATCCAAAATTTTCAAAACAAAATGGAGGCACGGATAAATAGATTGGGAACATGGATGTGGAAGATGCAAGAACTATTTAAGAAAGATCCAGAAGAATTAAAGAACAAATAACCAGCAATGCAATAACTGAGATCAAAAATGCCCTGGAGGGAATGAACAGTTGAGTAACTGAGGTAGAAAAATAGATAATTGAGCTGGAGATAGAATGCTAGAAATAGGTGAAGCAGAGAGAAATAAAGACAAAAGAAGCAAAAGAAATGAGGGCAGCCTCAGAGACCTCTCGGGCAACATTGAGCATCCCAACATTCAAATCATAGGTGTTCAAGAAAAAGAAGATGAAAGGAAAGGACATGAAGAAATATTTGAAATGATTATATTTGAAAATTTTCCTAAAATGGGGAAGGAAAAAGCCATCCAAGTCCAGGAAGCCCAGGGATTCCCATACAGGATAAACCCAAGGAGAATCAAACCAAGACACATATTAACCAAACCAACAAAAATTAAACACAAAGAGCAAACATTAAAGGGAAAAACAATAAATAACATACAAGGGGACATCCATAAGGTTAATAGCTGAACCTTCAACAGAAACTGTGCAGGACATAAGAGAATGTCAGGATGTACTTAAAGTGATGGAAGGGAAAAATTACAACCAATATTACTCTATCCAGAAAAGATATCATTCAAATTTGAACAAAAGTTCAAAAGTTTTACAACCAAAAGCTAAGAAAATTCAGCACCACAAAACCACCTTTTCACCAAATGCTAAAGGAGCATCCCTAGACTAGAAGAAACACGGAAAAGACCTATAAAAACCAAGCCCAAAGAATAAAGTAAATGATAATATGAACACACTTATCAATAATTACCTTAAGTATAAATGGACTAAATGCTCCAACAAAAGACAAAAATTGGCTGAATGGATACAAAAACAAGACCCCTACATATGTTTTCTACAAAAGACTCACCTCAAACTAGGGACATATACAGACTAAAAGTGAGGGGCTGTAAAAGGTATTCCCGGTGAATGGAAATTAAAAGAAAGTTGAAATAGCAATATTCATATCTTATAAAAACAGTCTTTAAATTAAAGATCATTGCAAGAGAAATAGAGGACATCACATAATAATCAAGGGATTAATCTTAAAAGAACATAATAACAATTATAAATACATATGCATCCAACATAGGAGTACCTCAATATGCAAGGCAAATGCTAACAATTATTAAAGGGGAATTTGACATTATCACAATAGTATTGGGGGACTTTAATAACCCACTCACACCAATGGACAGATCATCCAGAAAGAATATTAATAAGGAAACATAAACTTTAAATGATACATTGGACTACTTGGGACTAATTGATACAGGACATTTCAACCAAAAACAATAGACTTCGCTTTTTTCTCAAGTGCACATGGAACATTCCCAAAGATAGATCACATTCTGGGTCATAAATCTAGGTTTGATGAATTTTTAAAAACTGAAATAATTTCAGTCATCTTTTCTGATCATGACACTATAAAATTAGATATCAGCTCTAAGAAAGGAACTATAAAAAAAACACAAAACAAAGAGGTTAAACAATATGCTTCTGAATAGCCAACAGATTACTGAAGAAATTAAAAAGTCAACCAAACTATACCTAGAAACATTGATAATAAAATCATGACAAATCAAAATGTGTAGGATGCAGTAAAAGCAGTGCTAAGAGGGAGCACTGCTTTATAGCTGTACAAGCCTAACTTAAGAAACAAGAGAGTCATCAAATAAACAGCATAACTTTACACCAAAAGCACCTAGAAAATGAAAAGAAATGTTGAAACTAGTAAAAGGAAACAAATCATAATAGTCAGAGCAGAAATAAATGAGAAAAGAAATGAAGGAGAGTATAGTAAAGGTCAATAAAACTAAAAGCTAGTTCTTTGAGAAGATAAACAAAATTGACAAACCAGCAACTAGACTCATCAAGAAGAAAAGGGAGAAGACTCAAATCATTAAAATTGGAAATGAAAAAGATGTTACAACAGACAACACAGAAATACAAAGGATCATAATAAAGTTCTATGTGCAGTATATGTCAATAAAATGGACAACCTTGGAGAAATTGACAAATTCTTAGAAAAGTATAACCTTCCAAAACTGAACAAGGAAGAAATAGAAAATACGAACAGACAAATCACAATCATGGAAATTGAAATTATAATAAAAAATCTTCCAACAACAAAAAAGCCCAGGGCCAGATGGTTTCACATTTGGTAGGCAAACTCTACCAAAAGTTTAGAGAAGAACTAACAGGTACTGTGCTCAAACTTGTCCAGAGAATTGCAGAGGAAGGGAAGTTTCCAAACTCATTCTGTGAGGCCACCCTCATCCTGAAACCAAAACTAGATAAAGATGCCACAAAAAAGAAAGAAAAATATAGGCCAATATCACTGATGAACATAGGTGCACAATCTTAAAAAAAAAGAAAATTATAGCCAACAGAATCAAATAGCATAATACAACAATAATACATACATCATGATCAAGTGGACTTTATCCTAGGAATGCAAGGATTCTTTAATATTTGCAAATAAATCAATATATTCAACATATCAACAAATTAAGAGAAGATAAAAACCATATAATCAACTCAATAGATGTAGAGAAGCTTTTCACAAACTTAAACACCAATTTATCATAAAAACTCTCCAGAAATAAGCAATAGAAGAAGCATAACTAGACATAATAAAGGATATACATAACAAACTCACAGCAAACAGTATCTTCAATGGTGAAGACCTGAAAGCATTTCTTCTAAATTCAGTAATAAGACAAGGCTCCCACTCTCACCATTGTTATTCAATATATTTTTGGAAGTCCTAGCTACAATAATCAGAAAAGAAAAAGAAATAGAAGTAATCCAGATTGGAAAATGAGAAGTAAACCTCTGTTTGCAGATTCCCTAACTAGACACCCTAAAGTTGCCACCAGAAAATTATCAGAACTAATCAGTGAATATAGTAAAGTTGCAGAATATAAAATTAATACACTGGGGGCTTCCCTGGTGGTCCAGTGGGTAGGGACACTGCCTTGCAGTGCAAGGGACGCCAGTTCGATCCCTGACCTGGGAAGATCCCACGTGCCCGTGGAGAGGCTGGACTGATGTGTCCAATTACCGAGCCGGAGCTCTGGAGCGCATGCACCCAGAGCTGGTGCTCTGCGACAACAGAGGCCACCACTATGGGAGGCCCACACAGGCCAAAGAAAATAGATGGATGAAAATAGATAAGTGAAAGACCAATAGAAATGGTTCGCCCGCCCCCTAAAAAAAATAAAATTAAATTAAATTAATGCACTGAAATTCTTTTCACTCCTATACACTAAAAATGAAAATCAGGAAGAAAAATTAAGCAATGTTATTCATCATTGCAAAAAAAGGAATAAAATACTTAAGAATAAATGTATCTAAAGATACAAAAGACCAGTATGTAGAAAGCTATGGGACACTGATAAAAGAAATTAAATATGACACAAAGAGATGGAGAGATACATCATGTTATTAGATTGAAATAATCAATAGAGTGAAAATGATTGTACTGCACAAAGCAATCTATAGATTGAATGTAATCCTTATCAAACTAGAAATTCATAATTTGTATGGAAACACAGAAGACTCAAATAGCCAAGGCAATCTTGATAATGAAGAATGGACACTTCAGATTATACTACAAAGCTACAGTAATCATGACAGTATGATATTGGCACAAACACAGAAATGTAGACCAATGGAACAAGGTAGAAAGCTTAGAGATACATTAATGCAGCTAGGGGCACCTTATCTTTGCAAAGGAGGGGAAAATATGCAATGGAGAAAGGTAGTGCTGGGGAAAACTGGTTAAATAACCTGTAAAATGTTGAAATTAAAACACTTCCCAACATCATACAAAAAAAACTCAAAATGGATTAAAGACCTATATTTAACACCAGCAAATATAAAAGTCTTTGAATAAAATATAGGCAGAACATTTCTGACATAAACCACAGGAAAATCCTCTAAGACCCACCTCCTAGAAAAATGGAAATAAAAACAAAAATAAAGAGATGTGGCCTTAATAAATTCAAAAGCTTTTTCACAATGAAAAAAGCTATAAACAGGGTGAAAGACAACCCTCAGAATGGGAGAAATTAATACCAAATGAAACAACTGAGAAAGGATTAATTTCCAAAATGTACACACAGTTTATACAAGTCAAAACCAGAAAACCAAACACACCAATCAAAAAAGTGGGTAGAAGACATAAACAGAGATTTCTCCAAAGAAGACATATAGATGGCTAATAAACACATGAAAGGATGATCAAGATTGCTCATATTAAAGAAATGCAAATCAAAACTACTATGAGGTATCATCTCACACCAGTCAGAATAGCCATCATCAAAACATCTACAGACAATAATTGTTGGAGAGATTGTGGAGAAAAGGGAATCCTCTCACATTGTTGTTGGGAATGCAAATTGATAATCATCTGGCCCGGGTTTTTTGTTGTTGTTGTAAGATTTTTGATTACAGCGTCAATTTCCATGACTGTGACTGGTCTATTCATATTTTCTATTTCTCCCTTGTTCAATTTTGGAAGGTTTTGCAAATTCGAGAACAATATTAAGATTCCTGAAAATACCAGGAATAAAACTACCATATGGGGGGCTTCCTGGTGATCCAGTGGGTGGAGAGTCCACCTTGCAGTGCAAGGGGCACCAGCTGGTCAAAGAATAAAGATGGATGAAAACTAAATTAAATAGAATGGACACTTCAGATTATACTACAAAGCTACAGTAATCATGACAGTATGATATTGGCACAAACACAGAAATGTAGACCAATGGAACAAGGTAGAAAGCTTAGAGATACATTAATGCAGCTAGGGGCACCTTATCTTTGCAAAGGAGGGGAAAATATGCAATGGAGAAAGGTAGTGCTGGGGAAAACTGGTTAAATAACCTGTAAAATGTTGAAATTAAAACACTTCCCAACATCATACAAAAAAAACTCAAAATGGATTAAAGACCTATATTTAACACCAGCAAATATAAAAGTCTTTGAATAAAATATAGGCAGAACATTTCTGACATAAACCACAGGAAAATCCTCTAAGACCCACCTCCTAGAAAAATGGAAATAAAAACAAAAATAAAGAGATGTGGCCTTAATAAATTCAAAAGCTTTTTCACAATGAAAAAAGCTATAAACAGGGTGAAAGACAACCCTCAGAATGGGAGAAATTAATACCAAATGAAACAACTGAGAAAGGATTAATTTCCAAAATGTACACACAGTTTATACAAGTCAAAACCAGAAAACCAAACACACCAATCAAAAAAGTGGGTAGAAGACATAAACAGAGATTTCTCCAAAGAAGACATATAGATGGCTAATAAACACATGAAAGGATGATCAAGATTGCTCATATTAAAGAAATGCAAATCAAAACTACTATGAGGTATCATCTCACACCAGTCAGAATAGCCATCATCAAAACATCTACAGACAATAATTGTTGGAGAGATTGTGGAGAAAAGGGAATCCTCTCACATTGTTGTTGGGAATGCAAATTGATAATCATCTGGCCCGGGTTTTTTGTTGTTGTTGTAAGATTTTTGATTACAGCGTCAATTTCCATGACTGTGACTGGTCTATTCATATTTTCTATTTCTCCCTTGTTCAATTTTGGAAGGTTTTGCAAATTCGAGAACAATATTAAGATTCCTGAAAATACCAGGAATAAAACTACCATATGGGGGGCTTCCCTGGTGATCCAGTGGGTGGAGAGTCCACCTTGCAGTGCAAGGGGCACCAGCTGGTCAAAGAATAAAGATGGATGAAAACTAAATTAAAAATAGAAAAGAAATCAATAAAAAGAGGCCAGAATTAAAAAAAAAAAAAAAAAACCCTACCATATGATATAGCAATCCTACTACTGGGCATATTCCCTGAGGAAACCAGAATTGAAAAGGACACATGCTTTTCAATATTCATGGCAATACTATTTGCAATAGCTAGGACATGGAAGCAACCTAGATGTCCACCAGAAGGTGAATGTATGTATTTGTCCATATATATGTACAATGTACATATAGATAATTGAATTTTTCATATTTTACCCAATTGTGCATACACACAATGGAATACTACTCGGTTATAAAACGGGATTTATTTGAGTTAGTTCTAATTAGGTGAATGAACCTACAGCCTATCCTACAGAATGAAGTCAGAAAGAGAAAAAACAAATATTGTATATTAATGCATATATATGGAATCTTGAAAGATAGTACTGACAATCCTACACATAGAGAACCAAAGAAGACGCAGATATAAAGAACAGATTTTTGGAGATAATGGGAGAAGGGAAAGGAGAGATGATTTGAGAGAATAGCGTTGAAGCATATACTTTTCCATATGTAAATTACATAGCCATTTGTAGTTTGATGTATGATGCAAGTAACACAAAGCAGGTGCTCTGTGACGACCTAGAGGGGTGGAAATGGGAGGGAGGTGGAAGGGAGCTTCAAGAGGGTGGGGACATATGTATATCTAATTACAATTCATGTTGATGTATGACAAAATCATCGCAATATTGTAGTTATCCTCTAATTAAAATAAATAATTATTTTTTAAAAAATGAAATGGATGACAGCAATGTTATAAAGGAGGGTTTGCACTTCACAGGAAGTTGGTATAGTGGTATTTGAAAGTGGTTTAACTGTGTAATAGATGTGTTAAGAGAAAATTAAATTATATAAAGTGATCAGTACAAAATGCTCCATTGCAACCAGAAAAGGCAGAAAAAGAGGGGAAAGGAAAAAAGAAAAATAATGACAAATGCAATAGAGAAGTTTCAAATGTTATAGATAATGTGGGTGGAGAGTCCAGATGCAAGGGCACCAGCTGGAAAAAGAATAAAGAAGGATGAAAACTAAATTAAAAATAGAAAAGAAATCAATAAAAAGAGGCCAGAATTAAAAAAAAAAAAAAAAACCCTACCATATGATATAGCAATCCTACTACTGGGCATATTCCCTGAGGAAACCAGAATTGAAAAGGACACATGCTTTTCAATATTCATGGCAATACTATTTGCAATAGCTAGGACATGGAAGCAACCTAGATGTCCACCAGAAGGTGAATGTATGTATTTGTCCATATATATGTACAATGTACATATAGATAATTGAATTTTTCATATTTTACCCAATTGTGCATACACACAATGGAATACTACTCGGTTATAAAACGGGATTTATTTGAGTTAGTTCTAATTAGGTGAATGAACCTACAGCCTATCCTACAGAATGAAGTCAGAAAGAGAAAAAACAAATATTGTATATTAATGCATATATATGGAATCTTGAAAGATAGTACTGACAATCCTACACATAGAGAACCAAAGAAGACGCAGATATAAAGAACAGATTTTTGGAGATAATGGGAGAAGGGAAAGGAGAGATGATTTGAGAGAATAGCGTTGAAGCATATACTTTTCCATATGTAAATTACATAGCCATTTGTAGTTTGATGTATGATGCAAGTAACACAAAGCAGGTGCTCTGTGACGACCTAGAGGGGTGGAAATGGGAGGGAGGTGGAAGGGAGCTTCAAGAGGGTGGGGACATATGTATATCTAATTACAATTCATGTTGATGTATGACAAAATCATCGCAATATTGTAGTTATCCTCTAATTAAAATAAATAATTATTTTTTAAAAAATGAAATGGATGACAGCAATGTTATAAAGGAGGGTTTGCACTTCACAGGAAGTTGGTATAGTGGTATTTGAAAGTGGTTTAACTGTGTAATAGATGTGTTAAGAGAAAATTAAATTATATAAAGTGATCAGTACAAAATGCTCCATTGCAACCAGAAAAGGCAGAAAAAGAGGGGAAAGGAAAAAAGAAAAATAATGACAAATGCAATAGAGAAGTTTCAAATGTTATAGATAATAATTCAACTATATCTATTTTAACTGTAATTGTGAATGATCTCATGCATCAATTAAAAGATGAAGATAATCTGAATGGATAAAAATAGGAAACCAACCTTATAAATAAAGCCTTATTTTTAAAGTAAAGGGATGGAAAAAGGATATATTGAATATAATGAGAAAAATGTTTTTACATAGTAAGAGCTCAATAAATGGTGTCTATGACCATTTTGTTGCAGTTTTTGTTGTTACCAAACTTGGAGCTCCTAGAGGGCCTGGACTTAAACTACTTCATCTTTGCCTTCTCAGTACCTGACACAGAGCAAGTGGGGAAGAAAAGTCAAATCAATTTTGATAAAATAGAATCATTGACTACTCTGTGCCATACTTTGGGAAAAATGATTTAGACTAAGATTCTGTCCTTCAGTAGCTCACAGTCAAGTGGAAAAGAGGAATAGTCACTTTTTCAACAAATATGTATCTGTAAATCAATAGTTGATGTATGGTAAAAAAAAAAAAAAAACTCATCCTGATATTGTAAAGTAATTGTTCTCCAACTAGAGTAAATAAATATTTTTTAAAAAATCCTGCATGATAAGTTTTTCCCATTTTGAGGCTGTTTAAATCGTGAGACATCTTGAGACCATTGGTAACTTAACAGTGTGTTGTAATTTGCTCTATAATATTTTTTTCCTCTGTGTTACATACAATAATGATGTGTTTTTATTGAATGGCATCTTAGATTTGATAAAATATGATAATAGATTATATACGAGGCCTTCAGCAACATTAAGCCATGGAGTTTTATTTATAAGAAAATTGAAGTTTAGCGCTGTTAAACAATTTGTTCAAGATTATATAACTGGTAAATAGCAAGTGATTATACCTTTAAAACTCATTTTATTTCTCTTTTACTAGAAATCTTCAAGAACTGAGTAGTCATTAAATATTGCTTTGAATGTTGGGATAAACAAATACGTAATAGTAAATGCCAGTTTTTTAAATAAAGTGCTTGATAATGTTTTATTGTTGTCCAATAGAAATATGTGAACCCCATATATATAATTTAAGATTTTAAGGTGACTACATTTTTAAACATTTTAAAAAGTGATAATAATTTTAATTTAGTAATTTCAATAATACATTTATTTTATCTACTATATCCAACCTGTTATCATCTCAGTATATAGGCAGTTTAAAAACATTATTAGTAGATAATTTACAATCCTTTTTTCATACTACCTTCTTCAAAAGGCAGTATACATGTTTATCTGCATGTACTCAGTTGCTCAGCCATGTCCACCTCTCTTGTGACCCTCATGAACTATTGCACACCTTTGTTGGCTTCTTTATCGATGAGACTTCCCAGGCAAGAATACTAAAGTGGGTTGCCAAGGATCTTCCTGACCTAGAGATAAAACCCGTATCTCTAAGCTTCTCCTGCATTTGCAGGTAGATTCTTTACCACAAGCACCACCTGGGAAGCCCATCTGTGTGTGTGTGTATTTAGTCACTTCAGTTGTGTCCAACTCTTTGTGACCCTATGAATTGTAGCCTGCCAGGCTTCTCTGTCCATGGCAAGATTACTGGAGTCAGTTGTCATGCCCTTTTCTGGGGGATCTTCCTAGCCCAGCAACTGAACTCATGTCAAATTCTTTACCACTGAGCCACAAGGGAAGCCCATATATGTTTATACTTACAGCATATCTAAATTTGGAATAGCCACATTTTATTTATTAAATAGCCACATGTGACTAATTGATACCTCATCAGACATTGCAGGTCTAGAGTATCAGGAAGATCTAGCAAGCCTACCTTTAAACTTTTTTTTTTTCAATTTGGCTATTAAATGGATTCCTTTGCCTCTCTTTCCATAAGTGCTTCAGTAGTCTTCATATCTCAGTGTTAGAAGAATTTTATTTTTATTTTTCTTTCTACTTTTCTGTTTAACTTATAGAAAATATCTAACATAAAAAATGTAGACAGAATAATATGCTCCCATATATATGTGGTGGGCTATAGTTCACAGGGTCACAAAAAGTCAGACACAAATGCATGACTAGCACACATTTAAAAAATAATAATAATAATAATTTAACCCAGAGGTATATTCAACTTAGTGGCATAAATTGAAAGCTTTTCCTCTAAGATCAGGAATAAAACAAAGGTGCTCATTCTCATTACTCTTATTCAATAACATACTGGAAACCATAGCTAGAGTGGTTAAGAAAAATACATTTAAAAATAAGAAAGGAAGAAGCAGAACTATCACAATTTGTAAATGATACGATTTTTATATAGAAAATACCAAATACCCAAAAAACTGTCGCAACAAATTGATGAATTCTAGTAAAGTTGCAGGATATAAAATTAAGATACATAAATTAGGTGCAATTCTATGCACTTATAATGAAATATATGAAGAAGAATCAGGGAAAATTACTCCTTTGAAAATAGCATCGAAAACAGTAAAACATGTAGGAATAAACTTCACCAAGGAGATGAAAGAGCTTTATAACAAAAACTACAAGATTTTACTGAAAGAAATTAAAGAAGAAACAAGCAAATGGAAAGACATCTCATGATCATGAGTTGCAATAATTAATATTGTTAAAGTATCAATATACCAGGCTTCCCCTGGTGGTCCAGTGGGTAAGGACACCACCTTGCAGTGCAAGGGGCACCGGTTCAAGCCCTGGCCTGGGAAGATCCCACGTGCCATGGAGCGGCTGGACTAATGTGTCCAATTACCGAGCCAGAGCTCTGGAGCGCATGCGCCCAGAGCCGGCGCTCTGCAACGACAGACACCACCACGATGGGAGGCCCACAGGAGCCAAAGAACAAAGACGGATGAACATAGAGAAACGAAAGACCAAAGAAGTGGCCCGCCTGCTCCCCTCCCTCCCCAATCCGACCCCCGCCCAAAATAAATAAATAAATAAATCTTTAAAAAAAAAAAAAACGTTTCTAAGAAAACATTAAAAAAAAAAGTATCAATATACCAAAGTCACTTGCAAATTTTATGCAATTCTCACAAAAATATCAATGCAATTTTTCAGACATAGAAAAAAGAATTCTAAAATTTGTATGGATCCACAAAAGACCAAGAAACAATCATGAAGAAAAAGAACGAAGTCAGAGGTATCTATCACTCCTCCTAATTTCAAACTACTACAAAAGTACAGTAATAAGAACAATATAGTATTGGTATGCAGATAGACACATAAACCAAAGGTGCTCATTCTCATTACTCTTATTCAATAACATACTGGAAACCATAGCTAGAGTGGTTAAGAAAAATACATTTAAAAATAAGAAAGGAAGAAGCAGAACTATCACAATTTGTAAATGATACGATTTTTATATAGAAAATACCAAATACCCAAAAAACTGTCGCAACAAATTGATGAATTCTAGTAAAGTTGCAGGATATAAAATTAAGATACATAAATTAGGTGCAATTCTATGCACTTATAATGAAATATATGAAGAAGAATCAGGGAAAATTACTCCTTTGAAAATAGCATCGAAAACAGTAAAACATGTAGGAATAAACTTCACCAAGGAGATGAAAGAGCTTTATAACAAAAACTACAAGATTTTACTGAAAGAAATTAAAGAAGAAACAAGCAAATGGAAAGACATCTCATGATCATGAGTTGCAATAATTAATATTGTTAAAGTATCAATATACCAGGCTTCCCCTGGTGGTCCAGTGGGTAAGGACACCACCTTGCAGTGCAAGGGGCACCGGTTCAAGCCCTGGCCTGGGAAGATCCCACGTGCCATGGAGCGGCTGGACTAATGTGTCCAATTACCGAGCCAGAGCTCTGGAGCGCATGCGCCCAGAGCCGGCGCTCTGCAACGACAGACACCACCACGATGGGAGGCCCACAGGAGCCAAAGAACAAAGACGGATGAACATAGAGAAACGAAAGACCAAAGAAGTGGCCCGCCTGCTCCCCTCCCTCCCCAATCCGACCCCCGCCCAAAATAAATAAATAAATAAATCTTTAAAAAAAAAAAAAACGTTTCTAAGAAAACATTAAAAAAAAAAAGTATCAATATACCAAAGTCACTTGCAAATTTTATGCAATTCTCACAAAAATATCAATGCAATTTTTCAGACATAGAAAAAAGAATTCTAAAATTTGTATGGATCCACAAAAGACCAAGAAACAATCATGAAGAAAAAGAACGAAGTCAGAGGTATCTATCACTCCTCCTAATTTCAAACTACTACAAAAGTACAGTAATAAGAACAATATAGTATTGGTATGCAGATAGACACATAAACCAATGGAACGCAATAAAGAAGCCAGAATCAACACCCCACATGTTTGTTCAACTAATATTCCACAGGACAAGCAAGAATACTGAATGGGCAAAGAATAGTATTTTCAGAAAGAAGACTAGAGCCTTTTATACGGAGTGAAGTAAGTCAAAAAGAAAAAGATAAGTACTGTATGTTAATGCATATATATGGAATCTAGAAAAAATGGTACTGATGAATCCATTTGAGGGCAGCAATGGAAGTGCAGACATATATAATAGACTTGTGGACACAGTGGGGAAAGGAGAGGATGGAACAAATTGAAAGAGTAGTGAGGAAACATAGTTTACCATATGTAAAATAGCAAGCGGAAATTAGACGTGTGACGCAGAAAACTCAGTTCAGTGTTCTGTGACAACCTAGAGGGGTAGGATTGGGTGGGGAGATGGGAGGGGATTATGGAGGGAAGAGACATATGTATACCTATGGCTGATTCATGTTGTTGTATGGCAGATACCAACACAATATAGTAAAAGTGATTATCCTCCAAAGAAAAAAAAGAAAAAGAAAAGAAGTTTGGGGAATCTGGATAAAGCCAGGTAGAACAACAAAATTGGACTTTTATCTTGCACTGCTCACAAAAATTAATTCAAAATGTATCAAAGATTAAACATTAGACCTGATACCATAAAACTACTAGAAGAATACATAAGGATGAAAGTCCTTGATGTTGGTTTTGGCAATGTTTTTCTGGATGATACAAAAGCACAAGCAACAAAAGAAAAACTCAACAAATGTGACTATAAAAAACATAAAAATCTTCTGGGAATATAAATTGGTACAGCTACTATGCAGAACAGTATGGAGTTTCCTTAAAAAAACTAAAAATATAGTTATCACATGACCCTACAGTCCAACTCCTGAGCATAAATCTGAAAAACACTATAACCCAAAATGATACATGCATTGTAATGTTCAGTGCAGCACTATTTACAACAACCACGACATGGAAGCAACCTCAGAGGTATCTATCACTCCTCCTAATTTCAAACTACTACAAAAGTACAGTAATAAGAACAATATAGTATTGGTATGCAGATAGACACATAAACCAATGGAACGCAATAAAGAAGCCAGAATCAACACCCCACATGTTTGTTCAACTAATATTCCACAGGACAAGCAAGAATACTGAATGGGCAAAGAATAGTATTTTCAGAAAGAAGACTAGAGCCTTTTATACGGAGTGAAGTAAGTCAAAAAGAAAAAGATAAGTACTGTATGTTAATGCATATATATGGAATCTAGAAAAAATGGTACTGATGAATCCATTTGAGGGCAGCAATGGAAGTGCAGACATATATAATAGACTTGTGGACACAGTGGGGAAAGGAGAGGATGGAACAAATTGAAAGAGTAGTGAGGAAACATAGTTTACCATATGTAAAATAGCAAGCGGAAATTAGACGTGTGACGCAGAAAACTCAGTTCAGTGTTCTGTGACAACCTAGAGGGGTAGGATTGGGTGGGGAGATGGGAGGGGATTATGGAGGGAAGAGACATATGTATACCTATGGCTGATTCATGTTGTTGTATGGCAGATACCAACACAATATAGTAAAAGTGATTATCCTCCAAAGAAAAAAAAGAAAAAGAAAAGAAGTTTGGGGAATCTGGATAAAGCCAGGTAGAACAACAAAATTGGACTTTTATCTTGCACTGCTCACAAAAATTAATTCAAAATGTATCAAAGATTAAACATTAGACCTGATACCATAAAACTACTAGAAGAATACATAAGGATGAAAGTCCTTGATGTTGGTTTTGGCAATGTTTTTCTGGATGATACAAAAGCACAAGCAACAAAAGAAAAACTCAACAAATGTGACTATAAAAAACATAAAAATCTTCTGGGAATATAAATTGGTACAGCTACTATGCAGAACAGTATGGAGTTTCCTTAAAAAAACTAAAAATATAGTTATCACATGACCCTACAGTCCAACTCCTGAGCATAAATCTGAAAAACACTATAACCCAAAATGATACATGCATTGTAATGTTCAGTGCAGCACTATTTACAACAACCACGACATGGAAGCAACCTAAATGTCAGTCAACAGATGAATGGATAAAGAAAGATGTGGTAGAATACAGACAATTGGATACTGTTGTTGTTGTCATTGTTGTTATTTAGTTGCTAAGTTTTGTCCAACTGTTTGTGACACTTGAACTGCAGCAGGCCAGACTTCTCTGTCTTCACTATCTCCCAGAGTTTGCCCAGATTCATGTTATTGAGTCAGTGATACTATCCAATCATCTCCATCTTCAGCTGGCCCCTTCTTCTCTGGCCCTCAACTTTTCCCAGCATCAGGGTCTTTTCTGATAAGCTTGTTTTCCTCATCAGGTGGCCAAAATATTGTAGCTTCAGCTTCAGCACCAGTCTTTCCAAAGAATATTCAGGCTTAATTTCCTTTAGGATTGAATAGTATGATCTCCTTGCATATGTAAATACTACCCCAGCCCTAAAAAGGAAACAAATAATCCTATTTGCAGCAATATGAACAGGCTTAAAGATTATATTAAATGAAATAGATCAGACAGAGAAAGGCAAATATGTGATTACACTTGTATGTGGAATATTTTTTAAAAAGAGAGACACAAGTGAACTTACTTACAAAACAGAAATAAACTCATAGACATAGTAAACAAACATGTCCAAAGTGGAAAGTGAGGGAATGGTGACTCACAAAGGAAAATTTATGAAGTTGGGATTAAGAGGTACACACTACAATATATAAAATAGGCAACCAACATGGACATACTGTATAGCACAGGGAAATAGTCTCAATATTTTTTAATAATCTATAAGGGTAAATAATCTGAAAAAGAATACTTATGTGTGTACATATATACATATATAAAATGCACATGTGCACATATGTATACATATATATGTATTCCTGTGTGCTCAGTTGCTTCAGTCATGTCTGACTCTCATATATATGTATATCTCATATATACATATATCTGATATACATGTATACATACATATACATACATATATATTTCTGTGTATGTATACACACACACACACATATTCCTGTGTGCTCAGTCACTTTAGTCATGTCTGACTCTCAGTGACCCTATGGACTGTAGTGCACCAGATTCCTCTGTCCATGGGGATTCTCCAGATAAGAATACTGGTGTGGGTTTCCATGCCCTCCTCCAGGGGATCTACTCAACTCAAGAATCAAACCAAGGTCTGTCTGTCACATTGTGGGAGAATTCTTTACCATCTGATATATTAATATATAACTGGATCATTAGCTGTACACCTGAAGCTAACATGACATTGTACATCATTTCAATCAATTTTTTTTTAATTTTAAAAGCTGCTGCTCTGTAAAGGAAAGAATTAACAAAAGGAAAAATCAACCTACAGTTTGAGACAAAATTTTGGCAAGTCATCAAATAGAGGAAGGAAAGGCAACCCACTCCATTATTCTTGCCTGGAGAATTCCATGCATAAGAGGAGGTTGGCTGGTTACAATCCATAGGGTTGAAAAGAGTCAGAAACAACTGAAGTGACATAGCATGCATACACACACATATCAAATAAGGGGTTAATACTCCAAATAAAAAAGAACTAACAGAGCACTGGCTTTTGGAATCCTGCAACATACATCAGATCCCATTGGCTATCTATTCTATACATGGTTATGTATATGATTCAATGCTAATTTCAAGAGGGAAGGGACACATGTATGTTATGGCTGATTCATGTTGATATATGGCAGAGCCTATCTCAATATTGCAGAGTAATTATCCTCTAATTTAAGTAAATACTTTTTAAAACATAAATAAAAATTAAAAAATAAATTACATGTCAACAACAAAAAACAATCTGATTTTTAAAATGGACAGAAGAACTAACTAGACATTTTTCCAAAGAAGACATTCAAAAGATACAGGAAAACTGCTCAGTATTACCGATCATCAGGGAATCGCAAATCAAAATTATGAGACATCACTTTGCACCTCTTAGAATGGTATCATTAATAAGATAAGAGATAGTATTTGTTTGGAGGATGCAGAGAAAGGGGAACCCTTGTACACTGTTGGTAGGAATATAAATTGGTAGTCACTATAAAAAACAATACGGAGGTTCTTCAAAAAATTAAAAATATACTTCCCATTTCATCCAGCAGCTCCACTTCTGTGTATTTACCCAAAAGAAATAAATACAGGATATCAAAAGATATGTGTACTCTATTGCACCAATATTCACAACAGTCAAGATACAGAAATAACCTAAGTGCCCATCAGTGAATGAAAAAAATAAAGATGTAGTTTATATATTAAAAATGTGATATATATATTAAAAATCTTTCAGCGATGAGAAAAAAGGACATTCTGCCATTTGCAAGAACAATGCTGGACCTTGAACATATTATGCTAAATAAGATAAATCAGACAAATTCAGTTCAGTTGCCCTTTCATGTCTGATTATTTGCCACTTCATGGACTGCAGCACACCAGTCTTCCCTGTCCTTCACCATCTCCAAGAATTTGCTCAAATTTATGTCGATTGAGTCTGTGATGCTATCCAACCATCATGTCCTCTGTCATCTCCTTCTCCTTCTGCCTTCTATTTTTCCCAGCATCAGGGTCTTTTCAAATGAGTCGTCTCTTCTTATCTGGTGGCCAAAATATTGAAGCTTCAGCTTCAGCATCATTCCTTTCAACGAATATTCAGGGTTGGTCTCCTTTATGATTGACTGGTTTTATCTCCTTGCAGCATACAAGTGACACTTAAAAGTCTTCCCCAACACCACAATTCAAAGGCAACAATTCTTCAGCTCTTAGCCTTCTTTATGGTCCAACTCTCACATCCATTCATGACTACTGGAAAAACCATGGCTCTGACTCTATGCAACTTGTCAGCAAAATAATGGCTCTGCTTTGTAATACACTGTCTAGGTTTGTCATAGCTTTTCTTACAAGGAGCAAGTGTCTTCTAATTTCATGTCTACAGTCACTATCTGTGGTGATTTTGGAGCCCGAGAAAATAAAATCTGTCACTGTTTCCATTGCTTGCCCATCTATTTGCCATGAAAGGATAGGACTGGATGCCATGATCTTAGTTTTTTGAATCTTGAGTTTTAACTCAGCTTTTTCACTCTCCTCTTTCACCTTCAGCAAGAGGCTCTTTAGGTTCTTTTCACTTTTCTGCAATAAAGGTGGTAACATCTGCATACCTGAGGTTATTACCCAAAAAAATACTTCCCATTTCATCCAGCAGCTCCACTTCTGTGTATTTACCCAAAAGAAATAAATACAGGATATCAAAAGATATGTGTACTCTATTGCACCAATATTCACAACAGTCAAGATACAGAAATAACCTAAGTGCCCATCAGTGAATGAAAAAAATAAAGATGTAGTTTATATATTAAAAATGTGATATATATATTAAAAATCTTTCAGCGATGAGAAAAAAGGACATTCTGCCATTTGCAAGAACAATGCTGGACCTTGAACATATTATGCTAAATAAGATAAATCAGACAAATTCAGTTCAGTTGCCCTTTCATGTCTGATTATTTGCCACTTCATGGACTGCAGCACACCAGTCTTCCCTGTCCTTCACCATCTCCAAGAATTTGCTCAAATTTATGTCGATTGAGTCTGTGATGCTATCCAACCATCATGTCCTCTGTCATCTCCTTCTCCTTCTGCCTTCTATTTTTCCCAGCATCAGGGTCTTTTCAAATGAGTCGTCTCTTCTTATCTGGTGGCCAAAATATTGAAGCTTCAGCTTCAGCATCATTCCTTTCAACGAATATTCAGGGTTGGTCTCCTTTATGATTGACTGGTTTTATCTCCTTGCAGCATACAAGTGACACTTAAAAGTCTTCCCCAACACCACAATTCAAAGGCAACAATTCTTCAGCTCTTAGCCTTCTTTATGGTCCAACTCTCACATCCATTCATGACTACTGGAAAAACCATGGCTCTGACTCTATGCAACTTGTCAGCAAAATAATGGCTCTGCTTTGTAATACACTGTCTAGGTTTGTCATAGCTTTTCTTACAAGGAGCAAGTGTCTTCTAATTTCATGTCTACAGTCACTATCTGTGGTGATTTTGGAGCCCGAGAAAATAAAATCTGTCACTGTTTCCATTGCTTGCCCATCTATTTGCCATGAAAGGATAGGACTGGATGCCATGATCTTAGTTTTTTGAATCTTGAGTTTTAACTCAGCTTTTTCACTCTCCTCTTTCACCTTCAGCAAGAGGCTCTTTAGGTTCTTTTCACTTTTCTGCAATAAAGGTGGTAACATCTGCATACCTGAGGTTATTGATATTTCTTCCAGCAATCTTAACTCCAGATTGTGTTTCATCCACACCAGAATTTTGCATGATGTAATCTGCATATAAATTAGATAATCAGGGTGACAATATACAGCCTCACCACACTCTTTTCCCAATTTGGAACCAGTCTGTTGTTCCATGTCTGGTTCTATCTGTTGCTTCCTGACCTGCATACAGGTTTCTCAGGAGGCAGATAAGGTAGTCTGGTATTGCCATCTCTTTCAGAACTTTCCACATTTTGTTGTGATCCACACAATCAAATGCTTTAGCATAGTCAATGAAGAAGAAGATTTTTTTTTTTCTGGAAATCTCTTGCCTTTTCTATGATCCAACATATGTTGGCAATTTGATCTCTGGTTCCTCTGCCTTTTCTAAATGCAGTTTTTACGTCTGGAAATTCTCAGTTCGTGTACTGTTGAAGCCTAGCTTGGAGGATTTTGACCATTACTTTGCTAGTGTGTCAAATGAATGTAATTGTGCAGTAATTTGAACATCCTTTGGCATTGCCCTTCTTTGGGATTGGAATGAAAACTGACCTTTTCCAGCCCTGATGTCACTGCTGAAATTTCCAAATTTGATAGAATATTGAGTATAGCACTTTAATATTTGAAGTAGCTTAGCTGGAATTCCATCACCTCCATTAGCTTTGTTCCACTAGCTTTGTTTGTAGTGATGTTTCCTAAGGCACACTTGAGTTCATATCTGAGTCCATGATCAGGTTATCGTGATTATATGGGTCATTAAGATAATTTTAGTATAGCTCTTCTTTGTATTCTTTCTATCTCTTCTTAATATCTTCTACTTCTGTTAAGTCCGTACCATTTCTGTCCTTTACTATGCCCATCTTCGCATGAAATGATTCCTTGGTATCTCCAATTTTTTGAAGAGATCTCTAGTTTTTCCCATTCCATTGTTTTCCTCTATTTTTTTGCATTGTTCACTTATGAAGGCTTTCTTATCTTTCCTTTCTATTTTCTGGAACTCTGAATTCAGTTGGGTATATCTTTCTTTTCCT
Organism: Tragulus kanchil; assembly: GCA_022376925.1. NCBI lineage: Eukaryota > Metazoa > Chordata > Mammalia > Artiodactyla > Tragulidae > Tragulus > Tragulus kanchil. Next base: position 73,285,843 of record JAIOJX010000001.1, on the reverse strand, counting down.
CCTTTGTTTTTCACTTCTCTTCTTTTCTTAGTTATTTTTAAGGCCTCCTCAGACAGGCATTTTGCATTTTTGCATTTCTTACTGTATAATATCCCTTATATGAAATCTGTAGAAGTCAGTCTCAACAAACAGAAAGTAAAATGGTGACTACCAGCAGATGAGGGAATAGGATATACATCATTTAGGAATACAAATATGTTAAAAGTAGTACATAAGCTCTAGAAATCTAATGCACAGTATAGTGAATATAAGCAACGACATTGTATTATAATCATCAAATTTGCCAAGATGACTAGAGCTTAATTATTCCAACCATTAAACAAAATGATAATTATGTACTATAACAGAGGTACAATGATATTACAATATAAAAACGTATCCAGAAAACATGTCTTATACTTCAAATTTACATGTTATATCTTAAATGTATTTTAAAAAGTCAAGACAAAATAAAATAAGGTATTAACATAAAAGGAAATAAGCTATATAGGAGACTGATAAAAAGATAATGGCAAGGATAATCATCCCTTTCTGCAGTCAGTCTTTTGTCCAAGTGTATCATAAATGAGATTGATTTGAAAAAGGTAAAAAAGATGCTGAGTGGGCAGGCCAGCCATTCTGGGGTGGAAAAATGGTCTTAGGTTTAGCTGACTGGAGGCACATTAGACTCAACAACTCCTGTGCCATCAGAAGAATTATGTTGGTATGCTAATTTGCACTTGCTTTGCCTGACATCCCAGAGCCTGATCCCTAGTAGCCAACTAAAAATCTTACTCTATCCACTGGTGAATGAGCCAGCTAATGTATGAGGTTCTCCCTGTCAAAGACTATGCTATAAGAGAAGTTTCCATTGAATCTGCATTGTCAGTTAAAGTTGTAGTTGTGTTCCCAGATCAAAGTCATTTTCATTCCACAGGCCTTAAGAAACTTCTCCTTGAGCAGCTGGAGAAGATGGCTCCAACTCTCCAGAAGGTATGAATGAGGGACTTTATGACTCTACAAAATAGCAAAATAAGATTTCATTGAGAAAGGAAAGGAGATTCTCTGCTAAAGTTTGAAAGCTGAAAGGGAGAGGGAATATACTTCAGGCTGCAGAGTTAGGCTCCAAAAAAATCAATAGGGTGAAATAATAGGTTGAACCTATCCATATGGTTGACAGTTACAAATGGAGAATCATGCACTTGGGTGAAAAAATCCAACTGACTATATATAGGATGGAAGATACTGCCCTGTACACAGTCCTCAAGAAAAGAACTATAGAATAGTTCCCGCACTATCAATAAACAGAGGATGTCACAGTCATCAGGGATTGCAGCTACCATGGATGGTGAGCTAGTGGGCCCTGAGGAAACTCAGGATGTGAAAACACAGGATACTGGTCCCAGATAGCTGAACTGCATATGAAAAGAATGATTTCAGTTATCCCAGAATCTTGTGTCTTCTTTAGAAAAGCACTAAAATTTTTAACTTGGGATATCTGATTTTCTTTAATTTACCCTAATAGTTTGATGTTCATTCAGACTGCCTGCACTTGTTGCAAAACTTCTATTATTATACCTGGCTCTCCCCTTGGCTCCTAGTACTAGTTGTCTCAACGTTACTGGAGATGCTACGCCCTAGGCTTAAATCCTAAAAATTTCCATCAAATGAAGCATATCTCTAAATTTTTAGATTGAGACAATTTTTTAAGTTCACAGCATCAAAGTTTGATACAAACAAACAAACAAAAGAACTAATGGGGGCTTCCCTGGTGGTCCAGTGGGTAAGGACACCACCTTGCAGTGCAAGGGGTGCTGGTTCGATCCCTGGCCTGGGAAGATCCCACGTGCCACGGAGCGGCTTGACCAATGTGTCCAATTACCAAGCCGGAGCTCTGGAGCTCATGTGCCCAGAGCTGGTGCTCTGTGACAACAGAGGCCACCACTATGGGAGGCCCACATGGGCCAAAGAACAAAGATGGATGAAAATAGACAAATGAAAGACCAATAGAAGTGGCCGGCCTGCCTCCCTCCCTCCCCAACCCCCCCCAAAAAGAAAAAAAAAAACAAAAAACTAATGGCAACTCAGGCTGTATTGATATAAATACAGCGTCAGATCAAGGTAAGTAACAATTCCTTTCCACTCTGCCCTGTTTGGCCTCTTGCTGAAGGACTGTATCCAGTTCTGTATATCATACATTTAGAGAGTCATATGTGAGACGTATACAGAAGGATGTACACAGTCAGAGGATGGAGCTAAAAGAATTAGAGGGTTTTTTCTTTTCTTTTCTTTTCTTTATGTTGGAGAATAGAACACTTAAGGGAGCTCCTCTAAGGACCTCGTAAAGGCAGAGAGAGAAAATGAGTGCAGGAAGACCCAGAAGGCAGAGATATGACCCATGAGTAGAAGCCCTAAGGAGATAGATTTCAGCTCAACAGGAGGAAGAACTCTCTGAATGGGCTACAGTTGTAACAAGTTGTCATTATATGGAGTTGTTTGTCATGGAGATGTTCAGGAAAAGTCTAGAGAGTTGCTTCTTTAGGATGTTGCAGACAGACACTTCAGCTAAGGAGCATAGCACAGTCTAACACTCTTCTTAACCTTCCCTCAACTCTGTGCCTAGTTATCTGGGCACAGCAAAGCTTAAAATTTCACCTGTACAGGCCCAGACATTGTCTGTTGAGTAGTTCATAGAGGCTGAGATACCAACTTCCATCTCAGGAGATTTTGTCGGATGATCCACAGCCTTTCCTCTGGGAGTTCAAAAGTTTATGCTGAATTATATACTGACAAGGTTAGTTTGCCATTCAGAATTACAAAAAGAATCCTCTACAAATTGTTTCTCAGGATGAGAACCGAGAGTCAGAGAAAGACTGAGAGAAAAACACTCAAATGTTATTATTAGGTCCCCCAGAAAGTGCAGACTGAAAGGAAACACAGAAGGTGGGCTGAGAGACAGGCAGACAGACAGTTAAGACAAACACAATTACAATAAGAGTGAGGCAGATGAGGAGAGGAGTGGGGAGAGAACAAAAGAGGCTAGCCTGCTTAAACTGAACATTCATTGGGCTCTCATTACAATGACAGAGTACTTAGCAATTAACCTTTGAATTTCTGAGAGCTTCATAAGGACCAGTTACTACTGAATTCATTCTAACAAAGGATGCTTAATTGCCGATAAATCTGCTGTGTATGCTTCTTGGGAAGTAGACCTTTGTTTTACATGAGGAGAAAACACAGCACCCTCCACTTCTACCCATGGAAGGATTTTAGTATCCAGGAGAAGCAGATACAGGTTTAGACTGTCATGACTTCCTGACTTCCTAGATTAGCTCCCAGCCTGGCCCTTGTGCTTGATCATCAACCTTAAGAGCGGGCATACCACAACCTCACCTTAGAATAGGGTGGGGAGAATAAGTAGTAGCTGTGAAAGCAGACCAAGGAGGTGGACACATATTCAGCTACCCCACACACTTGGCAAACTCAGCATAGGAAAGGCCCAAGAGAGTTCCCAAGGTGATAATTTCCTATAAATTGGGAACTCCAATTTATTCTCTTATTTAGTCCTCATTCATTCAACAGCTTTATACTGAGAACACACACACAAAAATCAAACATTCGTCTAGGTATTAGGCATACAAAAATGAATGAAATGGTCCAAAAATACCTGTCCTCAGGGAGCTGATATTCTAATAGGAAATTGGGAAAACAATAAGCAAAAGAACAATAAAGTATGCAAGAGAGTGAGAAATGCTATGAAAGAAATGTAAAGCTTGATAAAAGAATAAAGAGTATGCAGTGTGTGGTACTATCCCTAATTTCCAGATGAAATAGTTGATCTTTGAGACCTGACTTGCCTAGGTCACCATCCTGGCAGATGTTGCATCTAATACTGAAGCAAAGTTTGTAGGACTCTTTCCATATTGCCATACTGCCTCCAAGGACACATAGCTAAGTAGCTGAGAGCTAGAGTATTGACCTGGTGGCAGGGCCTGTGGTTGCACAATGTTAGACATGAGATTAGGAAGAAGATTCTGGTGGAGCCTAAGAAAACCACTAGTCTAACAGTTTTGCCTGCTGACCAGGGCTTCAAAAAGAGACTTCAGCATCACCCTAGACAGGTGTAAAAAAAAATCAGGCCAAGTGTAGATGCTAGAAAAAGCTAGAATTCATATATACTTGGGATACACTTCTAGTTTCTTAAGTTCTTGGGGTGACAGATCTATCCCTCTTCCTCTCTGGATCATAGAACCTCACTTGTGTCATCAAGGAATTAGACAATGAATTCTCTAAGGTCTCTAAGTGATCCATTAAGCTTAGTGATAGAAGACAGTCAGTTACACAGAAAATTCTGTAAGATGTTTTAGTTAGTATGGTTCTCCCATGGCTCAGAAGTGAGTAGCACTTACACCCCAAATTCCTTGGCACTTACTTTTAGGGAAGGCAAAAAAAAAAAAAAAAAAAGGAAGGAAATGAGGAGATTGTGTTCAAATAGAGTTAAATCTCAAATGGGCCTATGGGGTAGAACCAAAGAAAGCTAAGTCAGTCACAATGTTGAGAGAAATAAGCAGATCCTGGAATCAAAGAAAAATAGGGAGAGAAGGCCTCATCCAGACAAACAAGGCATTTGGGTAACTTCACCAGCAGACTGCTGGATTTCCTGACCATGTTTTCCTCACATTTTCCACTCCAGCCCATCCTACCTCCTATATATGCAATCTGGGCTACACTTGCCTCCCAGCTCTAGCTTAGCACTGTCATTTCCTTCTATCCCTATATGTGCTGAGGGAACTACAGTTTGAAGAGAAAGACTTAATAGATTATTACGTAGTGTAAAGAGTGTCTCTGTGTCAGAGGCATGAGTTCTAGTCCCAGTTCTGCTCATAACTAACTCTGTGTCTTGGGGCAAGTTCTCCACTCCTTTCTCAGGGACTCATTTGTAACCGTAAGGGTTTGGGATGCTTCTTAACTTTTTGTGAGATCACAGCTTTCTGAGAATCTGATGAAATCTGTGAATGTAGATGGGACAATTTTGAATAAAATTTTAGGTGACTCATGGACCCCTGGGCTAAAAATTCCTGCCTGATAACTAAGGGCTTTTTCAACTCTAATCTGTGGTTCTGTGATCTGGGCATAAGGCCAAGATGCGCCTGCCCCTTCCAGAGGAAGAGGAGGAAGAATCCACCTTCCAAATATATCCCTTGGCCAGTGTTTCCAGCTGCTTTTGGCTTTAACACATGACATGCTGCCGCTATGGGTAGTTCTTGCTTCTCCCAAAATGTCTGAAGCTGAGTAACAAAAACAAAAGCAGGGTAAGAGTGCCCTTTAAAAACCTGATGCCTCTGAAGTTCCTTCTTAGGTCTCAGAACAAAATTAAAAGCAGCCATAGGAGGGCTTCTGATCTAGACAATAAATGACTCTCCAGGAAGACTGGTTTTCACAGCCTGGTGGCAAGGCTTTCCCAGACAACACTGTCCTTTGGTGGCTGTGAATTTGTATACATCTTTTGTTGAAGTCCCCAAGCTTTAATAGCAGTATAGGGACAGGAACAAGTTGGTTGCAAATCTACAGGAAGTTCCATAAGGAGTTGAGATTTTTTTCCATAAGGCAAGATTAGAATTTGGGCTGTGGAGAATAAGGTGTGGGGACAGTACGATCAGCACATACTAAAGTTAGCCTGAGCAACTATTGACTTTAAGACTTAGAGTCATTATCATTGATTCTAGGTAGCTTTCTCTTTTGTACCTCCTTGCTATTCTTTCCCTGGGACCCTGAAGTAGAGCTCTCTTCTTATGATTTTGCCAATATATTAGGCATGAATAAGGAGAAGAGGGTCACAATGGATAGCCAGGCCTCCAGAAACAATGAGGACTAGGGCTCCTTCCCCAAGATCAAGGAAAATCATACATCTTCTTTTGGGCTCATACCTATATAGACAACTGGTTGTTAGGGTTCACAAACCTAGATGTGCCACAGATTTTTTTTTTCTTTAAATTTAACATGTGGGCGTGCAATCTAAGTCTCTTCAGTCATGTCCTACTGTTTGCTATCACATGGGCTATAGCCCTCCAGGATCCTCTGTCCATGGAATTGTCTAAGCAAGATTACTGGAGTGGGTTTCCATACCCCTTTTCCTAACCTATTTGTATCAGGAGTTAAGGTACAAGTAACAGAAATTAAGCAAACTGATTAAACTATGATAGAATATATAAAAATTTGATATCTTTAACAGACACACTGTAGATGGTCACGTATGTTGGCCAATTCATTGGCTCAATAATACCAAGAAACCAGGTCCTATCCATCTGTTTGCTCTGTTATCATCACATGTCAACTACTCCTCTTATGGTCAATGGCCATAGTAAAATAATTGTTTTCATGCAATAATGTGAAAAGATTGAAAGACTGGGTAATAATTCTTTTTGATCCCTTTTAGAGAGCAAAAATCTTTCCTAAAGCTCTGCAACCAATTTCATTTTTCATTGGTAAAAATTGTACTACATGCTTTATGCATTATAAGTTAGACTTAGATTCAGCAGAAACATAGCAGAAAAACAAACAAATCAAAACAGATGAACTAAATATGATTAAATGCTATCCAGAAGAACAGAGGCAAGCAGTTAAAGGCTGTTAAAGTAGCTTTATGAAGTCATTCATCAGAGACCTAGGATTCTTCTGGTCTTCTATTTTGCCATCCTTAGGGAATTGCCCACATCTACATGATCCTAGATAGCTGTTGAATATACAGTCATCACATCCATGTTAAGGAAGGAAAATGGAAGAAATAAATAAAAGGTATATCCTATCCATTTTAAAGTCTTCCCAGAAGTCCCATACAATTTAATTTTGTGGGCCAGTGTCATAACTACACCAAACTGCAAGAAAATCTGCCAGTAATGTGTAAGGCTAAAAATTGACACTCACTTGCTAAGAAAGAAATGGAAAATGTATATTTGGGATTGACCCATGCTCTGAAGAACAAACTCCTTTTAAATCAATCACTAGCAAAGGAAATTAAATTTCCATTATAAGTTTATACCAGTGGCCCCCAGCCAGGGGTGTTTTTGCCCCCCAGGAAACATTTTACAATGTGTGGAGGCATTTTTAGTTATCACAACTTGGGGGAAGTATTGTTCCTAGTACGTGGTACATAGAAGGCCAGGATGCTGCTAAGCATCCTGCAACACACAGGATAGACCACTGTATCTAGCTTAAAATGTATATAAGGCTGGAAATTAAGAAACTCTGATTTAGGCTTATCAAGGTTTACCACATACTTACCTTCAGCTATAGAAGGCCCAGAATTCTCTGCGTTTCCCCATGTCAGTGAATGGTAAATAATTTATCCAACAGCCCAGGCTAAAATTCTGGATTTGTTTAAAAATCTACACTAGCTTCTCATTGCTTTCAAGATAAAGACAAAAACCCCTTAATATGACCTGAGGGAATCTACATGGTCTGGCTGCTACCAGTTTTATAACATACCACCATTGATGGAAGTGAAAGAGGAGAGTGAATAAGCTGTCTTGAAACTCATCATTCAAAAAACTAAGAACATAGTATCTGGTCCTATCACTTCATGGCAAATAAATGAGGAAAAATAGAAACAGTGACAGACTTCTTTTTTTTCCCCCCTTTGCTGCAGTATTTTTTTAAATTTTAATTTAAGCTCTGAAATCACTATGAATGGTGACTGAAGCAATGAAATTAAAAGATGTTTGCTCCTTGGAAGAAACACTATGACAAACCTGGACAGCGTATTACAAAGCAGAAATATGCTTCACCAACAAAGGCCTGTCTAGCCAAAGCCATGGTCTTTCCAGTAGCCATGTACGAATGTGAGAATTGGACCTTAAAGAAGGCTGAGTACCAAAGAACTGATTTTTTTCAAACTGTGGTGCTGTCAAAGACTCTTGACAGTTCCTTGGACTGCAAGGAGATCACATCAGTCAATCTTAAAGGAAATCATCCCTGAATATTCATTGTAAAGACTGAAGGTGAAGTTGAAGCTCCAATACTTTGGCCACTTGATGCAAATAGCCAGCTCATTGGAAAAGGCCCTGATGATGAAAAAGATTGACGGTAGGAGAAGAAGGGGGAAAAAGAGGATGAGATGACTGGATGGCGTCACTAACTCAGTGGACATGAGTTTGAGCAAACTCCAGGAGACACTGAAGGACAGGGAAACTTGGGATGCTGCAGTCCATGGGGTCTCAATGAGCTGGACGCAACTTAGTGACTGAACAACAACAACTCTTCCCTTGCTCTCTGTGTTCCAATTATACTGGTCTTTTTAGTTTCTCAAATGTCATATAGTCTCTCCCATCTCTTCTCATTTGCTTCATCTTTCAGATCCAACTTCAGTAGATTGATAGCATTAGTGGTCTGAATTATTCACCCTTCCCTCTATCCATGTTCATTGGTGCCTAACATTGTAATAACCTTCCACTCTCACTCTAGGCCTACCTATGTAATTTGCTTTACCTGATGGAAAGCTGACATAAGTGACAGTGTGACAATTCAGAAGCTGGGCATCAAGAAATATTATGTCTCCTCATCCCTGTAACCAATCCATAATAATCCCAGATAAAATCAGTAGAATCTCATATGACCTGATGGCATTTGAGTGGGAAATAAATGCTTATTGTTATATGACATTGACATTGAAATTCTGTAATTTCTATGTAGCATTGATGTGGCAGCAGCTGCCTGACAAGCTCCTCGATCCAATATTACATAGATTCTGTTTATTCTACTATCTATCATCCCACTGACTTAGTTCTGACCTTAAAAATGTTCTAACTGGTCTCCCTATTTCTAGGCCTTCCCTCCTCTGGCCAATCATCCATACTGCTTCCATATGACCATTCAAAACAAAACAAAACAAAAACAATAATAATGTTACTATCCTGATTAAAGTTCTTCAATGTCTCTCCATAGCCTTCAGGATAAGATCCAAACCCCTTAGCCTCACATTGCTGGTTTCCTTTCTAAACTTCATTTTTTTTTTTTTTTTACCTTTTGGCCTCTTTTACTGGTTTTTCATTTATTTATTTCCATCCATCTTTATTCTTTGGTCTGTGTGGGCCTCCCATTGCACTGACCTCTCTAGTTGCAGAGCACTGACTCTGGGTACATATGCTCCAGACCACTGGCTCATAATTGAACACACTGGTCCAGCTGCTCCATGGCACGTGGGATCCTCCCGGGCCAGGGATCGAACTGGTGACCCCTGCACTGCAAGGCAGACTCCTTACCCACTGAACCACTAGGGAAGCCTTCTATGCTACTTTTATCTTTAAAACTTCATCTGTTTTGTCCTCCTTGGCATTCTCCAATTATAAGACTCAAATATTCTCTGTACTTTCTAAAGCCTATACACTGTTACTCTTCCCTCTATTCCATTTACTCCCCTCATTTGGGTAAAATTCATTTTCAACTTTCTAGGTTAAGTCAAAGATCTGCTCTTGTGTGCAGCCTTCCCTGATTCCCTTCACTTCCTCTCAGATGGAAGATATCATGCCTCTCTTTTGTGCTTCCACGAGGAGCTGTTTAGCTCACGTTTCCTTCAGCCTTGGATTATAACTAGTTCCTTAAGCAGTCAACTGTCTCACTCCCTCTCCCTGTGAACTTCCTTGTGTTATTCTTTCACCAGTCCCCTTCTTTACTCCCATAACCTCTACATATCTAACACAGAAACTGGAACAAAGTAAGTAATATTTGTTGCTAAGAAAGAATTCTCTAGTTTTAAGCCCTTACTGATAGATCTTTAAGGTATTATATTAGGGGCAGTTATTCCTCCAAAATTATCTTCCCTGCCCTGCCTTCCATTTCAAAACATAATTATCCATTAATAAAAAGGTAATTGGGGTAATGAGCTTTCCTTTGAGAGTTATATAACACTTAGGAGTGGGAAGGAGTCTTCATTAGTGTGTAACCTAGGTCTTTCCTCTCATGTATCTACCTAAGTTAATAAGTGTTTTGTTGTATATAGGAGTGGAGCAAGGATACTGTGTAGAGTTGTATAGGATGCACATTCCAGTTGTAAGGGATGCCATTCAGATACATGCATGGTAGGGTGGGGTGGATTTGGGGCTAAGTATAGTGACTCTGAAACACAGCAAAAAGGAGAGAGCAGCCAGAGAGTACTGATGAGGCCAAGAGAGCAGAAGAGTATCGAAGAGAGATGAGACAAGGAGAGGAGTGATTTTAAAAGGAGGTGGCGTGGTGCTGGAGGCTATAGCAATTTTTCCATGTGCCTCTGGTCTACAAGCCTTTATTTTGCACCAGTCTTAGAATATGAAGGCCATGATCCAGGACAGAATTGCCTCTAGAGTAAACACACAGTTTGTGGGTGGTCTGCCTACTAAGCCTCATGGTGCCAGATATCCTCAGCCTTTGCTTCCATCCCCAACTTTATGTTTCAAGGAGTTTCCAAATACTTCTTGCTCTCTGTCTCAATTCCCTAGCTTACCACTGACTCCCTGTGTGATCTCGGATAAATACTTTCACCTCTTTAGACTTCTGGGTCTCCATTTATGATGTGAGTAGGGATTGATAGAATGTTTTTAAAGGATTTGGCTCAAGGATACTGTGTATCTATGATTCCATAATGGTAAGGTGTGTTTGGCTGTGAGTGTGTATGTATATATATGAATTTGGACACATCTCTGCCTTTGGATGTCACTTAAGTTATAAATTGGGTATATTTGATCCAGATGACCTCGTAAGACCCTTCTAGTTTTTAAATATCATAATCTCACAATTCTGCACTCCAAACCCTTTCCCTTAAGTCAGATCCTAGGGATCCTCCCATCTTTTTTTTTTTTTCCTCCTATCCATTTCTCTGTATGCGGGGACCTTCCGCAGAAAGGGAAGGCAGCGGGATTATCCCCAGCGAACCGGGAGATCTCGGAGAGAGATGGGCCTTGCTGCCAGTGCCCCCTCCAGCCCGCTGGTGCATGCCAGGGACAATCAGACACGGCAGGGGTTCTGTCAGAGCAGTTCCGGTTTATTAGAGTAAACTAACAGTTTTTATAGGCAAACGAAGGGGGGTTTGCAAGGGACTTCCTATAGTTACACCAATCAAGCTAAAGGTCGAGCAAACACGCATTTACATTGCAATAGGAACTCACGGTGAGCCTGCATTGCCCAGAGCATGGAAACCAGGGGGATCAATCAGAAGTTTTGACAATGGACCTTAGATCATGCCCTGTCTCTTCCTGTAGGCGTCCTTTTAGCACCAAACTGCAAATATGTGCTTAAGTTTCCCTATGCTTGCAAAAGCCCTCTTTCCTTCAGGGCCCCACATCTGTAGCCCAGGGGTGCTTCCTCTCTTGCAACTCCCAATAACATGAATATTCCCAGATCCTAGCCTAGATCCGGGGAGCTGCATTCCCTTCTAATCATACCCCTCTCAGCTCCAAAGAATTATAAAAATGCCAGCTGCTTAGAGCTGTCTCCCACTGCTAATAGGTTTTTCCAGTTATTTTGAGAAAATAAATTATTCTCCAAATAAACTCCACTTAGGGTTTTTTTAAAAAAAAAAACCTTTATTTTACTTTTAACTTTTACAGAGTTTTGCTGTTTACTGATATGCATGTTCCCAGATTAGTCATATGTATATCCCCCTCTTCCCACCCATCCAGACCATCACACAGTACCCCTGAAGGATCCCCTTTTCTCACAGAGCAATGACTATAGTTATTTTCTTCACTTATGATAGTACAGGCCTTCATGCTGCTTCCTTTATGCCTCCCACCCTCTGTTCTTTTCCCACAATGGCCGTATGTCCACTGTCCATGTCTGTCTTTCCGTTGCTTCACTGCATGTGCCATCATCACCATGCTATTAGATTCCATATATATGAGTTAATATACTGTATTTGTCCTTCTCTTTCTGACTGACTTCACTTTTGATGATAGGTTCTAGATCCAGCCACCTCATTAGGGCTGATTTTTCTGCATTTCTCTTTACAGCTGTGTAGTATTCCATTGTATATATGTACCATGGCTTTGTATCCATTCGTTCGTCGATGGGCATCTAGGTTGCTTCCATGTTCTAGCTGTTGTATAGAGAGCTGCAATGAACATTGGGGTACAGGTGCTTCTTTCAGATTTGATTTCATCAGGGTATAAGCCTAAGAGTGGGATTGCTGGGTCGTACAGTGCTTCTATTTTTAGTTTTTTAAGGAATCTCCAGAACGTATTCCATAGAGGTTGTATCAATTTACTTTCCTAATAGTAAGGCAGGAGTGTTCCCTTTTCTCCGCACCCTCTCCAGCATTTATTGTCTGCAGATTTGTGGATGATGGCCATTCTAACAGGTGTGAGGTGATATCTCATTGTAGTTTTGATTTGCATTTCTCTAATGATAAGTGAAGTTGAGTATTGTTTCATGTGCTATTGGGCCATTCGTATGTCATTGTTGGAGAGGTGTCTGTTTAGGTCCTTTTCCCATTTTTGGATTGGGTTTTTCCAGTGCTGAGTTGTCTGAGTTGCTTGTAGATTTTGGAGATTAATTCTTTGTTATTTCATTTGCTATGATTTCCACCCATTATGTGGGCTGTCTGTTCAGATTTATTGTAATTTCTTTTGCTGTACAAAAGCTTTTAAGTTTCATGAGGTCCCACATGTTCATTTTTCTTTTCAGTTCTGCTATTCTAGTAGGTGGGTCAGAGAAGATCTTGCTTTGATTGATGTCCTTGAGGGTTTTGCCTATATTCTCCTCTAAGAGTTTGATGGTTTCTGGTCTTACATTTAGGTCTTTAATCCATTTTGAGTTGATCTTTGTGCATGGTGTCAGAGGATGTTCCAACTTCATTTTTTTGTATGTAACTGTCCAATTTTCCAAAGACCATTTGTTGAAGAGGCTATCTTTGTCCCATTTTATATGTTCACCTCCTTTGTCAAAAATAAGGTACCCATAGGTGTGTGGGTTTATCTCTGGGTTATCTATCTTGTTCCATTGGTCGATAGCTCTGTTTTTGTGCCAGTACCATACTGTCTTGATGACTGTTGCTTTGTAGTAGAGTCTGAAGTTGGGGAGGCTGATCCCTCCAGCTCCATTCTTCTTCCTCAGTATTGCTTTGGCTATTCGAGGTCTTTTGTGTTTCCATATGAACTGTGTGATTCTTTGGTCTGGTTCTGTGAAGAATGTCATTGGAAGTTTGACAGGGATCACATTGAATCTATAGATGATATTTGGTAGTATGGTCATTTTCACAATATTGATTCTTCCAACCCAGGAACATGGAATATCTCTCCATCTGTTTAAGTCTTCTTTAATGTCTTTCATGAGTGTCTTGTAATTTTCTGTGTACAGTTCTTTTGTTTCTTTGGGCAGGTTTATTCCTAGGTATTTGATTCTTTTGGTTGCGATGGTGAAGGGGATTGCCCCTTTGATTTCATTTTCTGATTTTTCATTGTTTGTGTATAGGAATGCCAGTGATTTCTGTGTATTGATTTTGTATTCTGTAACTTTGCTGAATTCGCTGATTAACTCTAACAGTTTTGCAGTAGTGTCTTTGGGATTTGCTATGTATAATACCATGTTGTCTGTGAATAGAGAGAGTTTGACATCTTCTTTTCCAATCTGGATTCCTTTGATTTCTTTCTCTTCTCTTATTGCTGTTGCTAGAACTTTCAGGACTATGTTGAATAGTAGTGGTGAAAGTGGACACCCCTGTCTTGTTCCTGATCTTAGAGGGAATGCTTTCAGTTTTTCACTGTTGAGGATAATGTTCACTGTGGGCTTCTCATAGATGGCTTTCACTATGTTGAGATAGGTTCCTTCTATGCCCATTTTTTCAAGAGTTTTTATCATAAATGGATGCTGCACTTTGTCAAAGGTTTTTTCTGCATCTATTGAGATGATCATGTGATTTTTGTCTCTCAGTTTGTTGATATGGTGTATCACATTGATTGGTTTGTGGATATTGAAGACTCCTTGCATGTCTGGGATGAACCCGACTTGATCATGATGTATGAGCTTTTTGATGTGTTGTTGAATTCTGTTTGCTAGGATTTTGTTGAGGATTTTGGCGTCTAAATTCATCAGTGAAATTGGCCTTTAATTTTCTTTTTTTGTGTTGTCTTTGCCTGGCTTTGGTATCAGGGTGATGGTGGCCTCATAGAATGTGTTTGGAAGCGTTCCTTCCTGTGCAAGTTTTTGGAAGAGTTTTAGAAGGACAGTCATTAGCTCTTCTTTACATGTTTGGTCGAATTCACATGTGAAACCATCTGGCCCTGGGCTTTTATATTTGGGTAGATTTTTGATCAAAACGTCGATTTCTGAGCTTGTGATTGGCTTGTTCATAGTTTCTAATTCTTCCTGATTGAGTCTTGGGAGGTTAATCTTCTCTAAGAAACAGTCCATTTCTTCTAGGTTGTCCAATTTGTTGCCATAGAGTTGTTTATAATAATCTCAGAATTCTTGGGATTTTGCATTTGTTTGTTTGTTTTTTTATGGTGAAGGGGATTGCCCCTTTGATTTCATTTTCTGATTTTTCATTGTTTGTGTATAGGAATGCCAGTGATTTCTGTGTATTGATTTTGTATTCTGTAACTTTGCTGAATTCGCTGATTAACTCTAACAGTTTTGCAGTAGTGTCTTTGGGATTTGCTATGTATAATACCATGTTGTCTGTGAATAGAGAGAGTTTGACATCTTCTTTTCCAATCTGGATTCCTTTGATTTCTTTCTCTTCTCTTATTGCTGTTGCTAGAACTTTCAGGACTATGTTGAATAGTAGTGGTGAAAGTGGACACCCCTGTCTTGTTCCTGATCTTAGAGGGAATGCTTTCAGTTTTTCACTGTTGAGGATAATGTTCACTGTGGGCTTCTCATAGATGGCTTTCACTATGTTGAGATAGGTTCCTTCTATGCCCATTTTTTCAAGAGTTTTTATCATAAATGGATGCTGCACTTTGTCAAAGGTTTTTTCTGCATCTATTGAGATGATCATGTGATTTTTGTCTCTCAGTTTGTTGATATGGTGTATCACATTGATTGGTTTGTGGATATTGAAGACTCCTTGCATGTCTGGGATGAAACCGACTTGATCATGATGTATGAGTTTTTTGATGTGTTGTTGAATTCTGTTTGCTCGGATTTTGTTGAGGATTTTGGCGTCTAAATTCATCAGTGAAACTGGCCTGTAATTGTCTTTTTTTGTGTTGTCTTTGCCTGGCTTTGGTATCAGGGTGATGGTGGCCTCATAGAATGTGTTTGGAAGCGTTCCTTCCTGTGCAAGTTTTTGGAAGAGTTTTAGAAGGACAGTCATTAGCTCTTCTTTACATGTTTGGTCGAATTCACATGTGAAACCATCTGGCCCTGGGCTTTTATATTTGGGTAGATTTTTGATCAAAACGTCGATTTCTGAGCTTGTGATTGGCTTGTTCATAGTTTCTAATTCTTCCTGATTGAGTCTTGGGAGGTTAATCTTCTCTAAGAAACAGTCCATTTCTTCTAGGTTGTCCAATTTGTTGCCATAGAGTTGTTTATAATAATCTCAGAATTCTTGGGATTTCTGCATTCCTTTTTCGTTTTGGATTTTGGTGATCTGGTTCTTCTCTCTCTTTTTCTTGATGAGTTTGGCCAGTGGTGTGTCAATTTTATTTAGTTTTTTGAAGTACCAGCTTTTTAAAAATTTATCTTTACTATTGTTTCTTTCATTTCTTTATCATTTATTTCTGCTTTGATCTTTATGATTTCCCTTCCTCTGCTGGCTTTGGGGTGTTTTTTGTTCTTCTTTCTCTAGTTGTTTTAAGTGTAAATTTAGGTTATCTGTTTGAGATTTTCCTAGTTTCTTGAGGTGGGATTGAATTGATATAAACTTCCCTCTTAGAATTGCTTTTGCAGTATCCCATAGGTTTTCCACTGTTGTATGTTCATTGTCGTTTTCTTCTAGGAATTGTTTTATTTCTCCTTTGATTTGCTCGGTAATCAGTTTCTTTTTTAGGTATGTGTTGTTTAATCTCCATGTGCTTGTGTTTTTAGCGGTTTTTGTTTTCCTGTAGTTGATCTCTAGTCTCATTGCATTGTGGTCCAAGAAGATGGTTGATATAATTTCAGGTTTCTTGAATTGACTGAAGTTTGATGTGTGGCCTAAGATGTGGTCTATCCTGGAGAATGTTCCGTGAGCACTTGAGAAGAAAGTGTATTCTTCTGCTTTTGGATGGAAGGTCCTAAAGATATCAAAGAGGTCCATTTCTTCTAGTGTGTCGTGTAAGGCTTGTGTTTCTTTATGGGGATTAGAATGTGTTTGGAAGGTTCCTTCCTGTGCAAGTTTTTGGAAGAGTTTTAGAAGGACAGTCATTAGCTCTTCTTTACATGTTTGGTCGAATTCACATGTGAAACCATCTGGCCCTGGGCTTTTATATTTGGGTAGATTTTTGATCAAAACGTCGATTTCTGAGCTTGTGATTGGCTTGTTCATAGTTTCTAATTCTTCCTGATTGAGTCTTGGGAGGTTAATCTTCTCTAAGAAACAGTCCATTTCTTCTAGGTTGTCCAATTTGTTGCCATAGAGTTGTTTATAATAATCTCAGAATTCTTGGGATTTCTGCATTCCTTTTTCGTTTTGGATTTTGGTGATCTGGTTCTTCTCTCTCTTTTTCTTGATGAGTTTGGCCAGTGGTGTGTCAATTTTATTTAGTTTTTTGAAGTACCAGCTTTTTAAAAATTTATCTTTACTATTGTTTCTTTCATTTCTTTATCATTTATTTCTGCTTTGATCTTTATGTTTTCCCTTCCTCTGCTGGCTTTGGGGTGTTTTTTGTTCTTCTTTCTCTAGTTGTTTTAAGTGTAAATTTAGGTTATCTGTTTGAGATTTTCCTAGTTTCTTGAGGTGGGATTGAATTGATATAAACTTCCCTCTTAGAATTGCTTTTGCAGTATCCCATAGGTTTTCCACTGTTGTATGTTCATTGTCGTTTTCTTCTAGGAATTGTTTTATTTCTCCTTTGATTTGCTCGGTAATCAGTTTCTTTTTTAGGTATGTGTTGTTTAATCTCCATGTGCTTGTGTTTTTAGCGGTTTTTGTTTTCCTGTAGTTGATCTCTAGTCTCATTGCATTGTGGTCCAAGAAGATGGTTGATATAATTTCAGGTTTCTTGAATTGACTGAAGTTTGATGTGTGGCCTAAGATGTGGTCTATCCTGGAGAATGTTCCGTGAGCACTTGAGAAGAAAGTGTATTCTTCTGCTTTTGGATGGAAGGTCCAAATGATATACATGAGGTCCATCTCTTCTAGTGTGGCATTTAAGGCTTGTGTTTCTTTATTAATTTCCTGTTTGGATGATCTGTCCATTGGTGTGAGAGGAGTGTTAAAATCTCCTACTATGATTGTGTTATTGTCGATGTCTTCTTTTATGTCTGAAAGTGTTTGTCTTATGTATTGGGGTGCTCCTGCATTGGGTGCATAGATATTTATGATTGTTATGTCTTCTTCTTGGATAGATCCCTTGATCATTATTTAGTGTCCTCCCTTGTCTCTTCGAATCTTTTTTATTTTGAGGTCTATTTTGTCTGATATGAGGATTGCTAGTCCAGCTTTCTTTTGATTTCCATTTGCATGGAATATCTGTTTCCAGCCTCTCACTTTCAGTCTATGAGTGTCTCTAGGTCTGAAGTGAGTTTCCTGGAGGCAGCATATGCATGGGTCGTGTTTTTGAATCCATTCAGCCACTCTCTGTCTTTTGGTTGGGGCATTTGGTCCAATTACATTCAAAGTAATTATTGATACAAATGATCCTATTGTCATCTTCTTAGATGTTATGATGGCTTTGTTTTGTGGATCTTCTCCTTCTTTTATACTTGTTGTCTATATAAGTCCCTTTAACACTTATTGTAAGGCTGGATTGGTGTTACTAAATTCTTTTACTTTTTGCTTATCTGCAAACCTTTTGATTTCTCCATCAATTTTGAATGAGATCCTTGCAGGGTAGAGGATTCTTGGTTGCAGATTATTCTCTTTTAGCCATCTAAATGTGTCCTGCCATTCCCTTCTGGCCTGCAGAGTTTCTGTTGAAAGATCAGCTGTTAAACGTATGGGCTTTCCCTTGTTGTCACTTGTTGCTTTTCCCTTGCTGCTTTAGAATTCTATCTTTGTGTTTAATTTGTGTAGCTTCATTAATATGTGTCTTTTTTCCTTGCTTGCTGTTGACTATCCTTTCAGTTTCTTGAATTGACTGAGGTTTGATTTGTGGCCCAAGATGTGGTCTATCCTGGAGAATGTTCCGTGAGCACTTGAGAAGAAAGTGTATTCTTGTGATTTTGGATGGAAGGTCCTAAAGATATCAATGAGGTCCATCTCTTCTAGTGTGGCATTTAAGGCTTGTGTTTCTTTATTAATTTCCTGTTTGGATGATCTGTCCATTGGTGTGAGAGGAGTGTTAAAATCTCCTACTATGATTGTGTTATTGTCGATGTCTTCTTTTATGTCTGAAAGTGTTTGTCTTATGTATTGGGGTGCTCCTGCATTGGGTGCATAGATATTTATGATTGTTATGTCTTCTTCTTGGATAGATCCCTTGATCATTATTTAGTGTCCTCCCTTGTCTCTTCTAATCTTCTTTATTTTGAAGTCTATTTTGTCTGATATGAGGATTGCTACTCCAGCTTTCTTTTGATTTCCCTTTGCATGGAATATCTGTTTCCATCCTCTCACTTTCAGTCTATGAGTGTCTCTAGGTCTGAAGTGAGTTTCCTGGAGGCAGCATATGTATGGGCTGTGTTTTTGAATCCATTCAGCCACTCTGTATCTTTTGGTTGGGGCATTTAGTCCATTGACATTCAAAGTAATTATTGATACAAATGATACTATTGTCATCTTCTTAGATGTTATGATGGCTTTGTTTTGTGGATCTTCTCCTTCTTTTATACTTGTTGTCTGTATAAGTCCCTTTAACACTTATTGTAAGGCTGGATTGGTGTTACTAAATTCTTTTACTTTTTGCTTATCTGCAAACCTTTTGATTTCTCCATCAATTTTGAATGAGATCCTTGCAGGGTAGAGGATTCTTGGTTGCAGATTATTCTCTTTTAGCCATCTAAATGTGTCCTGCCATTCCCTTCTGGCCTGCAGAGTTTCTGTTGAAAGATCAGCTGTTAAACGTATGGGCTTTCCCTTGTCTGTCTACTTGTTGCTTTTCCCTTGCTGCTTTTAGAATTCTATCTTTGTGTTTAATTTGTGCTAGCTTCATTAATATGTGTCTTGGTGTGTTTCTTCTCGGATTGATTCTGTAAGGTACTCTTTGTGCTTCTTGGACTCAATTGACTATTTCTTTTCCCATGTTGGGGAAATTTTCAACTAGAATCTCTTCAAAAATTTTCTCATACCCTTTCTTTTTTTCTTCTTCTTCTGGAACCCTTATAATTGAAATATTGGTGCATTTGATATTATCCCAGAGGTCTCTGTGGCTATCCTCTGCTCTTTTCATTCTTTGGGCTAGATTCTGTTTTTCCGCAATTACTTCCACCATTCTATCTTCCAGCTCACTTATCCGGTCTTCTGTCTCAGATACTCTGCTCTTGATTCCTTCTACAATGTTGTTCCGTTCAGCAATTGAGTTGTTTGTCTCTGTTACTTTTTTGGTAAGTTCTTGTATTTCTTTATTCAGTGTGTTAGTTGTGTCTTTCAATTTCTCTAACATTATGTTTTCAGTGTTTTTGATCATCTTTACTATCATACTTCTGAAATCACTTTCACAAAGTTTGTCCAAATTCTCTTCATTGACTTGATCTTGTGTGTTTGTAGATTGTTCCTTCACTTGTGTGGTATTTCTCTGCCGTTTCTTTGTTATTATTAATTTTTTAACTGATTCTGTTTGGGATTTCCTTTTCCCAGACTTTGAGTTACGTCTGTTGGTGTTTGTTGTTTGGATGGGGCTTCTTATTCTGGGTGATGCTGGTGATTGGGTGATGTCAGGACTTGCATGCAAGTGATTACCATTGTTGGCATTCTCACTTGTATAGTGCTCTCTAGTGTTAGGCGTTCTCTAGTATTATAGAGTTTTGGAGTCAGTGCTCCCTCCCTAAAGCCCCGGGGCTTGTTACCTGACCAGGGAATGAAGATTTCACGGCTGGTTTGTTATGGCATTAAATATTAAAACATATATACGTGAATGAGAAACAGAAGGTATACCGTTGACAAATGGCAATTAAAAAATTATGGAAATCCTATCTAGCATATTGAATTATACACACAAACATATACAGCTCTAACATAACCCAAGCATTCCAACCAAAAATACAGTTCAATACATTAGCATGGCAAATAGAGAAAACCAAGAATGATACCCACCAGTTAATACCTAACTCAGTAGAGTAAAAATTGGAGAATAATGCTAGAGCAGGGTCCCCATTGGGGATAAGGCAATGAGGACAGAACAGACTAAGAAATACGGTGAGAAAAGGGAAAAAGAGAAAGGCAGGATAAAAGAGAAATATAGAATAATACTGCAAAGTTAAATATAGGGAGATAAAGATTTGTATGTAGTAGAGTTTAGCGCTATAGGAAAGCTGCATTAGAGAAAGCAAAGAATTACAGAGGAAGTAGTAGTACAAATGAAAAATTAAAAAAAATTAAAACAGAGATAATTATATAGAAAAATATAGAAAAACAAAGCAAAAATAATAAAAACAAACAAAACCCCCACAGAACCTTAAAAGGCCAATGGGGAACCAGAAGTTTATACCAAAATAATATGTGTGGTTTAAAAGGAAAAAGAAGAAAAAATAATATGTAAACTTCAATATATTCAGTCTTACTGATTAGATTAGTAGCTTCAATAGAATTCAATGGAGGAAATACACACATCCACTCTCACACACCCACAAAAAACAAAAACAAACAAACAAACAAAAAACGGGGGTGCACTGACTGGGTTTGGAAAAAAAGGGGAAAAAAAACAATTGAAACAAAACAATACAATACAAAAAAAGCAATAAAAAAGAATAAGGGATAAAATGAAATTTTAAAAATCCAACAGCAACTCTGGCTTCAGACAAAACGTGAACTTAGTATTTATGTTCTTCTCTCTATTGCTGACTATTCAGGAATTATCAGTCTTTTTCTTGCCTCTGGCAGTGGTTGGATCTGAAGACCTCTTTGACTGCTTGTTTATTTCGGCCTATTCCTGAACTAAAAGGTCCACCCAGGCTGGCCCTGGGAGTTTCTTAATCGAAATCCATTTTTTTGCTGGGTGGAGCTAAATTCCCTCCCTGTAGCTTGACCAGCAGCCCTGCAGTTTGACCAGCAGCTAAACTACAGTAGGGAAAATGGCGTCTGTCTCACAAAAGATTTATTCCCACACCCTCTATGGAAACATTTACGCAAAGACCCCAACCCTGCTGTAGGCCACCGCCGACCCCCGCCACTGCGGGTGACGTCAGATTACTCAGAGGTGAGTCTGGCTCAGTCTCATGCAGGATCGCTATTCCCCTCTCCCAAATCACAGTGCACACAGAGTTTCCAGTCCTCTTCGGGGGCTCTGTGATCGGGTTAATGGTAACCTCCTCCAAAGGAAACTGAGTGCCATCCTTCTGAGGACTGCTCAAGGGCACTTCTAGCTCAAGGGGCACTTGGACACTCCAAAGCAGGTCTGACTCAGTCCCTTGTGGGCATCACCGCTCCTTTCCCGGGTCTTGATCTGCAACAGACTTTGCACCTTTGGCCCCGCCAAGCCTCTCTGGCGGGTATTAGGTTTAACTTTTAAAAGTGCGATTGCACCCTTCCTACCTTCTTGATGCGGCTTCTCCTTTGTTCTTCGATGTGGGATATCCTCTCTGTGATCAGATCCAACCACCTCCTATAGAAAGTTTTTCAGGAACTTGTTGCAATTCAGGCGATTTTGCAGGAGAGATGGGTGCATGTCCTTCTACACTGCCATCTTAGCTCCATCCCCTCCACTTAGGTTTATAATAAATGTGATTTAAGTGAAAAAATTATCACCCTCTTAGACAGAGAAAACCACTCTAATCTCTCCAGGGAAGAAATCCCTTCATTAACCAGGGCCTCTTCCAGACTCTTCAAGGCAAGGATTTCACCCTGAGGGTGGCACTAGGAGAATTACAAAGTCTTCTGGACTGGAGTGAGCTCACAACTAGTCCCAGCCCTCCTGGGGGATACAGACATTCAGGGCCCATTGAGCCCTCAACTGGATCATCCTAGACAGCTCTCTTCCCTCACCCTGGGCAGCCTCTCTCCAAGACAGACAGTTAAGATCTCTCCTGTTTGTAAGAACCTTTGGATATCTCATTACACTATTTATGCCACAATTTAAATATCTATAAGGTTTCTTAAAGATCATCAGATCTAACTGTCTTGTTGAAGAGATGGGGAGACTGAGGCCTAGAGAGAAAAAAGGACTTGATTAAGGTCACATGGTCAATCAGTGTCAAAGCTAAGAATCTTTTCAACCTGTGGAAGAGCAACGACCACATAGTATTTTGATTTTTGCAAATTTTGCCTACTGCATTCTTTGCACTTTATCAACCAGTACTCTAGTCTAATTCATCCTTGTCAGTTTTTTATTTTGTTTGAGTACTCAATTTTTGGATGCAAGGGAAATTATCAGAAAAGTGAGATCTACACCTTTCTTCAGTCTGCCTCAAAGCATTTACCAACCACGCCTGATTCTGCTTGGGATATTGGTTATCTGACAGCATAGGTCTATTATGGCCAATATTGGCCTATTTTTTTAATGACTTCTCTGACTGAGTTCCCAGCCTCTTCATCCATAATCAAGGACAGCTGTCCTATCCTTCCCAAAGAGAGAAACTGTTGCAGGCCCTGAAATTTCTGCTTCTCCTTAAAAGGCGCCCCTTCCTACCTTCTTGATGCGGTTTTTGTTCTTCGATGTGGGATATCCTCTCTGTGATCAGATCCAACCACCTCCTATAGAAAGTTTTTCAGGAACTTGTTGCAATTCAGGCGATTTTGCAGGAGAGATGGGTGCATGTCCTTCTACACTGCCATCTTAGCTCCATCCCCTCCACTTAGGTTTATAATAAATGTGATTTAAGTGAAAAAATTATCACCCTCTTAGACAGAGAAAACCACTCTAATCTCTCCAGGGAAGAAATCCCTTCATTAACCAGGGCCTCTTCCAGACTCTTCAAGGCAAGGATTTCACCCTGAGGGTGGCACTAGGAGAATTACAAAGTCTTCTGGACTGGAGTGAGCTCACAACTAGTCCCAGCCCTCCTGGGGGATACAGACATTCAGGGCCCATTGAGCCCTCAACTGGATCATCCTAGACAGCTCTCTTCCCTCACCCTGGGCAGCCTCTCTCCAAGACAGACAGTTAAGATCTCTCCTGTTTGTAAGAACCTTTGGATATCTCATTACACTATTTATGCCACAATTTAAATATCTATAAGGTTTCTTAAAGATCATCAGATCTAACTGTCTTGTTGAAGAGATGGGGAGACTGAGGCCTAGAGAGAAAAAAGGACTTGATTAAGGTCACATGGTCAATCAGTGTCAAAGCTAAGAATCTTTTCAACCTGTGGAAGAGCAACGACCACATAGTATTTTGATTTTTGCAAATTTTGCCTACTGCATTCTTTGCACTTTATCAACCAGTACTCTAGTCTAATTCATCCTTGTCAGTTTTTTATTTTGTTTGAGTACTCAATTTTTGGATGCAAGGGAAATTATCAGAAAAGTGAGATCTACACCTTTCTTCAGTCTGCCTCAAAGCATTTACCAACCACGCCTGATTCTGCTTGGGATATTGGTTATCTGACAGCATAGGTCTATTATGGCCAATATTGGCCTATTTTTTTAATGACTTCTCTGACTGAGTTCCCAGCCTCTTCATCCATAATCAAGGACAGCTGTCCTATCCTTCCCAAAGAGAGAAACTGTTGCAGGCCCTGAAATTTCTGCTTCTCCCTAAGAAACATCTCTAAGAGCATGCCCCAGAGAAGAGAATGGAATGGAATCTTTCAACTTGAAAATTTGGTGACTTAGTGCTCCTCCATCCCAACCTCTGTTCTCCTCAGAACCCACCGTTACCACCAGTTCCCTCTGCTGATAGGTAGTCTAATGCATTCTAGCACCATATATTGTCATAAACAAAATAGGAGGACTGGTAATACATTTTAGGACAATGTGAAAGAAGAATTTATAAAATCTGTCATTGGAAAGCATAATGCACCCAGAGAATATGATTTCCATTTTTACATTCTTTATTAATTCATTTATCAAAACTTCATTCATTCCTTAACAGTCACCAAGTTTCTATTGTGACTCAGGATATGTGAGATGATAGGGATTAAGAAATAAGGCATAGACCATTATCTTAAAGGAGTTCCCAGATTAATAGGATTATTAAGTGGACTATTAATAGTAGTCATTTTAACATAATGACAATGTTATAATACACAGCGATCTGTGTTAGACCAGGGTTAGGTACAAAGTGTTGAGTAAATATATATGAATGTATTATTTTGCTTAGGGAACTCAATATTTCATGAAGATCATTTTTTAGTAATTTTGTAAGGGCAAAAAAGAGTTTGCTGACATAGTAGAAAAGAGTTCCCCAGAGGGAATACCATATCAAAAGCCCATGGAAGAATTTTAATAACTAACCCTTATTGAAAACCTATTATGTGTCAGCTATTTTATGCATTATCTCATTTAATCCTGACAATAACCCTATGAAGCAGGTAATATTGTAACCTTATTTACAGATGGGTAACTGACCCACAGAAAAGTCAAATAACTTGTTAGAGGCTAGGAATTAGGAGAAGTATTATTTGTACCCAAACAGTTGGACTTCAGAACTAGAGCTCTTAACAACTGCATGATATTGCTTCTTTCAGATAAGTAGTTGGAAACACCTTGACTAGCAGGTAAGGTTGGAGAGGTAGAGACACAAAGGGTGAAAGTGTCAAGAAGCTGGTTTCAGAAATTGAAATCAAAGAATCATGTAGAAAAACAAAGAGAAGACATTGGAATTTGGGAGGCATTTGCAGTAGTTGTAACTCAGGCACAAATTCAGGTCTATGTGGAATATGCTATTTAATAACCTTTATGTAAGACAGTATTGTCATCTCCTAAGAAGGCTTGTGTAAGTGTCCACAAAAATGGAAGAAGAACCTCTAATATATGTTTCCCATGGCCACCTCTGACACCCTTGCTATCTAAGACCAGACAATGGCTATGAATGAAGCAACTCAGAAATCACTAGTGGTAATAAGAGTCCAGGCAACTGCTGTCTTTAGCTGTGTTTTGGAAAGAACTTGTTAGGCTCAAGAAAGATAATATTTGAGATTTGAAAGGAAGCTAGGAAGGCAAAGATATCATTTCCTGAGAGGTGGTGTCAATGATGTAGTACTGAGATACCTCAGTGATGATTTGTCTTCTGGCCACAAAAATGTGATTTTGAAGTTTAACTTCATTAATAAAAATTTCTTTTTTCATCTTTCTTTCTGTGTTTGATCTTTTTTAGTAATAAACTTTTTATGTGTGAAATAACAGTCACTTTCAAAGAAGCAGAAAAGGTGTGTGGCAGACACTGCTTGTCCCTACCCAGTATCCATTCTTCTCTTCTTCCTAACAGAACTCTAGGGCTAGCAGGGTGGGAAAACCTACACCTCTTAGCCTCCCTTGGCTTGCAGAGGGTAAGACTTAGTTCTGACCAATGATATTGTCCTGACAGTAGGAGAAGGAATACCATATCAAAAGCCCATGGAAATTTTAATAACTAACCCTTATTGAAAACCTATTATGTGTCAGCTATTTTATGCTTTCTCATTTAATCCTGACAATAACCCTATGAAGCAGGTAATATTGTAACCTTATTTACAGATGGGTAACTGACCCACAGAAAAGTCAAATAACTTGTTAGAGGCTAGGAATTAGGAGAAGTATTATTTGTACCCAAACAGTTGGACTTCAGAACTAGAGCTCTTAACAACTGCATGATATTGCTTCTTTCAGATAAGTAGTTGGAAACACCTTGACTAGCAGGTAAGGTTGGAGAGGTAGAGACACAAAGGGTGAAAGTGTCAAGAAGCTGGTTTCAGAAATTGAAATCAAAGAATCATGTAGAAAAACAAAGAGAAGACATTGGAATTTGGGAGGCATTTGCAGTAGTTGTAACTCAGGCACAAATTCAGGTCTATGTGGAATATGCTATTTAATAACCTTTATGTAAGACAGTATTGTCATCTCCTAAGAAGGCTTGTGTAAGTGTCCACAAAAATGGAAGAAGAACCTCTAATATATGTTTCCCATGGCCACCTCTGACACCCTTGCTATCTAAGACCAGACAATGGCTATGAATGAAGCAACTCAGAAATCACTAGTGGTAATAAGAGTCCAGGCAACTGCTGTCTTTAGCTGTGTTTTGGAAAGAACTTGTTAGGCTCAAGAAAGATAATATTTGAGATTTGAAAGGAAGCTAGGAAGGCAAAGATATCATTTCCTGAGAGGTGGTGTCAATGATGTAGTACTGAGATACCTCAGTGATGATTTGTCTTCTGGCCACAAAAATGTGATTTTGAAGTTTAACTTCATTAATAAAAATTTCTTTTTTCATCTTTCTTTCTGTGTTTGATCTTTTTTAGTAATAAACTTTTTATGTGTGAAATAACAGTCACTTTCAAAGAAGCAGAAAAGGTGTGTGGCAGACACTGCTTGTCCCTACCCAGTATCCATTCTTCTCTTCTTCCTAACAGAACTCTAGGGCTAGCAGGGGTGGGGAAAACCTACACCTCTTAGCCTCCCTTGGCTTGCAGAGGGGTAAGACTTAGTTCTGACCAATGATATCCAAGCAGCAGCAACCACTGTGTAGCAATTATATAAAAGAGTCTCTTAAAAGAAGGCAAACTTAGTGGACATGTAACTTTTTCCTTTTGCTGTCCTTTCATCCCATAATGCAGACATTATGTCTGACACTATAAAGGACTATCTGTCTTATAGATAGACTCCTATATATACCTTGAGGTTAATACTACAGGAAAGAATAGCAGAGCACAAAGACACAGGTTCCTGTTGGCAACCTCCAACCAAATTTCTGTCCCTAAGAATTTGCTTTTTCTGGATATTTTATATAAATATAATTATGCAATATGTGGCCTTTTGTGTCTGACTTCCTTCACTTAGCATATTTTTCAGACTAATCCATATCATAATTTATTCATAATTCATTCTTGCTAATGGCTGAATAGTACTCAACTATATAGATACACCACTTTTTGTTTGTTCATTCATTAATTGATAACATTTGGCTTATTTTAGCTTTACAGCTATTATAAGTAACACTCCTATGAACCCAGGAGAAGAATTGCAGGTCACATACTAACTCTATATTTAACATTGTGAGGAACTACCAGACTATATGAGGTGTATTTTTAAGTATGGGAATTTTAGATTTATTTTGTGGATTGTTTTGGTGAGTAGCTACCAAGAATCTATGCTGTGTGTAAGAAGATGAAAATAGTGAGTTGGTCAAAAAGTTTTTTTGCCAACACAATATATCAAGTAAATATGGTTCAAGTAAGGTGAAAGGGAAGAGGTGCTTCATTTTTGCTGATGGAGTCAAGGAGGGCTTCATAGAGAAAGTATCATTTGGTTAAGCCTTGAAAGATGAATAAGATTTCCTTAGGCAGGTGAAAGGGAGTGGAATAAGGTGGAGAGTGTTTTCCAAGTAGCAGAAGCAGTATAGTAAAAGCAGAAATTTTGGAAAGGATGTGACAATGTCAACGAAAGCACGGTTTTCAGGTAATGATGAGTTGATTTGTAAAGAAAGACAGGGCTAGATTATTGAAAGCCTTAAATGTCATACAAAGGATTTGAGACTTTATTTCAAAAGCTACTGTATATTTTTGCTAATACAAGTGACATTTTGAGGTGAGTGTCTTAGGAAACAGTACTGTCGCACTGTTTTTCTTTCTGTAGGATTACTGTGACATTAACTAGAAAATGAAACTAGTGGTGTGAGAACATATACCTTGTGGTACTCTGAGTAAGGTGATTGAAAAAGGACAAAGTGAAAGTACAGAAACATATATGTCTACAAGCACATGGAAATATGTCATCTCCATTCAGGAAGATTAAGGAGATTCAATGATTTGCAAAGCAAACAAAGATACAGTGGCACAGATATGCAGTGGATGCCATGGTTATCCTGATTTCCTGTTAAATATATATAATGCATGTATATGAACCCTACTTATTCAAACCTCTGGGCTTGTTTGTATGCTTTTTTCTTTTATTATTAATATTTGCTGCCAAATGCATTCCAGATTGGTATAATTTGCATACTTTCTTAAGCTAGAGTTTGAACAATTATGGGATAACAGAATCCTCTAAGGAAGAGGTGATCCTGAGGGGAGAGTTGGGGAAAGCCCCTCCTTCCTTCCTGCAGGCCTTTCTCCCCAAGCTACTCTTTGTCCAAACCTGGGAATTTCTTCTGTTCTGATTAAATCAGGAAGGTTCTTCCTTTACAAGCGGTGGCAGTGAGAACCAGAGTCTTCAAGGGAGAGTGAAACCCAGGAGGCAAAATATGGGCATCTGATACAAGCTGTACCTTCCCTCCTACAGCTCTGTCTTTTGGAACTCATCTCTGGCAAAACCTAGAATGTTCCCTGTTCTATTTCTTTTTAAATATGCAAATGTAATGACTTAATGACTACAAGCAAGACAAAGTGAGAAAATTGTGCTTCTGTTATAGATTGGTGACAATGAGACATTTAGCTATAATTTTCCCATACAAACTTGAAACAATATTCATATTGAATAAACACCTTCAAAATGCATCATGAGTGATGATTATACACAAAGTTTGAGCAAAACAAATCATAAATTGAAAATTCTTGGAATTACTCATATTTTTAATTCAATGTTTGTTTTATTTAAAAATTAACGCCTGTAGATCACAATAAATTGATTAAATTTTCAGACATTACAGAGAAAGTATATACCATCATTTATAATCATTAATGTACCACTGAAATTAGGTAATATTGCTATACCACTACCAAAATTTTTTACAAAATTCTTGGTTTATTTAAAATATAAATATTTTGGAGACTTTAAAGATGTTAGAGGAATAAGATGAGGAGATCATCCCCATGCACAACAAATACATCAAAAATTCATCTATGGGCTCCCCTGGTGGTCCAGTGGGTAAGGACACCACCTTGCAGTGCAAGGGGTGCCAGTTCGATCCCTGGCCTGGGAAGATCCCAAGTGCTGTGGAGCGACTGGACCAATGTGTCCAATTACCGAGCAGGATCTCTGGAGCGCATGCGCCCAGAGCCAGTGCTCTGCGACAACAGAGGCCACCGAGATGGGAGGCCTACACAGGCCAAAGAACAAAGATCGATGAAACTAGACAAATGAAAGACCAGTGGAAGTGGCCCGTCCACCCCCCTCCCTCGCCATCCCCACCAAAATAAATAAATAAAAATTCATCTGCACGTAGAACAAGTAATACAGAAAACCTTCTGAATGTTGGCAGAGGAACCCAGACTTCCAAAAAGGCAGGCCAATCTCCTCAGAATGAGATAAGGTAAAAGATAAATATATAAAAACAGACAAAGGATTTTGGGATAGGGACCTGTGCCCTAGGGAGGGAGTTGTGAAGGAGGAAATGTTTCCACACACTTGGAAACCCCCTCGTGGCCGGTTGGGAGGGGGCAGTTTGGAAACTCAGAGGTAAGTGCAGCAACGGGTCCTCTGAAGGCAAAGCTGAGAAAATTCATCACAGAGATCATTACCAAATAGCACTTCCCAGTGGAGTGGTGGATCTGATGCCCGTGCATATAGTGAGTGGGGGCTGATTCCTCAGGCTCAGCCTTCAGGGATCAGAACTCATGGAGGGGACCATGGTTGACTGCCATGAGGATACGCTGAGGGGCTAGTACTACACGGGTGAGGGTGCCCGGGAAAAAGCCTGGACCTTCCAGAAAGGTAAAAGATCATTGTCTTGGGAATGCTCTAACTCTGCATGGGCAGAACACAGGACCCTACATTTGCAAAAACCTTAGAGTGACAAGCTGGTTGTGACTCCAGAGGTAGAAGAGCCAGTGCAAGTGCCAGAGGTAGAAGACAGATGACCCCAGGGATCACAGGTGCCACAAGCTGTGAGTGGGCGTGGATTGCTGCCCTCATCTTCCTGGGAGCCTGAGTCGCTTGGCTTTGCCTAGGGACCCGCAATCTTCAGCCAACTGCCCTGGAGAGCTGCATGACCTGCTTAAAACTGTGGCTACTTTTCAAAGGTCACAGGTATGGCCAGCACTCTAAATACATCCCAGTTATGTCTGACATACCCCTCCCTCTCCTAACTCTACCTAACAAGTGGGCCCTAGTAAGTTGCTACTTTGACCCACTCATGTGTAGGTAGAGAACAGATGCTGTAGGGTGGCCAACAAGCACAGGCAGGCCCCAAACCAAAGTGGAGCACCTGGGGCTGTGTGAATAAAGGAGAGAAGGGGTAAAGTGCTTCTACAGCCACAGGTATAGCAGATTAAATCTTAGCAATTAGCCTGAGACATGGATTTTAGTAAAAACTGTAAATTTTGAGAGTAATTACAAGCTGGAGTAAAGCAAGATCTGAATATGAGCTGACCCCACACTGCCAAAAAGATGTCCAGAAACCTTCATAGAAATATTGGAGTACTTTCTAAGGAGGCAGATTGACTGGAGCATACTGTGTGGAGAGGAATCATAGGAACATTATTCTTACTACCAGTGTGTCTATATATTTTTCCTAATTTTTCCTATTTTTTCATATTCATATTGTTCTAATGTTCTTTATTAGTCATTGTTTATTTTTTATAAACTAATTTTTCCTTTTTTTAAAATCATTTTTATTTTACTTTTACAGAGATTTGTTGTTTACAGCTATTTATAAACACGAATCAATCAAAGGTATACCCTTGACCACTCCCTCCTGAACCCCTCTCCCACTTCCTTCTCATCCCACCCCTCCAGGTTGTTGCACAGCCACCGTGTAAGTTCAGTTAGTCTTACAGCATATTCACAATGGTTGTCTTTTTTCACATACGGTAGTATAGGCTTCCATGTTACTCTTTACATACCTCTCACCCACTTCTCCCTCTCCCCAGTGTCTATAAGTCCATTCCCTATGTCTGTTTCTCCATTGCTGCTCTGCATATGAATTTATCAGTACCATCTTTCTAGATACCATATATATGTGTTAGTATACTATATCTGCCCTTCTCTTTTTGACTTATATAACTTTGATTTTTGATTCCATCAGGGTATAAGTCTAATAGTGGGATTGCTAGGTCATACGGTGCTTCTATTTCTAGTTTTTTAGAGTCTCCATACTGTCTTCCACAATGGCTTCATCAATTTACAATACCACCAACAGTACAAGTGGGTTCCCTTTTCTCCAAACCCTCTCCAGCATTTATTGTCTGTGTATTTTTGATGATGGGCATTCTGACAGATCTGAGGTGATATCTCCTTGTAGTTTTGATTTGCATTTCTCTAATTATGAGTGACATTGAGCATCTTTTCATGTGTTTTTTTAGCCATGTGTCTCTTCTTTGGAGACATGTCTCTTTAGGTCTTTTTCCCATTTTTTGATTGAGTTGTTTGTTTTTTCAGTGTTGAGTTATATGATCTGCTTGCATATTTTGCAAATTAATTCTTTGTTGGCTGTTTCAATTTCTATTCTTTTCTCGCATTCTGAAGGGTGCCTTTTCACCTTGTTTATAGTTTATTTTGCTGTGTAAAAGTTTCTAAGTTTCATTAGGTCTCGCTTGTTTATTTTTATTTCCATTACTCTACAGGGTGGGTCATAGAAGATCTTGTTTAATTTATGTCATTGTGTGTTCTACCTATGTTTTTCTCTATCAATTTTGTGTTTTCTGGTCTTACATTTAGGTATTTAATCCATTTTGAGTTTATCTTTGTGCATAGTGTTAGGGAGTAGTCCAATTTCATTTTTTAACATGTAACTGTCCAATTTTCCCAGGACCATTTGTTGAAGAGGCTGTCTTTGCCCCATTGTATATTTTGGACTCTTTTGTCAAAAATAAGGAAACAATAAGTGCGTGGGTTTCTCTCTGGGCTCTCTATCTTGTTCCATTGGTCTGTATTTCTGTTTTTGTGCCAGTATCATACTGTCTTGATGACTGTTGCTTTGTAGTATAATCCAAAGCTAGGAAGGTTGATTGTTCCAGCTCCATTCTTCTTTCTCAAGACTGCTTTGGTTATACAGGGTCTTTTGTGTTTCCATATGAACTATGCTATTTTTTGGTCTAGTTCTGTGAAAAAAATTCCGTTGGTGATTTGAATTTGTAGATGATATTTGGTAACATGTTCATTTTCATGATATTGATTCTTCCAACCCAGGAACATGGAATATTTCTCCAACCATTTATGTCAGTTTTGATTTCTTTCATTAATGTTTTATAATTTTCTATGTACAGTTCTTTTATCTCTTATTTTATTCTTTTTGTTGCAATGGTGTTGTATTGATTTTTTTACATAGTTCCCATTGCCTTTTATTACAAATTTTCTTTTACCTTCTATGTGTCTGATATGGATATGGCTTTTCTACATTTCTTTTTATTTATTTATGATTAATAAATGAGGATGGTTTATCTTTTATCATCCTATCGCTTTCAGTCTATGTTTTTAGATTTGAAATGAGTCTTTTCCAGGCAGCATGTAAATGGACTTTTTAGTCAATTGGGCATCCTATGTGTTTTGATTGAAGCATTTATTCCACTAATATTTAGAATACTATATTTATAATGTAATATTTCAAATATTACATTGGAATGTAATTATTGCTGTTTTATTGTTTTCTAGTTGCTTTTGTTGTTCCTCTGTTATTCTTTTTTTTCCTTTTAAGATATTCCCTTGTGATTTGATTTCCTTTAGTGTCCCATATGGATTCCTTTCCCTTTATTTTTTGTGAATCTACTATGGATTTTGATTTCTGGTTAGCATGAAGTTTGTACATATTGACCTATGTCTGCTTGTCGTAAATTGACAGTTAAGTTGAAACACATTTTAAAATATCTACATTTTTTATGTTCCCCAAACATTCTGTATTTTGAGTGTATTTTACATCTTCATGCCTATTTCATAACTGTTTATTGTACTTATAAATGATTTTATGGTTTTCTGTCCCTTAACCTTCATACTATCTTAAGTGGTTGATCTGCTATCTTTTCTATATATTTTCCTTTACCAGAGGGATTTTTTTCCTCTTCCTATGTTTTGTTATTCCTTCTTATAGCTTTTTCTTTCCAAAGGAGACTTAAAGAAGATCATTTAACATTCCTTTAAAGTTCATTGGTAATGGACTCCATTAGTTTTTCCTTGTCTGGAAAATTCTCTATCTCTCCTTTACTTCTAAATGATGATTAGCCTAGGTTGTAGATTGTTCCCCTTTCAGTCTTTTAAAAATGCCATACCACTCCCCTCTGGCTTGCAAAGTTTCTGCTGGAAAATGAGCTGACAGTCTTATGAGGATTCCCTTGTGTATGCCTCTTTGTTTTTGTCTCACTGCCTTTAGAGTTGTCTAACTTTAACTTTTGCCATTTTAATTATGATATATTCTGTTGTTAGTCTCATTTAACTTGATTGAGATTTTCCATGTTCCCTTGTACTTGAATATCTGTTTTATTCTTTAGGTTCAGAAAGTTTTCAACTGTAATTTCTTCAAATATGTTTTGGTTTTTTACCCTTTCTCTTTCTCTCTCTCTCTTTTTTTTTTTTTTTTCGTTCCTTCTAGGGTCCCTATAATGTGAATTTTAGCATACTTAATATTGGCCCAGAGGTTGCTTTCACTATTATTATATTTTTTAATTTGTTTTCCTTTTTGCTCTTCTGATTGGGCTATTCCCATTATTTTACCTTAGAGATTCCTTACATACTCTTCTGTTTCACTTAATTGGTTAATAACTCCTTCTAGTGTATTTTTGCATTTTTGTATTCCTCAGTTATGACAGGTTCTTTTATTTTTATTTTTTTAAGGAAATTCTTGTTTTGGATTCCTTACACAAATAACATTCCTGTTCTCCTAAGGGTTTGTTCTATAAACTGGGATGGCCTATGAAAAGCACTGTCTAATTTTGACTTTATCTTACACATTCAAAAGAGAAAAGGGGAGTGAAAAGTGTCACAAAGTCGTCACCTCTAGAACCCAGCACATACAACAGACTCCTAAGACAAAGTGTTCATCTAGACTGTTGGACAGTTTCAATGCCGAGGAAAGACTAGGGGAGTCCACCCCAGTCCATCCCACTCCCACAGAGAATTCTACAGTTACTCTATCACAGTGCTCTAGCTAAAGCATAGGTTTCAAACTATAGAGTTTCAATTTAATGTCTAAATTTTTAAATGGTAGCATTTCCGCAAGAAAGAAGCTCAGAGAGCTTATCTCAGAAGCAAAAGTAAAGAACTATTGATCTGATGTATGAAAGTTCAGCTGCTGCCCTCACTTCAACACACTTGCAGGCTTAAGCTGGCACATAGGGCAGTGGTGGCATCATTCACAGTGGCATCATCATACAGGGGTAACAGCACTGTAGTGTCATTGCTGGTAACATAAACCAGGACTTTGGAGGAAATCCTACCATTGATATATCGGTAGCAGTTCCAGACACAGCTAATCAGGTTACCCTTAAAAGTCAAGATAATGCAGATAAACAGAAGAATAATGAGAACCAAACAGGTTGGATTCACTGACACGATATCATTTTTGTAAGGAAAATTAGGAGGTAGCTGTCATATATATTCCTGGATGGATAAACAAGTACAGTGATGGCAACCAAGGTGTTCAGGGCAAAATCAAAGATCTTGTAACAAAAGAATGGGATAATCCAGGCCATGTGTTGCTTGTATGTGCCATACATAGCCATTGCACAAATCAGGATCATGAGAACAGAGATGGTTTTGGCAATGCACATGTTGGCATCATCCATGAATTCAATGTCACCTCTAAGTTCAGAACTTGAAACTGATCTGCATCAGCCAGGATGCTCAAGTACCACGGCATTGATGATCAGGTACCAGACGCCAAGCAGGATTGTTCCAGTGCAGACACGGCAGCAAAGGTAGCAGCTGTTGGAGTAGAACCGTGTCCAGGGGATCACCATCTTCATAGCTCGGGCCACAGGTGCAGAGGTGCTACCGTGCACCCAAGTTTGCAGCAACTTCAGCCATCAGTCTGGCCTGCCTCGCAGCTGTGGTTGGCTGCTCAGCCACTCTCGCTCCCTCTCCAGGACCTGTTCGCTGCCCACTGGCCCAGGATCCATGCCTTTGGGGAGAGTTCCGAGCTGCTACATCTGCTGGACCCTATGCTCCGAAGTCTGCAGGAGAAGGAGGTGGAGCCAGGGGGTGAGGCATTGCCTGACTGGTTCTGGTTTATATTTTCCTACTTCTTTGTTAAAATTCTCATTGTGTTCATCTTTTTCTCAGCTAACTTTCTTATTGTTACTACTTTGAACTCTCTATCAGGCAAATGATTTATCTCTGTTTCATTAGAGGGTTTTCAGGACTCACTTCTAGCTGGAAGCATACTCCATGGTCTTTTCATTTTGTTTAATTTTCCTGTCTCTGTGAAATTATATTTCACCCCCCAAGATGAACTGATAGCTATCAGGTACCTTGCACTGCACACAGAAGCTCCAGACCCAGAACAAGGTACAAAGTGAGGAGTCTACTAGACTGAATGGTGATCACCATTCTATCAGGGGTGGGTCTGGGACCCTGTGTGATGGAGGATAAGCTCTGAGGGATTTGAACTTTTCCCTCTTGTGATGGGAGTCTTAGCTTTATTTGGAAGCATTTTTAACCATAGCATTCAGGGCTGCACTTTTGTATTTATTTCACTTTTTCTTCAGCTTGCATGTCCTGGTCAGAGGTGAGGTTGTAGCCATAGGGGTTGGCTCTGGCTCAGTAATTGGACACATTGGTCCAGCCGCTCCAGAGTACGTGGGATCTTCCCAGGCCAGGGGCCGAACCAGCGGCCCTGCACTACAAGGTGATGTCTTTACCCACTGGACCACCAGGGAAGCCCTATCGTGTGATTTTTGTCTTTCAATTTGTTGATATGGTGTATCACATTGATTGATTTGCAGATATTGAAGAATCCTTGTATGCCTGAGATAGACCCAACTTGATCATGGGGTATGAGCTTTTTTTTTTTTTTTTTAATTCTTTATTTTAAAGGTTTTACAGAGTTTTGTTGTTCACAGACATATATGTTTCCATATCAGTCATATGCATATCCATGGTCCCCACGCCCCGACTTCTCCCCATCCCATCCCTGCTGACCATCGCCCCATGCCATTGTAAGCACTTTTATTCCCTTAGCACATTGACAATAGCTATTTTTCCACACATGACAGTATAGGTTTCCATGTTACTCCCTCCATGCCTCCCCCTCCCTATTTCTTCCCGACAATGTCCATATGTCTATGCTCTGTCTGTGTTTCCATGAGTTCCCTGCATGTGTTATCAAGATCGTCCTACTAGATTCCATATATGTGTGTTAGTATGCTGTATTTGCCTTTCTCTTTTTGACTTACTTCACTTTTTATGATAAGTTCTAGAGGCAGCCACTTCATTTGGACTGAGTCTTCTGCATATCTTTTAACAGCTGAGTAGTATTCCATTGTGTAAATGCACCAGAGCTTCTGTATCCATTCATTCATCGATGGACATCTAGGTTGCTTCCATGTTCTGGCTATTGTATAGAGAGCTACAATGAACATTGGGGTACAGGTGCTTCTTTCAGTTTTGATTTCATCAGGATATAGGCCTAGTAGTGGGATTGCTGAGTCATAGGGTGCTTCTATTTTTAGTTTTTTAAGAAACCTCCATACTGTCTTCCATAGTGGCTGTATCAATTTACATTCCCACCAGCAATGCAAGAGGGTTCCCTTTTCTCCGCACCCTCTCCAGCATTTATTGTCTGCAGATTTTTTGAAGATGGCCATTCTGACGGGTATGAGGTGATATCTCATTGTAGTTTTAATTTGCATTTCTCTAATAATAAGTGAGGTTGAACATTGTTTCATGTGCTTTTGGGCCATCTGTATGTCCTCTTTGGAAAGGCATCTCTAGATCTTTTTCCCATTTTTTGATTGGGTTGTTCGTTTTTCCTGGGCTGAGTTGTCTGAGTTGCTTGTAGATTTTGGAGATTAAGTCTTTGTCTGTTGTTTCATTTGCTATGATTTTCTCCCACTCTGTGGGGTGTCTGTTGAGCTTTTTTGTAATCTCTTCTGCTGTACAAAAGCTTTTAAGTTTCATGAGGTCCCACATGTTCATTTTTCTTTCCAGTTCCACTATTTTAGTAGGTGGGTCAGAGAGGATCTCGCTTTGATTGATGTCCTTGTGGGTTTTGCCTATATTTTCCTCTAAGAGTTTGATGGTTTCTGGTCTTACATTGAGGTCTTTAATCCATTTTGAGTTTATCTTAGTGTATGGAGTCAGGGAATGTTCCAATTTCATTTTTTTGCATGTAGCTGTCCATTTCTCCCAGCACCACTTGTTGAAGAGGCTGTCTTTGTCCCATTTTATAGTTTCACCTCCTTTGTCAAAAATAAGGTACCCATAGGTGCGTGGGCTTATCTCTGGGTTATCTATCTTGTTCCATTGGTTTATAGTTCTGTTTTTGTGCCAGTACCATATTGTCTTGATGACTGTTGCTTTCTAATAGAGTCTGAAGTTAAGGAGGGTGATTCCTCCAGCTCCGTTTTTCTTCCTCAGGATTGCTTTGGCTATTCGAGGTCTTCTGTGTTTCCCTATGAACTGTGTGATTCTTTGATCTAGTTTTCTGAAAAACGTCAATGGAAGTTGAATAGGTATTGCATTGAATCTGTAGATGATATTTGGTAGTATGGTCATTTTCACAATATTGATTCTTCCAACCCAGGAACATGGAATATCTCTCCATCTGTTTAAGTCTTCTTTAATTTCTCTCATGAGTGTCTTGTAATTTTCTGTGTACAATTCTTTTGTTTCTTTGGGTAGGTTTATTTC
Source organism: Tragulus kanchil (assembly GCA_022376925.1). Taxonomy (NCBI): domain Eukaryota; kingdom Metazoa; phylum Chordata; class Mammalia; order Artiodactyla; family Tragulidae; genus Tragulus; species Tragulus kanchil. The sequence continues at coordinate 73,247,868 of JAIOJX010000001.1, read as the reverse complement.
TAGGTATTTGATTCTTTTGGTTGCAATGCTAAAGGGGATTGCCTCTTTGATTTTGTTCTCTGATTTTTCATTGTTTATGTATAGGAATGCCAGTGATTTCTGTGTGTTGACTTTGTATCCTGCGACTTTGCTGAATTTGTTGATTAGCTCTAGTAGCTTTGCAATAGTGTCTTTGGGATTTTCTATGTATAATATCATGTCATCTGCAAAAAGAGAGAGTTTGACTTCTTCCTTTCCAATCTGGATTCCTTTTATTTCTTTCTCTTCTCTTATTGCTGTTGTTAGAACTTCCAGGACTATGTTGAATAATAGTGGTGCAAGTGGACACCCTTTTCTTGTTCCTGATCTTAGAGGGAATGCTTTCAATTTTTCACTGTTGAGGATAATGTTCGCTGTGGGCTTCTCTTATATGGCTTTTATTATGTTGAGATAGGTTCCTTCTATGCCCATTTTCTGAAGAGTTTTTAATCATAAATGGATGTTGTACTTTGCCGAAGGCTTTTTCTGCATCTATTGAGATGATCATGTGAGTTTTGTCTCTCAATTTGTTGATATGGTGTATCACAATGATTGATTCGTGGATATTGAAGACTCCTTGCATGCCTGGGATGAACCCAACTTGATCATAATGTATGAGTTTTTTGATGTGTCGTTGAATTCTGTTTGCTAGGATTTTGTTGAGGATTTTGGCGTCTAAATTCATCAGTGAAATTGGCCTTTAATTTTCTTTTTTTGTGTTGTCTTTGCCTGGCTTTGGTATCAGGGTGATGGTGGCCTCATAGAATGTGTTTGGAAGCGTTCCTTCCTGTGCAAGTTTTTGGAAGAGTTTTAGAAGGACAGTCATTAGCTCTTCTTTACATGTTTGGTCGAATTCACATGTGAAACCATCTGGCCCTGGGCTTTTATATTTGGGTAGATTTTTGATCACTAATTCGATTTCTGAGCTTGTGATTGGGTTGTTCAAAGTTTCTGTTTCTTCCTGGCTCAGTCTTGGGAGATTGATCTTCCCCAAGAAACTGTCCATTTCTTCCAGGTTGTCCAGTTTGTTGCCATAGAGTTGGTCATAATAGTCTCTTAGAATCCTTTGGATTTCTGCATGATCTGTTGTAATCTCTCCTTTATCCTTTTTGATTTTGTTGATCTGATTCTTTTCTCTTTCGCTTGATGAGTCTGGCCAGTGGTTTGTCAATTTTTTTCACCTTTTCAAAGAATCAGCTTTTTGTTTTATTTATCCATACTATTGTTTCTTTCATTTCTTTCTGATTTATTTCTGCTCTAGTCTTCATAATCTCATCTTCTGCTGGGGCTTTGGTTTTAGCTCTAGTAGCTTTGCAATAGTGTCTTTGGGATTTTCTATGTATAATATCATGTCATCTGCAAAAAGAGAGAGTTTGACTTCTTCCTTTCCAATCTGGATTCCTTTTATTTCTTTCTCTTCTCTTATTGCTGTTGTTAGAACTTCCAGGACTATGTTGAATAATAGTGGTGCAAGTGGACACCCTTTTCTTGTTCCTGATCTTAGAGGGAATGCTTTCAATTTTTCACTGTTGAGGATAATGTTCGCTGTGGGCTTCTCTTATATGGCTTTTATTATGTTGAGATAGGTTCCTTCTATGCCCATTTTCTGAAGAGTTTTTAATCATAAATGGATGTTGTACTTTGCCGAAGGCTTTTTCTGCATCTATTGAGATGATCATGTGAGTTTTGTCTCTCAATTTGTTGATATGGTGTATCACAATGATTGATTCGTGGATATTGAAGACTCCTTGCATGCCTGGGATGAACCCAACTTGATCATAATGTATGAGTTTTTTGATGTGTCGTTGAATTCTGTTTGCTAGGATTTTGTTGAGGATTTTGGCGTCTAAATTCATCAGTGAAATTGGCCTTTAATTTTCTTTTTTTGTGTTGTCTTTGCCTGGCTTTGGTATCAGGGTGATGGTGGCCTCATAGAATGTGTTTGGAAGCGTTCCTTCCTGTGCAAGTTTTTGGAAGAGTTTTAGAAGGACAGTCATTAGCTCTTCTTTACATGTTTGGTCGAATTCACATGTGAAACCATCTGGCCCTGGGCTTTTATATTTGGGTAGATTTTTGATCACTAATTCGATTTCTGAGCTTGTGATTGGGTTGTTCAAAGTTTCTGTTTCTTCCTGGCTCAGTCTTGGGAGATTGATCTTCCCCAAGAAACTGTCCATTTCTTCCAGGTTGTCCAGTTTGTTGCCATAGAGTTGGTCATAATAGTCTCTTAGAATCCTTTGGATTTCTGCATGATCTGTTGTAATCTCTCCTTTATCCTTTTTGATTTTGTTGATCTGATTCTTTTCTCTTTCGCTTGATGAGTCTGGCCAGTGGTTTGTCAATTTTTTTCACCTTTTCAAAGAATCAGCTTTTTGTTTTATTTATCCATACTATTGTTTCTTTCATTTCTTTCTGATTTATTTCTGCTCTAGTCTTCATAATCTCATCTTCTGCTGGCTTTGGGGTGTTTTTGTTCTTCTTTTTTCCATTGTTTTAAGCATAGGTTTAGGTCATCTGCTTCATAGTTTCCTAGTTTCTTGAGGTGGGATTGTATTGCTGTAAATTTCTCTCTTAGAACTGCTTTTGCAGTATCCCATAGGTTTTGCACGGTCGTATGTTCATTATCATTTTCTTCGAGGAATTTTTTAATTTCACCTTTGATTTCCTCAATGATCAGTTGGTTTTTTAGGTATGTGTTGTTTAATCTCCATGTGTTTCTGTTTTTAGCCGTTTTTTTCCTGTAGTTGATCTCTAGTCTCATTGCATTGTGGTCCGAATAGATGACTGATATAATTTCAGTTTTCTCGAATTTATTGAGGCTAGATTTGTGGCCCAAGATGTGGTCTATCCTGGAGAATGTTCCGTGAGCACTTGAGAAGATAGTGTACTCTTCTGCTTTTGGATGGAACGTCCTAAAGAAATCAATGTGGTCCATCTTTTCTAGTGTGGCATTTAAGGCTTGTGTTTCTTTATTAATTTTCTGTTTAGATGATCTATCCATTGGTGTGAGAGGAGTGTTAAAGTCTCCTACTATGATTTTGTTATTGTTGATTTCTTCTTTTATGTCTGAAAGTATCTGTCTTATGTATTGAGGTGCCCCTGTATTGGGTGCATAGATTTCCATGACTGTTATTTCTTCCTCTTGGATAGATCCCTTAATCATGATGTAGTGACCTGCCTTGTCTCTTATCATCTTCTTTACTTTAAAATATATTTTGTCTGATATTAGAATTACTACCCCAGCTTTCTTTTGATTTCCATTTGCATGGAATATCTTTTTCCAGCCTTTCACTTTCAGTCTATGAGTGTCTCTAGGTCTGAAGTGGGTCTCTTGTTAACAGCATATATATGGGTCTTGCTTCTGGATCCATTCAGCCAGCCTGTGTCGTTTGGTTGGAGCATTTAGTCCATTTACATTCAAAGTAATTATTGATACAAATGTTCCTATTGTCATCTTCTTAGAAGTTTGGGGTTTGATTTGTAGGACTACTCCTACTCTTGTATCTATTGGCTATATCAGGCCCTTTAGCACTTGTTGTAGGGCTGGTTTTGTGGTACAGAATTCTTTTAGTTTTTGCTTGTCTGTGAAGCTTTTGACTTCTCCATCGATTCTGAATAAGATTCTTGCTGGGTAGAGAGTTCTTGGTTGGAGGTTATTCTCTTTTAGCCATTTAAATGTGTCTTGCCATTCTCTTCTGGCCTGCAGGGTTTCTGTTGAAAGGTCCGCAGTTAGACGTATGGGGTTTCCTTTATATGTTATTTGTTGTTTGCTCCTAGCTGCTTTTAGTAATCTGTCTTTATATTTAGTCTGTGTTAGTTTGATTAGAATGTACCTTGGTGTTTTTGGGGTTCTCCTGTAGTTTCTAGTTTTTCTGAGCTAGTCTCATTGCATTGTGGTCCGAATAGATGACTGATATAATTTCAGTTTTCTCGAATTTATTGAGGCTAGATTTGTGGCCCAAGATGTGGTCTATCCTGGAGAATGTTCCGTGAGCACTTGAGAAGATAGTGTACTCTTCTGCTTTTGGATGGAACGTCCTAAAGAAATCAATGTGGTCCATCTTTTCTAGTGTGGCATTTAAGGCTTGTGTTTCTTTATTAATTTTCTGTTTAGATGATCTATCCATTGGTGTGAGAGGAGTGTTAAAGTCTCCTACTATGATTTTGTTATTGTTGATTTCTTCTTTTATGTCTGAAAGTATCTGTCTTATGTATTGAGGTGCCCCTGTATTGGGTGCATAGATTTCCATGACTGTTATTTCTTCCTCTTGGATAGATCCCTTAATCATGATGTAGTGACCTGCCTTGTCTCTTATCATCTTCTTTACTTTAAAATATATTTTGTCTGATATTAGAATTACTACCCCAGCTTTCTTTTGATTTCCATTTGCATGGAATATCTTTTTCCAGCCTTTCACTTTCAGTCTATGAGTGTCTCTAGGTCTGAAGTGGGTCTCTTGTTAACAGCATATATATGGGTCTTGCTTCTGGATCCATTCAGCCAGCCTGTGTCGTTTGGTTGGAGCATTTAGTCCATTTACATTCAAAGTAATTATTGATACAAATGTTCCTATTGTCATCTTCTTAGAAGTTTGGGGTTTGATTTGTAGGACTACTCCTACTCTTGTATCTATTGGCTATATCAGGCCCTTTAGCACTTGTTGTAGGGCTGGTTTTGTGGTACAGAATTCTTTTAGTTTTTGCTTGTCTGTGAAGCTTTTGACTTCTCCATCGATTCTGAATAAGATTCTTGCTGGGTAGAGAGTTCTTGGTTGGAGGTTATTCTCTTTTAGCCATTTAAATGTGTCTTGCCATTCTCTTCTGGCCTGCAGGGTTTCTGTTGAAAGGTCCGCAGTTAGACGTATGGGGTTTCCTTTATATGTTATTTGTTGTTTGCTCCTAGCTGCTTTTAGTAATCTGTCTTTATATTTAGTCTGTGTTAGTTTGATTAGAATGTACCTTGGTGTGTTTCTTCTGGGGTTTCTCCTGTATGGAACTTTTTGTGCTTCTTGGACTTGGTTGACTATTTCCTTTCCCATGCTGGGGAAGTTTTCAGCTATAACCTCTTCAAGAATTTTTTCGTAGCCTTTCTTCCCCTCTTCTTCCTCTGGAACTCCTATAATTCTAATGTTGGTGCGTTTGATATTGTCCCATAGGTCTCTAAGGCTAACCTCAGTTCTTTTAATTCTTTCAGCTTTGTTCTGTTCCTTCTGCATTTACCTCAACCATTCTATCTTCCAGTTCACTTATCCATTCTTCTGCCTCCGATACTCTACTGCTGAGACCTTCTATAGTATTTTTGAATTCAGCAATTGAGTTGGTGGTCTCTATTTGCTTATTTTTCATTTCCTGCATATCTTTTCTCAATGCACTAATTTTCTCTAATATTCTGTTTTCAGTGTTTTGCATCCTCATTAGTATAGTTTTTCTGAATTCTCTTTCTGATAATTTATCTATCTCCTCCTCTGTCATTTGAAGCTGTGTTTCTCTAGCTTGGTCCTTCATTTCTGTAGTGTTTCTCTGTCTTTTCATTATTAGGTTAGTTTTTGTTTCTTTGTGTGTGTCTGTGTGTATGATGTTCTTCTCTCCACCAGGCTTCTTGGTTGAATTCTCCCTTCCTTTGGGTTTCTGTCCTTCTAGAAGGGTTCAATGGTTTGTGTCTTGGGTGGTGTTAGGTCTTGTTTACAGGTGAACAATCTCTAGTGTTGTATGTTCTTTGATAGTGTGGGGTCTTGGAATCAGGGCTTCTACGCCGAGGATCCTTGGTTTGATGATTGGTCAGGGGGTAGGCTCTAGTGGTTGCTATTTTTCATGATATGTCAAATACTAGTGAAGCTTTTGACTTCTCCATCGTCTGAATAAGATTCTTGCTGGGAGAGTTCTTAGTTGGAGGTTATTCTCTTTTAGCCATTTAAATGTGTCTTGCCATTCTCTTCTGGCCTGCAGGGTTTCTGTTGAAAGGTCCGCAGTTAGACGTATGGGGTTTCCTTTATATGTTATTTGTTGTTTGCTCCTAGCTGCTTTTAGTAATCTGTCTTTATATTTAGTCTGTGTTAGTTTGATTAGAATGTACCTTGGTGTGTTTCTTCTGGGGTTTCTCCTGTATGGAACTTTTTGTGCTTCTTGGACTTGGTTGACTATTTCCTTTCCCATGCTGGGGAAGTTTTCAGCTATAACCTCTTCAAGAATTTTTTCGTAGCCTTTCTTCCCCTCTTCTTCCTCTGGAACTCCTATAATTCTAATGTTGGTGCGTTTGATATTGTCCCATAGGTCTCTAAGGCTAACCTCAGTTCTTTTAATTCTTTCAGCTTTGTTCTGTTCCTTCTGCATTTACCTCAACCATTCTATCTTCCAGTTCACTTATCCATTCTTCTGCCTCCGATACTCTACTGCTGAGACCTTCTATAGTATTTTTGAATTCAGCAATTGAGTTGGTGGTCTCTATTTGCTTATTTTTCATTTCCTGCATATCTTTTCTCAATGCACTAATTTTCTCTAATATTCTGTTTTCAGTGTTTTGCATCCTCATTAGTATAGTTTTTCTGAATTCTCTTTCTGATAATTTATCTATCTCCTCCTCTGTCATTTGAAGCTGTGTTTCTCTAGCTTGGTCCTTCATTTCTGTAGTGTTTCTCTGTCTTTTCATTATTAGGTTAGTTTTTGTTTCTTTGTGTGTGTCTGTGTGTATGATGTTCTTCTCTCCACCAGGCTTCTTGGTTGAATTCTCCCTTCCTTTGGGTTTCTGTCCTTCTAGAAGGGTTCAATGGTTTGTGTCTTGGGTGGTGTTAGGTCTTGTTTACAGGTGAACAATCTCTAGTGTTGTATGTTCTTTGATAGTGTGGGGTCTTGCAATCAGGGCTTCTACTCCGAGGATCCTTGATTTGATGATTGGTCAGGGGGTGTAGGCTCTATGTCTGGTTTGCTATGGTGTTCCATGATATTAGTTCAAATACTAGCATCTGAGGAGCAAGAGGTGTGTCCCTGGTGGGTGACAGTCATAAAAGCATGCAGATGTTTTCTAACATAGTCATAAGATATACATACATACACAGCAATAACCACATCTAACCAGTCTTACAGTGACAAAGCATAGGAAATTTTTCTGGCGAACGATGCAATCAAAGATGATACTTGCCCGTTAAGCTTTGAATTAATTAAAATAGTGCCTGGAAAAATAGATCTTGGGTAAGGTCCTGGCTTGGACTATTTCATTGAATGCAGTTTTTAACTAAGACATGTGTTGGGGGTGAGGAGGAGGAGAGTGTATAGGTAATGAGAAGGAATAGATTCATCTTGGAAGTATTTTATAGGGTTATGTAGCCAAGGTTAGTGTGTTGTATTGTTTAGTGCAGCTGGAAGAGAATAGTGGAGATAGGAAGGTAGGAAATATTAATCTAGAGGATAGTGGTAGATAGGAGAAAGTTTTAGATTTAGAACATAGAGGGAGGAAGCAGTGGCAAAGAGGAAAGAAAATTAGAAGTTTCCAAGAATTAAAAATTTAAAAAAAAATTAAAAATTAAAAAGGGAAGAAAAACTTAATAAGAAGAGACAAAAGAGAAAAAAAAAAAAAAAAAAAAAAAACCCAAACCTGACTGATCAAACGAATAAACAGAACCATCCACAACAAATAAATCAACAAAAAAAGCTATATACTGTCCCTGGTTTTTATCCTCTCATCTGTCTGGTGGAAGCCAATCTGCTCTCCATGGTGTTGTCTTGATGATGTAGCCTTTCCCTTAAGGCACTGGTTGCTGTGCTTTGTTATCAGCCAAATAAGGAGTTGCTGCAAGCTCAGGTGCTGGCCAGGAAGGCGGGCTCATCCCAGTTTGTTGGGATCAGTATGCTTTCCAATGACTGCGCGCACAGTCCCGTGTTGGGCGGGGATGCGGGCTGATCCCTGTCGGTGGGGCAGGGGGCCGTGGCGCGCGTAGTCCCGTGTTGAAGGGTGGGTGCCCTGTCTCTGCCACGCACCCGCCAGTAGCCTCCAATACCTGCCCTTCTCCCAGCTTCCTCCACTGGGCGTGTAGCTATGGGGATTCACTGGCTCCTCTGCCACTGGTGCGCATGCACTGCCAGTTATGTGTCCAAGTCCCAAAGGCAGGCACAAGCTTCCCCGTCTGGCTCGAGCCAGGTCCCTGGTCAGCAGTCTGTGGGCGACTTTCCCTTCAGCTAATCTCCCACTAGGAGTGTTTGAACTTACCCGGTGCCAGGCAGAAAGTCGCGATTTTCACCTGGCCAAGTGGCGCGATTTTCGCACTGGATGCTCCCTCCCGGCTCCAGGTCGTTAGGCAGCTCTCGTTCCGCCCAGCCCTGCTCCAGTATCCTATCTTCGCAGTGTCTTAATTTCTGCCGGGAATCCGGGTGGATTCTTGGAATTTTCACACTGATCACTGCTCTCTCTTCCCCGAGGCTCTGCTTAGGCCCCCTTTTAGGGCACTTGCTGGCGTGCTCTCCGTAGGGACGGTCGGCGTGGGGGTTAGGATAGAGGAATCTTAGAACAGTAGCTCCGGGAAAGTTCTGGCTGTTCACTCTTCTACTCTCGTGGACCTATGGAATTCTTCTGTCATCTTGCAGCTGGTTTGTTGGTGGTATTTCATTTCTTGATTAGTTCTGGTGATTCTGCTGGGGAGCTGGTGACATCTTCCCCTCATTCCTCTGCCATCTTGTCTCCCCCCTCCATCTCCATATCGGGTATCAGTTTTTTAATGTGTTGTTGAGTTATGTTTGCTGGAATTTTGCTGAGGATTTTTGCATCTATGCTTTCACTGTAGTTTTCTCCCCCCCCCCTTTTTTTTTTCTGTTGTGTTTGCCTGGTTTTGTTATCAGGTTGATGGTGGCCTTATAGAATGAGTTTGGAAGTGTTCCTTCCTGTGAAGTTTTTTGAAACACTTTTAGAAGGATAGGCATTAGGTTTTCTCTAAATGATGACAGAATTCACCTGTGAAGTCATCTGGCCCTGGGCTTTTATCTTCTGGGAGATTTTTAATCCCACTTTTGATTTCCGTGTTTGTAATTTTTCATAATTGGATTGTTCATAGTTTTGATTTCTTCCTAGTTCAGTCTTGAAACTTTGCTGCATTGTCTTTTGTAACTTCTCCTTTTTATTTCTAATTTTGTTGGTTTGATTTGAATCTCTTTTTCCTCTCTTTTTGGCTAAATACTTGTTAATTTTGTTTATCTTCATGTTGGGTGTGGGAGAAATTTTGTTTGTTTGTTTCTTTGTTTCTGATGCGAAGGCCTGATTTAGGCAGTAATCCTGTCTGCTGATGATTGTGTTTGTATTTTTCTCTTGTTTGTTGTTTGGATGGAGTGTCTTGCACAGGGTGCTACTGGCAGTTGGCTGATGCCAGTTTGTCTATACAAGTGCTTGCCTTTGTGGGTGTTCTCACTATTAAATATCCCCGGTGTTAGGCATTCTCTGGTAGTGCAGGATCTTAGAGTTAGAAGTCCCAGGGTGTGATCTCTGAATGAGAAATGGAGATCCCATGACTGGTTTGTTATGGCACTAAATGGTATTAAAACAAATATACACAAATGAGGAACAAAAGGCACACCCCTGAGAAATGGCAATTAAAAATCATGCAAATATTATCTAACATGATGGAATATGCACACACACATATGCACCCTTTACAAAACCCAAACATTCTAAAAAAGTAAAGCACAATAGATTGACCTGGTGATCATAAAAAACCAAAAATGATATTCACCTGTTAAGAACCTAACTAAAACACAAACTGGAAACCAAAACTAAAGCAAGGTCCCAATTGGGGTTAAAGCAATGAAAGCAAAACAAACAATCAAATATGATGAGGAAAGGAAAGAAGAAAAGGAAGACAGAATAGTAATGCAAAGTTAAATAGATGTAGATAAAGAAGATTTGCATATATTAATATTTAATGCAAAAGGAAAAGAGCAATATAGAAAGCAAGCAAAGGAATAGTTGTAGAAAAACTAATAAGCGATGTTAATAATTTAAAAATTAAAACAGAGAATAATATAGAAAATAAAACAAAAGCAAAAACCCCACAGAATCACGAAAGACCAATATAGAAGCCTATATATAAAACCGAGACATAAAGCATGCTTACAAAAGGAAATCTCAAAAACTTAAATATATTTAACAGTACTAATAAAAATGACAACTACAACAACAAGGGAGGAATAAAAAAGTGTGTGTGTGGGGGGGGGGGGTTATATAGAAGTAACTCCAGAATAAATTGAAATGTAATAATAATAACAAATGCTTTTGTTCTTTTTTGTTTGTTTTTGGTCTCTGCTGTCAGTGCCCTTTCCCTTGATGGGAATGATAGTTTACCTTGCCTACCCAGGATACCCTTAACCACTGTGCTGGTCTCTGCACTTGCTGTTGGGGCAAGTCAGACTCTAATCTAGCCCTTCACCTGTGTGTTCTTGACTCTAGTGTCCACAACTGTCAGACCTTGTGGGGCTCTGAATTGAAAGAGGACCGTTGCAAGCATAAGGAAGCTTAAGCACATTGTTTCCGCTTGGAGCTAAGATGGCACCTACAGGAAGGGACGTGGGAGTGAAAGCAAGCTTAAGCACATTGTTTCAGTTTGGAGCTAAGATGGTGCCTACAGGAAGGGACGTGGGAGTGAAAGAAGCTTAAGCACATGCTTGCAGTTAAGATGGCTCCTACAGGAAGAGACAGGGCGTGATCTAAATTGTTAATTGATGGTCAAAATTTCTGATTGGTTCCCCTGGTTTCCGCACTCATGAATGATTGCTTGACCTTTAGCTTGATTGGTGTAACCTATAGGAAGTCCTGTGCAAAACCCCCTTCACTTGCCTATAAAAGCTGTGGATCTACACTAATAAAGCGGAACTGCTCCGACAGAAACTCTGCTGTGTCTGATTGTCCCTGGCATGCACCAGCGGGCTGGAGGGGGCACGGCAGCAAGGCTAGCCTCAATCAGAGATCTCCCGGTTCAGCTGGGGGTAATCCCGCTGCCTTCTCTTTCTGCGGAAGGTCCCTGCAAGACCTAGTGCATTTTCTTTTGTAGGAGCTGTCATTGTCCTTTTATATATTCCATAGACAGAGTCTGCCTAGTTGATTGTGTGGTTTTAATTTGCAGCTTATACAGCTGATGGGAGGGTTTTGTGACCTCTTCCTTAGCCTCCATGCCCCTGGATTTCAATTGTGATTTTATCGTCACTTCTGTGTGTGGGTTGTCCACCAGGGTTTCCTCCTGAGGCTGTCCTAGAGGACTTGGTTCTGCCCTAGTGAGGGCCAGGTGTGGACATGGCACAGATGCTTAAGTTGCATGAGCCCTTGCAGAACCAGCCATTCAGGGTAGCTGGTGGCTAGGGTAGCTGGAAATGTGGTGCTCCATAAGGGATTAGCAATCCTCTTTAGCTCTCCTGCCTAGAGAGTTTCCCAGACAGAGATGCTTGGCAGGCCACAGTCCAAAGTATCGCAACTAGTCCCACAGGACTTAAGTGTCTTCTCCTGCACATATGCAGGACTTTTTCTACCTCTGGCGGCTCTGTCCAGTGGGGATCTTGAATGGAGGTGGTGTGGTTTTTTGGATTGTGGGGCCCTGGCAGTGCTGGCTATGCAGTATCTCAGGTAGCTATTGTCAGAGAAGATACAGTGCTATGAGGGCTTTATCCTAGCCTGTGACAGCTCTTTCCCAGTGAGGATTTAGTGTGAAGTAGGCACAGCAGTCTGGGTCACAGGACCCTGGCAGCGCCAAGTATGGGGACATGGACTGCTTCAACCACAGGAGCTATGGCCATATCAGCATCTTTCCTTCCCTCTAGCTGCTGGTGATCAGAAGGCCTCTTTACTGGTCGTCTTCTGTAGTCTTGCCTGTTCAAACAAAACTCTTTTCTGGCCATTTTTCCAATTATCTGCTGATAGCCTGTGCAAAACCCCTTCACTTGCCTATAAAAGCTGTGGATCTACACTAATAAAGCGGAACTGCTCCGACAGAAACTCTGCTGTGTCTGATTGTCCCTGGCATGCACCAGCGGGCTGGAGGGGGCACGGCAGCAAGGCTAGCCTCAATCAGAGATCTCCCGGTTCAGCTGGGGGTAATCCCGCTGCCTTCTCTTTCTGCGGAAGGTCCCTGCAAGACCTAGTGCATTTTCTTTTGTAGGAGCTGTCATTGTCCTTTTATATATTCCATAGACAGAGTCTGCCTAGTTGATTGTGTGGTTTTAATTTGCAGCTTATACAGCTGATGGGAGGGTTTTGTGACCTCTTCCTTAGCCTCCATGCCCCTGGATTTCAATTGTGATTTTATCGTCACTTCTGTGTGTGGGTTGTCCACCAGGGTTTCCTCCTGAGGCTGTCCTAGAGGACTTGGTTCTGCCCTAGTGAGGGCCAGGTGTGGACATGGCACAGATGCTTAAGTTGCATGAGCCCTTGCAGAACCAGCCATTCAGGGTAGCTGGTGGCTAGGGTAGCTGGAAATGTGGTGCTCCATAAGGGATTAGCAATCCTCTTTAGCTCTCCTGCCTAGAGAGTTTCCCAGACAGAGATGCTTGGCAGGCCACAGTCCAAAGTATCGCAACTAGTCCCACAGGACTTAAGTGTCTTCTCCTGCACATATGCAGGACTTTTTCTACCTCTGGCGGCTCTGTCCAGTGGGGATCTTGAATGGAGGTGGTGTGGTTTTTTGGATTGTGGGGCCCCTGGCAGTGCTGGCTATGCAGTATCCCAGGTAGCTATTGTCAGAGAAGATACAGTGCTATGAGGGCTTTATCCTAGCCTGTGACAGCTCTTTCCCAGTGAGGATTTAGTGTGAAGGAGGCACAGCAGTCTGGGTCACAGGACCCTGGCAGCGCCAAGTATGCGGGGACATGGACTGCTTCAACCACAGGAGCTATGGCCATATCAGCATCTTTTCCTTCCCTCTAGCTGCTGGTGATCAGAAGGCCTCTTTTACTGGTCGTCTTCTGTAGTCTTGCCTGTTCAAACACTAAAAGGACCCCTCCTTGGTTGAGCTGCCTCAGTCACTTGATGTTTAATCCAATTATCTGCTGATAGGTGGAGCTAAATTCCCTCCCTGTCGTTTGGCATGAGGCCAAACTATAGTAGGGATAATGGCGACCTTCTCCAAAAGGACTTTCACCAGTATGCTACACCAGGACTGCTGTTTCAGTGTCTGACCCTGCTGAAGGCCACTGTCAACCCACATCTCTGCTGGCGACTCGGGAACACTCAGAGGCAAATCTGGCTCAGTCTCATGTAGGGTCACTGCTTTTTTCTCCAGGATCTGGGTGCACACAAAGTTTTGTTTCTGCCCTCCAGAGTCTGTTTTCCCAGTCTTCTATAGTCCAACTAATGGCAACTTAGTTCAAAAGGACTTATACCACATACCACACTTCCAAGGACTTCTGTAGGCTACTTCTGACCTGTGCCTCTTCAGGAGACATGCAGCTCTGACTCAGTTCCTTGTGGAGGTCACTGCTCCTTTCCCTGAGTATTGGTGTGCACAAGGTTTTGTTTGAGCCCTCCAAGAAGTTCTGGTGAGTATGAGGTTTGATTTTTAAAATGTGTTTGCACCCCTCCTACTATCTTTTTGCAGATTCTCCTTTGCTCTTGGATGTGGGGTGTCTTCTTTTTTTGGTGGGCTCCAACATCCTCCTGTCAATGCTTTTTCCTCAGCTAGTTGTAATTTTTGTGCTCTTGCAGGAGATGAGTGCACGTCCTTCCACTCCACCATCTTGCCAGTAGAGAGGTGTAATTTTGATGTGTGCATGAGTGGAGGTTAGCTCAATGTCTTCCTATTCTACCATCTTGAGTCTGTCCAACTGCTACCATTTTAGTTTCAACTAATAAGAAAGATCTTAACCAGAATAGTAAACTAAGAAAAAGAAATAAAAATTGAAGCATTAAAAGTTTTTAAACTGCTATTATTTATGCAATTATTTTAATATAAAATAAAATGAAAATGACTAAACATAAATTATTAGAATTAAGTATTTCAGTAAAGTAGTAAAGTTGCTTTATGCAAAATTAATATGCAGAAGTAGATTGTATTTCAGTGCCCCCAAAACAAGTGATTAAGTGTAAAATTTTATTGAAAATAATACCAATTTTAGGATCATCAAAAATGATGTAGGAGGCCTTATTTTTAGAAAAGTAAGTTAAACAGAGAAAGACAAATACTGTATTTTTCACTTACATGTGGAATCTAAAAAATTAAGACAAATGAGGATATACAACAAAACAGAAACAGACTCATAGTTCAGAAAACAAACTAGTAGATATTAGTGTGAGAAGGATGGGAGCTGGACTTTTTAAATCATAAATAACAGGCATACCACTCCGGGACTGGAACACTCAGAGGCAAATTTTCTCATGTAGGGTCACTGTTTCTGATCTGGGTGCACACAAAGTTTTGTTTCTGCCCTCCAGAGTCTGTTTTCCCAGTCTTCTATAGTCAACTAATGGCAACTTAGTTCAAAAGGACTTATACCACATACCACACTTCCAAGGACTTCTGTAGGCTACTTCTGACCTGTGCCTCTTCAGGAGACATGCAGCTCTGACTCAGTTCCTTGTGGAGGTCACTGCTCCTTTCCCTGAGTATTGGTGTGCACAAGGTTTTGTTTGAGCCCTCCAAGAAGTTCTGGTGAGTATGAGGTTTGATTTTTAAAATGTGTTTGCACCCCTCCTACTATCTTTTTGCAGATTCTCCTTTGCTCTTGGATGTGGGGTGTCTTCTTTTTTTGGTGGGCTCCAACATCCTCCTGTCAATGCTTTTTCCTCAGCTAGTTGTAATTTTTGTGCTCTTGCAGGAGATGAGTGCACGTCCTTCCACTCCACCATCTTGCCAGTAGAGAGGTGTAATTTTGATGTGTGCATGAGTGGAGGTTAGCTCAATGTCTTCCTATTCTACCATCTTGAGTCTGTCCAACTGCTACCATTTTAGTTTCAACTAATAAGAAAGATCTTAACCAGAATAGTAAACTAAGAAAAAGAAATAAAAATTGAAGCATTAAAAGTTTTTAAACTGCTATTATTTATGCAATTATTTTAATATAAAATAAAATGAAAATGACTAAACATAAATTATTAGAATTAAGTATTTCAGTAAAGTAGTAAAGTTGCTTTATGCAAAATTAATATGCAGAAGTAGATTGTATTTCAGTGCCCCCAAAACAAGTGATTAAGTGTAAAATTTTATTGAAAATAATACCAATTTTAGGATCATCAAAAATGATGTAGGAGGCCTTATTTTTAGAAAAGTAAGTTAAACAGAGAAAGACAAATACTGTATTTTTCACTTACATGTGGAATCTAAAAAATTAAGACAAATGAGGATATACAACAAAACAGAAACAGACTCATAGTTCAGAAAACAAACTAGTAGTTATTAGTGTGGAGAAGGATGGGAGCTGGAGCAAGATAGGGGAATGGAATTAATTGGTACAATTTACTATATATAAAATAAATAAGATCAAAGATATAAAGTACAGACAACATTTTATATTGACTTTAAGTGGATTAGAATATATAAAAATATCAAGTCACTATATTGTACTTCTGAAACCAAAAGAGTATTGTAAACTGACTATACTTCAATTAAAGAAAAGAACAGAAAAGGGGACCTTGTTTCTTCCTTTTAAGATATGGCCCAAAATTTGCATGGTACCACCACTCCCATCACATTAATCGTAGCTTACTTTTCTTACTGTTTTCCTACTATGTAATAAGGGTAAATGGACATTGGGCAACTGGTCTTTTTTAACATCCCACCCTATTTACCATCCAAATATGTGCCCCTCCCCTGACATATCAGATATGTTCAACCCTGTCTTAAAAGGAAATGCTTGTATCAAGTTCATTGTCTCTGAGTAATGAGACATTATCTTCATCATATGTAGATGTGGCTTCCTATGGTGGTGACAGTATACTAATGGACAAATTATTTGTATACACACAATATACAGTGATGAAAAAGGAACAATATTCTTGAAATAAAATGACAATGTGTAAAAGAAAATAACATGAGATACACAGACTTAAGTGACCCAGAAAAATTATCAGATCCTGTTGGGTAGGAACAGTCAAAACTCTCTTCCTTGATGGTGGAGTAATCTTGATGAGCTCCTGTTTCTGCAACATAGAGGCATTCATTCCCTTGTCCATTGTCTTTCTTGGCCCTTGTTTTTTTCCCTTTGGAAGGCTCTCCTTTATCAGTTATCCTGTGGTGAGTATTTCTTCTTCACTTCTGCAATCTTATCTCTCTCTTTATCACATTGACAGTTATATCTGACCCCATCTCTCTTTTCTATATAGCTGAGAACTTGCAGTCTCAAATATGTCCTGAAACACCAGGCAATGTGCCAGCTGGTTGTTGAGCTACTGCAGAGAAATAATTATAAGAGAGATGTGCCTAGAGTCTATAAATTTCCAGAATTCCTATTAGACTTCAGTAATGTTTACATTGTAAAAGCACAGAATTAACTAAATGTCCATTGATAAGCAAATGGACAAATGATAGTGTGTGTATATATATATATATATATATATATATATATATATATATATATATAATGGATATGCAGTCATTAAATAGTATAATATTGACTTACAAGAACTAGGGTGGGAAATGATTCATGTACCATTTAAGTGAAAAGCAAAAGTTTTAGAAGCACATATATTACACTTCTCTATCTATAGCATTGATTTTTACAAAGCATGCTAGTTTGTCAGTCATGTCTGACTCTTTGTCCCAAAATTTGCATGGTACCACCACTCCCATCACATTAATCGTAGCTTACTTTTCTTACTGTTTTCCTACTATGTAATAAGGGTAAATGGACATTGGGCAACTGGTCTTTTTTAACATCCCACCCTATTTACCATCCAAATATGTGCCCCTCCCCTGACATATCAGATATGTTCAACCCTGTCTTAAAAGGAAATGCTTGTATCAAGTTCATTGTCTCTGAGTAATGAGACATTATCTTCATCATATGTAGATGTGGCTTCCTATGGTGGTGACAGTATACTAATGGACAAATTATTTGTATACACACAATATACAGTGATGAAAAAGGAACAATATTCTTGAAATAAAATGACAATGTGTAAAAGAAAATAACATGAGATACACAGACTTAAGTGACCCAGAAAAATTATCAGATCCTGTTGGGTAGGAACAGTCAAAACTCTCTTCCTTGATGGTGGAGTAATCTTGATGAGCTCCTGTTTCTGCAACATAGAGGCATTCATTCCCTTGTCCATTGTCTTTCTTGGCCCTTGTTTTTTTCCCTTTGGAAGGCTCTCCTTTATCAGTTATCCTGTGGTGAGTATTTCTTCTTCACTTCTGCAATCTTATCTCTCTCTTTATCACATTGACAGTTATATCTGACCCCATCTCTCTTTTCTATATAGCTGAGAACTTGCAGTCTCAAATATGTCCTGAAACACCAGGCAATGTGCCAGCTGGTTGTTGAGCTACTGCAGAGAAATAATTATAAGAGAGATGTGCCTAGAGTCTATAAATTTCCAGAATTCCTATTAGACTTCAGTAATGTTTACATTGTAAAAGCACAGAATTAACTAAATGTCCATTGATAAGCAAATGGACAAATGATAGTGTGTGTATATATATATATATATATATATATATATATATATATATATATATATATAATGTATATGCAGTCATTAAATAGTATAATATTGACTTACAAGAACTAGGGTGGGAAATGATTCATGTACCATTTAAGTGAAAAGCAAAAGTTTTAGAAGCACATATATTACACTTCTCTATCTATAGCATTGATTTTTACAAAGCATGCTAGTTTGTCAGTCATGTCTGACTCTTTGTGACCCTATAAATTGTAGCCCACCAGGCTCCACTGCCCTTGGGATTCTCCAGGCAAGAATACTGGAGTGGATTGTCATGCCTTTCTCGCAGGTTTCTTCCCAGCCCAGGGATCAAATCCACATCTCCTGCATCTTCTGCATTGGAGGCAGACTCTTTACTGTTGTGTATTCCAGGGAAGCCCTTAAAAAGCAACAAAAAAGATAAGATAGAAATATATCAAAATTGTTAACTCTGGTAAAGTGGTATGAATAAGTCTAAAATGATGGTAGTAACGGGAGTCTCTTTCTTCTTAAGTGTCCATATTGTGGCAATATTTTACTCTTAGAATACTCATTTTTCACTCCTTATAATTCCTTTTGCTCTAAAACATTTTCCCCATTTCAGTGTTTATGAAATACTAGCTTATGGTCCTAAAAGGAGGCTACAAAATAATAACTGATGAGTTAATTTTTATATTTTGATTTTCAAAATAGACTTTTGAATAGCAAGAATTAATGTCTATTTAATGGCCTGTAGATTAGGAAGAATGAATAAAGGCATAAGAGCCAATTATTCTGCTCTAAAAGTGGGAGTAAGCATTCTAGAGATAGAGGTTCAGAGAGGAAATAAAAGACACAGACTAATGAGGGGGAGAGGGGGTCACTGAGAAAGCCCTTTAAAGCAACCAAGTCCCTCAAAATGGTGAAGCAACACAAACCACCAAATGATTTATGAAGCTGAGAAAAATGTACATTTTTTCTACTTTTTACTGCTTTTAAAAAAGGTGTATAAGAGAGCAGGGTTAGTGGCATGGGATACCTAGGCAATTTGGCAAAAAAATAGACTCAGTGAATCCATATTCTGTTTTCAAGGGCCAAAGAGAAAAATTTTATTATGAGATATAGTAAAACTGAGGGAGGTTTCATAAGCATGGTGGTCAGGCTGATCACTAGAGAATTTGCTCAGAACAGTTCAAAGAAATCAGCTGGGGTCCCATAATTCTCAGTAGAAGTCAGTAGGTTCTCACTGTGGACCACTAAAGATTAGGTAGCTTATTCAACTTGGAATGTACCAACTTTGTTAATCTCCTAGAACATAAAACCAATCAAGGGAAGGTGGGAGAAAAATAACCCTGAATTACTTAGGACTTGACTGAAAAAAGTGGGGAGGCACAATTATGATTCAAGGAGATCTCAATGTAGATATCAATTTCAGTTACACAAAATAAAGTATTTTCTACAAGTAAAAGTTGTGGTCTATAAGAACTGCTAACTTCTATATTATTCTATATTGTTTGATTAATTAAAATATACATCAATAAAATAAGATATACTAACAATAAATCTTAATGAAGAGGAAATAAAGTTAATTTTAAAGCAATTAAAATAAAAGGATATGGAAGATGACATAATTATCTAAACAGGAAAACAATAGATATCTTATTAGGCCTTATATGAGTCTAATTGGTATTGAAGGTCTGTCACAAAGTTGAGTCCAACTCTGTGACCCCGTGGACCACACCATTCCAGGCCCCACGGTCCTCCACTTATCTCCTGAATTTCCTCAAATACACGTGCATTGAATCAGTTATGCTATCTAACCATGTCATTCTCTCCTGGTCACTTTTCTTCTACCTTTAATCTTTCCCCACATTAGGCTCTTTTTTAATGAGGCAACATTTCACATCATGTACCTGGTCAGAATATTGGAGCTTCAGCTTCAGTGTCAGTTCTTTCAATGAATATTCAGGGTTGATTTCCTTTAGCATTTACTGGCTTGATCTCCTTTCTGTCCAAAGGATTCTCAAGTACCTTTTCCGTTACCACAGTTTGAAACCATCAGTTCTTTAGCACCCAGCCTTCCTTATGGTCCAACCATCACATCTGTACACAACTACTGGAAGAAATCATAGCTTTGACTATTCAGGGCTTTGTCTGCAAAGTAATATCTCTGCTTTTGGATGCACTGTAGGCTTGTCATAGCTTCTCTTCCAAGCAGCAAGAGTCTTTTAATCTCGTGGCTCTAGTCTCTGTTACAGTGATTTTGGAGCCCAAGAAATTAAAGTTTGTCACCGTTTCCATTTTTCCCCCATTTATTTGCCATGAAGCTTTGAAGATGGATGCTATGAGCTTAATTTTTTGACTTCTGAGTTTTAAGCCAGCCAACTCTCCTCTTTCACCTTCATCAATAGGCTCTTTAATTCCTCTTCCCTTTCTGCCATTAGAATGCTGTCATCTGCATATCTGAGATAGTTGATATTTTCCTGACAGTCTTGATTCCAGCTTGTGATCCCTCCAGCCCAGAATTTCACATGATATACACTTCATACAAGTTAAATAAGCAGGGTGATCATATGCAGCTTTGTCATACTCCTTGCCCAATTGTGAACCAAGCAGTAATTCCATGTCTGATTCTAACTGTTGCTTCTTGACCCACATTCATGTTTCTCAGGAGACAGGCAAAGTGATCTGGTATCCCCATTCCTTTAAGAATTTCCCAGTTTGCTGTGGTCCACACACACAAGGCTTTAGAATAGTCAGTGAAGCATAAGTGAATTTTTTTCTGGAACTGCTTTGCCTTCTCCATGATTCCACAAATGGTGGCAGTTTGATTCTGGTTCCTTTGCCTTTTCTAAATCCAGGTTTTACATATGGAATTTTCAGTTCATGTAATGCTGAAGCCTAGCTTTCAGGATTTTAAGCATAATTTTACTAGAATATGAAATGAGTACAATTGTGCAGTTGTTTGAACCTTCTTTCCATTGCCCTTCTTTGAGATTCAAATGAAAACCAACTTTTTTAAGTCCTATGGCCATTGCTGAGTTTTCCAAATTTGCTGACATACTGAGTTCAGTACTTTAACAGCATCATCTTTTAGGATTTTAGGTAATTCAGCTGAAATTTATCACCTCCACTAGCTTGTTTGTACTGTTTCCTAATGTTACTTGACTTCACACTCCAGGATGTTTGGCTCTGGGTAAGTAAGCACCCCATTGTGGTCATCCAGGTCATTAAGATCTTTTTTGTAAAGTTCTTCTGTGTATTCTTGACACCTCTTCTTAACCTCTCTGGTTCTTTTAAGTCCTTACCATTTCTGTCTTTATTGTGCCCATCCCCTTATATCTCCAATTTTCTTGAGGCGATCCCCACTTTTTTTCATTCCATTGTTTCCCTGTATTTCTTTGTATTGTTCATTTAAGAAGTTCTTATATTTTTTTCCTATTTTGTGGTACTCTGTATTCAACTGAGTCTATCTTTGCCTTTCTCCTTTGCCTTTTGCTTCTTTTCTCAGCTATTTGTAAAGTCTCCCTAGACTACCACTTTTCTTTCTTGCATTTCTTTTTCTATGGAATGGTTTTGGTTACTGCTTCCTGTACAATGTTACAAATTTCTACCCATACTTCTTTAGACACTCTGTCTACCAGATCTAATCCCTTGAATCTATCATATGTTGCATACTCCTTGCCATTGTGACCAAAATTCCATGTCTGATTCTAACTGTTGCTTCTTGACCCACATTCATGTTTCTCAGGAGACAGGCAAAGTGATCTGGTATCCCCATTCCTTTAAGAATTTCCCAGTTTGCTGTGGTCCACACACACAAGGCTTTAGAATAGTCAGTGAAGCATAAGTGAATTTTTTTCTGGAACTGCTTTGCCTTCTCCATGATTCCACAAATGGTGGCAGTTTGATTCTGGTTCCTTTGCCTTTTCTAAATCCAGGTTTTACATATGGAATTTTCAGTTCATGTAATGCTGAAGCCTAGCTTTCAGGATTTTAAGCATAATTTTACTAGAATATGAAATGAGTACAATTGTGCAGTTGTTTGAACCTTCTTTCCATTGCCCTTCTTTGAGATTCAAATGAAAACCAACTTTTTTAAGTCCTATGGCCATTGCTGAGTTTTCCAAATTTGCTGACATACTGAGTTCAGTACTTTAACAGCATCATCTTTTAGGATTTTAGGTAATTCAGCTGAAATTTATCACCTCCACTAGCTTGTTTGTACTGTTTCCTAATGTTACTTGACTTCACACTCCAGGATGTTTGGCTCTGGGTAAGTAAGCACCCCATTGTGGTCATCCAGGTCATTAAGATCTTTTTTGTAAAGTTCTTCTGTGTATTCTTGACACCTCTTCTTAACCTCTCTGGTTCTTTTAAGTCCTTACCATTTCTGTCTTTATTGTGCCCATCCCCTTATATCTCCAATTTTCTTGAGGCGATCCCCACTTTTTTTCATTCCATTGTTTCCCTGTATTTCTTTGTATTGTTCATTTAAGAAGTTCTTATATTTTTTTCCTATTTTGTGGTACTCTGTATTCAACTGAGTCTATCTTTGCCTTTCTCCTTTGCCTTTTGCTTCTTTTCTCAGCTATTTGTAAAGTCTCCCTAGACTACCACTTTTCTTTCTTGCATTTCTTTTTCTATGGAATGGTTTTGGTTACTGCTTCCTGTACAATGTTACAAATTTCTACCCATACTTCTTTAGACACTCTGTCTACCAGATCTAATCCCTTGAATCTATTGTCAGCTCCAATGTATAATCTTAATGGATTTGATTTTGGCCACATTTGCTTTTGCTCCAGGTTTATTTTGACTTCCTATTTTTGCATTCTAGTTTCTTATGAAGAAAAGGACATCTTTTTTGATGTTAGTCCTATAAGATCTTGTAGGTCTTCATAGAACTGGTCAATTTTACCTTCTTTGGCCATTGGTAGTTGGACATATACTTGGATTACTGAAATGTTGTATGGTTTACCTTGGAAATGAACTGAGGTCATTCAGTCGTTTTTTGACATTGCAGTCAAGTAAGGCATTTTGGACTCTTTTGTTGTCTATGAGTGCTACTTTATTTCTCTTAAGGGATTCTTGTCCACAGCAGTTGACATAGTGTAGTGCTTAAGAAATAAATATTTTAACATACTAGTACTTTTTTTCCACACTAGAAATGACCAATTAGAAAATGGAAGAAGAAATAATCTGTTCATAATATCAGTGAACAATAGAAAATATGGTGGCATAAGCTTGTATGATATGTGTAGGAACTGTATGAAAAAGCTACAGAACTATGAATGACATAATGAAAAAAAAAATTGATAAGTAAGGGTTCATACTATATTTCTGGGCTTACCTGGTGGCTCAGATGGTAGAGAATCTGCCTGCAACGTGAGAGACCTGGCTTCATTGGGAAGATTCCCCTGGAGAAGGGAAAGACTACTCACTCTAGTAGAACTGCCTGGAGAATTCCATGACTTGTTCATGGGTCGCAAAGAGTCAGACACAACTGACCAACTTCAACTTTCACTTTCTTTTTACTATATTTCTGAATGAAAGAAGAATAAGATTATTTCTTATCAGATATTAAAATATATTTAATGTGAAAGCATTAACATTGTATAGTACTAGTACAATCTCAAAGGAATAGAATAAGAACCCAAGATTAAAGAATATATTGCAAAGAGTGATATCATCATCATAACAATATACGTCATTGCCAACATCTGTCCTCCTTTACACAAAGACTAACTAGAAACTATGCGCGGACAAGACCTCATTGTGAAAATCCCAAAACATGAATGTGAGAATGATGAACTCTTCCTCGACCACAGAGACTGAGAAAGACCACATTAAAAGAGTAAGACAAATAGCTACACTCTAGCCACATTATCTCTTTTCTAGGTCAGAACAACAACACACTGGGAGGATGGTCCCCATTCCAGGACTACAATTTCTCCAGTTGTATAAAGGAGCCTCAAATTGACCTCTATTCTCAAAGCACTGTGGCATTGCTTCTCAGGAGGCCCACTTTTTTCTCACTTTATAGGGACCATGATGGTATCTGTAGAACTTTAGTAGTGGAGATCCAACTAGGATAGAGAAGAACATTGAGTAAACACTGGATTTTGGCAGATGACATTCCTCATCAAAGGGGGAACAAAATAGAGATCCCAGTCAGCAGTCTTTCTATCTACAGAGATCCACTATTGAACCCACTGGCTAAGGAGTTCCATGTAGAGTTCTGCCTAGAAATGACCAATTAGAAAATGGAAGAAGAAATAATCTGTTCATAATATCAGTGAACAATAGAAAATATGGTGGCATAAGCTTGTATGATATGTGTAGGAACTGTATGAAAAAGCTACAGAACTATGAATGACATAATGAAAAAAAAAATTGATAAGTAAGGGTTCATACTATATTTCTGGGCTTACCTGGTGGCTCAGATGGTAGAGAATCTGCCTGCAACGTGAGAGACCTGGCTTCATTGGGAAGATTCCCCTGGAGAAGGGAAAGACTACTCACTCTAGTAGAACTGCCTGGAGAATTCCATGACTTGTTCATGGGTCGCAAAGAGTCAGACACAACTGACCAACTTCAACTTTCACTTTCTTTTTACTATATTTCTGAATGAAAGAAGAATAAGATTATTTCTTATCAGATATTAAAATATATTTAATGTGAAAGCATTAACATTGTATAGTACTAGTACAATCTCAAAGGAATAGAATAAGAACCCAAGATTAAAGAATATATTGCAAAGAGTGATATCATCATCATAACAATATACGTCATTGCCAACATCTGTCCTCCTTTACACAAAGACTAACTAGAAACTATGCGCGGACAAGACCTCATTGTGAAAATCCCAAAACATGAATGTGAGAATGATGAACTCTTCCTCGACCACAGAGACTGAGAAAGACCACATTAAAAGAGTAAGACAAATAGCTACACTCTAGCCACATTATCTCTTTTCTAGGTCAGAACAACAACACACTGGGAGGATGGTCCCCATTCCAGGACTACAATTTCTCCAGTTGTATAAAGGAGCCTCAAATTGACCTCTATTCTCAAAGCACTGTGGCATTGCTTCTCAGGAGGCCCACTTTTTTCTCACTTTATAGGGACCATGATGGTATCTGTAGAACTTTAGTAGTGGAGATCCAACTAGGATAGAGAAGAACATTGAGTAAACACTGGATTTTGGCAGATGACATTCCTCATCAAAGGGGGAACAAAATAGAGATCCCAGTCAGCAGTCTTTCTATCTACAGAGATCCACTATTGAACCCACTGGCTAAGGAGTTCCATGTAGAGTTCTGCCTAATTCATGTCCCATCCAGTAATCTATACATGGCTTAGAGTGTGCTAAGCTGCCCTGCCAGGCATGGGAAGCAAATGTGTAGGCCCACTTATTGCTAAATACCTCCTTTAGTTCTCTCCAAACAAGAAGCCTACACAGACCATCTAGGAAACTTCAAAGCCTATCCTATAGCCTCACTTAAAATGATGTTCTAATAGGAACTCCAACCAGTGATTCTGCCCATCTGTAGAGAAAAGCCAGTGTCCCTAACTGTCCAGGGAGCTTAGTGGCAGTTATGACTGATCCAGATAACCAACTAAAGAGTCACACTGGCTGAGGAGACTGTTCCATGGTCCTGCCTCATCAAAGAAGTGAGTTGAAAGTTCCAGTACAGTTGAATATAGACTACAGTCCAGTCTAGCCAGATAGCCTAGCCAGGGCACCAGTGACACTGTATGACCCATTCTCCACTCCTACTTATGGCAATGTCTAAGCAGACAACCCAGCCAGCAACTCTGTTCACATGCACAGCCAAATCAGTGACCTTTTACTGTCCAGGGAATGAAGTCTGAAGTTCTGCATGATTCAGATCCCTATCAGACTAGTTTTACAGCTATATAATTTGTTATATGACTATACACAAGCTAGGAAGCAAATTTGAAGTTTTACTTATGGGTAAATATAAACTCTAATCTCCCACACACCATCAAACATGAAATCAAACAAGAATATCTAGGAGGCTGTATAGCCCATCTTACAGTTAAAAGGATCCTGAGCAGAGAGCCCAACTAGTGACATCAACAATCTACGAAACTGAACTGACTGATTTATCTGACCAGGGAATACAGTGGACAGTCTTTCTTAATTCAAGAATCCAGTCACTGAGTCATAATAACTATGGAACCAGTTCTACCACATTGCCAGGAAAGAAAGCAAATTTATATCCCTGTCAACTGCTAATTATAGCATCCAGTACCTCCTGAATAGGAAGGTTGACCACAGAATCCAGGCAATTCTGGAGCCCATCTTACAACCATGTTTGAACAGGAAACCAAGCCAGTAGTCCTATACAACTGTTCCAACCAGCAGAGCTCAGGCAGTAGGCTTGCCAAAACAGAGACAACAGAAAGCCCCACCTACTCAAAGATGCTACCAGAGTCATAAGCTGAAATGCCTGAAGACGGAGACTCACTGCTAAAATGAAATTATAATGTCTTGAGCTTCCCCTGATGGTCCAGTGGGTAAAGACACTACCTTGCAGTGCAGGGGCCGCTGGTTCGATCCCTGGCCTGGGATGATCCCACGTGCCATGGAGCGGCTGGACCGATGTGTCCAGTTACTGAGCTGGAGCTCTGGAGCACGTGCGCCCAGAGCCGGTGCTCTGCGATGACAGTGGCCACAGCGATGGGAGGCCCACAGGAGTCAAAGAACAAAGACGGATGAAAATAGAGAAATGAAAGACCAATAGAAGTGGCCCACCCATCCCCCTCCTTTTCCACCCCACCCTCAAAAAAAGATAAATAAAAAAATAAATGAATAAATAAAGTGAAACTATAATGTCTTGATGAAGAAATTTCTTACTCAAATGCACAGATATCAATACAAGAAATGAAGTATCACAAAAGATCAGGTAGAAATATCACCACCAATGAAAACTGATAAAGTTCCAATAACTGACTCTAAACAAATAAAAATCCATGAAATATCTGAAAAAGAATTTGGAACAAATCCTTTAAAATGAGTTTAGTGAAGGATAGGAACATAGACAACTAAGTAAAATTAGGAAAATAATTAAGGAAAAAGGAAATAGAAACCATCAGAAACAAACAAACAGAAATCCTACAGGTGTAGAATATCATAAAGTGAACTGAAGAATTAGAGAGCTTCAAAAACAGACTCAGCCAAAAAGTACAGATTCATTGAGCTAGAACATATATCATTTGAATCTGTGCAGTGATAGGGAAAAAAATAAATTAAAATATGAAAAGAGTGTAAAAAGCCTACAGTATTCATAAAACATGACCAAAAACAAAAGCATTATAGAATCCTCTAAGAGAAGAAAAACATAGAGGAACAGAAAATATATTTAAAGCAATGATGGCTAAAAAGTTACCAAAGATGGATAGAGAAGTGAATGTTCAGATTCATGAGACTTAGAGGACCCCCAATATGTTGAATCTAAAAAAGGATATACTGAGAAACATAATTTAAATTTCCAAAGTAAAAACAAAAAAGAGAATATTGAAGGGAGCATGAGAGAAATGACTTAACACAAATCAGGAACTTCCATAAAACTATAAAGGAATCACTCAACAGAAACTGCAGACAAGGAGAGTATAGAATGATATATTCTAAATATTGAAAAGGAAAAAAGAATGAATTTCAATGAATATTATTTTACTTGGCAAAACTTTCCTACAGTCATGAAAGAAAGATAAAAGTCACCCCCCAAAAAGCCCAAATTTGAGGAAGTTCATCACCACTAGACTTAATTTGTTAAGAAATGCTAAAGGAAATTATTCAAAGGAAAATAAAAGGACAATAGTGAATACTGTAAAAATATATATGTGTAAAACTCACTGATGATGATAAATATACAAATTCAAATTGACTAATATTTCAATGGTAGTATATAATTCACTTACAGATCTAGATTTAAACTTAAGAAACAAACATATTAAGAATAACTATAATGGCAGCAATTTGAAAGTGGATACAAAATATAGAAATATGTTAATAGTGATTTTAATAACATAAAAAATGAAAGGGGAGAAGGTATAGCACAAAGTTTCTGTGTACAATTGAATTTATCAAGTTAACAAAGCATGCTATGAATACATTTTATGCAAGTCTGACGGTAACCAAGGTAGAAAAAATTGCAGAAGATATACAAAAGATTATGATAAAGGAATCAAAGCATACTGCTAGTAATTGTCATCAAATAATAAAAGCAAGATGAGAAATTAAAATGGTGGAGTAGGAAGACATGGAGTTTACCTCTCCTAACAAGTACATCAAGAATACATCTACAAATGGAACAATTCTCACAGAGCACCTGCTGAACACTAGTGGATAAATTCAAACACTGAAACTGACAAGAAAAATCCCTACACACCTGATCAGGATGAAAGAAAGAAAAAGTAAATAAATGGGAAAAGAACAACTCCCCTGAGGGGAGGGGCACAGATGAAGGAACAGAACGGTTCTCTCACTCCAAGAATCACCCTCACAATGGGGAAATCAATTGAGAAAGAGAGGGACTTTCAGGGGATTGGAAGTGAATGCAGTAATCAGCCTCTGGAAGGCAGAATAGAGTAGGACCTATGCACATGGTCTGAGCTGTGTTTACCCTAACCTGAGTTGTGAGTCTTCTTGGTGCAGAGCAGGGACAGGTGTTGAAAAGTGAACTTTGGAGATTGAACTCAGGGAGAGGACATTAGTGACTATGAGGAGACAGTCTGAAGGGAAGTGAGTAGGAAGTTCCAAAAATGAAAAATTTTGCAGAGACCCAGGTCACCATAGAAGCAAGAGGCCACTGTTGAGTAACATACAAGGGGCAGGCCCACCATCGCTAACTCCTTCCTCACCCACCGGTTCCTGCCTCCATGGGGCACCCATCTGAGCAGGTTTGCACCACCTCAAGTTAAGGCATCATTTGGGCCTGGTGAGTTCATATGCCAGTGATAGATGATGGTGGATAGGTTGCTGTGAGTTGTGTTGGATTCTTTTATCTGCAAAGGAGATTTCACATTGGGATCCAAATGACTTGAATTTGGTCATTCAGAGCTTTGTGCAGTAAAAAGTTTATTAAAGAATAAAGGGATAAAGAAAGCTTCCAGCAAAGGCACTCAAAGGGGGATCGAAGAGTACTCCCAGAAGTTAGTTTAGGCGAGGCGTTTTGTACTTTTCCAGTTGGCTATTAACGATAGATCAAAAGAAAATTTTAAGGTGATAAAGGTCTTACTAGACCCACACCCACAGCATACATCTTTAGATAACATAGGTACAATTTAAGAAGGAGAAACATGTCCTCCAGCAAGATACATTGTTGTTATAAACATTAGCTCTGGGCTTAAAGAAAGTCTAAGGCAAAGTAGATCATTGCCATAGGCATGGCAATCAAAGTGAAGGTACCTTGGTTAAAAATGTTTGATGCTTGTTCTTTCTCCTTCTCCTTGGAAACTGCTGACCTTCTTACCAAGTCTGCCTATTCACCACTTTCATTTTCCCCTTTTCCTTTTGGGAGAATTATGTTGCCAAGGAAGAGGAGTGATCACCACCTGGCTTCTTCAAGCTGTTCAGGGGTGTTGTGGGCCTCTGGGTTGTTGAGGCAGCATATGGGGAAATCAATTGAGAAAGAGAGGGACTTTCAGGGGATTGGAAGTGAATGCAGTAATCAGCCTCTGGAAGGCAGAATAGAGTAGGACCTATGCACATGGTCTGAGCTGTGTTTACCCTAACCTGAGTTGTGAGTCTTCTTGGTGCAGAGCAGGGACAGGTGTTGAAAAGTGAACTTTGGAGATTGAACTCAGGGAGAGGACATTAGTGACTATGAGGAGACAGTCTGAAGGGAAGTGAGTAGGAAGTTCCAAAAATGAAAAATTTTGCAGAGACCCAGGTCACCATAGAAGCAAGAGGCCACTGTTGAGTAACATACAAGGGGCAGGCCCACCATCGCTAACTCCTTCCTCACCCACCGGTTCCTGCCTCCATGGGGCACCCATCTGAGCAGGTTTGCACCACCTCAAGTTAAGGCATCATTTGGGCCTGGTGAGTTCATATGCCAGTGATAGATGATGGTGGATAGGTTGCTGTGAGTTGTGTTGGATTCTTTTATCTGCAAAGGAGATTTCACATTGGGATCCAAATGACTTGAATTTGGTCATTCAGAGCTTTGTGCAGTAAAAAGTTTATTAAAGAATAAAGGGATAAAGAAAGCTTCCAGCAAAGGCACTCAAAGGGGGATCGAAGAGTACTCCCAGAAGTTAGTTTAGGCGAGGCGTTTTGTACTTTTCCAGTTGGCTATTAACGATAGATCAAAAGAAAATTTTAAGGTGATAAAGGTCTTACTAGACCCACACCCACAGCATACATCTTTAGATAACATAGGTACAATTTAAGAAGGAGAAACATGTCCTCCAGCAAGATACATTGTTGTTATAAACATTAGCTCTGGGCTTAAAGAAAGTCTAAGGCAAAGTAGATCATTGCCATAGGCATGGCAATCAAAGTGAAGGTACCTTGGTTAAAAATGTTTGATGCTTGTTCTTTCTCCTTCTCCTTGGAAACTGCTGACCTTCTTACCAAGTCTGCCTATTCACCACTTTCATTTTCCCCTTTTCCTTTTGGGAGAATTATGTTGCCAAGGAAGAGGAGTGATCACCACTCTGGCTTCTTCAAGCTGTTCAGGGGTGTTGTGGGCCTCTGGGTTGTTGAGGCAGCATATTCTCCTCACCCTTTTATTAAGGGTCTCTGATCCAGGGTCACAAGCAATAGCTGGAGGAGGTCTGAGGAACAAGAACAATCATTTGTAATTAAAAAACAATTTTAGACAATTAGAAACAATCTCACCATGCAATCACAGATGCAAGCAACAAACAGCAAAAACAAAATAATCAGAGTTATTACAAATAAGATAGTTTCCTACAATAGAGGTCAGTTAAGTCCTTCCAAAGGGAGGTAAATGAGGTAACAAAATGAGTCTAATCTAAGTGGGTGGCTCTGTTCCCAGCCTATAGGAGCTTTAGACATTAGCTGCCCCTTTTCAGGAGTTAGCCATATAACCTCGTCCCATATCTGATAAAGGTCAGGTAGGAAGCTACCAGATTTTGACTTATTGGCCTTTTTATGTATAATGATTTAAACCAAGTTAATATATAATCAAAGTTAAAAGTCACATTATATCCATAATGAATGTATAAAGTGATACACCAGTCCGTTTAAGGATTGTTAGACGTCATCAGATTAAGAAGAAAATAGTCACAGAATTGGTTCCTTGAAGAGGAGAAATCCACCTTGGGAAACCTTCCACTGATGAAGAGGGAGGTGATCCACATATCCAGCAATTGATAACTTGGTCTGTCTCAAAAACTGTCTTGTCTCAGTCAGAGGTCAGGAGTCACTTCTAGAAGTTATCACAATGTCTGTTGAAAGGCTGAAAGCTGAGTTACATATTTAATTAAGGTTAAGGTTTTAGGACCTATGACAATATCTGTGTCATTTGTATTACTCACTTGGCAATACTTCTCAAAAGATCTCTCTTTGGGCCCTCTGAAGTATTTGGCAATACTTCTCAAATATCTCTGTGGGCCCTCTGAAGCACCCCAAAGTTACTTAGAAGTCAAAGATATTTCAGTAGAATAATTTAGATAGTTTTATCAACAAATATCAAAAATGTTTAGAGCACTCAGTCAGATAGGCTTATAGGTCACTGTGAAACACTGGCTATTCGCATAGCCAAAGTAACAAAGTATTTCAGAGGCAAATATAGAATAAATAGACAGACTTGGTAAGGAAGCCATCAGTTTCCAATGCCTGCTCTCTGTCAGGGTACATTTAGGGAGGCAGATGTGACTCTACAGAACAACATGACACCTTGTTCTAACGTAGTCTGAGTATCAACTAGCTGGTATCCTTGTTGTAAGACCACCTGGAATTGAGGGTTTTTTTAACCTGTCAGGAGATGAACTTAGACAGTGTGCTAATAATGCAAGATACAAATAGTAATATCAGGAGGAGAGTGATGGCAGGTCCGAGAAGAAGTAGAAGTCATGTTATATTATGTAGGGCATCTTTGACAGTTTGCCAGATGATATTTGCTTCAGGGGCCCCTTTGCCAAAGGAATGTAGCTATTTATCCTGTTCATATAGTCTCTCAATATTTTTTTCTACTAGTCCACTGCTATTAATATATGTGCAACAAGACTTGTTGATCACTCCTATAGAACTATTTTGTATAATCCCCCATGTGCATTGTCCCTTACATCATACATTATCAAGGCATTT
This sequence comes from Tragulus kanchil, assembly GCA_022376925.1. Taxonomy (NCBI): domain Eukaryota; kingdom Metazoa; phylum Chordata; class Mammalia; order Artiodactyla; family Tragulidae; genus Tragulus; species Tragulus kanchil. The sequence continues at coordinate 73,215,967 of JAIOJX010000001.1, read as the reverse complement.
GAGTGCTGTGGCCTTACTCAGGTAGGGTAGTGGGGATTGCATATGTCCGTCATATGGCAATGGGTTAGTAGGTAGACCACAGAGGAAGACATACCCAGTCGGAACACAAACCTGTCTCACCTGGGAGGAATTAAACCATTGAATTACCTGGTTTCCCCAAGCTGGAATGCCATTACAAAGGTAAGAGTGATGACCAAAAGAGAAAGAGGGGTAGGGATTCGAATATTTACCATAAGCCTTAGGAACATAGTAAACTAGGTGCCATGTGACCTCAAGAGTTCCTCCACAATAGGCACATTGATTGCAAGGGGTGGAGGACAGCAATGTAAATGTCACAGATACTGGACACCAATGTGCAAAATTACTATAACTAAAACCATTCTTGCATCTTGGATGGAAAAATGTCCAAAGTGACAAATCTACAGATGTGAGTAGGAGAATTATTGACTGTATTACTTCTGTTAGGCTAACTATTGCATACCCTGAAACCCTTTGACCCTCTTGAACTGAACTTCTGCCATCTGTAAACCATTCTGCATCAGGGTTGGTTAAAGGGTTATCTCATAGGTCTGGCCTAGCAATATAGGTTTGTCCAATCACTTCTAGGCATGAATGTAGAAGAGGGGGTTTGTTAGTATTTGGGTAAGATAAAAGGGTGGTAGGATTTAGGGCAATACAAGGTTTGATTGATATCTCTGGCCCCTCTAAAAATACAACTTGATACTTCTGAATTCTGTTATCTGAAATACAATGGAATATCTTGGAATTGAGGACATCTAAAACCTAGTGAGGAGTGTAGACTGAAAGTGATTGTCCCATTGTGAATTTGGAAATTTCTTCTGTTAAGAGTGCAGTGACAGCTAATGCCTTTAGACAGGGGAGGCCACCCCTGAGAAGTTATGTCCAACACATTAGACAGATATGCTACTGGGCATTGTGATGGTCCCAGGGGTTGAGTTATTATCCCCAGGGTCATCCCCTTTCTCTCATTAGAAGAGAGAAGGGCCTTGAAAGATCTGGTAGGCCTAAAGCTGGTGCTATGATAACGGCATTCTTTATTTGTTCAAAACCTGTCTCTGCTTCAGGGTTCCATTCAAGGGGCAGCTCTTCTGGCCCTTTAAGGGCATCATAAAGGGAAGTGGCTAGTAAGCAATGAGTGGAGATTCAAATTTGGCAAAAGCAGGTCATTCCTAAAAAAATTCTAAGTTGTTATGTAGTAGCTGGCATGGCCATGTCTGAGATTAACTTCCTTCGATTAGGGATGATACTTTTTTTCCCCTCATAAAATGTAATTCTATTCCTCATACCTTCTTTAGCGAAGACACACATCGTACTTTCCTTAAGCAACCAAGAACTGGCCTTCATATTAGCATTTTAATTGGTCAGCATAAATGATAATTTCTAAAAACATTTGGTTTCTTGTAGAGAACATCTCAGGATGGCACCAAACATTATTCATTAATAGTCTCAAATCTCTTTAGCTTCTAAGAGGAAATTTGTGTTCAGTAAAAAATGTTTAAGAATCTTATTTTAATTGGAAATTACCTAGCTATTCATTGAATTCCTATCACTTAGTTTAGCATAACTCTTTGGAAATTCAAGTTACTACAATCTGGAGAGACTATTTTAGACAGACATTTTTAAATCAAAATTATTCTTAATAGAGTTTATCTGAAAGCTCATATCGCATTTACCCTGGTTTAGAAGTTTCTTCACTCGAATTACGTTTCTTGTTGACAAACTTGTAACAAATATAATAATGTTTAACTTATATTATGCTTAGGCACAAGGAAAATATTCCGAGCAGTTTGAAGAGTCTTAAAAACCTCTTGAGTCTGTGGTGACCAGATTAATTTATCAGTCTGTTTAATCAGTGGGAGAAAAGGAGAGGGTTCTGTGTTTATGAAAACAAAGGCCTGGACCTTGCTTAATATATCCCTCCCAGAAGGGATGAGGGAGACTCTGGCACAAACATAATTTTGTGTGAAGATAGTAGAGTCCCAGTTGCACCTTAGAGGAAGACTGAAATAGTAACATTTGGCTCATCCAGACAGTCCTATTACAGTCGTGGCTCAGGAAGAAAGAGGGTCAGGGGCTTCGGTGAGCACAGAGAAAGTTGCCCCAGTGGCCAAAAGGAAATCTACTGATTCCCCATCACCACAATTAACAATATCTGGGGTTCCTCAGGTGTTATTAGGATGGGAGTTTGTGTGGGGGACTCCTGGACACCTTCAGTCCTGGTTGTCCTAAGAGTTTGAACCCTGGGGCCTACGCCTCTGGGGGCAGTCTCTCTCCCAGTGACAGACCAGACAAGGAACTGTGGGTAACTTAGACACGTGAGGGCAATCCTGCTTATGATACCCCTCCCTTCCACAGTGATAGCAGGTCTGTCCCCATTCACCTGAGTTCCTCTGGGCATTTGCTCCAGGCTGACTCTAACAGCCATCGCTAGGGCCTCAGCCTTTTCCCTAGATCTTTTCTGTTTTTGCTTTTCATCCTTATATTCCCTACCGTAATATACTGTCTGAGCCAGCTGCAACAGTTTTTGTAAAGGCTGATTCAGTCCAAATGCCTGTTGTAATTTACGGCAGATATCTGGATGCCTCTTAAAGAGATAATAACTTATGTAGCTGTTCCTCAGCCTCTCTAGTTATCCTTTCTCATGCATTCCCAGATTGGGGAAACCTGTTTTTTCTTTATCATTATCTTGTACCTCATCTTCCATCTCATCCCAGGCAGAGTAAGATGGGAGGGAGCTGAGAGCTTTACACCCAAATATGCACCTTTAGACATAAGTCTGGCATGTCTCACAGAGAGAAAAATAGCAATATATATAGCACTTCTACCCATTCCCCTTGCTTCCTACAAAACAAATCTAATTGTGAAACAATATTGTACTTAAGAGACCCTTTAACTAGTTTGTCACCCTGTAACGGATACTGTGACCATGCATATTTGCAAGAGAAAGTCCAGCGTCTTGCATCTCTGTTTTTCAGGACACAGTTCAGGGGATGAGGGTCTTGGAAGTTTGTGAAGCTCCCATCTGTAAGAAAGAAAAAAGCAATGCCTGGCACCCATGCTTTTTTCCACTGGAGGCGTCCCTCCCTGCTCTAGATGATGGTGGAAACATACCATCCACCTGAGCTTTACTTCCTGATCAGATTCAGTCTGTCCTTTACAAACTCAGGCATCCAGTGTTTCTCCTCATTCTATCTCCAAGGAGAGGTGGAGATGCAGCAGGGGCAAACCTGGCAGCATCTCGAATTTTTAGTTTCTCACCGCCAAACCACTCACTTGATTTGCCCTTTTCCTCTAATGCCACTCAGCGTGCAACAGAGTAGCTTTCCAGAATGCTTTCCATGCCAGAACCGCTATGGGAAACACCCTTCTCTTATGTTGCTGTGAGTATTTTGGAGTATATTTCTAACCACAGTAAAAGCATTAAACCATAAAATGGTGAACAAGAAACCTAAAATGCCTCTTCTGAGTGTTTCCACATCAGTCAGTAAATGTGATAGCAGAAAACCTTAACATTCTCGAGATATTAGGGTCAAGTTTTCTAATTCATTTCTACAGATTTCACAAAAAGAGTATTTAAGGAGTTGAGACAGAAGTCATTGGAGGGCTTTTGCTGGTCTGCTGAGCTAGCATTACCAAAGGGAGAAGCTTGTTATACTTTCAATCTGACCAAATCTTAGGATTCCCGACCTGGAGTCTCAGAAATCTCATCCTTGCTATTAATGCCTCTGTCTATAAAGTCTGGAGGCATAGCCATGACAAAGACTTGACTCTAGGTCTCTGAGCACTCATGCAGACTGCCAGGAGAGAGATTTTCAACCTAAGAGACATTCCTGGAACTAGAGCTCAACCAACTAAGAACAGCCATGCATTGTCATTCACAGAATCAAAAAAAAAGCAATCAATCTGTCAAACCATGCTTGAGGTATGAGCAAAAGTTTGTAAGAGTAGCACAAATTGTAAGTCCCTTGAAAATCTACAATCTGACAGATTAGGTTAGTAATTCTAATTTCCCAGACAATTACAAAATGGTTAAAGTGACTTGGAAAATTTGACTGAGAAAGAAGAATTCAGTCCACACAATTCATACTTTTTTTTTTTTTTTTTGGTTGGTCTCCTTGCAGACACAGAGGTCACCCCTTGACATTGGCAGGACTGTGTAAACCTCATGTCAGGGTTCCCTTTCAGGGCCACCTTAAACTTATGAGACTTGTCCACAGAACTGCAAAGCTGGACTTCACACTCACTTCGTACAGGTTTTCATATGTTTCAAGCACATTGCACTCACACACTAGCATACTGTAGGGTTAGTAAATTAAAACAGAAAATGTGTGCTAAGAGTATAGAAGAACTGGAGCTCTAAGTTTCCTTACCTTATCTTGAAGATCACAGACGAGCTCCCATTATGACAGACAACGGTGAATAGGTTACCGTGAATGGTGTCAGATACTTGCTCTACAAAGGAGAAGATTTCACATTGGGATCCAAAAGACTTGACTTTGGTCATTCAGAGCTTTGTGCAGTAAAAAGTTTATTAAAGAAAAAAAGGGATAAATCTTCCAGTAAAGGCACTGGAAGGGAGATAGAAGAGTACCTCCAGAAGCTAGTTTAGGCAAGGTGTTTTGTATTTTTGCAGTTGGATATCAACAATAGATCAAAAGAATATTTTAAGGTGATAAAGGTCTTACCAGAACCACACCAACAGCATACATCTTTAGATAACATAGATACAAGTTAAGCAGAAGAAATATGTCCTCCTGCAAGATATGTTGTTATAAACATTAGTGCTGGGCTTAAAGGAAATCTTGGGCAAGATAGATTATTGTCATAGGAGTGGCAATCAAAGTGAAGGCACCTTGGCTAAAAATATTTGTTCTTTCTCCTCCTCCTTGGAAACTGCTGGCCTTCTTACCAAGTCTGCCTATTGACCCCTCTCACCACCCTTGGAGGGCCTCCTGGGGAGTCAGCCCTGGATGATCCAGCCTGAGACAGGTGTTTGTTAATGTTGACAGGGGATAGGTGCCAAATGTTGGGACACAAGAGAGGACCTGTGGAGAGGACTGAAGTTGGCTGTAAGGAAACAGGCTGAAGAGATGAGAGTGAGAAACTCCATGACTGGGAATGCTTCTATGGGGAGAATGGTCTGCCTCAAAAGTGAGGAACCATTGTTAAGTGTCATGCCATCATAAATTCTCTCCCTAAAACCCACCATCTGCCTTCACAACCACTAGAACGAATTCCCAACAAAGCAATTACATCCCAGTCTGTTGCAAACTCCAGCAGGCCTCTGCTAACTTGAGCAGTAGAGGGAGATCCCATCAGAGTGAGCACACATGACACTGTTGTTTTACTTTGTATCTTACCTGCCTGAGTGTGCACCTGACCTCCAGTGTGTCACTGCTTCTTGTCCCTCCCACTTAAGTGAGCAGCCATGCCCCCAGTCAGTTCTGAATTTGCCCTTTATCATTTGGAGAGGAACAGACTCTTGAGGGTGATTCACACATCAGTGTGGAGCTAAAACCAAAGCTGAACCTTAGTAGCTGTGTGACTAAAGAAAAGGAACTGAAATCTCTCCATGCACGTGCACAAGCTGTAGACTAAATCCCTGTGATCAACTTGGGAAACCTACTGCTTGAAGAATATCTGAATAAACAAGTAATACCACAACTGAAAGCAATCTATCTTTAGCAGTTGTAGATTTTAGGGGCTAGTATACATGGTAGGTGGGCAAGCTCAGAGTCTGGGCTTACCCCCACAATGCAGAGAGGGGATACAGGGACCTACCTATACATATCAGAGGGCATTGTGAGGAGGTAGGAGTCATCTGTTGCTCACAGTTAGGGCCAGGAGACTGATACTAGAAGCCTCAATAAAAAATTTTGTTAATTAACTCATTTTATATTTTAAATTCATTTTTATTTTTAATTTTTTAAAATTTCATTTTACTTTTATGTTATTTAGTTTTTGCATTTTTTTTGTTTTTTAAACTTTTTCATTTCGTCTGTTTTTTTTAAATTTTTCTTTGTTTTCTTTTGCCTTTATCTTTATTTTTGCTCATTTTGAGTGATTGCTTTCTATTTTATTTGCATTTCTTTTTAGTTTACTTTCTGCTTTTCTTTTTTGTTAGTTTTGGTTTTATTGTTTTTCTTAGTTTTGGGGCTTTTCTATTTGGATGGTTGTTTAGTTATTTTATATTTTCTTTTATTTTTCTCATTTTTTCTGTTTTTTTGGGGGGTGTTTCTTGTTTCTTTTGGTTTAAATTGATTTTATTTTTATTATTTGTATTGGGCATTGCTTGCTTATTTTTGTTATTTGTCCTGAGCTTTTATCATCTCTTTGTTTCCTTTCCTTTTCTTTTTTTTTATTTGGCCATGCTGCGTGGCTTGCAGGATCGTGGTTTCCTGAGCAGAGGTCAAGGCTGAGCCCCTAGAGTTGGAGCATTAAGTCCCAGCCCCAAGAATTATTAAGAGACATGGAATCTTCTGGAGGAATTCAAGAGTCAGCTCCACGTAACTGCCTGCAAGTTCCAGTGCTGAATACCTCTGGCCAAAAAACCAGCAGGACAGGAATACAACCCAATCCATCAGCAGACATTCTGCATAAGGCTGTACTAAGCTCACACACACAGTAAGAATACACCCTGAGAAGGCATGGCCCATCCAAAGAAAAAGACAACTCCACCTTCCAGAAGGAAGGCAGCAATCTATTACAGCAGGAAGCAAACATAAGCTCCTGTACATATCTAACCCACAAGACAGCAGAAGCAAGAGATACTACAGCCCCACAGCCTGTGGAAAGGAAAACACAAATGTAGTAAGTTAGACAAAATAAAATGACAGAAATATGTTGTAGATGAAGGACCAGGGTAAAAAAATCCACAAGACCAAATAAATAAAGAGGAAACAAACAGTCTACCTGAAAAATTCACAATTTTGATAGCAAAGGTGATCCAAGATCTCAAAAATAAAATAGCAGTATTAATTGGCAAGACATATGAAATGTTTAAAAAGTATCTAGAATAATTTTTAAAAAAACAGAAAAAAGTGATAACACAATAAATGAAAAACACAGGGGTGGAGCTAAGATGGCAGCATAGAAGGATGGGCAATCATCTCTTCTACAAAATCACCTGAATTGCAATGAGTTCCTGAAAAACCAGCAACAGGAGGAGGTTGGATCCGATCACAAAAAAGATACCCTACATAGAAGAACAAAGGAGAAGCTGCAACAAGATGGTAGGAAGGGTGCAATCGTGCTTTTAAGTCAAACCTCATAACTACCAGAGAGGCTGGGTGGGCCAAAGGTGCAAAGCCTGTTGCAGATCCAGACCCAAGAAAGCAGCAGTGATGCCCACAAGGGTCTGAGCCAGACCTGCTTTGGAGGGTCTAAGTGCCCCCTTGAGCTAGAAGTGTCCTTGATCAGTCCTCGGAAGGACGGCACTCAGTTCCCTTTAAAGGAGGTTACCATTAACCCGATCATAGAGCTGCCAAGGAGGACTGGAAACTCTGCACACTGTGATTCAGAAGAGGGGAATAGCGATCCTGCAAGAGACTGAGTCAGATTCACCTCTGAGTAATCTAACATCTCCCGTGGTGGCAGGGGTCAACGGTGGCCTCTAGCAGGGTCAGGGTCAATGCAGAAGTGCTTCCGATAGAGCGTGTGGGAATAAACCCTTTGTGAGACAGACGCCGTTTTTCTCTACTGCAGTTTGGCTGCTGGTCAAACTACAGTGCTGCTGGTGAAACTACAGGGAGGGAATTTAGCTCCACCCAGCAAAAAAATGGATTTTGATTAAGGATTAAGAAACTCCCAGGGCCATCCTGGGCGGGCCTTTCAGTTCAGGAATAGGCCGAAATAAATAAGCAGTCAAAGAAGTCTTCAGATCCAACCACTGCCGGAGGCAAGAAAAAGACTGATAATTCCTGAATAGTCAGCAAGAGACAGAAAAACATAAACACTATTTTCACGTTTTGTCTGAAGCTGGAGTTACTGCTGGATTTTTAAAATTTCATTTTATCCCTTATTCTTTTTTATTGCTTTTTTTTGTATTGTATTGGTTTGTTTCAATTGTTTTTTTTTCTTTTTTCCAAACCCACTCAGTGCACCCCCGGTTTTTTGTTTGTTTGTTTGTTTTTAATTTTTTGGGTGTGTGAGAGTAGGTGTGTGTATTTCCTCCATTGAATTCTATTGAAGCTACTAATCTTATCAGTAAGACTGAATATATTCAAGTTTACATAATTTTTTTTTCTTTTTCCTTTTAAATCACACATGTTATTTTGGTATAAACTTCTGGTTCCCTATTGGCCTTTTAAGGTTCTGTGGGGGTTTTGTTTGTATTTATTGTTTTTGCTTTGTTTTTCTACATACTTATCTCTGTTTTAATTTTTAAATTCTTTATTTGTACTACTACTTCCTCTATAACTCTTTGCTTTCTCTGATGCTCCTTTCCTACAGCACTAAACTCTACTACATACAAATTTATCTTCCTGTATTTAACTTTGCAGTACTATTCTATATTTCTCTTCTATCCTCCCATCCTTTTTTTCCATTTTCCCACGATATTTCTTATTCTGTTCTGTTCTCATTACCTTATCCCCAACAGGGACCCTGCACTAGCATTATTCTCCAATTTTTACTCTACTGAGTTTGGTTATTAACTGGTGGATATCATTCTTTTTTCTATTTGCCATGCTAACATTTTGTACTGTATTTTTGGTTGGAATGTTTGGGTTATGTTAGAGCTGTATATGTTTGTGTATATAATTCAATACACTAGATAGTATTTGCATAATATTTAAATTGCCATTTGTCAAAGGTATACCTTCTGTTTCTCATTCACGTATATATGTTTTAATATCATTTAATGCCATACTAAACCAGCTGTGAAGTCTTCATTCCCTGGTCAGGCAACAAGCCCCGGGGCTTTAGGGAGGGAGCACTGACTCCAAAACTCTATAATACTAGAGAACGCCTAACACTAGAGAGCACTATAAAAGTGAGAACGCCAACAAAGGTAATCACTTGCATGCAAGTCCTGACATCACCCAACCACCAGCATCACCCAGAATAAGAAGCCTCATTCAAACAACAAACACCAACAGATGTAACTCAAAGTCTGGGAAAAGGAAATCTCAAACAGAATCAGTTAAAAAATTAATAATAACAAAGAAACAGCAGAGAAATACCACACAAGTGAAGGAACAATCTACAAACACACAAGTTGAAATCAACAGAGAGTATTTGGATGACTTTCTTGAAAGTCATTTAAGAAGAATGATAGTAAAGGTGATCAAAGACACTGAAAACAAAATTTCAGAGAAATTGAAAACACAACTAATACACTGAATAAAGAAATACAAGAACTTACAATGAAACTAACAGAGACAAACAACTTAATTGCTGAACTTAAAAACACTTTAGAAGGAATCAAGAGCAGAGTATCTGAGACAGAAGACCAGATAAGTGAGCTGGAAGATAAAATGGTGGAAGTAACTGCTGAAAAACAGAATCAAACTCAAAGAATGAAAAGAGCAGAGGAAAGCCTCAGAGACCTCTGGGATAATATCAAATACACCAATATTTCAATTATAAGGGTTCCAGAAGAAGAAGAAAAAAAGAAAGGCTATGAGAAAATTTTTGAAGAGATTCTAGTTGAAAATTTCCCCAACATGGGAAAAGAAATAGTCAATTGAGTCCAAGAAGCGCAAAGAGTACCATACAGAATCAATCCAAGAAGAAACACACCAAGACACATATTAATGAAGCTAACACAAATTAAAACACAAAGACATAATTCGAAAAGTAGCAAGGGAAAAGCAACTAGTGACATGCAAGGGAAAGACCATACATTTAACAGCTGAGCTTTCAACAAAAACTCTGCAGGTTGGAACATTCCTTGACACCATACACTAAGATCAACTCAAAATGGATTAAAGACCTAAATGTAAGACCAGAAACCATAAACCAGCTGTGAAGTCTTCATTCTGGTCAGGCAACAAGCCCCGGCTTTAGGAGAGCACTGACTCCAAAACTCTATAATACTAGAGAACGCCTAACACTAGAGAGCACTATAAAAGTGAGAACGCCAACAAAGGTAATCACTTGCATGCAAGTCCTGACATCACCCAACCACCAGCATCACCCAGAATAAGAAGCCTCATTCAAACAACAAACACCAACAGATGTAACTCAAAGTCTGGGAAAAGGAAATCTCAAACAGAATCAGTTAAAAAATTAATAATAACAAAGAAACAGCAGAGAAATACCACACAAGTGAAGGAACAATCTACAAACACACAAGTTGAAATCAACAGAGAGTATTTGGATGACTTTCTTGAAAGTCATTTAAGAAGAATGATAGTAAAGGTGATCAAAGACACTGAAAACAAAATTTCAGAGAAATTGAAAACACAACTAATACACTGAATAAAGAAATACAAGAACTTACAATGAAACTAACAGAGACAAACAACTTAATTGCTGAACTTAAAAACACTTTAGAAGGAATCAAGAGCAGAGTATCTGAGACAGAAGACCAGATAAGTGAGCTGGAAGATAAAATGGTGGAAGTAACTGCTGAAAAACAGAATCAAACTCAAAGAATGAAAAGAGCAGAGGAAAGCCTCAGACACATCTCGGATAATATCAAACGCACCAATATTTCAATTATAAGGGTTCCAGAAGAAGAAGAAAAAAAGAAAGGCTATGAGAAAATTTTTGAAGAGATTCTAGTTGAAAATTTCCCCAACATGGGAAAAGAAATAGTCAATTGAGTCCAAGAAGCGCAAAGAGTACCATACAGAATCAATCCAAGAAGAAACACACCAAGACACATATTAATGAAGCTAACACAAATTAAAACACAAAGACATAATTCGAAAAGTAGCAAGGGAAAAGCAACTAGTGACATGCAAGGGAAAGACCATACATTTAACAGCTGAGCTTTCAACAAAAACTCTGCAGGTTGGAACATTCCTTGACACCATACACTAAGATCAACTCAAAATGGATTAAAGACCAAAATGTAACACCAGAAACCATAAAACTCTTAGTGGAAAATATAGGCAAAACCCTCAAGGACATCAATCAAAGGAAGATCTTCTCTGACCCACCTACTAAAATAGCAGAACTGAAAAGAAAAATGAACATGTGGGACCTCATGAAACTTTAAAGCCTTTGTACAGCAAAAGAAATTACAAAAAAGCTCAAGAGACACCTCACAGAGTGGGAGAAAATCATAGCAAATGAAACAACAGACAAAGAATTAATCTCCAAAATCTACAAGCAACTCAGACAACTCAGCCCAGGAAAAACGAACAACCCAATCAAAAAATGGGAAAAAGATCTAAAGAAATGCTTCTCCAAAGAGGACATACAGATGGCCCAAAAGCACATGAAACAATGTTCAACCTCACTTATTATTAGAGAAATGCAAATTAAAACTACAATGAGATATCACCTTATACCCGTCAGAATGGCCATCTTTAAAAAATCTGCAGACAATAAATGCTGGAGAGGGTGCGGAGAAAAGGGAACCCTCTTGTATTGCTGGTGGGAATGTCAATTGATACAGCCTCTATGGAAGAGAGTCTGGAGATTTCTTAAAAAACTAAAAATAGAAGCACCCTATGACCTAGCAATCCCACTATTAGGCTTGTATCCTGATGAAATCAAAACTGAAAGAGGCACCTGTACCCCAATGTTCATTGCAGCTCTCTATACAATAGCCAGAACTTGGAAGCAACCTAGATGTCCATCGACGAATGAATGGATACAGAAGCCCTGGTATATGTATATATACAATGGCATACTACTCAGCTGTTAAAAGATATGCAGAAGACTCAGTCCTAATGAATTAGCTGGCTCTAGAACCTATCATAAGAAGTGAAGTAAGTCAAAAAGAGAAAGACAAATACATTATACTAACACACATATATGGAATCTAGTAGGATGGTCTTAATAACACACGCAGTGAACTCGTGGAAACACAGACAGAGCATAGACATATGGATATTGTGGGGAAGGGAGGCATGGTGGGAGTAACATGGAAACCTATACTATCATGTGTGGAAAAGAGAGCTAGTGTCATAGTGCTAAGGGAATAGGAGTGCTTACAATGGCTTTGGGCGATGGTCTGGAGGGGTGTGATGGGGGGAAGTCGGGGAGTGGAGGCCATGGATATGCATATGACTGATCTGGGAACATACATGTCTGTGAACAACAAAACTCTGTAAAACCATTAATATAAAGAATAAAAAATAAATTAAAAAAGAAAAATAAAAAACTCTTCAGGCCAGAAGGGAATGGCAGGACACATTTAGACGGCAGAAAGAAAATAATCTGCAAACAAGAATCCTCTACCCTACAAGGATCTCATACAAAATTGATGGGGAAATCAAAAGGTTTACAGACAAGAAAAATTAAAAGAATTTAGTAACACCAATCCAGCCTTACAATAAGTGTTAAAGGAACTTATACAGACAACAAGTATAAGAAGGAGAAGATCCACAAAAAGCCATCATAACATCTAAGAAGATGAATAAAATGCTAAAACTACAATGGAAAATGAGGGTCTTTAAAAATCTGCAGACAATAAATGCTGGAGAGGGTGCGGAGAAAAGGGAACCCTCTTGTATTGCTGGTGGGAATGTCAATTGATACAGCCTCTATGGAAGAGAGTCTGGAGATTTCTTAAAAAACTAAAAATAGAAGCACCCTATGACCTAGCAATCCCACTATTAGGCTTGTATCCTGATGAAATCAAAACTGAAAGAGGCACCTGTACCCCAATGTTCATTGCAGCTCTCTATACAATAGCCAGAACTTGGAAGCAACCTAGATGTCCATCGACGAATGAATGGATACAGAAGCCCTGGTATATGTATATATACAATGGCATACTACTCAGCTGTTAAAAGATATGCAGAAGACTCAGTCCTAATGAATTAGCTGGCTCTAGAACCTATCATAAGAAGTGAAGTAAGTCAAAAAGAGAAAGACAAATACATTATACTAACACACATATATGGAATCTAGTAGGATGGTCTTAATAACACACGCAGTGAACTCGTGGAAACACAGACAGAGCATAGACATATGGATATTGTGGGGAAGGGAGGCATGGTGGGAGTAACATGGAAACCTATACTATCATGTGTGGAAAAGAGAGCTAGTGTCATAGTGCTAAGGGAATAGGAGTGCTTACAATGGCTTTGGGCGATGGTCTGGAGGGGTGTGATGGGGGGAAGTCGGGGAGTGGAGGCCATGGATATGCATATGACTGATCTGGGAACATACATGTCTGTGAACAACAAAACTCTGTAAAACCATTAATATAAAGAATAAAAAATAAATTAAAAAAGAAAAATAAAAAACTCTTCAGGCCAGAAGGGAATGGCAGGACACATTTAGACGGCAGAAAGAAAATAATCTGCAAACAAGAATCCTCTACCCTACAAGGATCTCATACAAAATTGATGGGGAAATCAAAAGGTTTACAGACAAGAAAAATTAAAAGAATTTAGTAACACCAATCCAGCCTTACAATAAGTGTTAAAGGAACTTATACAGACAACAAGTATAAAAGAAGGAGAAGATCCACAAAACAAAGCCATCATAACATCTAAGAAGATGACAATAGTATCATTTGTATCAATAATTACTTTGAATGTCAATGGACTAAATGCCCCAACCAAAAGACACAGAGTGGCTGAATGGATTCAAAAACACAACCCATACATATGCTGCCTCCAGGAAACTCACTTCAGACCTAGAGACACTCATAGACTGAAAGTGAGAGGATGGAAACAGATATTCCATGCAAAGGGAAATCAAAAGAAAGCTGGAGTAGCAATCCTCATATCAGACAAAATAGACTTCAAAATAAAGAAGATTAGAAGAGACAAGGGAGGACACTAAATAATGATCAAGGGATCTATCCAAGAAGAAGACATAACAATCATAAATATCTATGCACCCAATGCAGGAGCACCCCAATACATAAGACAAACACTTTCAGACATAAAAGAAGACATCGACAATAACACAATCATAGTAGGAGACTTTAACACTCCTTTCACACCAATGGACAGATCATCCAAACAGGAAATTAATAAAGAAACACAAGCCTTAAATGCCACACTAGAAAAGATGGACCTCATGTATATCATTCGGACCTTCCATCCAAAAGCAGAAGAATACACTTTCTTCTCAAGTGCTCACGGAACATTCTCCAGGATAGATCACATCTTGGGCCACACATCAAACCTCAGTTAATTCAAGAAAACTGAAATTATATCAACCATCTTCTCTGACCACAATGCAATGAGGCTAGAGATCAACTGCAGGAAAAAAAAAATGCTAAAAACGAAAGCACATAGAGATTAAACAGCACAGTCCTAAAAAAAACCTGATTACTGAGCCAATCAAAAGAGAAATTTTTAAAAATCTTACAAGAAAAGGACAATGAACCCAAGACCATGCAAAACCTATGGGATACTGCAAGAGCAGTTCTAAAAGGGAAGTTCATAGGAATTCAATCCTACCTCCAGAAACTAGGAAAATCTCAAGCATACGACCTACCGCTATGCTTAAAACAATTGGAGAAAGAAGAACAAAAACACAGACAACAAGTATAAGAAGGAGAAGATCCACAACAAAGCCATCATAACATCTAAGAAGATGACAATAGTATCATTTGTATCAATAATTACTTTGAATGTCAATGGACTAAATGCCCCAACCAAAAGACACAGAGTGGCTGAATGGATTCAAAAACACAACCCATACATATGCTGCCTCCAGGAAACTCACTTCAGACCTAGAGACACTCATAGACTGAAAGTGAGAGGATGGAAACAGATATTCCATGCAAAGGGAAATCAAAAGAAAGCTGGAGTAGCAATCCTCATATCAGACAAAATAGACTTCAAAATAAAGAAGATTAGAAGAGACAAGGGAGGACACTAAATAATGATCAAGGGATCTATCCAAGAAGAAGACATAACAATCATAAATATCTATGCACCCAATGCAGGAGCACCCCAATACATAAGACAAACACTTTCAGACATAAAAGAAGACATCGACAATAACACAATCATAGTAGGAGACTTTAACACTCCTTTCACACCAATGGACAGATCATCCAAACAGGAAATTAATAAAGAAACACAAGCCTTAAATGCCACACTAGAAAAGATGGACCTCATGTATATCATTCGGACCTTCCATCCAAAAGCAGAAGAATACACTTTCTTCTCAAGTGCTCACGGAACATTCTCCAGGATAGATCACATCTTGGGCCACACATCAAACCTCAGTTAATTCAAGAAAACTGAAATTATATCAACCATCTTCTCTGACCACAATGCAATGAGGCTAGAGATCAACTGCAGGAAAAAAAAAATGCTAAAAACGAAAGCACATAGAGATTAAACAGCACAGTCCTAAAAAAAACCTGATTACTGAGCCAATCAAAAGAGAAATTTTTAAAAATCTTACAAGAAAAGGACAATGAACCCAAGACCATGCAAAACCTATGGGATACTGCAAGAGCAGTTCTAAAAGGGAAGTTCATAGGAATTCAATCCTACCTCCAGAAACTAGGAAAATCTCAAGCATACGACCTACCGCTATGCTTAAAACAATTGGAGAAAGAAGAACAAAAACACCCCAAAGTTAGCAGAAGAAGAGAAATCATAAAGATCAGAGCAGAAATAAATGAAAAAGAAACAAAAGAAACAATAGTAAAGATAAATAAAACAAAAAGCTGGTTCTTCAAAAAGTTAAATACAATCGACAAACCACTGGCCAGACTCATCAAGAAAAAAAGACAGAAGAACCAGATCACCAAATCAAAAATGAAAAAGGAGAGATTACAACAGATAATGCAGAAATCCAAAGGATTCTAAGAGTCTATTATGAAGAACTCTACAGCAACAAACTGGACAACCTGGAAGAAATGGACTGTTTCTTAGAGAAGATTAATCACTCAAGACTCAACCAGGAAGAATTAGAAACTATGAACAAGCCAATCACAAGCTCAGAAATCTAATATGTGATTTAAACTTTACCCAAAAATAAAAGCCCAGGACCAGATGGCTTCACAGCCAAATTCTACCAAACATTTAAAGAAGAGCTAATGCCTGTCCTTCTAAAACTCTTCCAAAAACCTGCACAGGAAGGAACACTTCCAAACACATTCTATGAGGCCACCATCACCCTGATACCAAAACCAGGCAAAGACAACACAAAAAAAAGAAAATTAAAGACCAATTTCACTGATGAATTTAGATGCCAAAATCCTCAACAAAATCCTAGCAAACAGAATTCAACGACACATCAAAAGGTTCATACACCATGATCAAGTCGGGTTCATACCAGGCATGCAAGGATTCTTCAATACCCGCAAATCAATCAATGTGATACACCATATCAACAAACTGAGAGACAAAAATCACATGATCATCTCAATAGATGCAGAAAAAGCCTTCGACAAAGTACAACATCCATTTATGATAAAAACTCTTCAGAAAATGGGCATAGAAGGAACCTATCTCAACATAATAAAAGCCATATATGAGAAGCCCACAGCGAACATTATCCTCAACAGTGAAAAACTGAAAGCATTCCCTCTAAGATCAGGAACAAGACAAGGGTGTCCACTTGCACCACTATTATTCAACATAGTCCTGGAAGTTCTAGCAACAGCAATAAGAGAAGAGAAAGAAATCAAATGGATCCAGATTGGAAAGGAAGAAGTCAAACTCTCTCTATCCACAGACCACATGATATTATACATTGAAAATCTCAAAGACACTATTGCAAAACTTAGAGCTAATCAGCGAATTCAGCAAAGTCACAGGATTCAAAATCAATACACAGAAATCACTGGCATTGCTATACACAAACAATGAAAAATCAGGAAACGAATTCAAAGAGGCAATCCCCTTCACCATCGCAACCAAAAGAATCAAATATCTAGGAATAAAGCTACCCAAAGAAACAAAAGAATTGTACATAGAAAATTTCAAGACTCTAATCAAAGAAATTAAACACAACATAAACAGATTGAGAGATATTCCATGTTCCTGGGTTGGAAGAATCAATATTGTGGAAATGACCATACTACCAAATGTCATCTATAGATTCAATGTGATCCCTGTCAAACTTCCAATGACATTCTTCACAGAACTATACCAAAGAATCACACAGTTCATATGGAAACACAAAAGACCTCGAATAGCCAAAGCAATCACGAGGAAGAAGAATGGAGCAGGAGGGATCAGCCTCCCCAACTTCAGACTCTACTACAAAGCAACAGTCATCAAGACAGTATGGTACTAGCACAAAAACAGAGCTATCGACCAATGGAACAAGATAGAGAACCCAGAGATAAACCCACGCACCTATGGGTACCTTATTTTTGACAAATGAGGCGAACATATAAAATGGGATAAAAACAGACTCTTCAACAAATGGTGCTGGGAGAATTGGACAGCTACATGCAAAAAAATGAAGGTGGAACATTCCCTGACACCATACACTAAGATCAACTCAAAATGGATTAAAGACCTAAATGTAAGACCAGAAACCATCAAACTCTTAGAGGAGAATATAGGCAAAACACTCCAGGACATAAACCAAAGTAAGATCTTCTCTGACCCACCTACTAGAATAGTGGAACTAAAAAGAAGAATGAGCATGTGGGACCTCATGAAACTTAAAAGCTTTTGTACAGCTAAAGAAACTACAAAAAAGCTGAACAGACAGTCCACAGAGTGGGAGAAAATCATAGCAAATGAAACAACAGACAAAGAATTAATCTCCAAGCAATCCCCCAGCACGTCCTGGAAGTTCTAGCAACAGCAATAAGAGAAGAGAAAGAAATCAAATGGATCCAGATTGGAAAGGAAGAAGTCAAACTCTCTATCCACAGACCACATGATATTATACATTGAAAATCTCAAAGACACTATTGCAAAACTTAGAGCTAATCAGCGAATTCAGCAAAGTCACAGGATTCAAAATCAATACACAGAAATCACTGGCATTGCTATACACAAACAATGAAAAATCAGGAAACGAATTCAAAGAGGCAATCCCCTTCACCATCGCAACCAAAAGAATCAAATATCTAGGAATAAAGCTACCCAAAGAAACAAAAGAATTGTACATAGAAAATTTCAAGACTCTAATCAAAGAAATTAAACACAACATAAACAGATTGAGAGATATTCCATGTTCCTGGGTTGGAAGAATCAATATTGGGGAAATGACCATACTACCAAATGTCATCTATAGATTCAATGTGATCCCTGTCAAACTTCCAATGACATTCTTCACAGAACTATACCAAAGAATCACACAGTTCATATGGAAACACAAAAGACCTCGAATAGCCAAAGCAATCACGAGGAAGAAGAATGGAGCAGGAGGGATCAGCCTCCCCAACTTCAGACTCTACTACAAAGCAACAGTCATCAAGACAGTATGGTACTAGCACAAAAACAGAGCTATCGACCAATGGAACAAGATAGAGAACCCAGAGATAAACCCACGCACCTATGGGTACCTTATTTTTGACAAATGAGGCGAACATATAAAATGGGATAAAAACAGACTCTTCAACAAATGGTGCTGGGAGAATTGGACAGCTACATGCAAAAAAATGAAGGTGGAACATTCCCTGACACCATACACTAAGATCAACTCAAAATGGATTAAAGACCTAAATGTAAGACCAGAAACCATCAAACTCTTAGAGGAGAATATAGGCAAAACACTCCAGGACATAAACCAAAGTAAGATCTTCTCTGACCCACCTACTAGAATAGTGGAACTAAAAAGAAGAATGAGCATGTGGGACCTCATGAAACTTAAAAGCTTTTGTACAGCTAAAGAAACTACAAAAAAGCTGAACAGACAGTCCACAGAGTGGGAGAAAATCATAGCAAATGAAACAACAGACAAAGAATTAATCTCCAAAATCTACAAGCAACTCAGACAACTCAGCACTGGAAAAACGAACAACCCAATCAAAAAATGGGAAAAGGACCTAAACAAACACCTCTCCAAAGAGCACATACAGATGGCCCAAAAGCACATGAAACGATGCTCAACTTCACTTATCATTAGAGAAATGCAAATCAAAACTACAATGAGATATCACCTCACACCCGTCAGAATGGCTGTCATCCACAAATCGACAGACAATAAATGCTGCAGACGGTGTGGAGAAAAGAGAACCCTCCTGCATTGCTGGTGGGAATGTAAATTGATACAGCCTCTATGGAAGACAGTCTGGAGATTTCTTAAAAAACTAAAAGTAGAAGCACCATACGACCCAGAAATCCCACTCTTAGGTTTATACCCAGATGAAATTACATCTGAAAGAAGCACCTGTACCCCAATGTTCATTGCAGCTCTCTATACAATGGCTAGAACATGGAAGCAACCTAGATGCTCATCGACAAACGAATGGATACAAAAGCCCTGGTACATGTATACAATGGAATACTACACAGCTATAAAATGAAATCCAGAAGAATCAGCCCTAATGAGGTTGCTGGCTCTAGAACCTATCATAAAAAGTGAAGTCAAAAAGAGAAGGACAAATACAATATACTAACACGTATCTATGGAATCTAGTAGGGTGGTGATGATGGCACATGCAGTGAAGCGACAGAAAGACGGACATGGACAGTGGACATATGGACATTGTGGGGAAAGAACAGTGGGTGGGAGGTGTAAAGGAAGTAGCATGAAGGCCTGTACTATCATATGTGAAGAAAATAGCTATAGTTATTGCTCTGTGAGAAAAGCAGATCCTTCTGGGGTGCTGTATGATGGTCTGGAGGGGTGGGATGGTGGGGATATATACATATGACTAATCTGAGAACATGTATATCTGTAAACAACAAAGCTCTCTAAAAGTTAAAAGTAAAATAAAAGTTTAAAAAAAAATAAAGAGAAAATAACACTAAAAGTAATCAATATCAGACTAAGTGAGGCAGAAGAAGAAACAAGTGAGCTGGAAGAAAGACTGGTGGACATAACTTCTGCAGAGCAGAATAAAAAGAAAAGAATGAAGAGAAATGAGAGAAGTCTCAGAGACTTCAGGACAACATTAAACCCACACACATTTGAGTTATAGGGGGTTCAAGAAGAGAAAGAGTCTGAGAAAATATTTTAAAAGAGTATAGTTAAAAGCTTCCTTAGCCAGGGAAAGTAAAAAAAAGAAAGCTTTAAGGACAAGCAAAGTTGATAATTCACCAACATGACACCGACACTGGAATAAATGCTAAATTAACTTCTCTAGGCAGAAAAAAAAAAAAAAAAAAACCAGCAATAGAAATACAAAGATGTATAAAAACAAAAACAAAACAATTAAGGAAATGACAATATGAATAAACATATCAATAATTACCTTACATTTAAATGAATTGAATACTCCAACCTAAAGAATCCACAAAAGCAAGCTATACGTATATGCTGTCTTCAAGTTACCCTCATCAGACATAGGGACACAAACAGACTGAAAGTGAGGGATAGAAAAAAATATTACACGCAAATGGAAATTAAAAGAAAACTGGAGGAACAATAGCCATATCACACAAAATAGATTTTAAAATTAAGATTGTTACAAAAGACAAGGAAGGACATCACAAAATGATCAAGTGATCAATCCAAGGAGAAAATTTAACAATTGTAAACATTTCTGCATCCAACAACTAGATCCTCAATAAATACAGGAAACACCAAAAACCATAAAAGGGGAAGTCAACAATTGCATAATAATAGTGGGGAGTATTAACACCTCACTTACACCAATGGCCAGTTCTTTCAGACTAAAAAAAAATTTTTTTTTAAGATTTATTTATTTTATTTATGGGGGTGTGGGGAGGGAGGGGAGCGGGCGGGCCACTTCTATTGGTCTTTCATTTGTCTATTTCCATCCATCTTTGTTCTTTGGCCCGTGTGGGCCTCCCATCATGGTGGCCTCTCTTGTCGCAGAGCACCGGCTCTGGGCACATGCGCTCCAGAGCTCTGGCTCGGTAATTGGACACATCAGCCAGCCGCTCCATGGCACGTGGGATCTTCCCAGGCCAGGGATCGAACCGACGTCCCTTGCAGTGCAAGGCAGTCTCCCTACCCACTGGACCATCAGGGAAGCCCCAGACTAAAATTTAATAAGGAAACAGAAGCCATAAATGACACATTAGGCCAGATGAACTTAATTGATACTTATAAAAAATTCTATCCTAAAGCAACTGAATAAACTTTCTTCTCAACTGCACAGAGAACATTATCCAGGATAGACCACATCCTGGCTGACAAAACAAGCCTTGATACATTTAAGAAAACTGAAATTGTATCAAACATCTTTTCCAGCTACCATGCTATAAGATTGAAATCAACTACAGGAAAAAGAAAGCTATAAAAAACAAACACGTGAAGGCTAAACAATATGCTGCTAAATAACCGATAGATTGATGAAGAAATCAAAAGAGAAATAAAAAAAAATGCCTAGATTATGATAAAAACTTTCCAGAAAGCAAGTATAAAGGGAACCTACCTCGATATAATAAAAACCAAATATGACAGATCCACTCACAGTAACAATAATTCACAATGATCAAAAAAAAAAAAAAAACTGAAAACATTCTTTGCAATATGAGGAACAAGGCAAAAATATGCTCTCACCACAGTTATTTAGCATATTGGGTTTATTAAGAAGCTTCTTTGAGCTTATCCCTACTTCTTACAGAAAAATCTGAACAAAATTTTTGGCCAACCTGATAGTTTTGGAAGACCTAGCCACAGAAATCATAGAACAGAAAAAGGAATCCAAATTGGAAAGGAAAAAGTAAAACTGTCACTGTTTGAAAATGGCATGATACTATACACAGAAAGTCATAAGGAGGCAATTAGAAATAGTGCTGTTACACTAAGAATTTGGTAAATTTGCAAGATACATTTATCATACACCAGCAATGAAAGAACAGAAAGGAAACAATACTATTTACCATGTGCTGGGATACAACTAAGAATTTGGTAAATTTCGTCCATTCATCTTTGTTCTTTGGCCCGTGTGGGCCTCCCATCATGGTGGCCTCTCTTGTCGCAGAGCACCGGCTCTGGGCACATGCGCTCCAGAGCTCTGGCTCGGTAATTGGACACATCAGCCAGCCGCTCCATGGCACGTGGGATCTTCCCAGGCCAGGGATCGAACCGACGTCCCTTGCAGTGCAAGGCAGTCTCCCTACCCACTGGACCATCAGGGAAGCCCCAGACTAAAATTTAATAAGGAAACAGAAGCCATAAATGACACATTAGGCCAGATGAACTTAATTGATACTTATAAAAAATTCTATCCTAAAGCAACTGAATAAACTTTCTTCTCAACTGCACAGAGAACATTATCCAGGATAGACCACATCCTGGCTGACAAAACAAGCCTTGATACATTTAAGAAAACTGAAATTGTATCAAACATCTTTTCCAGCTACCATGCTATAAGATTGAAATCAACTACAGGAAAAAGAAAGCTATAAAAAACAAACACGTGAAGGCTAAACAATATGCTGCTAAATAACCGATAGATTGATGAAGAAATCAAAAGAGAAATAAAAAAAAATGCCTAGATTATGATAAAAACTTTCCAGAAAGCAAGTATAAAGGGAACCTACCTCGATATAATAAAAACCAAATATGACAGATCCACTCACAGTAACAATAATTCACAATGATCAAAAAAAAAAAAAAAACTGAAAACATTCTTTGCAATATGAGGAACAAGGCAAAAATATGCTCTCACCACAGTTATTTAGCATATTGGGTTTATTAAGAAGCTTCTTTGAGCTTATCCCTACTTCTTACAGAAAAATCTGAACAAAATTTTTGGCCAACCTGATAGTTTTGGAAGACCTAGCCACAGAAATCATAGAACAGAAAAAGGAATCCAAATTGGAAAGGAAAAAGTAAAACTGTCACTGTTTGAAAATGGCATGATACTATACACAGAAAGTCATAAGGAGGCAATTAGAAAAATAGTGCTGTTACACTAAGAATTTGGTAAATTTGCAAGATACATTTATCATACACCAGCAATGAAAGAACAGAAAGGAAACAATACTATTTACCATTGCAACAACAAAATATCAAGGAACAAACCTACCTGAAGACACAAAAGACCAGTACTCAGAAAACTATAAGATCCTGATGAAGGGGGAAAGGAATATGGTGGAGGAATAAGATGGGTGATCGCCTTCCTCCCCACAAATACATGAAATTCATCTGCATATGTAACAACTTTTACAGAATATCTTCAGAACACTAGCAGAATACCATAGGCTTCCAAAAAGGCAATCCAATCTCCTTAGAGTGAGGTAGGGCAAAAGATGAAGATAAAAAAGAGAAAAAGGATTTCAGGACAGGAAACTTCACCCCAGAGAGAGAGTCGTGAAAGAGAAAAGTTTCTCTACACTCAGAAACACCTCCACAAGTGGGGTCAGGAGCAAACTTCAGAGGAGAGCACAACAGAAGTTGCTTGGAAGGCAAAATGGATACAATTCACCACAGAGATCATTTCTGAGCAGTACTTCTACCTGAGAAGTGGCTTGCACCCACAGCAGAAGATGGAGTGCCAAGGCTCAGGCTTGGGTATCAGACCCCAGGAAGAGGACCAAGGTTGGATGCTATGTAGATACTCTGAGGGGGCTAGTACAGCAGCTGTGGGAATCCAGAGAAAAGACTAGGCATCACAGAGAGGCAAGATACAATTCTCTTCATGACATTCTAATTCCATTCATTTGCAGAGGACGGCTGCTTGCCCTGGCAGTCACCAAAGCCAGGAAACCTGGTAGGAGTACCAACAGCAGAATTAGAAGTGACTGAAATTTATGATCCCAAATGGCAAACATAAACCACTAGCCACTGTATGCGGGACCAGCCCGCAGAGGAGAAACGGCGGTGGGATTGCCTGTAGCCAGGCCACAGGAAGATCAGAGAGGGGTGAGCCTGCTGTCCACCAACCCAGCCCCTCGGTGAGCAAGAGACAATCAGATGGGACAGGGGTTCCATTGAAGCAGTTCCGTTTTATTAGTGCAGACTTACAGCTTATATAGGCAAGTGAAGGGGGTTTCCTAAGGGATTTCCCATAGTTAAACCAATCAGGCTAAAGGTCAAGCCCTGTGTAGATCACACCTCTCTTCCTTCCTTATGCTTGCAACAACTTAGATCATACACCAGCAATGAAAGAACAGAAAGGAAACAATACTATTTACCATTGCAACAACAAAATATCAAGGAACAAACCTACCTGAAGACACAAAAGACCAGTACTCAGAAAACTATAAGATCCTGATGAAGGGGGAAAGGAATATGGTGGAGGAATAAGATGGGTGATCGCCTTCCTCCCCACAAATACATGAAATTCATCTGCATATGTAACAACTTTTACAGAATATCTTCAGAACACTAGCAGAATACCATAGGCTTCCAAAAAGGCAATCCAATCTCCTTAGAGTGAGGTAGGGCAAAAGATGAAGATAAAAAAGAGAAAAAGGATTTCAGGACAGGAAACTTCACCCCAGAGAGAGAGTCGTGAAAGAGAAAAGTTTCTCTACACTCAGAAACACCTCCACAAGTGGGGTCAGGAGCAAACTTCAGAGGAGAGCACAACAGAAGTTGCTTGGAAGGCAAAATGGATACAATTCACCACAGAGATCATTTCTGAGCAGTACTTCTACCTGAGAAGTGGCTTGCACCCACAGCAGAAGATGGAGTGCCAAGGCTCAGGCTTGGGTATCAGACCCCAGGAAGAGGACCAAGGTTGGATGCTATGTAGATACTCTGAGGGGGCTAGTACAGCAGCTGTGGGAATCCAGAGAAAAGACTAGGCATCACAGAGAGGCAAGATACAATTCTCTTCATGACATTCTAATTCCATTCATTTGCAGAGGACGGCTGCTTGCCCTGGCAGTCACCAAAGCCAGGAAACCTGGTAGGAGTACCAACAGCAGAATTAGAAGTGACTGAAATTTATGATCCCAAATGGCAAACATAAACCACTAGCCACTGTATGCGGGACCAGCCCGCAGAGGAGAAACGGCGGTGGGATTGCCTGTAGCCAGGCCACAGGAAGATCAGAGAGGGGTGAGCCTGCTGTCCACCAACCCAGCCCCTCGGTGAGCAAGAGACAATCAGATGGGACAGGGGTTCCATTGAAGCAGTTCCGTTTTATTAGTGCAGACTTACAGCTTATATAGGCAAGTGAAGGGGGTTTCCTAAGGGATTTCCCATAGTTAAACCAATCAGGCTAAAGGTCAAGCAATCATGTGTAGATCACACCCTCTTCTCTTCCTTCCTTATGCTTGCAACAACTTAGATCACGCCCTCGTCTCTTCCTTTCTTATGCTTGCAAAGGCCCTCTTTCATTTAGGGTCCCACAACTGTAAAAGCCAGGGAAAGTGCCTGTTGCAAAAGACAAAACACTACTTCTGCAGTCCTGACCCCAGAGGTAGCAGTTCTCACCAGGCTGTGAGTATGCACAGGTTACTACCAACACCTTCCTGGGACAACAAGCATCTTGGATTTTCCTAGTGACTCAGGATCTGGGAGAGTGCATGATCCATCTCAGACTATAACAATAACAAGCAAGTTTCAACCACTGGAGGCATTTATTGGTGCATTCCAATTGTGGTTGTCATACCCTTCCCTCTCCACAGCCTGAATGAAGAAGTGAGCCACAATAAACCTCAAACTTTGGCCCTTCCTGTCTGGATAGGAAGCAGTCACTAGAGGGCAGACTACAAGCAGAACCAGGCTCAAAACCAAACCAGAACACCAGGGAATGTATGACCAAAGAAGGGAAATGGAATTAGTTCCTGTATTCACAGAAGCAGTGTATTAAATATCTACAGTTAGCCTGAGATGTGGACTTTAGGGGCAACTGTGGACTTTGGGGAGCAAGCACAAGCTGGAATAAGGCCAGATCTGAGACTGAGTTGACCCCACAGTGCCTACAATGAGTCCAAACACTTTCCTAGAAATATTGGAGGATTTTGGTGTGAGTGTCTTTGGGTATTCTGAACTATTGTGTGCTGCATTCACCAATAGTCTTCTGTGCTGTATGGCCTATGAAATTCTGTGCTGAAGTTATCAGTTGTGCCTGAACACCCGAGATGGGATACCCAAATATAGGACTGTGAACCACCAGAGAACTTGTGACCCATGTGAAAGAAATTGGTGAGAGTTTTTGCAAATGTCTTCCCCTCAACACTGAGACAAGACCTCATCCAAGGGCCATCAGACTTCAGTGCCAAATGCTGTACAGGTTCCTTCCACAAAACAAGAATATAAACCTGTACATTAGCAGACAAGCTGCACAAAACCATACCAAACTTGTAGACATTCCAAAACCCACTAATGGACACAGCACTACCCTTCAGGAGACAAGATGTAGCTCCATCCACAAGACCACAGGTACAAGTTCCACCAATTAGGAAGCCTTGAGAAGGCATTGGTCCAAGTCCACCCATGTAGTGAGACTCCACAATCAAGATGAACCATGACCTTCCATTATGCAGAAAGGGGACTCAAAAGACAATAAATTGAACAAAACGAAAAGACAGTAAAACATTCAGCAAAAAAAAAAAAAAAAGCCCACAATAAAACCCTACAACAAACAAATGAAGAGGAAATATGCAGTCTACCTGAAAATGAATTGAGAATAGTGATAGCTAAAATGATCCAAAATCTTGAAAACAAATTAGAGACACAAGTAAATGGACTAAAGACATGGACTGAAATGATACAAAAAACATTTAGCAAGGACCTAGAAGAATGAAAGAAGAAAATAGCAACCCACTCCAGCATTGTTGCCTGGAAAATTCCATGGATGGAGAATCCTGACAATCCACAGGTATATATACACACATACACACACACACACACACACACACACACACACACACACCACACATATGGCTTCACTGATGGCTCACTGGTGAGGAATCTGCCTGCAATGTAGGAGACACAGGTTCCATTATTCCTGGATCAGGAAGATTCTCCTGGAAGAGGGTATCACAAACCAATCCTGTATTCTTGCCTGGAGAATTCCGTGGACAGAGAATCCTGGTGGGCTGCAGTTCATGGTGTCACATAGTCAGGTGTGACTGAAGTGACTAAGCAGCAGCAGCAGCAGAATGAAAGAATGCACCATCAGCAATAAAAGCCACAAACACTGAAATTAAAAATACACTAGAGAGAACCAATAGCACAGAAGCTAAAGCATAAGAATGGATATGTGAGCTGGAATATATAATGGTGGAAATAACTGAAGCAGAGAAGAATAAAGAAAATGGATAAAGAAATGAGCACAGAAGCTTTTAAGCTTGAATAATAGTGATCCCAGAAGAAGATAGGACAGCACTACCCTTCAGGGCCAGACCAAAGATTTGAAAAAGCATTAGCAGACAAGCTGCACAAAACCATACCAAACTTGTAGACATTCCAAAACCCACTAATGGACACAGCACTACCCTTCAGGAGACAAGATGTAGCTCCATCCACAAGACCACAGGTACAAGTTCCACCAATTAGGAAGCCTTGAGAAGGCATTGGTCCAAGTCCACCCATGTAGTGAGACTCCACAATCAAGATGAACCATGACCTTCCATTATGCAGAAAGGGGACTCAAAAGACAATAAATTGAACAAAACGAAAAGACAGTAAAACATTCAGCAAAAAAAAAAAAAAAAGCCCACAATAAAACCCTACAACAAACAAATGAAGAGGAAATATGCAGTCTACCTGAAAATGAATTGAGAATAGTGATAGCTAAAATGATCCAAAATCTTGAAAACAAATTAGAGACACAAGTAAATGGACTAAAGACATGGACTGAAATGATACAAAAAACATTTAGCAAGGACCTAGAAGAATGAAAGAAGAAAATAGCAACCCACTCCAGCATTGTTGCCTGGAAAATTCCATGGATGGAGAATCCTGACAATCCACAGGTATATATACACACATACACACACACACACACACACACACACACACACACACACACCACACATATGGCTTCACTGATGGCTCACTGGTGAGGAATCTGCCTGCAATGTAGGAGACACAGGTTCCATTATTCCTGGATCAGGAAGATTCTCCTGGAAGAGGGTATCACAAACCAATCCTGTATTCTTGCCTGGAGAATTCCGTGGACAGAGAATCCTGGTGGGCTGCAGTTCATGGTGTCACATAGTCAGGTGTGACTGAAGTGACTAAGCAGCAGCAGCAGCAGCAGAATGAAAGAATGCACCATCAGCAATAAAAGCCACAAACACTGAAATTAAAAATACACTAGAGAGAACCAATAGCACAGAAGCTAAAGCATAAGAATGGATATGTGAGCTGGAATATATAATGGTGGAAATAACTGAAGCAGAGAAGAATAAAGAAAAATGGATAAAAAGAAATGAGGTCATTCTCAGAGACCTCTGGGACAACATTAAGTGTAACAGCGCTTGAATAATAGTGATCCCAGAAGAAGATAATAGGAAAAATATGTGAAAATATTTGAGGAGATTATAGTAAAAAACGTATCTAAAATGGGAAAGGAATTAGTCAACCAAGTTCAAGGAACCTAGAGAGTCCCATAAATTATAAACTCAATGAGAAAAATGTCAAGACATATTATCAAGGTAACAAAAATTAAACACAACGAACTAATAAAAGTAGAAATGGAAAAGCAACAAATAATATACAGGCAGATACCTATAAGACTGACAGGTGGGCTTCCAACAGAAACTCTCTAGAAGTTTCCTTCTCCAGGCCAGACAGAAGTAGCATGATATACTTAAAGTGATGAACACAGAAAAAACCTACAACCAGTATTACTCTATCCAGCAAGGATTTCATTCATTTAAGGGAAAAATCAAAAGCTTTACAGACATGCAAAACTTAAGAGAATTCAGGACTATCACCACCACTGTAAAGCTGTCATTCAGCTTTACAACAAATACTAAAGGAACTTCTCTACATAGGAAACACAAGAGGAAAAAAATGCTTACAAAACAAACCCAAACCAATGAATGGTCATATATATCAATAATTATATTCAATGGAAATGGGCTAAGTGCTCCAATTGAAAGACAAACATTGGCTGAATGGATACAGAAATAGAGCACTATATAAGTTGTCTACAGGAGACCCACCTCAGACCTAGGGACACATACAGACTGAGAGTGAGGGGCTGGAAAACACGTATTTCATGCAAATAGAAATTGAAAATAAGTGGGAACAACTATACCCATATCAGATAAAATAAACTTTAAAATAAAGACCATTACAAGAGGCAAGGAAAGACACTACATAATGACTAAGGAACTGATCCATGAAGAAGATACAACAATTGTGAATATTTATGCACCAAACACAGGAGCACCTCATGCATAAAGCAAATGCTAACAACTATTAAAGGGGAAATCAACAGAAATACACTAATAGTGGGGGATGTAATATCCTACTGAAACAAATAGACAGATCATTCAGACAGAAAATTTAAAAAGAAACACAAACTTTAAACAATACATGGATGGGCTGGAGCTGGTTGATATTTACAGGGCGTTTCATCAATAAATTGATTTCAAATTTTTCTCAAGTATACATGGAATTTTCTCCAGATAGATCAGAACTTGTGTCACAAATCAAGTCTTGGCAAATTTTAAAAATTGAAATCATTTCATGCATCTTTTATGGCCACAATGCTCTAAGATTAAATAGCAACTACAGGGAAAAAACTATGAAAAACAGAAAAACATGGAGGCTAAACAATATGATTCTGAAAAACCAACAGATAACTGAAGAAATCAAAAAAGAAATAAAAATTTACCTAGAAACAAATAAAAATGAAAACAACAAATCTAAACCCATGGGATGAAGAAATTAAAAAAAAAAAAACAGTCAAAAAGAGGGAAATTTAAAGCAATAAAAGTCTACCTCAGGAACAAAGAAAAGCATCAAATAAATATCAGTGCATCTAAAGCAACTACAAAAAAGAAGAAAAACTCCCGAAGTTAGTTGAAGGAACGACATCATAAAGATCAGCCCAGAAATAAATGAAAAAGATATAAGGACAATAGCAAAGATTAATAAAACTAAAAACTGATTCTTTGACAAGATAAAAAATTGGCAGATCAAAAGCCAGACTCACCAAGTTAAAAAGAGAGAAGTCTCTATCATGAATGGGTGTTGTACTTTGTCGAAGGCTTTTTCTGCATCTATTGAAATGATCATGTGATTTTTGTCTCTCAGTTTGTTAATATGGTGTATCACATTGATTGATTTGCGGATGTTAAAGAAGCCTTGCATGCCTGGGATGAACCCGACTTGATCATGATGTATGAGTTTTTTGACATGTCGTTGAATTCTGTTTGCTAGGATTTTGTTGAGGATCTTGGCATCTAAGTTCATCAGAGAAATCGGTCTGTAATTTTCCTTTTTTGTGTTGTCTTTGCCTGGTTTGGGTATCAGGGTGATGGTGGCCTCGTAGAATGTGTTTGGAAGTTTTCTTTCCTGTGCAATTTTTTGAAAGAGTTTTAGAAGGACAGGCATTAGGTCTTCTTTAAATGTTTGGTAGAATTCGGCTGTGAAGCCATCTGGTCCTGGGCTTTTATTTTTGGGTAGATTTTTAATCACAGATTCGATTTCTGAGCTTGTGATTGGGTTGTTCAAAGTTTCTGTTTCTTCCTGGCTCAGTCTTGGGAGATTGATCTTCCCCAAGAAACTGTCCATTTCTTCCAGGTTGTCCAGTTTGTTGCCATAGAGTTGCTCATAATAGTCTCTTAGAATCCTTTGGATTTCTGCATTATCTGTTGTAATCTCTCCTTTTTCGTTTTTGATTTTGTTGATCTGGTTCTTCTCCCTCTTTTTCTTGATGAGTCTCGCCAGAGGCTTATCGATCTTGTTTACCTTTTCAAAGAACCAGCTTTTTGTTTTATTTATCTGAACTATAGTTTCTTTCATTTCTTTCTGATTTATTTCTGCTCTAGTCTTTATAATTTCTCGTGTTCTGCTGGCTTTGGGATGTTTTTGTTCTTCTTTTTCCAATTGTTTTAAGCGGAGGGTTAGGTCATCTGCTTCATATTTTCCTAGTTTCTTGAGGTGGGATTGTATTGCTATAAATTTCCCCCTTAGGACTGCTTTTGCAGTGTCCCATAAGTTTTGCACGGTCGTATATTCATTGTCATTTTCTTCTAGGAATTTTTTAATTTCTTCTTTGGTTTCCTCAGTGATCAGTTGGTTTTTTAGGTAAGTGTTGTTTAATCGCCATGTGTTTGTATTTTTAGTGATTTTTTTCCTGTGGTTGATCTCTAGTCTCATTGCATTGTGGTCTGAGAAGATGGTTGATATAATTTCAGTTTTCTTGAATTGACTGAGGTTAGATTTGTGGCCCAAGATGTGGTCTATCTTGGAGAATGTTCCATGATAAAAACTCTTCAGAAAATGGGCATAGAAGGAACCTATCTCAACATAGTGAAAGCCATCTATGAGAAGCCCACAGCGAACACTGTCCTCAACGGAGAAAAACTGAAAGCATTCCCTCTAAGATCAGGAACAAGACAGGGGTGTCCACTTTCACCACTACTATTCAACATAGTCCTGGCAGATCTAGCAACAGCAATAAAGGGGAATTTTTCTTTCCTGGTGTCTGTAATTTTTGGGGGATCAGGGTGATGGTGGCCTCGTAGAATGTGTTTGGAAGTTTTCTTTCCTGTGCAATTTTTTGAAAGAGTTTTAGAAGGACAGGCATTAGGTCTTCTTTAAATGTTTGGTAGAATTCGGCTGTGAAGCCATCTGGTCCTGGGCTTTTATTTTGGGTAGATTTTTAATCACAGATTCGATTTCTGAGCTTGTGATTGGGTTGTTCAAAGTTTCTGTTTCTTCCTGGCTCAGTCTTGGGAGATTGATCTTCCCCAAGAAACTGTCCATTTCTTCCAGGTTGTCCAGTTTGTTGCCATAGAGTTGCTCATAATAGTCTCTTAGAATCCTTTGGATTTCTGCATTATCTGTTGTAATCTCTCCTTTTTCGTTTTTGATTTTGTTGATCTGGTTCTTCTCCCTCTTTTTCTTGATGAGTCTCGCCAGAGGCTTATCGATCTTGTTTACCTTTTCAAAGAACCAGCTTTTTGTTTTATTTATCTGAACTATAGTTTCTTTCATTTCTTTCTGATTTATTTCTGCTCTAGTCTTTATAATTTCTCGTGTTCTGCTGGCTTTGGGATGTTTTTGTTCTTCTTTTTCCAATTGTTTTAAGCGGAGGGTTAGGTCATCTGCTTCATATTTTCCTAGTTTCTTGAGGTGGGATTGTATTGCTATAAATTTCCCCCTTAGGACTGCTTTTGCAGTGTCCCATAAGTTTTGCACGGTCGTATATTCATTGTCATTTTCTTCTAGGAATTTTTTAATTTCTTCTTTGGTTTCCTCAGTGATCAGTTGGTTTTTTAGGTAAGTGTTGTTTAATCGCCATGTGTTTGTATTTTTAGTGATTTTTTTCCTGTGGTTGATCTCTAGTCTCATTGCATTGTGGTCTGAGAAGATGGTTGATATAATTTCAGTTTTCTTGAATTGACTGAGGTTAGATTTGTGGCCCAAGATGTGGTCTATCTTGGAGAATGTTCCATGATAAAAACTCTTCAGAAAATGGGCATAGAAGGAACCTATCTCAACATAGTGAAAGCCATCTATGAGAAGCCCACAGCGAACACTGTCCTCAACGGAGAAAAACTGAAAGCATTCCCTCTAAGATCAGGAACAAGACAGGGGTGTCCACTTTCACCACTACTATTCAACATAGTCCTGGAAGTTCTAGCAACAGCAATAAGAGAAGAGAAAGAAATCAAAGGAATCCAGATTGGAAAGGAAGAAGTCAAGCTCTCTCTTTTTGCAGATGACATGATATTATAAATAGAAAATCCCAAAGAATCTATTACAAAGCTACTAGAGCTAATCAATGAATTCAGCAAAGTCGCAGGATACAAAGTCAACACACAGAAATCACTGGCATTCCTATACACAAACAATGAAAAATCAGAAAATGAAATCAAAGAGGCAGTCCCCTTCACCATTGCAACCAAAAGAATCAAATATCTAGGAATAAACCTACCCAAAGAAACAAAAGAACTGTACACAGAAAATTACAAGACACTCATGAAAGAAATTAAAGAAGACTTAAACAGATGGAGAGATATTCCATGTTCCTGGGTTGGAAGAATCAATATTGTGAAAATGACCATACTACCAAATATCATCTACAGATTCAATGCAATACCTATTCAACTTCCATTGACATTTTTCACAGAACTAGACCAAAGGATCACACAGTTCATATGGAAACACAAAAGATCTCGAATAGCCAAAGCAATCCTGAGGAAGAAAAACGGAGCTGGAGGGATCAGCCTCCCTAACTTCAGACTCTACTACAAAGCAACAGTCCTCAAGACAGTATGGCACTGGCATAAAAACAGAACTATAGACCAATGGAACAAGATCGAGAACCCAGAGATAAACCCACGCACCTATGGGTACCTTATTTTTGATAAAGGAGGAGAAACTATAAAATGGGACAAAGACAGCCTCTTCAACAAGTGGTGCTGGGAGAATTGGACAGCTACATGCAAAAAAATGAAGGTGGAACATTCCCTGACACCATACACTAAGATCAACTCAAAATGGATTAAAGACCTAAATGTAAGACCAGAAACCATCAAACTCTTAGAGGAGAATATAGGCAAAACCCTCAAGGACATCAATCAAAGCAAGATCTTCTCTGACCCACCTACTAAAATAGCAGAACTGAAAAGAAAAATGAACATATGGGACTTCATGAAACTTAAAAGCTTTTGTACAGCTAAAGAAATTACAAAAAAGCTCAACAGACACCCCACAGAGTGGGAGAAAATCATAGCAAATAAAACAACAGACAAAGAATTAATCTCCAAAATCTACAAGCAACTCAGACAACTCAGCACAGGGAAAACGAACAACCCAATCAAAAAATGGGAAAAAGACCTAAAGAGACGCCTCTCCAAAGAGGACATACAGATGGCCCAAAAGCACATGAAACGATGCTCAACCTCACTTATTATTAGAGAAATGCAAATTAAAACTACAATGAGATATCACCTCACACCCGTCAGAATGGCCATCTTCAAGAAATCTGCAGACAACAAATGCTGGAGAGGGTGCGGAGAAAAGGGAACCCTCTTGCATTGCTGGTGGGAATGTAAATTGATACAGCCTCTATGGAAGACAGTCTGGAGATTTCTTAAAAACTGCAGATATCTAGGAATAAACCTACCCAAAGAAACAAAAGAACTGTACACAGAAAATTACAAGACACTCATGAAAGAAATTAAAGAAGACTTAAACAGATGGAGAGATATTCCATGTTCCTGGGTTGGAAGAATCAATATTGTGAAAATGACCATACTACCAAATATCATCTACAGATTCAATGCAATACCTATTCAACTTCCATTGACATTTTTCACAGAACTAGACCAAAGGATCACACAGTTCATATGGAAACACAAAAGATCTCGAATAGCCAAAGCAATCCTGAGGAAGAAAAACGGAGCTGGAGGGATCAGCCTCCCTAACTTCAGACTCTACTACAAAGCAACAGTCCTCAAGACAGTATGGCACTGGCATAAAAACAGAACTATAGACCAATGGAACAAGATCGAGAACCCAGAGATAAACCCACGCACCTATGGGTACCTTATTTTTGATAAAGGAGGAGAAACTATAAAATGGGACAAAGACAGCCTCTTCAACAAGTGGTGCTGGGAGAATTGGACAGCTACATGCAAAAAAATGAAGGTGGAACATTCCCTGACACCATACACTAAGATCAACTCAAAATGGATTAAAGACCTAAATGTAAGACCAGAAACCATCAAACTCTTAGAGGAGAATATAGGCAAAACCCTCAAGGACATCAATCAAAGCAAGATCTTCTCTGACCCACCTACTAAAATAGCAGAACTGAAAAGAAAAATGAACATATGGGACTTCATGAAACTTAAAAGCTTTTGTACAGCTAAAGAAATTACAAAAAAGCTCAACAGACACCCCACAGAGTGGGAGAAAATCATAGCAAATAAAACAACAGACAAAGAATTAATCTCCAAAATCTACAAGCAACTCAGACAACTCAGCACAGGGAAAACGAACAACCCAATCAAAAAATGGGAAAAAGACCTAAAGAGACGCCTCTCCAAAGAGGACATACAGATGGCCCAAAAGCACATGAAACGATGCTCAACCTCACTTATTATTAGAGAAATGCAAATTAAAACTACAATGAGATATCACCTCACACCCGTCAGAATGGCCATCTTCAAGAAATCTGCAGACAACAAATGCTGGAGAGGGTGCGGAGAAAAGGGAACCCTCTTGCATTGCTGGTGGGAATGTAAATTGATACAGCCTCTATGGAAGACAGTCTGGAGATTTCTTAAAAAACTAAAAATAGAAGCACCCTATGACCCAGCAATCCCACTCTTAGGCTTATATCCTGATGAAATCAAAACTGAAAGAAGCACCTGTACCCCAATGTTCATTGCAGCTCTCTATACAATAGCCAAAACATGGAAGCAACCTAGATGTCCATCGACGAATGAATGGATCCAGAAGCTCTGGTACATATATACAATGGAATACTACTCAGCTGTTAAAAGAAATGCAGAAGACTCAATCCTAATGAAGTGGCTGGCTCTAGAACCTATCATAAAAAGTGAAGTAAGTCAAAAAGAGAAAGACAAATACAGTATACTAACACACATATATGGAATCTAGTAGGACGGTCTTGATATCACACACAGGGAACTCATGAAAAAAAAAAAAAAGACAGAGCATAGACATAGGGACATCATGCTGAATAAATAGGGAGGGGGAAGCATGGAGGAAGTAACAAGGAAACCTATAGTGTTATGTGTGGAAAAGATAGCTAGTGTCACAGTGCTAAGGGAATAGGAGTGCTTACAATGGCTTGGGGCAAAGGTCTGGAGGGGTGGGATGGGGGGATCTGGGTGGGTGGGGACCATGGATATGCATATGACTGATCTGGGAACATACATGTATGTGAACAACAAAACTCTGTAAAACCTTTAAAATAAAGAATAAAAATAAATTTAAAAATTAAAAAAAAAAAAAGAGAGAAGTCTCAACTCAATAACATTAGGAATGAAAAATTTAAGTTAGAACAGATAACACAGAAATACAAATGATCATAACAACATGCTATGAGCAACTGTATTCCAATAAATAGACAATCTGGAAGAAATGGACAAATTTTTAAAAAAGACCTAAAGAGACGCCTCTCAAAGAGGACATACAGATGGCCCAAAAGCACATGAAACGATGCTCAACCTCACTTATTATTAGAGAAATGCAAATTAAAACTACAATGAGATATCACCTCACACCCGTCAGAATGGCCATCTTCAAGAAATCTGCAGACAACAAATGCTGGAGAGGGTGCGGAGAAAAGGGAACCCTCTTGCATTGCTGGTGGGAATGTAAATTGATACAGCCTCTATGGAAGACAGTCTGGAGATTTCTTAAAAAACTAAAAATAGAAGCACCCTATGACCCAGCAATCCCACTCTTAGGCTTATATCCTGATGAAATCAAAACTGAAAGAAGCACCTGTACCCCAATGTTCATTGCAGCTCTCTATACAATAGCCAAAACATGGAAGCAACCTAGATGTCCATCGACGAATGAATGGATCCAGAAGCTCTGGTACATATATACAATGGAATACTACTCAGCTGTTAAAAGAAATGCAGAAGACTCAATCCTAATGAAGTGGCTGGCTCTAGAACCTATCATAAAAAGTGAAGTAAGTCAAAAAGAGAAAGACAAATACAGTATACTAACACACATATATGGAATCTAGTAGGACGGTCTTGATATCACACACAGGGAACTCATGAAAAAAAAAAGACAGAGCATAGACATAGGGACATCATGCTGAATAAATAGGGAGGGGGAAGCATGGAGGAAGTAACAAGGAAACCTATAGTGTTATGTGTGGAAAAGATAGCTAGTGTCACAGTGCTAAGGGAATAGGAGTGCTTACAATGGCTTGGGGCAAAGGTCTGGAGGGTGGGATGGGGGGATCTGGGTGGGTGGGGACCATGGATATGCATATGACTGATCTGGGAACATACATGTATGTGAACAACAAAACTCTGTAAAACCTTTAAAATAAAGAATAAAAATAAATTTAAAAATTAAAAAAAAAAAAAGAGAGAAGTCTCAACTCAATAACATTAGGAATGAAAAATTTAAGTTAGAACAGATAACACAGAAATACAAATGATCATAACAACATGCTATGAGCAACTGTATTCCAATAAATAGACAATCTGGAAGAAATGGACAAATTTTTAGAAAAGTGTAACCTTCCAAAGTTCAACCAGAAAGAAATAAAAATACAAACAAACCAATCAGGAACACAAAAATCAATACTGTAATAAAAAAAAAAATTCCAACACACAAACCCCCAGGGTCAGATGACATCATAGGAAAATTCTCTGAAATGTTTAGAAAAAAGCTAACACTGAATTGCTCAAATTCTTCCATAAAATTGCAGAGTAATAGAAACTCTGAAACACATTCTACTAGGTCAGCATCACCCTGATATCAAAAGCAGACAAACATTGCCACACATACACACAAAACACTACAAACCAATATCACTGAAGAACATAGATGCAAAAACTCTCCACAAATTTCTACCAAATAGAATACAACACATTAAGAGAGTCACTCATAATCAAGTTGGCTTTATCCCAGGGATTCAAGGATTCCTCAATAGAAGTAAATCAATTTATATGATGTACCATATCAACTACTTAAAGATAAAAATCATATGATTATCTCAATAGATTAAGAGGAAAATTTTGACAGAACTCAACATCCATTTATGATAAAAAAAAAACTCTTTAGAAAGTAGGCATAGAAGGATAATACCTCAACACAATAAATGTCATATATGGCAAACCCACAGAATACATTAACCTTAATGGTGAGTAAGTGAAAGTGTATGCACTAAGATCAGGAATAAGACTAGGGTGCCCATTCTCACCAGTATTTTTCCTTTTTTTTTTATATTAACCTCATCAGATATATAGGCGAAAATATTTTCTTCCCTATCCATAAGTTGCCTTTTTCTTGGTGATTTTTATAAAGGTCTGGAGGGGTGGGATGGGGGGATCTGGGTGGGTGGGGACCATGGATATGCATATGACTGATCTGGGAACATACATGTATGTGAACAACAAAACTCTGTAAAACCTTTAAAATAAAGAATAAAAATAAATTTAAAAATTAAAAAAAAAAAAAGAGAGAAGTCTCAACTCAATAACATTAGGAATGAAAAATTTAAGTTAGAACAGATAACACAGAAATACAAATGATCATAACAACATGCTATGAGCAACTGTATTCCAATAAATAGACAATCTGGAAGAAATGGACAAATTTTTAGAAAAGTGTAACCTTCCAAAGTTCAACCAGAAAGAAATAAAAATACAAACAAACCAATCAGGAACACAAAAATCAATACTGTAATAAAAAAAAAAATTCCAACACACAAACCCCCAGGGTCAGATGACATCATAGGAAAATTCTCTGAAATGTTTAGAAAAAAGCTAACACTGAATTGCTCAAATTCTTCCATAAAATTGCAGAGTAATAGAAACTCTGAAACACATTCTACTAGGTCAGCATCACCCTGATATCAAAAGCAGACAAACATTGCCACACATACACACAAAACACTACAAACCAATATCACTGAAGAACATAGATGCAAAAACTCTCCACAAATTTCTACCAAATAGAATACAACACATTAAGAGAGTCACTCATAATCAAGTTGGCTTTATCCCAGGGATTCAAGGATTCCTCAATAGAAGTAAATCAATTTATATGATGTACCATATCAACTACTTAAAGATAAAAATCATATGATTATCTCAATAGATTAAGAGGAAAATTTTGACAGAACTCAACATCCATTTATGATAAAAAAAAAACTCTTTAGAAAGTAGGCATAGAAGGATAATACCTCAACACAATAAATGTCATATATGGCAAACCCACAGAATACATTAACCTTAATGGTGAGTAAGTGAAAGTGTATGCACTAAGATCAGGAATAAGACTAGGGTGCCCATTCTCACCAGTATTTTTCTTTCTTTTTTTTTTTTTATATTAACCTCCTATCAGATATATAGTGCGAAAATATTTTCTTCCCTATCCATAAGTTGCCTTTTTTCTTGGTGATTTTTTTATATAATTTTTTTGACCACTTCTATTGGCCTTTCATTTATTTATTTTCATCCATCTTTGTTCTTTGGCCAGTGTAGGCCTCCCATTGTAGTGGCCTCTCTCGCTGCAGAGCATCGGCTCCGGGCGCACGTGCTCCAGAACTCCAGCTCAGTAGCTGGACACATCGGTCCAGCCACTGTGTGGCATGTGGAAACTTCCTAGGCCAGGGATCAAACATGCGCCTCTTGCACTGCAAGGTGGTGTCTTTACCCACTAGACCATCAGGGAAGCCCTCACCACTATTTTTCAACATAATTTTGGAATTCCTTGTCACAGCAATAAGCGAACTAAAAAAATGAATGGAATCCACACTGGAAAATAAGAAATGAAATTCACACTGTTTGCAGATTACATGGTAATATACATATAAAACCCTAAAGATGCCACCAGAAAATTACTAGAGTTAATCAATGAATATAGCAAAGTTGCATGATATAAAATCAATACAAAAAATTATTTGCATTCCTATACACTAACAGTGAAGCATAAGAAAGAGAAATTAAGTAAGTAATCACATTCACTATTCAAACAAAAAGAATAAAATATATAGGAATAAACCTACTTAAAAAACCAGATCTTTATGCAGAAAAGTTTAAGCATTAATGAAGGAAATCAAAGATGACATAAATAGGAGAGATAATCCATGTACTTAGATCGCAAGAATCGATATGGTGAAAATGACTATAATACCCAAAACAATTTATAGATTCAATGTAATTCCTATCAAACTGCAAATGGTATTTTTCACAGAACTAGAACAAAAAATTTCACAATTTGTATGGAAATACAAAAGATCCCGAAAATCAAAAACAATCTTGACAAAAATGAATAGAACTGGAGGAATTAACCTTCTTGACTTTAGACTATATTACAAAGCTACAGTCATCAAGACAGTATGATACTGGCACAAAAGTAGAAATATAAACCAATGAAACAAGATAGAAAGCTCAGATATAAAACCACACATCTATGGGCATCTTATCATTGAAAAAGATGAAAATACAGTTGAAAAAAATTCTCACCAGTATTTTTCTTTCTTTTTTTTTTTTTATATTAACCTCCTATCAGATATATAGTGCGAAAATATTTTCTTCCCTATCCATAAGTTGCCTTTTTTCTTGGTGATTTTTTTATATAATTTTTTGACCACTTCTATTGGCCTTTCATTTATTTATTTTCATCCATCTTTGTTCTTTGGCCAGTGTAGGCCTCCCATTGTAGTGGCCTCTCTCGCTGCAGAGCATCGGCTCCGGGCGCACGTGCTCCAGAACTCCAGCTCAGTAGCTGGACACATCGGTCCAGCCACTGTGTGGCATGTGGAAACTTCCTAGGCCAGGGATCAAACATGCGCCTCTTGCACTGCAAGGTGGTGTCTTTACCCACTAGACCATCAGGGAAGCCCTCACCACTATTTTTCAACATAATTTTGGAATTCCTTGTCACAGCAATAAGCGAACTAAAAAAATGAATGGAATCCACACTGGAAAATAAGAAATGAAATTCACACTGTTTGCAGATTACATGGTAATATACATATAAAACCCTAAAGATGCCACCAGAAAATTACTAGAGTTAATCAATGAATATAGCAAAGTTGCATGATATAAAATCAATACAAAAAATTATTTGCATTCCTATACACTAACAGTGAAGCATAAGAAAGAGAAATTAAGTAAGTAATCACATTCACTATTCAAACAAAAAGAATAAAATATATAGGAATAAACCTACTTAAAAAACCAGATCTTTATGCAGAAAAGTTTAAGCATTAATGAAGGAAATCAAAGATGACATAAATAGGAGAGATAATCCATGTACTTAGATCGCAAGAATCGATATGGTGAAAATGACTATAATACCCAAAACAATTTATAGATTCAATGTAATTCCTATCAAACTGCAAATGGTATTTTTCACAGAACTAGAACAAAAAATTTCACAATTTGTATGGAAATACAAAAGATCCCGAAAATCAAAAACAATCTTGACAAAAATGAATAGAACTGGAGGAATTAACCTTCTTGACTTTAGACTATATTACAAAGCTACAGTCATCAAGACAGTATGATACTGGCACAAAAGTAGAAATATAAACCAATGAAACAAGATAGAAAGCTCAGATATAAAACCACACATCTATGGGCATCTTATCATTGAAAAAGATGAAAAAAAATACAGTTGAGAAAAGATATTCTTTTCAAGTGTTCCTTGGAAAACTGGTCAGCTAAGTGTGCAAGAATGAGATTAGAATGCCTCCTAACACCATACACAAAAATAGAGTCAAAATGGATTGACTTTGGAGAACAAGCTGGCAGAGGAGTAGGTGGATCTGGAATGCATATCTCTTCATGGATGCATCAGGGATACATCTTCAGACACAGAAGTGCCTAGAGAAAAGCAGATGAGAGCAGGCAGGAGTATCTGAACACCAGAAAAGAATAAGTATAACTATGCAAAATCTGGTAGGGCAGAGGAAGTAGGGAGAAAAAGAGGATAGGGGACCTGCCATTGGAGGGTGAGCGAACTGAAGCAGGGGTCCAATCCCCACACTCGGCAATTGTTTGGGACAGTGGAGAAAATTTTAAGCCTAAGAGCGAAGCAGCTGATCTGTGACAGTCTGAATGGGATGAGAATCACACAGATATTTCTTGCTGCAGTCATACATACCTGAAACAGGGACACATGTCCCCTGAGGTGTGGCTAGAAGCTGGAACATGGGGATTGTGGAGCAATCCAAGGATGTGGTCTGCTTTTGACTACAATGATATAGCCCAAGGGGACATGAGGGAGATGATGTGATGGGAAATACCTTTGAAGAAAAACCAGGCAGCCACAGAGGCAAGGAAATGCTGTTGAGTCATGCATAGTGGGTTCTTTCTCCCAACAAGCTGGCACCAGCAGCTGAACAATAGAGAGGTTGGCCCTTCAAGTGCCTGACACTCAGAAAAACAGAGAAGGCCCCCTGCCAGAGCAGCCCTTTTAGTGCATGAACAGGCTGAACAACATGAAACAACCAGCCAAAAAGGCTTTCCTATTGCCAGCTGCCAGAGGCTAGAAAAAGATGCTTACAGGGCCATTGCTTCTGTGACTGAAGCAGTCTGTCACTGAACACTTGGCTCCGCCAAGGCCCTGTGACACAAACAGCTGTGCCTCCTTCACTCTCAATCCTTATTTAGGGCAGAGCTGTCATAGGATAGAAAAAAAAAAAATCCTTGTAGTGACATATATTCTGTGGCAATAACTGCCAATGTTCGTGTGTAGACAGAACTGCCAGGATTCTCACAATAGAAAGAATCGCACCACCTCCATGCATGATTCTCACTAGGACAGGGCTGCCAGAGACTAGAAAAAGTCCTGTGTCTACACACAGAGGCACTTAGGATGTATCTGACTCTTTGCAGTAGTTTGGACTGTGGCCTGCCAGGCTTCTCTGTCCAGGTGGCAATACTGGAGTGGGCAGGATTCCTTTCTAGAGCACTACATTTAC
Organism: Tragulus kanchil; assembly: GCA_022376925.1. Lineage (NCBI taxonomy): Eukaryota > Metazoa > Chordata > Mammalia > Artiodactyla > Tragulidae > Tragulus > Tragulus kanchil. The sequence goes on along the minus strand of JAIOJX010000001.1, from coordinate 73,173,048 downwards.
TGCTGCCCTAGCCATCAGCTACCTTGAATACCTGGTTCTGCCACGGCCCCTGTGACTTGAACACCTGGCCCTCACTGGGTCAGACTCAGGTCCTCCAGGGCAGCCCCAGGAGCAAACACCAGTGGACAATCCAGACGCAGAGGTGGAGATAAAATCACAATTGAAATCAAAGGGTAGGGTGGCTAAGGAAGAGGACACAAAACCTTCCCACCAGCTGTACAAGATGCAGATTAATACCACATGATCAACTAGGCAGACTCTGTGTCTATGTAATATATATAAAAGGACAATGAGAGATTCCACAAAAGGAAATTCACTAGTTCTGACAGTTGTGGACCATTGGAGGAAAAGAACACACAGGAATAGGGCAACACTAAAGTTTGATCTGCCCTCACAGCAGGTGAGGAGACCAGTCCATTGGTGGAAGGCATCCTAGGCAGGCAAGGTAGACTGTCATTCACAGCAAGAGAAAGATGCTGACAGCAGAGACTCAAGAAAAACATTTATTATTCCTCTTTACATCTGCCTCTACATAGGATTTTTGCAGTTAATGGATTTTTTCCTCTCTATGTAATATTAATTTTAAAATATATTATTTTCTACAATTTATTCCTTTGTTTGATTTCTCTACTATTCTATTCCTGTTGCAGTAATATTTAAAATACACAAATCTTCATCTACCTCTATTTAACTTTGCACTTCTATCTTTCTTCTCTATCTCTTCTTTCTCTTTTTTTCTATTTCTCATCATACTTGTTAATTTCTTTAACTTTCATTGCCTTATTACTCAGTTGGCCCCTTGCTTTAGTTTTGTTTTCCAGTTTGTGCATTAGCAAGTTTGGTTCTTAAATGGTATATTTTTGTTTGCCTTTATTCAGTAGGCCAATCTATTGTACTTTATTTTATTAGAAGGTTCTGGTTTTGTTTAGAGATGTATGTCTGTATAGTCAATTATGTTAGTTAATATGTGCATGATTTTGTAATTACCATTTGACAGGGGTGTGCCTTTTGTTCTCATTTCTGTACATATTTTAATACCATTTAATGCCATAAAAAATCACCTGTGGAATCTCCATTCCCTAGGCAGAGATCAAGTCCTCAGATTTTGGAGTGGGAAACTGACTTCAAGACCCCACACTATGAGAAAACTCCTATCACTAGGCACTATCAAATAGCAAGAACTACCACAAAGAGCAAGAACCTATACGCAAGACTCAGCATCACCCAACTACTGTTAGCACCCTGTGTAGGACACCTCATTCAAAAAACAGACAAGAGGAAAATTCAAACCCAATCATCAGCAGATAGGATTACCTCAGAACTCAGCCCTGCCCATCAAAGGAAAAAATAAATAAATAAAACCTCACCTCCTTACGCATCCTACACAAAGCTTACACAAGCCAGTGGACCAACCTTATGAGGGCAGAAACCAAAAGAAAGAAATAATTCAACCTCAAAGTCTGGGAAAAAGAAGCCTCAAAAATAATGTTTAAAAAATCATAATGAAAAGACTGAGAAATACTGTGCAAATGAAGGAAAACCTAGAAAGAGAGTAGTCCAAATAAATGAAGAGGAAACACACTACCTGAAAGGGAATTCAGAATAATGAGAGTAAAGATGATACAGAACCTTGAAAGTAGAATTAAGAAAATGCAAGAATCAATCAACATTTGAACAGAGACCTAGAAGAAATTAAGAACAAACAGAGACAACAGCACAATTACAGAACTTAAAAATACTCTAGAAGGAATCAATAGTACACTATCTGAGACAGAATAATGGAGAAGTACTATTCTATTCCTGTTGCAGTAATATTTAAAATACACAAATCTTCATCTACCTCTATTTAACTTTGCACTTCTATCTTTCTTCTCTATCTCTTCTTTCTCTTTTTTTCTATTTCTCATCATACTTGTTAATTTCTTTAACTTTCATTGCCTTATTACTCAGTTGGCCCCTTGCTTTAGTTTTGTTTTCCAGTTTGTGCATTAGCAAGTTTGGTTCTTAAATGGTATATTTTTGTTTGCCTTTATTCAGTAGGCCAATCTATTGTACTTTATTTTATTAGAAGGTTCTGGTTTTGTTTAGAGATGTATGTCTGTATAGTCAATTATGTTAGTTAATATGTGCATGATTTTGTAATTACCATTTGACAGGGGTGTGCCTTTTGTTCTCATTTCTGTACATATTTTAATACCATTTAATGCCATAAAAAATCACCTGTGGAATCTCCATTCCCTAGGCAGAGATCAAGTCCTCAGATTTTGGAGTGGGAAACTGACTTCAAGACCCCACACTATGAGAAAACTCCTATCACTAGGCACTATCAAATAGCAAGAACTACCACAAAGAGCAAGAACCTATACGCAAGACTCAGCATCACCCAACTACTGTTAGCACCCTGTGTAGGACACCTCATTCAAAAAACAGACAAGAGGAAAATTCAAACCCAATCATCAGCAGATAGGATTACCTCAGAACTCAGCCCTGCCCATCAAAGGAAAAAATAAATAAATAAAACCTCACCTCCTTACGCATCCTACACAAAGCTTACACAAGCCAGTGGACCAACCTTATGAGGGCAGAAACCAAAAGAAAGAAATAATTCAACCTCAAAGTCTGGGAAAAAGAAGCCTCAAAAATAATGTTTAAAAAATCATAATGAAAAGACTGAGAAATACTGTGCAAATGAAGGAAAACCTAGAAAGAGAGTAGTCCAAATAAATGAAGAGGAAACACACTACCTGAAAGGGAATTCAGAATAATGAGAGTAAAGATGATACAGAACCTTGAAAGTAGAATTAAGAAAATGCAAGAATCAATCAACATTTGAACAGAGACCTAGAAGAAATTAAGAACAAACAGAGACAACAGCACAATTACAGAACTTAAAAATACTCTAGAAGGAATCAATAGTACACTATCTGAGACAGAATAATGGAGAAGTGAGTTGGAAGATAGAATGGTGGAAATAACTGCTGAAGAACAGAATAAAGTAAAAAGAATAAAAAGAACTGAAGATACTCTCAGAGACTTCCGGAACAATATCAAATGCACCAACATTCGAACTGCAGGGGTCCAAAAAGAAGAAGACTAAAAGAAAGAATATGAGGAAATTTTGAGACATTATAGTTGAAAGCTTCTCCAGCATGGGAAAGGAAATAATCAATCAAGTCAAAGAAGCACAAAGAGTTCCATACAAGATAAACTCTAGGAGAAACATGCCAGGACACATACTAATCAAATTAAGAAGATCAAGCACTAAGAAAGAATATTAAAAGAAGCAAGGCAAAAGCAACAAGAAACAAACAAATGAAACCCCATATGTTTAACAGTTGATCTTTCAGCAGAATCTCTGCAGGCCAGAAGGGAAGGGCAGAATATGTTTAAAATACTGAAAGGGAAAAATCTAGAACAAAAATTACTCCACCCAGCAAGGATCTTATTCAAAATTGATGCAGGAATCAAAAGTTTTATAGGTAAACAAAGGTTAAGAGAATTTAATACCACCAAACCAGCCTTACAACAAGTGTTAAAGGGACATATGTAGTCACCAAATACAAGAGAAGAAAAAGATCTACAAAATCAAGCTCCAACAATTAAGAAAATGGCAATAGGAACATATATATCAATAATTACTTTTGGTGTAAGAGCCAAGGTGGCGGAGGAGTAAGACGAGGATATTGCCAGATCTCGAATAGATTCACCAGAAGCTAATCAAGATATAGAACAAGGCCTTCCCTGGTGGTCCAGTGGGTAAAAACTGTGCCTTGCAATACAAAGGTGCCAGTTCTATCCCTGGCCTGGGAAGATCCCACATGCAATGGAGCAGCTGGACCGTTATGTCCAATTATCAGCCAGTGCTCTGGAACACATGCACCCAGAGCTGGTACTCTGCAAGGAGAGAGGCCACTGCAATGGGAGGCCCACACAGGCCAAAGACTAAAGATGGATAAAAATAAATAAATGGAAAAAAAAACAATAAAAGGGGCCAAAATTTTTTTTAGAAAAGTGATATGGAACAACCCCTACAATACTAGATAGCAAAGGAAGACTGCAGGCCTTCAGGTGGTAAGATGGGCTTCCCAGATTGAGGTAGGAGAAGGACAGAGACATGAAACAGGAAGAGGAGATGGAGGAATGCTGGAGAGAGACCTGAACTCCAAGGGGGGGAGGGAAATAAGAAGCAGGAAGAGGTGCCCATCTGGGGAGTACACTAACAAGGGCAGCTAAGGAGAATGACAGATCTTTGTAGAGTGTGAAATGAAACTCTCAGGCCATAAACTTCCCATAAACTGAGAGTGCACCGCTTGAGCACTCCTGGCTCCCACAGTTGCCCGAATGGAGGGCTCAGGAAGCATGAACTGGGTAGAGCTGAGCAGCCCATCAGAGAGGGGCGGCCCAGCAGGAAGGGAAGGCCAGGCACTAAGGGGGTGGGATGGCAGTGAGGGGTGGCCCAGGGGACAGAGGCAGCCAGAGCAGGTGAAATGAACCAGACAGAGAGATGGACTCAACGGTGAAGGGCACCCAGGATGGAGAAATGCGGCTTGGCAGAGAGTGGCACTGGAGAGACTCATCAACTACACAGAAGCCCAGAGCATGGCTTGCAGTGCTGCACAAAGTGCTGGGAACACCCTGGCAGATCCTCCACGGGCCAACAGTTCCAGCTATCATGACCACCAAACCAGAGAAACTGACTCTGCAAGATCCCTCTCCTACTAACTTGAAAATCTGACTCTCATAGAGACCAGAGATCTAAGCAGTTGCCCCACTCCCACACCCAGCCCCCACTAGGACAGACCCAAATCCTCTAAAACAGCCTCAGGAGCAAGCAAACTGGCGGACAATCTGCACACAGATGAGAATGTAAAATACCAGTTGAGAACCAGGGACAGTGTTCTTTTTGTTTTGTGGGGGAGGGCGGGGAGGGTGAATTTTGGTGTATTCTCTATTTTTTTACCACAGTCTTTGCTCTCTTTGCTTTAACTGTTAAAACTTTTTATATCTACTATTATCCTTTCTATAACTATCCTTTGCTTTCTACCTCTACAGTTCTCTTCCTGCTGTACTAAACTTTTATACAAATCTTTGTTATCTACCCCCACATGACCCTGCAACAGGATTTCGTTTCTTTTCATTACCTATTCATTCTCCTCCTTCTCTTCCCTAACACATCTTAGTTAAAAATTGCTTTCAGTGCTGTATCCCCAGCTGGGACCTTGCTCTAGATTTATTTTCCAGGCCATGTTTTAATTAGCTTAGATCTTAACATTGGGTATCAATTTCCTGTACTTTAACCCTTTCAGACTGTTCAGGTTTGGTTATAGATGGGTATGTATGTATGTTTTCCATTATGTTAGAAAATATTTGCACGATTTTATAACTGCCATCTATCACGGATCTTGGGCCCAAAATGGGAGAGGTATAAGATGGGGATATCACTGACTCCCCAACAATTTCATCAAAAACTCATCAGGATACGGAATACCGTGTACAATCCATCCCTGGGTAACAGCAGAGGAACCCAGACCTCCAGGGGGCAAAGCCAGGCTCCCTGGAACAAGATAGAGAGGGAGACACAGAGAGAGTAGGAAGGACAGAAGAGTGCAGGAGAGAGGACTGAGTCCAAATGGAGGGAATCAAGAAACAGAAAGGATTCCCACCCTGGGAAGTCCCTCCATGACTGAGCCCAATGGGAAAAGCAGAATCTCAGAAAGCCAGACAAGAAATGCAAAATCCTAAGCCCATAACCACCTCACAGACTGAGAGTGAATTATGTGAGCTCTCCCCAAATTCCCACACTCCCCCTTACGCACAGGTAAGGGATTCCGCCTGTGGGACTACTATGAACACTGCCCAGCAGCAAGCTCTCCACTAGAACAGATCAGAGGCAAAATAAGGAGTGACTGGTGTGTATCCACATCCATGAACTGAACTGCAGCTTCCTTGAGTGGCTCAGTAGAAGGGGGGGGGATGAGGGACATGCGCCATCTCACCTGCAGTCCTGCCCCACACTGCCAGTAGCCCTGCTGGAAAGGGTTGGGAGAGACTGTTAGCAATCAGGGAGACACACCATCCCTACAAACGCCTTGCCCCTGCCCCTGCCATAGCCCCATTGGGAGCGATTAGGAGAGACTGCTGGCAGCCCATGATGTGTGCCATCCTGCCAACACTTCCACCCCACCCCTCTGGAAGGGGTTCGGAGAGACTGCTAGCTACCAGGGAGAAGCACTAACCTGGCTGCTAGCTGCCAGAGACAGGCACTGCTTGAGAGGGTTGGGGGGACCCCACACCACGAACCCAAGACAGTTCCTTTGGGAAAATTTTTCACTGTCCCCTGGGACCTTGCTCTAGATTTATTTTCCAGGCCATGTTTTAATTAGCTTAGACTGGTTCAGGTTTGGTTTTTATAGATGGGTATGTATGTATGTTTTCCATTATGTTAGAAAATATTTGCACGATTTTATAACTGCCATCTATCACGGATCTTGGGCCCAAAATGGGAGAGGTATAAGATGGGGATATCACTGACTCCCCAACAATTTCATCAAAAACTCATCAGGATACGGAATACCGTGTACAATCCATCCCTGGGTAACAGCAGAGGAACCCAGACCTCCAGGGGGCAAAGCCAGGCTCCCTGGAACAAGATAGAGAGGGAGACACAGAGAGAGTAGGAAGGACAGAAGAGTGCAGGAGAGAGGACTGAGTCCAAATGGAGGGAATCAAGAAACAGAAAGGATTCCCACCCTGGGAAGTCCCTCCATGACTGAGCCCAATGGGAAAAGCAGAATCTCAGAAAGCCAGACAAGAAATGCAAAATCCTAAGCCCATAACCACCTCACAGACTGAGAGTGAATTATGTGAGCTCTCCCCAAATTCCCACACTCCCCCTTACGCACAGGTAAGGGATTCCGCCTGTGGGACTACTATGAACACTGCCCAGCAGCAAGCTCTCCACTAGAACAGATCAGAGGCAAAATAAGGAGTGACTGGTGTGTATCCACATCCATGAACTGAACTGCAGCTTCCTTGAGTGGCTCAGTAGAAGGTGGGGGGATGAGGGAGATGTGCCATCTCACCTGCAGTCCTGCCCCACACTGCCAGTAGCCCTGCTGGAAAGGGTTGGGAGAGACTGTTAGCAATCAGGGAGACACACCATCCCTACAAACGCCTTGCCCCTGCCCCTGCCATAGCCCCATTGGGAGCGATTAGGAGAGACTGCTGGCAGCCCATGATGTGTGCCATCCTGCCAACACTTCCACCCCACCCCTCTGGAAGGGGTTCGGAGAGACTGCTAGCTACCAGGGAGAAGCACTAACCTGGCTGCTAGCTGCCAGAGACAGGCACTACTTGAGAGGGTTGGGTGGACCCCACACCCACGAACCCAAGACAGTTCGGTGGGAGGGCTCAAAGAGAGGTGGAGCTCAAATATCTTTATAAAGTTGTTAGCAAACTGGTAAATAAATAAATAAATAAAAACTCGCCCCACTGCAGTGAGGAGGGAGGGCATGGGAAAGCAATAGTGCACACACTGGCAGGAGAGCTGGAGCAGATCTAACAGCAGTGTACCATCCTGAGGTGGAGCCATAAAACCCAGAGCAGCTAAAGTGCCTCCAAGCCTGCCAGCCCAATCAACATGATTCTCCTGAACACCCCCTCATGGTCAAACACCACAAGACATACACCCTTCAGACAGGTAACAGATAGCCAGATTAAAGCTTTGCTTGCCTTAGCCAACTTGATTTCCAACAAGTAGACATCAACTTTGCCACACTTTACTAAAATAACTATTTGGTCCATTAGGGTTCTGATATGGATGTGTATATATGTGTGTCCATGCAATTATGTTAGATAAAATTTGCGTTACCTTTTAATTGTCATGTAACAGAGATGTGTCTTTGGTCCCCCATATGACTGCGTTTGTCATAATACAACTGAATACCTTAAATAACCAGATGAAGAATCTCTATTCCCTGGTTGGAGAGCGAATCCAGGAACCTCAGAGAAGGAACACAGTCTCCAAAACCCAACCATAACAGATAACCCCTAAGAACAGGGTTAAATAGCATCTGCAAAAGAGACCTGGCACCTTCCAGTAACATCCTACGCAATATACAAACCATAGAACCTCTCTGCAAGAACAGAAACTAAAGGGAAGGGGAAACTCAACCTCAAAGCCTGGAAAAAGGAGACCTCAAAAACAAAGTGTCAAAAACCAACACTGGGCTTCCCTGGTGGTCCAGTGGATGAAGAGTCTGCCTTGCAGTGCAGGGGGTGTTGGTTTGATCCCTGGCCTGAGGGGATCCCATGTGCTGCCAAGCAACTGGATGAGTGTGTCCAATTACAAGCCAGTGCTCTGGAGCACATGTGCCAAGAGCCAGTGTTCTGCGGGGAGAGAGGCTGCTGGGATGGGAGGCCCACACAGGCCAAAGAAAAAAGATGGATGAAAATAAATAAAAACAAAAAATCAATAAAAGAGGCGAAAATTAAAGAAAAATTAATAATGAAAAGGTAGAGAAATGCTGCATAAATGAAGGAACAACCTATAAACACACAAACCCAAATAACCAAAGAGGAAATAGACAAACTATCTTAAAGAGAATTCAGACGAGCAATACTGACAATGATCGAAAACACTGAAAATAGAATAATAAACTTGACACACTGGAGAAAGCCTTATAAGGAATTAAAAAACAACAAAAAAAGACAAACAATTCAATAGCTGAACTTCAAAATACTATGGAAGTACTCAATAGTAGAGTATCTGAGGCAGAAGAATGGGTAAGCCATCTATCAGGGATGTGCCTTTTGCCCCTCATATGTTTATATTTGACCAATACCACTGAATGCCATAACAAACCAGACATGAAATCTCCACTCCCAGGCCAGAGGTCAAACCCAGGAACTTCAAAGTAGAAACACTGACTCCAAGACCTTACACTACCAAAGAACATTCAACACTATGGAATATTCACCTGCAAACAACACCCAGCAACACCAAAATGCTGGACAAGACATGAATCATTGAATCTTTCTAAAAGGACAAAAACTAAAAGGAAGGCTAAACTCAGCCTCAAAGCCTAGAAAAAAAAGACCTCAAGCACAAAAAATCAAAAATTAACAATAATAATAAAAGACAAAGAAATACTGCACACATGAAGGAACAAAAGATAGACACAGAAATCCAAATGACTGAAGAGGAGCTGGACAAACTATGTGAAAGAGAATTCTGAAGAGTGATACTAACAAGGATCCAAAAATCTGAAAATAGAATATTAAAGGAAATTAGTGCACTGAGAAAACATGTACAAGAAATTAAAAATAAACAAATAGAGACAAACAACACAATCACTGAACTTAAAAACACTAGAGAAGGACTCAATATAGAGTATCTGAGGCAGAAGAACTGATTGAGCTGGAAGACAGAATGTTGGAAATAATTGCTGAAGAACAGAAAAAGGAACACAAATTGAAAAGAACTGAGGATAGCCTCAGAGACATCTGGGATAATATCAAATGCAACATTCAAATTATAGGGGTCCAAGAAGAAGAAGAGAAAAAGAAAGGGTATGAAAAAATTTTTGAAGAGATTATAGTTGAATGCTTCCCCAGCATGGGAAAGGAATTGTCAATCAAGCACAAGAAGCACAAAGAGTTCCATATAAGATAAACCCTAGGAGAAACATGCCAAGACACATTCTAATCAAGTTAACAGACTAAACATAAAGACAGAATACTTAAAGGAGCATGGGATAAATAACAAGTGACACACAAGGAAAATCCTATACTTTTAACTGCTGATCTTTCAGCAGAAACCCTTCAGGCCAGAGGAAATGGCAAGACACATTTAAAGTGCTGAAAAAGAAAAAAACCCATAACCAAGGATACTCTAACTTTCAAAGACCTCATTCAAAATTAACAGAGAAATCAAAAACTTTACAGACAAACAAAAGCAAAGGGAATTTAGTACCACCAAACCCAGGAACTTCAAAGTAGAAACACTGACTCCAAGACCTTACACTACCAAAGAACATTCAACACTATGGAATATTCACCTGCAAACAACACCCAGCAACACCAAAATGCTGGACAAGACATGAATCATTGAATCTTTCTAAAAGGACAAAAACTAAAAGGAAGGCTAAACTCAGCCTCAAAGCCTAGAAAAAAAAGACCTCAAGCACAAAAAATCAAAAATTAACAATAATAATAAAAGACAAAGAAATACTGCACACATGAAGGAACAAAAGATAGACACAGAAATCCAAATGACTGAAGAGGAGCTGGACAAACTATGTGAAAGAGAATTCTGAAGAGTGATACTAACAAGGATCCAAAAATCTGAAAATAGAATATTAAAGGAAATTAGTGCACTGAGAAAACATGTACAAGAAATTAAAAATAAACAAATAGAGACAAACAACACAATCACTGAACTTAAAAACACTAGAGAAGGACTCAATATAGAGTATCTGAGGCAGAAGAACTGATTGAGCTGGAAGACAGAATGTTGGAAATAATTGCTGAAGAACAGAAAAAGGAACACAAATTGAAAAGAACTGAGGATAGCCTCAGAGACATCTGGGATAATATCAAATGCAACATTCAAATTATAGGGGTCCAAGAAGAAGAAGAGAAAAAGAAAGGGTATGAAAAAATTTTTGAAGAGATTATAGTTGAATGCTTCCCCAGCATGGGAAAGGAATTGTCAATCAAGCACAAGAAGCACAAAGAGTTCCATATAAGATAAACCCTAGGAGAAACATGCCAAGACACATTCTAATCAAGTTAACAGACTAAACATAAAGACAGAATACTTAAAGGAGCATGGGATAAATAACAAGTGACACACAAGGAAAATCCTATACTTTTAACTGCTGATCTTTCAGCAGAAACCCTTCAGGCCAGAGGAAATGGCAAGACACATTTAAAGTGCTGAAAAAGAAAAAAACCCATAACCAAGGATACTCTAACTTTCAAAGACCTCATTCAAAATTAACAGAGAAATCAAAAACTTTACAGACAAACAAAAGCAAAGGGAATTTAGTACCACCAAACCAGCCTTACAACAAGCGTTAAAAGGGCTAATGTAGCCAATAAATACAACAGTAGGAAAAGATCTACAAAACAAATGCCAAATATTTAAGGAGATGATGATAGGAACATTTGTATCAATAATTGCTTTAAATGTAAATGGAGTAAATGCTCCAACCAAAAGAAACAGATTGGCTGAATAGATACAAAAGGAAGACACATGTATATACTGTTTACAAGAAACCCACTTCAGGCCAAAAGACACATATAGACTGAATGGGAGAGTATGAAAAAACGCATTCCATACAAACGGAAATCAAAAGAAAGCCAGAATAACAATCCTCACATCAGACAAAACATACGTCAAAAAAAGAGAAGATTATAAGAGACAAGGCAGGACAATACATAATGATCATCAGACATAAAAAAGGAAATGGACAGTAACACAATAATAGTAGGTGTTTTAACACCTAAACTTTTAACACCCCACTTACACCAATGGACAGATCATCAAAACAGAAAATTAGCAAGGAAATACAAGCCTTAAATGGTACATTAGAAGAAATGGATCTCATCCATATCTTTACAACATTCATCTAAACACAGAGGAAAACACTTTCTTCTCAAGTGCACATGGAACATTCTCTGGGATAGACCACATCATGGGACACAAATAAAACAAGTAAATTTAAGAAAATTGAAATCATATCAACTATCTTTTCTGACCACAATGCTGGGAGACTAGATATCAATTAAAAGAAAACACCCACTAAAACACATACACATGGAGATTAAACAATACATTACTACAGAATGAACAGATTACTGAAGAATTCAAAATGGAAATAAAAAAAATTCCTAGAAGAAGATGACCACAAAAGAACAAGAACTCAAAACTTACAGAGTGCAGCAAAGGCAGCGCTAAGAGGGAAGTTTACAGCAGTACAATCCTACCTCAAAAAACAGGGAAAACAAAAAGACAACCTAATTTCACACTTAAAACAACTGGAAAAGAAGAACAGAAAAACCTTAAAGTTAGCAGAAGAAGAAATCATAAACTTTACAGACAAACAAAAGCAAAGGGAATTTAGTACCACCAAACCAGCCTTACAACAAGCGTTAAAAGGGCTAATGTAGCCAATAAATACAACAGTAGGAAAAGATCTACAAAACAAATGCCAAATATTTAAGGAGATGATGATAGGAACATTTGTATCAATAATTGCTTTAAATGTAAATGGAGTAAATGCTCCAACCAAAAGAAACAGATTGGCTGAATAGATACAAAAGGAAGACACATGTATATACTGTTTACAAGAAACCCACTTCAGGCCAAAAGACACATATAGACTGAATGGGAGAGTATGAAAAAACGCATTCCATACAAACGGAAATCAAAAGAAAGCCAGAATAACAATCCTCACATCAGACAAAACATACGTCAAAAAAAGAGAAGATTATAAGAGACAAGGCAGGACAATACATAATGATCATCAGACATAAAAAAGGAAATGGACAGTAACACAATAATAGTAGGTGTTTTAACACCTAAACTTTTAACACCCCACTTACACCAATGGACAGATCATCAAAACAGAAAATTAGCAAGGAAATACAAGCCTTAAATGGTACATTAGAAGAAATGGATCTCATCCATATCTTTACAACATTCATCTAAACACAGAGGAAAACACTTTCTTCTCAAGTGCACATGGAACATTCTCTGGGATAGACCACATCATGGGACACAAATAAAACAAGTAAATTTAAGAAAATTGAAATCATATCAACTATCTTTTCTGACCACAATGCTGGGAGACTAGATATCAATTAAAAGAAAACACCCACTAAAACACATACACATGGAGATTAAACAATACATTACTACAGAATGAACAGATTACTGAAGAATTCAAAATGGAAATAAAAAAAATTCCTAGAAGAAGATGACCACAAAAGAACAAGAACTCAAAACTTACAGAGTGCAGCAAAGGCAGCGCTAAGAGGGAAGTTTACAGCAGTACAATCCTACCTCAAAAAACAGGGAAAACAAAAAGACAACCTAATTTCACACTTAAAACAACTGGAAAAGAAGAACAGAAAAACCTTAAAGTTAGCAGAAGAAGAGAAATCATAAATATCAGAGCAGAAATAAATGAAAAACAAATGAAAGAAACAATAGTACAGATTAATAAAACTAGAATCTGGTTCGTTGAAAAGATAAACAAAATTGACAAACCTCTAGCCAGACTCATCAAGAAAAATGGAGATAAGAATCAAATCAACAAAATCAAAAATGAAAATGGAGACGTTATACCAGACAATAGAGAAAAACAAACAATTATGAGACTATTTTGAACAACTCTATGACAATATACAGGAAAACCTGGAAGAAAAAGATTCTTAGAGAAGTTCAGTCTTCTAAGAATGAGCCAAGAAGAAATAGAAATTATTAACAACTCAATTACAAGTTCATAAATCGAATCTGTGATCCAAAATCTACCCCCAAATAAAAGCCCTAGGCCAGACGGCTTCACTGGTGAATTCTACTAAACATTTAAAAACAGCTAATGCCTACCCTTCTAAAATCCTTTCAAAAAATTACACAAGAAGGAGCACTTCTAAACAGAGTCTACATGGCCACCGTCACCCTGATACTGAAACCAGGCAAAGACAACACAAAAAAAGAAAATTACAGATCAATATCGCTGATGAATATAGATGCCACAATTCTCAACAAAATTTTAGCAAAACGAATTCAGCGATAGATTAAAAAGTTCATGCACCATGATCAAGTTGGGTTTATTCCAGGCATGCAAGGATTCTTCAATATCCATAAATCAATCAGTGTGATAAATCATAACAACAAATTGAAACACAAAAAACATATGATAATCTCAATAGATGCAGAAAAAGCCTTTGACTAAATTCACCATCCATTTATGATTAAAAAAACTCTTCAAAAGATGAACATAGAAGAAACCTATCTCAACATAGTGAGAGCCACATATGATAAATCCCACAGCAAATGTTATTCTCAATGGTGAAAACCTGATAGTATTGCCTCTAATGCCAGGAACAAGACAGAGGGTCCACTTTCACCAGTAATATTCAACATAGACCTGGAAGTTCTAGCTACAGAAATTAGACAAGAACAAAGAAATAGAAGAAAGTCAGACTGGAAAAGAAAAAGTAAAACTATCTCTGTCTGAAGATGACATGGTACTATACATAGAAAATCCTGTAAAAATAAATGCAGAAGAATCAGTCCTAATGAGGTGACTTGATCTGGAACCTATCATAAAAAGTGAAGTTAGTCAGAAAGAGAAGGACAAGTACAATATACTAACACATATATACGGACTCTAGTAGGATGGTAATGGTAACACATGCAGTCAGTGAAGTGATGGAAAAACAGACATGGACAGTAGACATATGGACATTGTGGGGAATGAACAGTGGGTGGAGGCATAAAGGAAATAGCATGAAAACCTATACTATCATATGTGAAAAAAATAGCTATTGTCACTGTGCTGTGAGAAAAAGGGATCCTGCAGGAATGCTGTGCGATAGCCTGGAGGGGTGGGATGGTGGGGGATATACATATGACTAACCTGGGAGCATGCATATCTGTAAACAACAAAACTCTGTAAAAGTTAAAAGTAAAATGAAAACTTAAAAAAAGTAAAATAAAAATTAAAAAAAAAAAGATTAGAGCAGAAAAAAATGAAAGAGGCAATAGTAAAGATTAAGAAAACTAAAAACTTGTCCTTTGCAAAGATAAACAAAATTTTCAAACTGTGAGCCAGACTCATCAAGGAAAAAGAGAGAAGAATCATATTAACAAAATTAGAAATGAAAAACAAAAGGTTTCAACAGACAATGCAGAAATACAAAGGACAAACTATATGGCAATAAATGGACAGCCTGGAAGAAATGGGCAGATTCTTAGGAAAATTCCATCTTCCAAGACTGAATCAGGAAGAAACAGACATTAAAACAACCAAATCACAAGCACTGAAATAGAAATTGTGATCAAAAATCTCCCCCAAAAGTAAAAGCCCAGGACCAGATGGCTTCAAAGCTGAATTCTATCAAACATTTAAAGAGTTAATGCTTATCCTTCTAAGACTCTTTAAAAAATGCACAGGAAGGAGCACTTCCAAACTCATTCTGCAAGGCCACCATCACCCTGATACCAAAACCAGGCAAAGACAACACAAAAAAGAAAATTACAGGTCAATATCACTGATGAAAATAGACGCAAAAATTATCACAAAATCTAGCAAACAGAATACAGCAACACATTAAAGTCATGATCGAGTCTTATCCGAGGGATACAAGGATTCTTCAATATTAGCAAATCAATTAATGTGATGCACCATATTAGCAAATTGAAAGATAAATACCATATGATAATCTCATTAGATGCAGAAAAAGCAATGACAATTTCCGGCAGGCATATGATTAAAAACTCTATAAAAATGGGCATAAAAGGAACTTACCTCAACACAGTGAAGACCATGTATGATAAGCTCTCAGCAAACATTATTTTCAATGGTGAAAAACTGAAAGCATTCTCTCTAAGACCAGGAACAAGACAAGGATGTCTACTCTCACCATGGTTTTTCAACATAGTATTGAAAGTCCTAGCCATGATAACAGAGAAGAAAAATGAATAATGTGTATCCAGACTGGGAAAGAAGAAGTAAAATTCTCACTGTTTTCAGATGACATACTATACATAGAAAGCCCTAACGACACTACCAGAAAGCTACTAGAACTAATAAGTGAATTTAGTGAAGTTGCAGGATTCAAAATCAATACACAGAAGTCACTTACATTACTATATACTGGCAAAAAAAAAACAAACACCAGAAACAGAAAGTAAGGAGTCAATCCCATTCATCTTTTCAACAAAAGGAATAGAATTATCTAGGAATAAATCTACCTAAGGAGACAAAAGATCTGTATACAGAAAATGTTGTCACTGATGAACGAAATCAAAGACAACATAAACTGATTGAAAGATATTCTATATTCCTGGATTGTAAGAATCAATATCATGAAAATTACTATACTATCAAATTTAATCTACAGATTCAATGAGATTCCTTATGAAATTACCAATGACATTTTTCACAGAACAATAAAAAAAAAATCACAATTTATGTGGTAACACAAAAGAGCCTGGATAGCCAAAGCAGTCTTGAGAGAGAAGAATGGAGCTGGAGGAATCAAGCTACCTGACTTCAGACTATACTACAAAGTGACAATCATCCAGACAGTATGGTACTGGCACAGAAACAGAGGTATAGACCAATGGAACAAGACAGAGAACCAAGAGATAAACCTATACACCTCTGGGTACCTTATTTTATTTTATTTATTTATTTATGGGACACTTCTACTGGTCTTTCATTTATTTATTTTCATCCATCTTCATTTTTGGCCCTTGTGGACCTCCCATCGCAGTGGCCTCTCACAGCAAAACACTGGCTCTGAGAGCATGTGCTCCAGAGCTTCAGCTCAGTAGTTGGACACATTGGTTCAACCAATCTGCAGCATGCAGGATCCTCCCAGGCCAGGGACTGAACTGGCACCACCTGCACTGCTAGGCCGTGTCCTTACCCACTGGACCACCAGGGAAGCCCTGGATACCTTATTTTTGACAAAGTAGACAAGAATATACAGTGGGGTAAAGACAGCCTCGTCAATAAGTGGTGCTGGGAAAACTGGACTTCTAAATGTAAGAGAATGAAGTTGGAACACTTTCTAACACCCTCCACAAACATAAATTCAAAACAGATTAAAGACTTAAATGCATGAGAAGAAATTATGAAACTCTTACATGAAAACATAGGCAGAACACTCAATGACATAAATAAAAGCAAGATCCTCTATGAACCACTTCCTAGAGTAATGGAAATAAAATCAAAAGTAAACAAGTGGGACTTAATTAAACTGAAAAGCTTTTGCACAGCAAAGGAAAATACAAAAAGGTGAAAATACAACCCTCAGAATGGGAAAAAATAATAGCAAATATTACAACTGACAAAGGATCAATTTCCAATTATACAATCAGCACATACAACTCAATACCATAAAAACAAATTCAGAAATGGGGAAACGATCTAAACAGACATTTCTCCAAAGTCACACAGATGGCCAACAAACACATGAAAAGAAGCTCAATGTTACTCATTATTAAAGAAATGCAAATCAAAACTACAATGAGATACCATCTCACACCAGTCAGAATGGCCATCGTCAAGAAATTGACAGACAATAAATACTGGAGAGGGTGCGGAGAAAAGGGAACACTCTTGCATTGCTGGTGGGAATGTAAATTGATACAGTCTCTATGGAAGACAGTATGGAGATTCCTTAAAAAATTAAAACTAGAAGCACCATAGAACCCAGCAATCCCATTCTTAGGCTTGAACCCTGATGAAATCAAAACTGAAAGAGGCACCTGTACCCCAATGTTCATTGCAGCTCTCTATACTATAGCTAGAACATGGAAGCAACCTAGATGTCCATCGACGAATAAATGGATGAAAAATTCCGGTACATATATACAATGGAGTATGTCTCAGCTGCAAAAAGAAATGCAGACGAATCAGCCCTAATGAGGTGACTGGATCTAGAACGTATCATAAGAAGTGAAGTAAGTCAAAAAGAGAAAGACAAGTACAGTATACTAACACATATATATGGAATCTAGTAAATGGGTAATTATAATACATGCAGTTAACCGATGAAAAAACAGACATAGAGAACAGACATAGACATTGTGGGGTATGAAAGACAGCCTCGTCAATAAGTGGTGCTGGGAAAACTGGACTTCTAAATGTAAGAGAATGAAGTTGGAACACTTTCTAACACCCTCCACAAACATAAATTCAAAACAGATTAAAGACTTAAATGCATGAGAAGAAATTATGAAACTCTTACATGAAAACATAGGCAGAACACTCAATGACATAAATAAAAGCAAGATCCTCTATGAACCACTTCCTAGAGTAATGGAAATAAAATCAAAAGTAAACAAGTGGGACTTAATTAAACTGAAAAGCTTTTGCACAGCAAAGGAAAATACAAAAAGGTGAAAATACAACCCTCAGAATGGGAAAAAATAATAGCAAATATTACAACTGACAAAGGATCAATTTCCAATTATACAATCAGCACATACAACTCAATACCATAAAAACAAATTCAGAAATGGGGAAACGATCTAAACAGACATTTCTCCAAAGTCACACAGATGGCCAACAAACACATGAAAAGAAGCTCAATGTTACTCATTATTAAAGAAATGCAAATCAAAACTACAATGAGATACCATCTCACACCAGTCAGAATGGCCATCGTCAAGAAATTGACAGACAATAAATACTGGAGAGGGTGCGGAGAAAAGGGAACACTCTTGCATTGCTGGTGGGAATGTAAATTGATACAGTCTCTATGGAAGACAGTATGGAGATTCCTTAAAAAATTAAAACTAGAAGCACCATAGAACCCAGCAATCCCATTCTTAGGCTTGAACCCTGATGAAATCAAAACTGAAAGAGGCACCTGTACCCCAATGTTCATTGCAGCTCTCTATACTATAGCTAGAACATGGAAGCAACCTAGATGTCCATCGACGAATAAATGGATGAAAAATTCCGGTACATATATACAATGGAGTATGTCTCAGCTGCAAAAAGAAATGCAGACGAATCAGCCCTAATGAGGTGACTGGATCTAGAACGTATCATAAGAAGTGAAGTAAGTCAAAAAGAGAAAGACAAGTACAGTATACTAACACATATATATGGAATCTAGTAAATGGGTAATTATAATACATGCAGTTAACCGATGAAAAAACAGACATAGAGAACAGACATATAGACATTGTGGGGTATGAACAGTGGGTGGGAGGCATAGAGGGAGTAACATGGAAGCCTATGCTATCATATGTGAAAAAGATAGCTATTGCTATTGTGCTGAGGGAATAGGGGTTCCTACAAGGGCTCGGTGTGACAACCTGGAACAGTGGGATTGGGGTCTGGGAGGGGGGAGGGGACAAGGGATATACATATGACTGATCTGGAAACATACCTGTCTGTGAACAACAAAATTTTGTAAAAATTTTAAAAAGTAAAATCAAAAAAATTCTATCATGAAGTGTGTTGGCTATTGTTAACTGCTTTTTCTGTTTTCTTTTTTTTTTTTAATAGTCAGATTGTTATTTAGTGCTGCGTTTAAGGTAAATTGTATTTCAAATCAGTCTGAATTACTCATGTTTCAAAATCTTTTTTTTTTAATTGGAGTATAATTGCTTTACAATGTTGTGCTGGTTTCTGCTGTACAACAACATGAGTCAGCTATAAGTATGCATGTATGCCCTCCCTCCAGAACCTGCTTCACCCCATTGTTCCACCTTCTAGGTTTTCACAGAGCACTGAGTTGAACTCCCTGTTTGACAGCACTTCCCACTAGCTAACTATTTTACATATGGTACTAGTGTATAATTTCAGTGCTACTCTCAATTTGTCCCACATTTTCCTTCCCCTCCTGTGGGTTTCTTCTATATTAATGGGGATGATCACGCAGTTTTTTCCTCATTGTGTTAATGCAGCAAATTACACTGATTACATTTTGTATATTGAACCATCCTTGTTTACTAGAAATAAATCCTTTTTGATGACGGTAAAAAAAGAAGAAAAAAAAAGAATTTGTAGTACGTATTTACAATGGAATATTACTCATCCAAAGAAGGGAATGCATTGGAGTCAGTTCTAATAAGATGGTTGAATCTAGCGCCTATTTTACAGAATGAAGTAAGTCAGAAACAAAAAGATAAATGTTGTATACTAACATATATATATGGAATCTAGAAACATGGTACTGATGAATTTACATACAGGGCAACAATGGAGAAACAAACATAGAGAAGAGACTTGTGGACACAGGGAGGGGAGGAAATGGTGAGACATATGCGATGAGTAACATGAAACCTGCATTTTCATATGTAAAATAGATAACTAATGGGATTTTACTGTATGACTCAGGGAACTCCAATAGGGCCTCTGTAATAACCTGGAGGGTTGGGTTTGGGGGGAGATGGGAGTAAAGTTCAGGAGAAAGGGGACATATATATACCTATGACTAATTCAATATAAACCACAGCAAGATCATCTATGATCCTCCTCCTAGAATAATGGAAATAAAAAACAAAATTATACAAATGAGTCCTGATTAAATTTAAAATCTTTTGCACAACGTTGGAAACTATAAGCAAAGTGAAAAAACAGCCCACAGAATGAGAGAAATTAATTGCAAAGCAACTGACAACAAATTAATCTCCAAAATATACAAGGAACTCATGCAACACAATAGCAGGAAAATGAACTACCTAATCAAAAGTGGGCAGAAAATGTAACCAGGCATTTATCCAAAGAAAACATACAAATGACTCATAAACACATGAAAAGATGTTCAACATCTTTCATTATTAAGGAAATGCAAATCAAAACTATAGTGAGTTGTCACCTTACAGTGGTCAGAGATAAACAGTACCAAAAACCTACAAACAATAAATGGTGGAGTGTGGTGAAAAGGAAACTCTCTTGCACTCTCGGTGGGAATGTAAATTGATACTTCCACTATGGAGAACAGTATGGAGATTCTTTAAAACCTAGGAATAAAACTATCATGTGATCCAGAAATCCCACGACTGGGCATATACCCTGAGGAAACTATGATTGAAAGAGACACATATGCCCCAATATTCTTTGCAGAACTATTTAGGTGGCCTGGACATGTAAGCAACGCAGATGTCCATCAACAGGAGAATGTATAAAGAAGTTGTGGTACATATATACAATGGCATCTTCCTCAGGTATAAGGAACACATTTGATTCAGTTCTAATGCGGTGGACAAACTTAGAGGTTATTATACCGAGTGAGAGAGATGAGATGCTTGTGCTCAATTATGTTCAACTCTTTGTTACCCCATGGACTAGCACATAAGGCTCCTCTGTCCATGGGATTTTCAAGGCAAGAATATTGCAATGGAGTTCCATTTCCTTCTCCAGTTGATTTTCCAGACCCAGGGATCAAATCCAGGTCTCTTGTGTCTCCAGAATTGGCAGGCATATTCTGTACCACTAGCACTGCCTGGAAAATCCTATACAGAGTGAGGTGAGTCAGAAAGAGAAAAACAAATGCCATATATTAATAGACATATATGCAATTTAGAAAGATGATAATGATGAACCTATTTCCATGTCAACAATGGAGTTATGGACATAGAGAAGTGTGGACACAGTGGGCAAAGGAGAGGGCAGGACAAATTGAAAGAATAACACAGAAATATATATATTACCATATGTAGAATAGATAGCCAGTGAGAATTCACTGTATGATGCAGGGAGTTCAAACCTGGTGGTGCCTGACAACATAAGAGGGATGGGCTATGGTGGGAGGTGGGAGGGAGTTTCAAGAGGGATGGAATACCTATGAATATTTCATGTTAATGTATGGCAGAAACTAGCACAATATTGTAAATCAATTATCCCCCCAATAAAAATAAATTTTAAAAAAGATCCCAATGAAAAAGCCAAAGAAAACACAAACAGATCAAAGGTTATAGCATATTTTTAGATTGGAAGAATCGATAGTTTTAAAAATGACGATATTACCCAAAGCAATCTACAGATTCAATGCAATCCCAATCAAATTACCAAAAGCATTTTTCACAGAATTACAGAAAACACTTTTACACTTCATATGGAAACATGAAAGACCTTGAGTGGCCAAAACATTCTTGAGAAAGACAATTCCTGAAGGAATTATTCCCCTTGATCACAGATTATACAGCAAAAGCACAGTCACCAACAAAAAGTGGGATACTTACAGAAATATAGAATTACATATCAATGGAAAAAAAGTCCATAAATAAACCCACAGAACTATGCCCACCTATTCTATGACAAAGAATACACAATGGGGAAAAGACAGTCTATTCAGGAAGTGGTGCTGATAAAACTGAAGAACTATACATTAGAGTATTAAATTAGGACACTCCCTAACACCATGTAGAGCATGTTCTCT
Source organism: Tragulus kanchil (assembly GCA_022376925.1). Lineage (NCBI taxonomy): Eukaryota > Metazoa > Chordata > Mammalia > Artiodactyla > Tragulidae > Tragulus > Tragulus kanchil. The sequence goes on along the minus strand of JAIOJX010000001.1, from coordinate 73,150,905 downwards.
GTCATGTCTGACCCTTTGTGACCCCATGGATTTTAACCCACATGGTTCTGTGCCATGGAATTTTCCTGACAAGAATACTGCCATAGATCGCTATTTCCTACTCCAGGCAATCTCCCCAGCCCTGGGATCAAACTCATATCTCCTGTCTTTTGCATTGGCAGGTCAATTCTTTACCACTGAGCCACCAGGGAAGTTTATCCTTAACACCACGCATAAAAATAAATTCAAAATGGATTAAAGCCAGCTACTATAAAACTCACACAGGAACATATAGTCAGTACACTGTCTGACATAAATTACAGTAAGATATTCTTCTGTCTACCTCCTAGAATAATAAAAGTAAAAGCAAAAATAAACAAATTGGGCCTAAATGAAATTTAAACCTATTTTCACCAAAATGAAACCACGAACAGGATGAAAAGACAACACTCACAGTGGGAGAAAATATTTGCAAATGAAGCACCAGCAATAAATTAATCTCCCAGATGTACAAATAGCTCATGCAATTCAATATCAAAAAAATGAACAACTCAGTTAAAAAAAAATTGAGTAAAGACCTATGTATACATTTCTCCATAGAAGACATATAGATGACCAAAAAACACATTAAAAATGCTCAACATTACTAATTATTAGAGGAATGTAAATCAAAATCAAAATGAGTTTTCACCTCACACTAGAGTTGCTCTAAACAAAATTCTATAAATAATAAATGCTATGGATGGTGTGGAGAAAAGGGAACACTACTACACTGTTAGGCAGAATGTAAATGTGAAAAGGGAACACTACTACACTGTTAGGCAGAATGTAAATTGGTGCAGAAATTATGGAAAAGAGCATTGAAGTTCCTTTAAAAAAAAAAAAGAGAAGATGGCGGCGTGGAAGGACGAGCACTCATCTCTCCTGCAAAATCGCCTGAATTGCGACGAGTTCCTGGGAAACCATCAACGAAAGGAGGTTGGATCATGCCACCTATTCTGCCATGGGAAAAGACAGTCTATTCAGGAAGTGGTGCTGATAAAACTGAAGAACTATACATTAGAGTATTAAATTAGGACACTCCCTAACACCATGTAGAGCATGTTCTCTGTCATGTCTGACCCTTTGTGACCCCATGGATTTTAACCCACATGGTTCTGTGCCATGGAATTTTCCTGACAAGAATACTGCCATAGATCGCTATTTCCTACTCCAGGCAATCTCCCCAGCCCTGGGATCAAACTCATATCTCCTGTCTTTTGCATTGGCAGGTCAATTCTTTACCACTGAGCCACCAGGGAAGTTTATCCTTAACACCACGCATAAAAATAAATTCAAAATGGATTAAAGCCAGCTACTATAAAACTCACACAGGAACATATAGTCAGTACACTGTCTGACATAAATTACAGTAAGATATTCTTCTGTCTACCTCCTAGAATAATAAAAGTAAAAGCAAAAATAAACAAATTGGGCCTAAATGAAATTTAAACCTATTTTCACCAAAATGAAACCACGAACAGGATGAAAAGACAACACTCACAGTGGGAGAAAATATTTGCAAATGAAGCACCAGCAATAAATTAATCTCCCAGATGTACAAATAGCTCATGCAATTCAATATCAAAAAAATGAACAACTCAGTTAAAAAAAAATTGAGTAAAGACCTATGTATACATTTCTCCATAGAAGACATATAGATGACCAAAAAACACATTAAAAATGCTCAACATTACTAATTATTAGAGGAATGTAAATCAAAATCAAAATGAGTTTTCACCTCACACTAGAGTTGCTCTAAACAAAATTCTATAAATAATAAATGCTATGGATGGTGTGGAGAAAAGGGAACACTACTACACTGTTAGGCAGAATGTAAATGTGAAAAGGGAACACTACTACACTGTTAGGCAGAATGTAAATTGGTGCAGAAATTATGGAAAAGAGCATTGAAGTTCCTTTAAAAAAAAAAAAGAGAAGATGGCGGCGTGGAAGGACGAGCACTCATCTCTCCTGCAAAATCGCCTGAATTGCGACGAGTTCCTGGGAAACCATCAACGAAAGGAGGTTGGATCTGATCACATAGAGGATACCCCACATCGAAGAACAAAGGAGAAGCCACATCAAGAAGGTAGGAAGGGCGCAATCGCACTTTTAAAAGTCAAACCTCATACCCGCCAGAGAGGCTGGGCGGGCCAAAGGCGCAAAGCCTGTTGCAGATCAAAACCCGGGAAAGGAGCAGTGACACCCACAAGGGACTGAGCCAGACCTGCTTTGGAGGGCCCAGGTACCCCCTTGAGCTAGAAGTGCTTTTGAGCAGACCTCAGAAGGACGGCACTCAGTTTCCTTTGGAGGAGGTTACCATTAACCCGATCACAGAGTCGCCGAGGAGCACTGGAAAGTCTGTGCGCACTGTGATCCGGGAGAGCGGAATAGCGATCCTGCATGAGACTGAGTCACACTCACCTCTGAGTAACCTGATGTCTCCCGCGGTGGCGGGGGTCGACGGTGGCCTGCAGCAGGGTTGGAGTCACTGCGGAAGAGCTTCCCATAGAGAATGTGGGAATAAATCCTTTGTGAGACAGACGCCGTTTTCCCTACTGTAGTTTGGCTGCTGATCAAACTGCAGGGTTGCTGGTCAAGCTGCAGGGAGGGAATTTAGCTCCACCCAGCAAGAAAAGGGATTTGGATTAAGAAACTCCCAGGGTCAGCCTGGGAGGGCCTTTTAGTCCTGGAATAGGCCTAAATAAACAAGCAGTCAAAGAGGTCTTCAGATCAAACCACTGCCAGAGGCAAGAAAAAGACTGATAATTCCTGAATAGTCAGCAAGAGACAGAAGAACATAAACACTATTTTCACGTTTTGTCTGAAGTTGGAGTTACTGCTGGACTTTAAAATTTCATTTTTTTGTAGTGTATTACTTTGTTTCAACTTTTTTTTCTCTTTTTTCCAGACCCACTCAGTGCATCCCCCGCTTTTTTTTTTTTTTTTGGGTGTGTGTGTGTATGTGAGAGAGTGGGTGTGTTCATTTCCTTCACTGAATTCTATTGAAGCTACTAATCTTATCAGTAAGACTGAATATATTCAAGTTTACATAATTTTTTTTTCTTTTTCCTTTTAAACCACATATTTTATTTTGGTATAAACTTCTGGTTCCCCATTGGCCTTTTAAGGTTCTGTGGGGGTTTTGTTTGTTTTTATTATTTTTGCTTTGTTTTTCTATATTTTTCCATATAATTAGCTCTTTTAATTTTTAAAAATTTTTCATTTGTACTACTACTTCCTCTACAATTCTTTGCTTTCTCTGAAGCTCCTTTCCTATAGCACTAAACTCTAATACATACAAATCTTTATCTCCCTATATTTAACTTTGCAATATTATTCTATATTTCTCTTCTATCCTCCCTTTCTCTGTTTCCCTTTCCCGACCATATTTCTTAGTCTGTTCTGTCCTCATTGCCTTATCCCCAACTGGGACCCTGCTCTAGCATTATTCTCCAATTGGTGCTCTACATAGTTTGGTTATTAACTGGTGGATGTCATTCTTGGTTTTCTCTATTCACCGTGCTAACGTATTGGACTATATTTTTGGTTGGAATGCTTGGGTTATGTTACAGCTGTATATGTTTATGTGTATAATTCAATATGCTAGATAGCATTTGCATAATTTGTTAATTGTCATTTGTCAAAGATATACCTTCTGTCTCTCATTTGCAAATATATGTTTTAATATCATTTAATGCCATAACAAACCAGCCATGAAATCTTCATTCCCTGGTCAGGTAACAAGCCCCGGGGCTTTAGGAGGAGCACTGACTCCAAAACTCTATAATACTAGAGAACGCCTAACACTAGAGAGCACTATACAAGTGAGAACACCAATAAGGTAATCACTTTGAAGTCCCTAAACACTACAGAAAATTTTCAAGCAGAACAGAAGAACATAAACACTATTTTCACGTTTTGTCTGAAGTTGGAGTTACTGCTGGACTTTAAAATTTCATTTTTTTGTAGTGTATTACTTTGTTTCAACTTTTTTTTCTCTTTTTTCCAGACCCACTCAGTGCATCCCCCGCTTTTTTTTTTTTTTTTGGGTGTGTGTGTGTATGTGAGAGAGTGGGTGTGTTCATTTCCTTCACTGAATTCTATTGAAGCTACTAATCTTATCAGTAAGACTGAATATATTCAAGTTTACATAATTTTTTTTTCTTTTTCCTTTTAAACCACATATTTTATTTTGGTATAAACTTCTGGTTCCCCATTGGCCTTTTAAGGTTCTGTGGGGGTTTTGTTTGTTTTTATTATTTTTGCTTTGTTTTTCTATATTTTTCCATATAATTAGCTCTTTTAATTTTTAAAAATTTTTCATTTGTACTACTACTTCCTCTACAATTCTTTGCTTTCTCTGAAGCTCCTTTCCTATAGCACTAAACTCTAATACATACAAATCTTTATCTCCCTATATTTAACTTTGCAATATTATTCTATATTTCTCTTCTATCCTCCCTTTCTCTGTTTCCCTTTCCCGACCATATTTCTTAGTCTGTTCTGTCCTCATTGCCTTATCCCCAACTGGGACCCTGCTCTAGCATTATTCTCCAATTGGTGCTCTACATAGTTTGGTTATTAACTGGTGGATGTCATTCTTGGTTTTCTCTATTCACCGTGCTAACGTATTGGACTATATTTTTGGTTGGAATGCTTGGGTTATGTTACAGCTGTATATGTTTATGTGTATAATTCAATATGCTAGATAGCATTTGCATAATTTGTTAATTGTCATTTGTCAAAGATATACCTTCTGTCTCTCATTTGCAAATATATGTTTTAATATCATTTAATGCCATAACAAACCAGCCATGAAATCTTCATTCCCTGGTCAGGTAACAAGCCCCGGGGCTTTAGGGAGGGAGCACTGACTCCAAAACTCTATAATACTAGAGAACGCCTAACACTAGAGAGCACTATACAAGTGAGAACACCAATAATGGTAATCACTTGTATGCAAGTCCTGACATCACCCAATCACCAGCATCACCCAGAATAAGAAGCCCCATCCAAACAACAAACACCAACAGATGTAATTCAAAGTCTGGGAAAAGAAAATCCCAAACAGAGTCAGTTAAAAAAATTAATAATAACAATGAAACGGCAGAGAAATACCACACAAGCGAAGGAACAATCCACAAACACACAAGATCAAGTCAATGAAGAGAATTTGGACAAACTTTCTGAAAGTGATTTCAGAAGAATGATAGTAAAGATGATCAAAGACACTGAAAACAGAATTTCAGAGAGAATGCAAGACACAACTAACACACTGAATAAAGAAATACAAGAACTTACTAAAAAAGTAACAGAGACAAACAACTCAATTGCTGAACTGAAAAACACTGTAGAAGGAATCCAGGGCAGAGTACCTGAGACAGAAAACTGGATAAGTGAGCTGGAAGATAAAATGGTGGAAGTAACTACTGAAAAACAGACTATAGCTCAAAGAATGAAAAGAGCAGAGGATAGCCTCAGAGACCTCTGAGATAATATCAAACGCACTAATATTCGAATTATAGGGGTTCCAGAAGAAGAAAAAAAGAAAGGCTATGAGAAAATTTTTGAAGAGATTCTAGTTGAAAATTTACCCAACATGGGAAAAGAAACAGAATCAAGTAAAAGCACAAGAGTACATCAAAAACCAAAGAAACAACCAAGACACAAAAAAGTTAACACAAATTAATGAAAACACAAATTCACAAAGCAGAATCTCAAACGTATTGGACTAGGGTTTTTATGTTACAGCTGTATATGTTTATGTGTATAATTCAATATGCTAGATAGCATTTGCATAATTTGTTAATTGTCATTTGTCAAAGATATACCTTCTGTCTCTCATTTGCAAATATATGTTTTAATATCATTTAATGCCATAACAAACCAGCCATGAAATCTTCATTCCCTGGTCAGGTAACAAGCCCCGGGGCTTTAGGGAGGGAGCACTGACTCCAAAACTCTATAATACTAGAGAACGCCTAACACTAGAGAGCACTATACAAGTGAGAACACCAATAATGGTAATCACTTGTATGCAAGTCCTGACATCACCCAATCACCAGCATCACCCAGAATAAGAAGCCCCATCCAAACAACAAACACCAACAGATGTAATTCAAAGTCTGGGAAAAGAAAATCCCAAACAGAGTCAGTTAAAAAAATTAATAATAACAATGAAACGGCAGAGAAATACCACACAAGCGAAGGAACAATCCACAAACACACAAGATCAAGTCAATGAAGAGAATTTGGACAAACTTTCTGAAAGTGATTTCAGAAGAATGATAGTAAAGATGATCAAAGACACTGAAAACAGAATTTCAGAGAGAATGCAAGACACAACTAACACACTGAATAAAGAAATACAAGAACTTACTAAAAAAGTAACAGAGACAAACAACTCAATTGCTGAACTGAAAAACACTGTAGAAGGAATCCAGGGCAGAGTACCTGAGACAGAAAACTGGATAAGTGAGCTGGAAGATAAAATGGTGGAAGTAACTACTGAAAAACAGACTATAGCTCAAAGAATGAAAAGAGCAGAGGATAGCCTCAGAGACCTCTGAGATAATATCAAACGCACTAATATTCGAATTATAGGGGTTCCAGAAGAAGAAAAAAAGAAAGGCTATGAGAAAATTTTTGAAGAGATTCTAGTTGAAAATTTACCCAACATGGGAAAAGAAACAGTCAATCAAGTCCAAGAAGCACAAAGAGTACCATACAGAATCAATCCGAGAAGAAACACACCAAGACACATATTAATGAAGTTAACACAAATTAAACACAAAGACAGAATTCTCAAAGCAGCAAGGAAAAAGTAACTAGTGACATACAAGGGAAAGCCCATATGTTTAACAGCTGATCTTTCAACAGAAACTCTGCAGGCCAGAAGGGAATGGCAGGACACATTTAGATGGCTAAAAGAGAATAATCTGCAACCAAGAATCCTCTACCCTGCAAGGATCTCATTCAAAATTGATGGAGAAATCAAAAGTTTAACAGACAAGCAAAAATTAAAAGAATTTAGTCACACCAAACCAGCCTTACAACAAGTGTTAAAGGGACTTATATAGACAACAAGTATAAAAGGAGAAGATCCACAAAACAAACCCATCATAACATCTAAGAAGATGACAATAGGATCATATGTATCAATAATTACTTTGAATGTCAATGGACTAAATGCCCCAACCAAAAGACATAGAGTGGCTGAATGCATTCAAAAACACAACCCATACATATGCTGCCTCCAGGAAACTCATTTCAGACATAGAGACACTCATAGACTGAAAGTGATATTCCATGCAAATGGAAATGAAAAGAAAGCTGCAGTAGCAATCCTCATATCAGACAAAATAGATTTTAAAGTAAAGAAGATTCTAAGGGACAAGCCAGGTCACTACACCATGATTAAGGGATCGATCCAAGAAGAAGACATAACAATCATAAATATCTATGCACCCAATGCAGGAGCACCCCAATACATAAGACTAACACTTTCAGACATAAAAGAAGACATCGACAGTAACACAATCATAGTAGGAGACTTTAACACTCCTTTCACACCAATGGACAGATCTTCCAAACAGAAAATTAATAAAGAAACACAAGCCTTAAATGCCACACTAGAAGAAATGGACCTCACTGATATCTTTAGGACTTTCTATCCAAAAGCAGAAGAATACACTTTCTTCTCAAGTGCCCATGGAACATTCTCCAGGATAGACCACATCTTGGGCCACAAATCTAACCTCAGTCAATTCAAGAAAACTGAAATTACATCAACCATCTTCTCGGACCACAATACAATGAGACTAAAGATCAACTACAGGAAAAAAACCGCTAAAAACACAAACACATGGAGATTAAACAACACATACCTAAAAAACCAACTGATTACTGATCAAATCAAAGGAAAACTCCTAGAAGAAAATGACAATGAACACACGACAGTGCAAAACCTATGGGATACTGCAAAAGCAGTTCTAAGAGGGAAGTTTACAGCAATTCAATCCTACCTCAAGAAACTAGGAAAATCTCAAACAGACGACCTAACCTTATGCTTAAAACAACTGGAGAAAGAAGAACAAAAAAGTCCCGAAGCCAGCAGAAGAAGGGAAATCATAAAGATCAAAGCAGAAATAAATGAAAAAGAAACAAAAGAAACAATAGTAAAGATAAATAAATCAAAAAGTTGTTTCTTTGAAAAGGTCAATAAAATCGACACACCACTGGCCAGACTCATCAAGAAAAAGAGAGAGAAGAACCAGATCAACAAAATCAAAAATGAAAAAGGAGAGATTACAACAGATAATGCAGAAATCCAACGGATTATAAGAGACTATTATGAACAACTCAATGGCAACAAACTGGACCACCTGGAAGAAATGGAGTTTCTTAGAGAAGATTAATCTCCCAAGACTGAACCAGGAAGAAATAGAAACTATGAACAGCATAATCACAAGCTCAGACATCGAATTTGTGATTAAAAATCTACCCAAAGATAAAAGCCCAGGGCCAGAGGGCTTCACAGCCGAATTCTACCAAACATTTAAAGAAGAGCTAATGACTGTCCTTCAAAAACTCTTTCAAACAATTGCACAGGAAGGAACACTTCCAAACACATTCTATGAGGCCACCATCACCATGATACCAAAACCAGGCAAAGACAACACAAAAGAGAAAATTATACACCAATTTCTCTGATGAATTTGGATGCCAAAATCCTCAACAAAATCCTAGCAAACAGAATTCAACACCACATCAAAAAACTCATACATCATGACCAAGTCGGGTTCATCCTAGGCATACAAGGATTCATCAATATCCACAAATCAATTAATGTGATACAGGATATCAACAAACTGAAAGACAAAACTCACATGATAATCTCAGTAGATGCAGTAAATGCCTTTGACAAAATCCAGCACCCGTTTATGATTAAAAAAAAAAACTCTTCAAAATATGGGCATGGACGGAACCTACCTCAACATAGTGAAAGCCATATATGAGAAGCCCACAGCGAACAGGATCCTCAACAGTGAAAAACCGAAAACATCCCTTCTGAGATCAGGAACAAGACAAGGGTGTCCACTTTCACCACTATTATTCAACATAGTCCTGGAAGTTCTAGCAACCCCAAAAAGAGAAGAAAACATTAAAAAATAAAAGGAATCCAGATTGGAAAAGAAGAAGTAAAGATGTCTCTATTTGTAGATGACATGGTATTATACATAGAAAACCCCCAAAACACTATTAGAATACTACTAGAGCTATTCAGTGAATTCAGTAGAGTTGTGGGATACAAAAGCAATACACAGAAATCACTGGCATTTTTATATACAAACAATGAAAAATCAGAAAACAAAATCAAAGAGGTAATCCCCTTCCCCATCACAACCAAAAGAATCAAATACCTAGGAATAAACCTGCCCAAAGAAACAAAAGAACTGTACACAGAAAATTACAAGACACTCATGAAAGAAATCAAAGAAGACTTAAACAGATGGAGAGATATTCCACGTTCCTAGGTCAGAAGAATCAATATTGTGAAAATGACCATACTACCAAATATCATCTACAGATTCAGTGAGATCCCTATTAAACTACCAATGACATTCTTCACAGCACTAGACCAAAGAAGAACACAGTTCATATGGAAACACAAAAGACCTCAAATAGCCAAAGAAATCCTGAGAAAGAAAAATGGAGCTGGAAGGATCAGCCTCCCCAACTTCAGACTATATTACAAGGCAACATTCATCAAGACAGTATGGTACTGGCACAAAAACAGGAAAATAAACAAATGGAACAGGATAGAGAACCCAGTGATAAGCCCATACACCCATGTATGCCTTATTTTGACAAAGGGGAAAAATCAAAAAAGGATATCAACAAACTGAAAGACAAAACTCACATGATAATCTCAGTAGATGCAGTAAATGCCTTTGACAAAATCCAGCACCCGTTTATGATTAAAAAAAAAAACTCTTCAAAATATGGGCATGGACGGAACCTACCTCAACATAGTGAAAGCCATATATGAGAAGCCCACAGCGAACAGGATCCTCAACAGTGAAAAACCGAAAACATCCCTTCTGAGATCAGGAACAAGACAAGGGTGTCCACTTTCACCACTATTATTCAACATAGTCCTGGAAGTTCTAGCAACCCCAAAAAGAGAAGAAAACATTAAAAAATAAAAGGAATCCAGATTGGAAAAGAAGAAGTAAAGATGTCTCTATTTGTAGATGACATGGTATTATACATAGAAAACCCCCAAAACACTATTAGAATACTACTAGAGCTATTCAGTGAATTCAGTAGAGTTGTGGGATACAAAAGCAATACACAGAAATCACTGGCATTTTTATATACAAACAATGAAAAATCAGAAAACAAAATCAAAGAGGTAATCCCCTTCCCCATCACAACCAAAAGAATCAAATACCTAGGAATAAACCTGCCCAAAGAAACAAAAGAACTGTACACAGAAAATTACAAGACACTCATGAAAGAAATCAAAGAAGACTTAAACAGATGGAGAGATATTCCACGTTCCTAGGTCAGAAGAATCAATATTGTGAAAATGACCATACTACCAAATATCATCTACAGATTCAGTGAGATCCCTATTAAACTACCAATGACATTCTTCACAGCACTAGACCAAAGAAGAACACAGTTCATATGGAAACACAAAAGACCTCAAATAGCCAAAGAAATCCTGAGAAAGAAAAATGGAGCTGGAAGGATCAGCCTCCCCAACTTCAGACTATATTACAAGGCAACATTCATCAAGACAGTATGGTACTGGCACAAAAACAGGAAAATAAACAAATGGAACAGGATAGAGAACCCAGTGATAAGCCCATACACCCATGTATGCCTTATTTTTGACAAAGGGGGAAAAAATCTAAAATGGGACAATTTTTGATGGGAAAATTCGACAGGTACATGCAAAAAGATGAAGTTGGAACATGCCCTGACACCATACACAAAGATCAACTCAAAATGGATTAAAGACTTAAATGCAAGACCAGAAACCATCAAACTCTTAGAGGAAAACATAGGCAAAACCCTCAAGGACATCAATCAAAGCAAGCTCTTCCATGACCCACCTACTAGAATAGCGGAACTAAAAAGAAAAATGAACATGTGCGACCTAATGAAACTTAAAAGTTTTGTACAGCAAAAGAAATTACAAAAAAGGTGAACAGACAGCACACAGAATGGGAGAAAATCATAGCAAATGAAACAACAGACAAAGAATTAATCTCCATAATCTACAAGCATCTCAGACAACTTAGCACCGGAAAAACGAACAACCCAATCAAAAAGTGGGAAAAAGGCCTTAACGGACACCTTTCCAAATATGACATACAGATGGCCAAAAAGCACATGAAATGATGCTCAACCTCGCTTATAATTAGAGAAATGCAAATCAAAACTACAATGAGGTGTCACCTCACACCCGTCAGAATGGCCATCATCCACAAATTAACAGACAGTAAATGCTGGAGAGGGTGCAGAGAAAAGGGAACACTCTTGCATTGCTGTTGGGAATGTAAATTGATATGGCCACTATGAAAGGCAGTGTGGAGATTCCTTAAAACCCTGAAACTAGAAGCACCATAGGACATGCTAGCTTATACCCTTGGGAATGTCCATACTACCAAATATCATCTACAGATTCAGTGAGATCCCTATTAAACTACCAATGACATTCTTCACAGCACTAGACCAAAGAAGAACACAGTTCATATGGAAACACAAAAGACCTCAAATAGCCAAAGAAATCCTGAGAAAGAAAAATGGAGCTGGAAGGATCAGCCTCCCCAACTTCAGACTATATTACAAGGCAACATTCATCAAGACAGTATGGTACTGGCACAAAAACAGGAAAATAAACAAATGGAACAGGATAGAGAACCCAGTGATAAGCCCATACACCCATGTATGCCTTATTTTTGACAAAGGGGGAAAAAATCTAAAATGGGACAATTTTTGATGGGAAAATTCGACAGGTACATGCAAAAAGATGAAGTTGGAACATGCCCTGACACCATACACAAAGATCAACTCAAAATGGATTAAAGACTTAAATGCAAGACCAGAAACCATCAAACTCTTAGAGGAAAACATAGGCAAAACCCTCAAGGACATCAATCAAAGCAAGCTCTTCCATGACCCACCTACTAGAATAGCGGAACTAAAAAGAAAAATGAACATGTGCGACCTAATGAAACTTAAAAGTTTTGTACAGCAAAAGAAATTACAAAAAAGGTGAACAGACAGCACACAGAATGGGAGAAAATCATAGCAAATGAAACAACAGACAAAGAATTAATCTCCATAATCTACAAGCATCTCAGACAACTTAGCACCGGAAAAACGAACAACCCAATCAAAAAGTGGGAAAAAGGCCTTAACGGACACCTTTCCAAATATGACATACAGATGGCCAAAAAGCACATGAAATGATGCTCAACCTCGCTTATAATTAGAGAAATGCAAATCAAAACTACAATGAGGTGTCACCTCACACCCGTCAGAATGGCCATCATCCACAAATTAACAGACAGTAAATGCTGGAGAGGGTGCAGAGAAAAGGGAACACTCTTGCATTGCTGTTGGGAATGTAAATTGATATGGCCACTATGAAAGGCAGTGTGGAGATTCCTTAAAAAAAACCCTGAAACTAGAAGCACCATAGGACACAGCAATCCCAGTCTTAGGCTTATACCCTGATGAAATCAAATCTGAAAGAAGCACCTGTACCCCAATGTTCATTGCAGCTCTCTACACAAGGTCTATAACATGGAAGCAACCTAGATGTCCATCGACGAATGAATGGATAAAGAAACTCTGGTACATGTATACAATGGAATACTACACAGCTGTTAAAAGAAATGCAGAAGAATCAGTCCTAATGAGGTGGATGGATCTAGAATGTATCATAAAAAGTGAAGTCAAAAAGAGAAAGACAAGTACAATATACTAACACATATATATGGAATTATAAAGGTGGTAATGATGAACTGACACGCAGTGAAGCAATGAAAAAACAGACATAGAGAATAGACATATGGACATTGTAGGGAATGAACAGTGGATGGGAGGCACAGAGTGAGTAACATGGAAATCTATACTATCATATGTGAAAAAAAATAGCTATTGTCATTGTGCTTTGAGACAAGGGGATCCTGCAGGGGTGCTGTGCAACAGCCTGGAAGGGTGGGATGGTGGGGATATACATATGACTAATCTGGGATCATACATATCTATAAACAACAAAACTCTATAATAGCAAAAAGTAAAATAAAAATTTTTTTAAAAAGAAAAGAGAAGATTCATGAACATCAATGTCCACAGCAGCACAATTTACAATAGCTAAGACAAGGAAATAATCCAAGTACCCATCAACAAATGGTTGGAATATTGCTTAACCATAAGTATAACAAGTATAACCATCCTTCTCATTTGTAGCATCATGATGGAACTAAACATTATTATACTTAATTAAATAAATCAGACAGCGAAAGAGAAATATGTGATATCACATATATGTGGAATCTAAAAAATAATACAAATGAATGCACTAGCAAAACATAAATAGACTCATAGATATAGTAAAAAAAAACCTTATGGTTGTCAAGAAGAAAGGGAGAGAGGGACAAATGAGGATTATGGGACTAAGAAATACAAACTTCTATACATGAAATAGATAAGCAACAAGGTTTTACTATATAGCACAGGAATTTATATTATCTTGGAATAACCTGTAATGGAAAATAATCTGTTTATACATTTAATATATATAATAATTTGAGATATATATATATATATATATACATATATATATATATATATGTATTACGGACCCTATGCACTGAAGTCCACCATGCTCCTCATTCCATGGCATTTTCCAGGTAAGAATACTGGAGTGAGTTGACGTTTCCTTCTCAAGGTGATGTTCCAAACACAGAGATTGAACCAGGGTCTCCAGCATGGCAGGCAGACTCCACCATCTGAGCCATACCTCTCTCTATGTGTGTGTGTGTGTGTATAAATGAATCACTTTTCTGTGCATCTGAAATAAAATATTTTAAGTTGACTGTACTTAAATTTAAAAATTGAATTGCCTCAATACATAAAGGTCATATATCACAAGCCCACAGTTAATATCATCCTTAATATGAAAGATCAAAAACATTTCCTTTTAAAAGTTCAGAAATGAGGACATGGGTGCCCTCTCTCACCATTCCTATTCAGCATAGTCCTGGATGTCCTAGCCAGAGTAACTAAGCAAGAAAAGGAAACAAAAGGCCTATCAATCAAAAAGGAAGAACTAAAACTGTCTTTGTCTGAAGATGACACTATATGAAACAGAAATTTCTTAATATTCCACAAAATCTTTTAGATATAACTAATAAATTTCAGTAAAGTTGCAGGATATAAAACCAATAAGACTCGGTCCTAATGAGGTGGCTAGCTCTAGAACCTATCATGAAAAGTGAAGTAAGTCAAAAAGAGAAAGACAAGTACAGTATACTAACTCATATATATGGAATATAGTAAGATGGTCATGATAACACACGCAGTGAACTCATGGAACAAAGAATAGACATAAGGACATTGTGGAGAACAAACAGTGAGAGGGAGGCATGGAAGGAGTGACATGGAAACCTATACTGTCATGTGTGGAAAAGATAGCTATTGTCATTGTTCTAAGGGGATAGGAGTGCCTACAATCACTTGGGGTGATGGTCCGGAGAGGTGGGAGCGGGGGGTTCTGGGTGGGGGAAGGGAATAGGGATATGCATATGAATGATCTGGGAACATACATGTCGATGAACAACAAAACTCTGCAAAATCTTTAAAATAAAGAAATTTTTAAAAAAAAGATGCTTATAAACAGGAGATTTCAAAAGATGCATTTAAAAATATTTCAGAGTGTTTTGAATGGTGGCATTGTTTTCAGAATAAATGTGTATGAATTCTTGAAAAAAAATGAAATAAAACCAATATAAAAACCATTAGTAGTGTTTCTTTACCTTAACATGAAATATCAGAAAAAATTTAAACAATCACATTTATAATAGCATCAAAAGCAATAAAAATACTTAGGAACAAATTTAACCATGGATCGGTGAAGATCTCTGCACTGAAAGTTACAAGACATTGATGAAAGCAATTGAATGAGGCAAACTGGAGAAAAAATATCTTATGTTCATGACTTGGAAAATTAATATTGTTACCCAAAGTCATCTACAGTTTCAGTGGAATCCTCATTAAAATACCCGTGGCATAATTACAGAAATAGGAAAAAAAGCAATCATATAATTTGTATGGAACCACAAAAGATCCTGAACAGCCAAATCAGTTCTGAAAAAGAAGAACAAAACAGGAAGTACCACACTTCTTAATTTTAAACTATATTATAAAACTATAGTAATTTTTAAAATATAGTATTGGCATAAACACATATAACAATGGAAGATAACCAAGAGCTTAGAAATACATCTATGCATATCGTAATTGCTTCAAGCTAAAATGTAAAAATAGCTTCTAAAATGGTCCAGAAACTGCATTAAAACCAATAAGACTCGGTCCTAATGAGGTGGCTAGCTCTAGAACCTATCATGAAAAGTGAAGTAAGTCAAAAAGAGAAAGACAAGTACAGTATACTAACTCATATATATGGAATATAGTAAGATGGTCATGATAACACACGCAGTGAACTCATGGAACAAAGAATAGACATAAGGACATTGTGGAGAACAAACAGTGAGAGGGAGGCATGGAAGGAGTGACATGGAAACCTATACTGTCATGTGTGGAAAAGATAGCTATTGTCATTGTTCTAAGGGGATAGGAGTGCCTACAATCACTTGGGGTGATGGTCCGGAGAGGTGGGAGCGGGGGGTTCTGGGTGGGGGAAGGGAATAGGGATATGCATATGAATGATCTGGGAACATACATGTCGATGAACAACAAAACTCTGCAAAATCTTTAAAATAAAGAAATTTTTAAAAAAAAGATGCTTATAAACAGGAGATTTCAAAAGATGCATTTAAAAATATTTCAGAGTGTTTTGAATGGTGGCATTGTTTTCAGAATAAATGTGTATGAATTCTTGAAAAAAAATGAAATAAAACCAATATAAAAACCATTAGTAGTGTTTCTTTACCTTAACATGAAATATCAGAAAAAATTTAAACAATCACATTTATAATAGCATCAAAAGCAATAAAAATACTTAGGAACAAATTTAACCATGGATCGGTGAAGATCTCTGCACTGAAAGTTACAAGACATTGATGAAAGCAATTGAATGAGGCAAACTGGAGAAAAAATATCTTATGTTCATGACTTGGAAAATTAATATTGTTACCCAAAGTCATCTACAGTTTCAGTGGAATCCTCATTAAAATACCCGTGGCATAATTACAGAAATAGGAAAAAAAGCAATCATATAATTTGTATGGAACCACAAAAGATCCTGAACAGCCAAATCAGTTCTGAAAAAGAAGAACAAAACAGGAAGTACCACACTTCTTAATTTTAAACTATATTATAAAACTATAGTAATTTTTAAAATATAGTATTGGCATAAACACATATAACAATGGAAGATAACCAAGAGCTTAGAAATACATCTATGCATATACGATCAACTAATATTTGACAAGAAATTCAAGCATATATAATGTAAAAAATAGCTTCTTAAAAATGGTCCAGAGAAACTTGCTTATTTAAATGTGAACAAGTGAATCTAGATTACTATTTACACCACTCACAAAAATTACTCCGAAATTTTAGAAAAGCTATCATCTAAAAGACAAATGATAGCAGGTGCTGGTGAGGATGTAAAAAACAAGGGAACTCAAGGCACTAAGGGCAGGGACATAAATTTGTATATCCACAGTGGAAAAACTTATAGAAGTTTCTCAAAAATTAAAAATATAGTTATCATATGAAAGAGCAATTCTACTTCTGGGTATATATTTGAAGAAAATAAGATCACTATCTTGACATATTTGCACCCCCATGTTTATTGCTAAATTACTCACAGTAGCCAAGACATGGAAACAACCTAAGTGTCTATCAACAGATAACTGCATAAACAAACTGTGGTATACATATACATAATCAAATATTATCCAACCACAAAAAGAAGGAAATCTTGCCATATGTGATAACATGAAGAATCTTGAAGGCAAGTCAGACAGAAAAGACAAATTTTGCATGATCTCACTTACATAGGTCAGTAAAATATCTAAACCTGTAGAAACAGAATAAATTAATGGTAGATAGATTTGTGTATGGGAGTGTGGAAATTGGTTGAAGGAAGCAAAAAGGTACAAATTACATTTATAAGATAAAGTAACAGGTTTATTCAGCATGGTGGCTACAGTCAACAATACTGTACTATGTATTTGAAATTTTCTAAGAGAGTAGATATTAAATGTTCTTGTCATAAAAAATTTAACTGTATAAGGTGATACATGTTAACCAAAGTTATTGTGATATCATTTTGCAATATATTCATTTATCAAATCGTTATGTTGTACACTGTAAGCAATGCAATGTTACATGTTAATTACATCTCAATAAAACTGGTAAAAGATAATATATTGTGATTAGTGTGGCATTAATTAAGCTTCCATATCAATAAAGAATGATAGATTTATTACTGAATAAATGGTACTATTTATTCATTATTTGTATACATATAACACATTACATACACACACACACACACACACATATACATTGTTTTTGTTTAGTCTATAAATCATGTTTGAGTCTTTACAACCCCATGGTTGCCAAGGTCCTCTGTCTAAAGAATTTCTTAGGCAAAAATAATGTAGTGGAAAAAAAATAATGGAATGGGTTGTCACTTCCTTCTACAGGGATCTTCCTGACTCAGGGATGGAACCTGCATTTCCTGCATTGGCAAGGGAACTCAAGGCACTAAGGGCAGGGACATAAATTTGTATATCCACAGTGGAAAAACTTATAGAAGTTTCTCAAAAATTAAAAATATAGTTATCATATGAAAGAGCAATTCTACTTCTGGGTATATATTTGAAGAAAATAAGATCACTATCTTGACATATTTGCACCCCCATGTTTATTGCTAAATTACTCACAGTAGCCAAGACATGGAAACAACCTAAGTGTCTATCAACAGATAACTGCATAAACAAACTGTGGTATACATATACATAATCAAATATTATCCAACCACAAAAAGAAGGAAATCTTGCCATATGTGATAACATGAAGAATCTTGAAGGCAAGTCAGACAGAAAAGACAAATTTTGCATGATCTCACTTACATAGGTCAGTAAAATATCTAAACCTGTAGAAACAGAATAAATTAATGGTAGATAGATTTGTGTATGGGAGTGTGGAAATTGGTTGAAGGAAGCAAAAAGGTACAAATTACATTTATAAGATAAAGTAACAGGTTTATTCAGCATGGTGGCTACAGTCAACAATACTGTACTATGTATTTGAAATTTTCTAAGAGAGTAGATATTAAATGTTCTTGTCATAAAAAATTTAACTGTATAAGGTGATACATGTTAACCAAAGTTATTGTGATATCATTTTGCAATATATTCATTTATCAAATCGTTATGTTGTACACTGTAAGCAATGCAATGTTACATGTTAATTACATCTCAATAAAACTGGTAAAAGATAATATATTGTGATTAGTGTGGCATTAATTAAGCTTCCATATCAATAAAGAATGATAGATTTATTACTGAATAAATGGTACTATTTATTCATTATTTGTATACATATAACACATTACATACACACACACACACACACACATATACATTGTTTTTGTTTAGTCTATAAATCATGTTTGAGTCTTTACAACCCCATGGTTGCCAAGGTCCTCTGTCTAAAGAATTTCTTAGGCAAAAATAATGTAGTGGAAAAAAAAAATAATGGAATGGGTTGTCACTTCCTTCTACAGGGGATCTTCCTGACTCAGGGATGGAACCTGCATTTCCTGCATTGGCAGGTGTATTCTTTACCACTGAACCACCAGGGAATACCTACATGTATACATATATGACTATAAATTGTTGATCATATGCTATGTGTCTGGCATTGTGTCTATAGTCTCTCAATATGTAAAACACTTATGCAAGGTAGGTAATATCACCACTTTTTAGTAAAAAATATTAGGTTAATAGAGCTTAGGTTAGTTGCCTAAAATAGAGAACATTCTTGTCATAGTCTCTGCTATATCCTCATTGTGTAGAATCTGGCACACACTGACTCTCCCAAATTATTTATAAAATATTGACTCATGACTATTGTGAAAATACATTTCATCTATATGTGATTCAGCCTTTCCTTCTTAGTAAAAGCATTCTCAGTTCTTTGTGACAGCTTTTCCAGTTGAAAAAAGATATAGATGTCCTGGTCTTCTATTCAATTCAGAGTGGGCTTTTGACAGAGTTCAGGTCTTTGAGATGCAAGTGGAAGACTCCAGGTTTGGCCTCTAGAAACTCTATTTAAGTCAGAATATCTCATATTGTATATTTCTTTCACTCTCTGTCCTTTTTTTTTTTCCTTATATGAAAATGTATGGGCTTCCTGGGTGGTCCAGTGGGTAAGGACACCGCCTTGCAGTGCAAGTGGCACCAGTTCGATCCCTGGCCTGGGAAGATCCCACGTGCCGCGGAGTGGCTAGACTGATGTGTCCAATTACCAAGCCAGAGCTCTGGGGCGCATGCGCCCAGAGCTGGTGCTCTGTGACAACAGAGGCCACCATGACGGGAGGCCCACAGGAGCCAAAGAACAAAGACGGATGAAAATAGAGAAATGAAAGACCAATAGAAGTGGCTCGCGGGCTTCTCCTGGTGGTCCAGTGGGTAAGGACACCGCCTTGCAGTGCAAGGGGCGCCGGTTCGATACCTAACCTGGGATGATCCACGTGCCGCGGAGCGGCTGGACCGATGTGTCCAATTACCGAGCCGGAGCTCTGGAGCGCATGCAACAGATGCCACCGCGAGGGAAGGCCCACAGGAGCCAAAGAACAAAGACAGATGAAAATAGAGAAATGAGGCCATTGGATTGCTCTGCCATGGCCCACACTGTCTGTGGAGTGTGCTTTCTCTGAATCTGAATAAATCTATTTCTTGCCTATAAAAAAAAAAAAGAAAATAGACAAATGAAAGACCAATAGAAATGGCCTGCCCACTCCCCTCCCTCCCCAACCCAACCCCCACCCAAAATAAATAAATAAATGAATCTTTAAAAAAAAAAAAAGTGGCCCGCCAGTCCCCCTCCCTCCCCACCCCACTCCCCAAAAGATAAATAAATAAATAAATTTTTAAAAAAATGTACATGGTACAGGGAGTAGAGTAGTCATCTTATTATCTTGAGAATATGTGGCTCAGTTCAGTTCACTTGCTCAGTCTGACTCTGCGACCCCATGGACTGTGGCAAACTAGAATTCCCTATTCTTCACCATCTCCCAGAGCGTACTCAAACTCATTCCATTGACTCAATGATGCTATCCAACCATCTCGCCCTCTTTCATCCCCTTCTCCTTCTTCCTTCTACCTTCTATTTTTCCCAATATTAGGATCAATGAGTAGTCTCTTCATATCAGTTGGTAAAAGTATTGGAGCTTCAGCATCAACTCTTCCAATGAATATCCAAGGTTGATTTCCTTTAAGAATGACTGGTTTGATCTCCTTGCAGTCCAAGGGACTCTCAAGAGTCTTCTCCAACACCAGAGTTTTAAGGCATCAATTCTTCAGCACTCAGCCTTCTCACATCCATACATGACTACTGGGAAAACTATCACTTTGACTACACAGACTTTTATTGGGAAAATGATGCCTCTGCTTTTTAATACACTATCTAGGTTTGCCATAGCTTTTCTTCAAAGGAACTGGTGCCTTTTAATATCATGGCTTCATTCACGGTTCACAGTGACTTTGGAGTCCAAGAAATTAAAGTCTGTTACTCTTTCAATTGTTTGCCCATCTGTTTGACATGAAGTGATGGGACCAGATGCCATGATCTTAGTTTTATAAGTGCTGAGTTTTAGGCTAGCTTTTTTGCTCTCCTCTTTCAGCTTCATCAAGATGCTCTTTAGTTTCTCTTTACTTTCTACCATAAGGGTGGTGTTGTCTGCATATCTGAGGTTATTGATATTTCTCCAAGCAATCTTGATTCCAGCTTGTGCGTCATCCATCCTGGCATTTCACATGATGTACTCTGCATGTAAGTTAAATAAGCAGGGTGACTATACACAGCCTTGATGTACTCCTTTCCCAATTTGGAAACAGTCCATTGTTCCATGTCCAGTTCTAACTGTTGCTCCTTGTCCTGCATACAGGTTTTGAAGAAGGCAGATAAGGTGTTCTTGTATTTCAATCTCTTTCAGAATTTTCCACAGTTTGTTGTGATTGACACAGTCAAAGGCTTTATCATAGTCAATGAAGATTTGACTAACGACTGGCACATCATATAGTGCCTTTCTTATAAATTGAAGAAGGTAATACCTCCACACACAGGGTCAGTTTCAGCTTTCACTTGCCTTCTCACTGGGCATCACTAGGCAGTGAAGATTGTCATAACCAAATGTGACTGTCCAGGCTCTGTGAGAGACCACAAGCAGATTCAATTTCTCAGAACATCAAAGAATCACCTAAAATGGCTTCATTATTATGTGAGAAAAATAAAACTCATAATAAGGAGAAAACCACCACCATTTTCTGTTACTCATGAGTAAATACAATGTTTAGCATATGTCTATGGACAGGGCTCTTTGGAGAGGGTCATCACTGACAGAGAAAGAGGAAATCTGTATCTTTTTCTGAGCACTTGGGGAAAAAAATAGATTTTCCTGAGAAATGTGAAGTGTTTATATAAAAATTGGGGAGAAATTTTGGTGTTTGGTTGCAAAAAAAGTAAAATGAATCATTTCTTAGGAGTTTACATCCCTCTAAGATGTGGAGAAAGAAAAAAGGTATTTCTGAAATGATGAACTCTGATAATGTCCCAAAAGATATTGGAGTGTGGGCATATGGTGTGTGTATTAGCTGGAATTTTTCAGTTTCCTTCATCCTATCCACCATGTTCTGACACTGGATTGGGCACACATAACACAGAAAATACATAGTGCTAGAACTTTCCTATTGTTTTCAAAGTCCTAGTAATTACAGCATCATGGAGTCCTGAAAGCATTTTCAGTATTTAAGAATAATTGAATACTTTCTTACAGGTTGTCCCAAAGTGAGTGGGACAAGTAAAGGTTGTGGTAAGGCTTAGGATTGATCTGAAAGTCAGTATCTCAAACAAGTAAAAATCAAAGCCAAACATATTCTCACTGCATCTATCTAAAGTTGCTCATCCCAGTCAACAAATATACAGACGACCTAATGCCACTAACAATCCATCATCAATCCACTCCCTTATGATATTCTATACTAATCAGAGTACTCCCTCCTACCAAACTCTAATACAGATAATACTTCCCAACATGATGCTCCAAGCAGTCACAACTTATTGCTTTTTCAGTACATTGAATTCTATCTATGTGTCACTCTGGGACTGGATAGAAAGGAAGAATCAGAACACCATGAAGCAATGGCGTTGTAAATGGGGATTAAGACAAAAGTAGAAGAATTAAAAATAAAGTGTAGAAATGTAGCCTTCAGGTTTGTGGAAGGTAACTGAGGATTAGGCAACAGAAGGAGAAAACTGCTAGGGTTGCTGATTCAGTCTAGATAAGAGAACTTAAACAGCACTGTCTTATAGGAATCCGGGAGGCAAAGCCTGTGCGGAATGCAAGACAGAAAGTCAAATCAGAGAACTTTGATGTTGGGACTATGGATAAGAGAAAGGAAGCAAGAGAAGAGGACTCTAGGACTATATTTGGTCCAGTTTTATAAGAGCTTAAACATCCCATCCTTGCCTCTGACTTGCCTTTACTGGACAATAGCCTCTGATTTAAATGTTCTTATTTTGTTCAAAACCTCTCTGAAGTGGATCCTATACTATTGGGCCCTTGCTATAAGGCTGGTTTTTTGGGTTTTTTTCAAAATTTTGTTCCTTCAGATTTTTTGAGGCTTACTTATGTTGATTTCTCATTCTTTTCTTAAGCTCTGGGCTTATTGTGAAAAACAGAATATGTTCAACTGCTCTTCAGAAAGATGTTTCCCTGAGTGGACTTTAGTTCACAAGGTTAAACTTGAGAAACTTTCCCTTTATGAGGGCACAGTTACCTGGAAGCCCCCCAAAATGCATTCAGGACTTTTTCAGAAGCTTGTCGAAAGAAATTCCTTGCAGACAGAACACCATCCTTTGTTACGCACCCTCCAAACATCTTTCATAAAATGAGCAACCCATGGTTCTAAAATTAGGCATTTGTTTGTTTTATTTTCTTCTCATCTCTTAGGATGGGTATCTTCTCCTGGAGCAATTGCTGCCTCCATGTCTCATTGGCTCATTTGTTGTCCTGTCTATTTGTCCCAAAGCCTTATGTTTATTATCAGTTACAAAACTGCCTTCACTGTATTTGCCAGGAAAGCTTGGACCTTGGTTAGCTGATTCTCTTGGTCTTAGGCTCTACTAGCTCAAAATTCCAGAGGTGGGTATGTAGATCAAGCCCTCTGCAATAATAATAATAACACATGTATAAATAGAGAAGTAAAGCTTTTAAGGCATGCATACTCATGATTTATTTTAATCCTTCCCTGTGAAATAAATGGATCAGAGGTTATTATCCCCATTTTCAAAATGAAGAAACTATGTTCCAGAGAGAAGTTAAGACTTGTGCAAGGCCACATTATACAATTATGTAATTCCCACTCTAATGTTCTTTCTGCTCTGCCATGGGCCTCTGAATCAGGATAGCTTACACCCACAGTGGGATCAGCTTTCTCCTGACAAGCCCCTATTTCCAGGGCCAAGGAGCTGGCGGCCTTAGAGCCCATCTGGTCTCCAGTGGATGAAGCTTTCAGTGATTGGCGACAGGCCCCACCCTCCAGTCCACTCCATTAAGAGCATTCTGTCTGAACTGCTGGAGGCACGCAAAGCTCTGCAGTATGTGAGTATGCAGCAGAAATCTGCTTTGCATTTGCAGTTTGCAAACTGCAAACCCCAAAGCACTGGACTGGGACTCAAGAGGCATGAGAATGTTTGAGTGTGCCCACACTTTAAGGGCAATATTTCCAGTGCCAAATTTTTGGAAGAATACAGGGCAGACATACTTAAAACAGAAACTAAAAAGAAGCAAGTGTGAAAGTGAATCATTTAAATACACTATATACTGTTTTTTCCAGATGAGGGAATACAATGACATTAAAAATGGAAAAACCTAGTTGAGGTTTTACTATTAATACCTGAAAGTAGTGGGGTTTGAAATGTATGTGTCCCAAAACTGGTGCTCTCTACACTGTACTGCACTGCCATGCTAGGTACTCTCAAAGGAAATTTTCCTACTTGAATTTATTTCCATCTTTCCCTCAAGTCAAGGCCTAAGGTGCTCATCTTTCACGTCCCCCTGGGAAACTAGTTAGGAGGAAGCAGAGAGAAGTGGTAAAATGACTTTGGCTTGCTCTGCATGTATGATGAAAGAAGATAAAGGCTCCTGCTTCCAGTATGCTCAGAAGGGAAACAGTTCCTGCTGGTTTTCAGGCTGGCTTATTTAAATGACTTTTATATTATTTAGCAATTCATTGCAATTGATAATGTACATCACTCATATACTCAAATAAAGAGATTTCTAATACCATGACGTTGTAAGTGAAATAAAAAGCAACCAAGCCTTGGCAAATTCATTAACTGATGCATAAACTAGGAAGTCTCATATAGTCAAATCTATGGTTTTTCCAGTCAGGTATAGACGTGAGAGCTGGAACATAAAGAAGGCTTAGTGGCAAAGAATTGATGCTTCCCAATTGTGGTGTTGGAGAAAACTCTAGAGTCTCTTGGATCAAGATCAAACCAGTCAATCCTAGAGGAAATCAACCCTGAATATTCATTGGAAGGACTGATGCTGAAGCTGAAACCAGTACTTTGGCCACCTGATGCAAAGATATGACTCAATGGAAAGACACAGATATTGCAAAAAATAGAAGGCAGAAGGAGAAGTGAATGACAGAGGATGAGATGGTTGGATGGCAACACTGACTCAATGGATGTGAGTTTGAGCAAACTCCAGGAGATGGTGAAGGACAGTAAAGCCAGACCTGCTACAGTCCATGGGGTCACAAAAAGTCAGACATGATTGAGTGACTGAACTGAACTGAGATATCTGGAGGAGGGAACTGTGACTGGGTTCAGATCCTGAATGTGCTTCTCACATACCTCATGAATTTTGGGTGGTCATTTAAGTTTCTGTTGCCTCTGAGAAGGAGGAGAAGCTGTCTATTCTTCTAGTGTAGGGCTATGAAATATCAGGATTGGTTCAAATGTCACTTTTTATCTTTGAGCCTTAGTTTCTATATTAGACCATAAAGAGGTGGATTCACTAGTATCTAAGGGCCTTCTGAACGATTTCTTTGGGTCTCAAATGTACCCTCATATGCTCTTAAGAATTTTAAAACAGTTTAATTTTTAATAATTATATTTACACAAGTATTACAAATTTACTGTACAACAGTAAGACAATGTAAACAGCAGTATAAAAATAACAGGACAATCTATTAGAATTTCATTACTTAGAGATAAATATTGTTAAAATTGAGAGCTATCTACCTTCTGAACATTTTTATATGCAAATTTACCTGTTTATTCTGTTTTGAATTTTAAAAAATGCAATTATGCTACACAGATACTTTTGTAATCTGTTTTTTCCACTTCAGAATACATCATGAATATTGCATGGAAAATGTATGCCACTCTTTTCATGCCATGGATTTAAAATCAGGAGACATCTGTTCTTTTTCCCCCATACAGGTCATGTTGGCAAGGGACTTATTTCATCAATATCTCACTAATTTCTTGTTTGTTCCTTCCTATTACTGCAGTTGTTAATTTAAAAATTAGGGATACACACACATACACACACACACACACACATACACACACACATATATCTATATCTATATCTATATTTATATCTATATCTATATCTATACTGCAGTACTAAAAATCTTTCATTTCCTGTGCCTAAGCATGTCTGATCTTCTTCTACATCTTATCTCTAAGGTGAGGACACTAGATAAGAGCCCAGAACATGCCATCTAGCTATCTTTCTAATTTTCCTCTGCCTGCAACTGAAGCATGTTGCAGACTTTCACCCTCATTCAGAGAACTGGCTGAGTAAAGTTACCCAAGTCCATTTCTGCAGATTCAAGAGGAAAAATGCGACAATTCAGCTTCAAATCTTCACTACTTTCTCTAAATCGTAACTCAACTTGTCAGTTTTCTTGAATAAAATCAGCATTTATTTCCCACTTGACTAGTGACCTTTGTATATGCATCCCATTTCAGAAATCTGGAGAAACAAAAAAAGATGAATTGCATTTTGATATTTGACAATGACCATCTATGTCAACTACATTTCTACATTATCAGTTGAACTAACTACAGATTACCTCATTGTAAATATGTCCCTTATTTATTTTTTAAATTTTATATTATTGGATATTTAAAGTGCTTCTCTTTTTTTTTTTTTGTCCAGAATATAGGATCCATATGCTGAAAATGGGAAAAAAATGCTGAAAAATGACATTGAAAAAATATAAATAAATGGAAATGTCAGGTTTATGGGTTGGAGGAATCAGCATGGTAAAGATATCAATTCTCGCCAAATATTTATACAAGCTTAATAAAATTCACGTAAAATATCCCAGCAAAATTATTGCAGAAAAGATTATGCTTTTCATAAAAATGTGAATAAATAGGCAAAGAATGTAGAATAGCTAAAGCAATTTTGTAAAAGAGTTATAAAGTGAGAGCAGTATTTTTATCAACTATGAAGTCTTCCTATATAGCTACATTAAACAAGACTGTGGTACTATATGTGGTACAGACAGAAAAATCAATGGAACACAGTAAAGGGACCAGAAATAGATCCACACAAATATGCTCAACTGAATTTTTTAAAAGGTGTGCAAAACAACTCAATGGAAGAAAGATAGCTTGCCAAATAAATAAATAAATAAATAAAACAGGAACTTTGATCTAAAATCATAGCTTATACAAAAACTTACCATCAGCTTAAATATAAAAAACAACATCAAAATTTTCACAAAAATAGAGGTAAAACAAAATCTCTGGTATACAAAGTTAAGCAATCAAATCTTTGATTTGCCATCAAAACACAATCTACCAGAGGAAAATCTGATGAACTGAAACTCATTAAGAAGATAAAACTTCAGTAATGTGAAATACCATTTAAAGAAAAAGGAAAATATAAACTATAGACTAGGAGAAAACTTTTGCAAACCACATATCCAATTGAAGCTATATATATATTCAATACTAAAATTACTTTTTCAATGATGGCACTGATCAAGTCTCCAGAGAAAGTCATGAATATTATTTAAAAACAATCATTTAAAGACTCTGTAAATGGCTTCAACATCAAACAGCAATTGAAGCAATACCTATTTAAGAAGATATATGAAAATTAGATACAAAAGAAAAAAATCTGTTCAAATCACTATCACACCCTCTTATCCTGCTACTAGATTAGTAAGATGATGATGCCATTTCAAAGAGCTACAGCTAAGACAATAGGGTTCCCTATGCCCAAACCTATCAGTAAAAGGGCATTCTTCCATGGAGGACTAGAACTTCAGGAAAAAGCATTTCTCATGTTGCCCCTACGTAATTGTCGCTTAGGCTAAATACTAGTGGTGTTCAGTCTAGAAGTGGGGGGTCCCTTCTTATGCCTAACCTCTACATGTTGAATGGAACCTATACCTTGGCCATGGCATGCTGAAAATAGTAAGGCACCAATAACTTTTACTCCAGCATGTGAGATGGTTCAACACCAAAAGAAACAAGCTGAGAGGACTTCAGGCTACTGTTCAGCCTCCTCACTACCACTGATCATTCAGTTCCTAGAATATGCTTGTCTCTCAGAGAGATGCTTCCATTGGAAAAGCAGGACATAAAACTGACAGCTTTTAGTCCCTTCATAATAGAAGTAGCTTCATTCATGAGAACATGGAAAAGTATAAAAGTAAGAGTACCCCTAAAACTGAGTGAGATTGTGGTAAAGAGGACTGAGAGGAAATTCATATATGTAATAAAAAACAAATCTAAAATGTAGACTGGTTAGTTTAGAGGAGAAAGCTAGAAGAAAAGAGAGCCAGGGAGAGATTTGCTGAGATGAGAACAAATATCAAATTCTGACCACTGGAACTCTTCCATAAAAGGAACACAATTTCATTATATTACTTAGTAGATGAATTTTATGCTCCATCATATTACATAAACAAAAGATCAATAAAGGACCAATTAGGAGAGATTAGCTGCTGAATATTGTCAGAGGAAGAGTGAAGACAGTCCTACCATTACCACTATCATACCATTGTGACTGTGGACAAACTCAAAGTTTCAACTAACAGAGGAATACCAGAGATTTAAAACTGAAAAGTTGGATGGTAGTAGATTTCACTAAAATAATCCAACCATTCACTAAACAAGTTAATAAGAAGAATGATTTCCAGAGGTAGGAGGACCAGTACACATAATCGGTAAAATATATAAAATTTCCAGTTTCCAACCAAAAGCTATTACAAAAGCTACAAATAAATGGGAAAACATAACAATGACAAATAAAACAATAAATTGGATACCAAGATGGTGGAGGAATAAGATGGAGAGTTCACCAACTCCTCAATATATTCATCAAAAACTCATCAAGTTATGGAACAGCACCTATAAGCCAGCCCTTAGATGAAAAAAAGAAGTTCCTAGGCCTCCAGGAAGCAACCCGGGCTCCCTGGAATGAGGTAGGAAAAGGACAGAGACAGAAAAAGGGAAAAGGAAAAGATGGAGACTTGCAGGACCGAAGCCTGTACCCCGAGGGAGGGATGGAGTCACGAAGCAGAAAAGAGACTCCCTGCCCCAAGGAACTCCTTCACAGGTGGGACCAAGGGGAAGTTGTGGAATCTTAGAGAGCCAGACAATACTGAGGAAGCTACACTTCTCAGCCCATAAGCACCTCATAGACAGAGAGTGAATCACATAAGTAAGTCTTCCCCTTTACCCCGCTGGAGTTCAGAGGTAGTGCCTGGGATAATGAGAGTGCCCAAACAACTTGCACAAATCTGGCAGTATAGAGAGCCACATGGAATATTGAGAACAGTCTGAAAACTGACTGCAGGTCCACCATCCCTGCCTTTGACTGTGTCTTGAGCTGTGGAAAATGCAGGTCCAACCTGTTAGTTTAGAGGAGAAAGCTAGAAGAAAAGAGAGCCAGGAGAGATTTGCTAGATGAAAAATATCAAATTCTGACCACTGGAACTCTTCCATAAAAGGAACACAATTTCATTATATTACTTAGTAGATGAATTTTATGCTCCATCATATTACATAAACAAAAGATCAATAAAGGACCAATTAGGAGAGATTAGCTGCTGAATATTGTCAGAGGAAGAGTGAAGACAGTCCTACCATTACCACTATCATACCATTGTGACTGTGGACAAACTCAAAGTTTCAACTAACAGAGGAATACCAGAGATTTAAAACTGAAAAGTTGGATGGTAGTAGATTTCACTAAAATAATCCAACCATTCACTAAACAAGTTAATAAGAAGAATGATTTCCAGAGGTAGGAGGACCAGTACACATAATCGGTAAAATATATAAAATTTCCAGTTTCCAACCAAAAGCTATTACAAAAGCTACAAATAAATGGGAAAACATAACAATGACAAATAAAACAATAAATTGGATACCAAGATGGTGGAGGAATAAGATGGAGAGTTCACCAACTCCTCAATATATTCATCAAAAACTCATCAAGTTATGGAACAGCACCTATAAGCCAGCCCTTAGATGAAAAAAAGAAGTTCCTAGGCCTCCAGGAAGCAACCCGGGCTCCCTGGAATGAGGTAGGAAAAGGACAGAGACAGAAAAAGGGAAAAGAAAAGATGGAGACTTGCAGGACCGAAGCCTGTACCCCGAGGGAGGGATGGAGTCACGAAGCAGAAAAGAGACTCCCTGCCCCAAGGAACTCCTTCACAGGTGGGACCAAGGGGAAGTTGTGGAATCTTAGAGAGCCAGACAATACTGAGGAAGCTACACTTCTCAGCCCATAAGCACCTCATAGACAGAGAGTGAATCACATAAGTAAGTCTTCCCCTTTACCCCGCTGGAGTTCAGAGGTAGTGCCTGGGATAATGAGAGTGCCCAAACAACTTGCACAAATCTGGCAGTATAGAGAGCCACATGGAATATTGAGAACAGTCTGGAGAAAACTGACTGCAGGTCCACCATCCCTGCCTTTGACTGTGTCTTGAGTGTGTTCTGTGGAGACACAGTTCAGCAAGGTCCTATAGCACTCCTGGGAAGTGTGGCCTGTGGCATAAGTCCTCTTGAAAGAGGTTGTCATTAGGCAGATTAGGGTGCTGCCTAGCAGGACTTGGGAAACACACTGTGGAGGGCACAAAGAAAACTTTGTGCACACCAAGGAAGAAATAAAAAGGAACAACTAATTCAGCCTCAAATCCTGGGAAATAGAGATCCCAAAAACAATGAAATGAAAATTAATAATAATAATGAAAATGCAGAGGAACACCGCACAAATGAAGGAAAAAATTAGAAACATGCTAATTCAAATAAATGAAGAGGAAGTAGACAAACTATTAGAAAGAGAATTCCAAAAAAAAATGCTACTAAAGATCCAAAACCTTGAAAACAGAATGACGAAAATGCAAGAATCAATTAACACATTGAACAAAGACCTAGAGGACATTAAGAATAAACAAAAACAAACAATACAATTGCTGAACTTAAAACTACTCTAGGGAGAGTATCTAAATCAGAAGAATGGAGAAGTGAGCTGGAAGATAGAATGGTGGAAGTAACTTCTGAAGAACAGAATAAAGTATAAAGAATGAAAAGAAATGAGCATAGTCTGAGAGACCTCTAGGATAATATATCAAATGCACCAACATTTGAATTCTTAGGTGTTCCAGAAGAAGAAGAAAGGGTATGAGAAAAGTTTTGAAGAGATTATAGTTGAAAAATTCCTTAGTATGGAAAAGGAAATAGTCAATCAAGTACCAGAAGCACTAAGAGCCCCATAAAGGATAAACCCTAGGAGAAACATGACAAGACACACACTAATTAAGGTAAGAGAGATTAAACACAAAGAAAGAATATTAAAAGCAGCAAGGGAAAAGCAGCAAGTGACATACAACAGAAACCCCATATGTTTAAGAGCTGATCTTTCAGCAGAAACTGCAGGGCATAAGGGAATGGCAGGGCGTACTTAAAGCACTGAAAGGGAAAAATCTACAAACAACTTACTCTACTCGGCAAGTAGCTCCAAAAAAATCAAAACTGACTGCAGGTCCACCATCCCTGCCTTTGACTGTGTCTTGAGTGTGTTCTGTGGAGACACAGTTCAGCAAGGTCCTATAGCACTCCTGGGAAGTGTGGCCTGTGGCATAAGTCCTCTTGAAAGAGGTTGTCATTAGGCAGATTAGGGTGCTGCCTAGCAGGACTTGGGAAACACACTGTGGAGGGCACAAAGAAAACTTTGTGCACACCAAGGAAGAAATAAAAAGGAACAACTAATTCAGCCTCAAATCCTGGGAAATAGAGATCCCAAAACAATGAAATGAAAATTAATAATAATAATGAAAATGCAGAGGAACACCGCACAAATGAAGGAAAAAATTAGAAACATGCTAATTCAAATAAATGAAGAGGAAGTAGACAAACTATTAGAAAGAGAATTCCAAAAAAAAATGCTACTAAAGATCCAAAACCTTGAAAACAGAATGACGAAAATGCAAGAATCAATTAACACATTGAACAAAGACCTAGAGGACATTAAGAATAAACAAAAACAAACAATACAATTGCTGAACTTAAAACTACTCTAGGGAGAGTATCTAAATCAGAAGAATGGAGAAGTGAGCTGGAAGATAGAATGGTGGAAGTAACTTCTGAAGAACAGAATAAAGTATAAAGAATGAAAAGAAATGAGCATAGTCTGAGAGACCTCTAGGATAATATATCAAATGCACCAACATTTGAATTCTTAGGTGTTCCAGAAGAAGAAGAAAGGGTATGAGAAAAGTTTTGAAGAGATTATAGTTGAAAAATTCCTTAGTATGGAAAAGGAAATAGTCAATCAAGTACCAGAAGCACTAAGAGCCCCATAAAGGATAAACCCTAGGAGAAACATGACAAGACACACACTAATTAAGGTAAGAGAGATTAAACACAAAGAAAGAATATTAAAAGCAGCAAGGGAAAAGCAGCAAGTGACATACAACAGAAACCCCATATGTTTAAGAGCTGATCTTTCAGCAGAAACTGCAGGGCATAAGGGAATGGCAGGGCGTACTTAAAGCACTGAAAGGGAAAAATCTACAAACAACTTACTCTACTCGGCAAGTAGCTCATTCAAAATTGATGGAGAAATCAAAAGTTTTACAGACAAGCAAAAGTTAAGAGAATCTAGTACCACAAAACCAGACCTACAGCAAATGTTAAAGGGATTTATATAGTCACCAAATACAAGACAAGAAAAAAATTTACAAAAAAAACTCCAAGCATTTAAGAACATGGCAATAGGAACATGTGTATCAATAACTACTTTAAAGGTAAATGGATTAAATGATCCAACCAAAATACACAGATAACTGAGTGGATACAAAAACAAGATCCATATATGTGCTGTTTACAAGAAACCCTCATCAGACTTAAAGACACATATAGGCTGAAAGTGAGAAGATGGAAAAATATATTCTGTGCAAATGGAAATCAAAAGGAAGCTGGGGAAGCAATACTCATATCAGACAAAATAGACCTTATAATAAAGAAGATTATAAGAGATAATGAAGGACACTATATAATGATCAAGGGAACAATCCAAGAAGAAGACCTAACAATTATACATATCTATGCAACCAACATAGAAATACATCAAAATATAAGCAAGCACTAACAGGCATAAAAGGAGAAATTGACAGTAACACAGTAATAGTAGGAAACTTTCACACCCTATACACACCAGTGGAGAGATCATTAAAACAAAAAATTAATAAGGTAAAACAAGTCTTAAATGATACATTAAACAGATGGATCTCATTGATATCTTCAGGACATTACATCCAAATGCAGAAGAATACACTCTCTTCTCAAGTGAACATGGAATATTCTCCACGATAGACCACATCTTGGGTTATATATTAAACCTCAGAAAATTGAAGAAAACTGAAGTGTCAAAAATGTTTTCTGACAACAATGCTATGAGACTAGATATCAATAACAAGAAAAAAACTAAAAAGCAAAAATACATGGAGATTAAACAAGGAGTTTCTAAATAATGAACAGTTTACTGAAGAGATCAAAAGCAAATAAAACAATTATGAGGAGCAAATGATAACGAAAACACAACTCAAAGCCTATGTGAAGTAGCAAAACCAGGTCTTAAAGGAAAGTTTATAGCAATACAATGCTACCTTAAAAAAAAAAAACAAAACAAGAAAACCATAGAATAGATAGCCTAAGTTTGCACTTTGAAAGAGAGATGAAGAACAAGAACAACAAAAGAAACCCTAAAGTTTGCAGAAAAAAAGAAATCAGAAAGATCAAAGCAGAAAGAAACGAAGCAAGCAATAGTGAAGCTTAATAAAACCGAAAGCTGATTCTTCAAAAAGATAAACAAGATAAACAAAATTAACAAAGCTCTAGCAAGATTCATCAAGAAAAAAAGAGAAAAATCAACAAAATCAAAAATGAAAAAAGGAGAAGTTGAAACAGACAATGCAGAAATCCAAAGGAATATAAGAAACTATCACGAACAACTATATGACAATAAAATGGACCACCTGGAAGAAATGGACAGATTCTTAAAACAGTTCAATCTTCCAAGACAGAACCAGGAAGAAATAGAAATGATGAACAATCCAATTACAAACACTGAAATAGAATCTGTGGTTCAAAACACCCAAAATAAAAGCCCAGAACCAAATGGCCTCCCAAGTAAATTCTATAAAACTTTTAGAGAAGAGTTAATGCTTATCCTTCTAAAACTCTTTCAAAAAAAAAAAAATTGCAGAGGAATGAACACTTCCAAACTCACTCCACAAGGCCACCATCACCTTGATACTGAAATCAGGCAAAAAGAACACACTCAAAAAGAAAAGAAAAGAAAAGAAAATAGCAGATGAACATAGATGAAAAAATCCTCAACAAAAATCTGGTGAACAGAATTCAACACATCAAAAAGCACATACACCATGATCAAGTTGAGTTTATTCCAGGCATACAAGAATTCTTCACTATCTGCAATTCAATCAATATGATATACCATATTAACAAATTGAAACAAATTGAAAGATAAAAATCATATAATGTTTGAAATGGTTGCATTAAAAGCATTTGACAAAATTCTATACTCATTTATGATAAAAAAGAAACCTTCAAAAAATAGTCATAGAAGGAATCTACCTCAACATTCTGAAAGTGATGCATGATAAGCCAACAGCAAACATTATTTTCAATGGAGAAAAAATGAAAGCATTCCCTCTAAGATCAGGATCATGACAGAGATGCCCACTCTGACCACTACTGTTCAACATCATCTTGGATATTCTAGCTACAGCTATTAGAGGAATAAAAGCAATAAAAGGAATCCAGATTGGAAAAGAAGAAGTAAAACTTTAACTGGTTACCTATTACATGATACTAGACATACAAAACCCTAAAGATACTATCAGAAAATTATTAGAGCTAAGCAGTGAATTTAACAAAGTTGCAGGATACAAAATCAGTACACAGGAATCACTTGCATTCCTATATACTAACAATGAAAAATCAGAAAGAGAAATCAAAGAATCAATACCATACACCATTTGAACAAAAAGAGTAAAATAGGTATAAACCTATTTAAATACACAAAATTATAATACACTGGTGAAATAAATCAAAGGCAACATAAACAGATGGAGAGATAATTCATGTTCCTTGGCTGAAAGAATCAATATCATAAAAATGTTATATTACCAAATGTAATCTACAGATTCAGTACAATTCCTATCAAATTACCAATGGCATTTTTCACAGAAGTAGATCAAAAAATATCACAATTCAAATGGAAACACAAAAGACCATAGATACCCAAAGCAGTCTTGAGAAAGAAAAGTGGAGGCGGAGGAGTCAACCTTCTTTACTTCAGACTATACTACAAAGAAACAGTCATCAAGACAGTATGGTATTTGCACATAAACCGAAATATATACCAAGGAAACAATACAGAGGGCACAGAGATCAACCCACACACTGTGAGTACCTTATTTTTGAAAAAGGAGGCACGAATATAAAATGAGGCAAAGATAGCCTCTTCAATAAGTGGTGCTGGGAAAACTGGACAGCTACATGTAAAAGAATAAAATTAGAAGACTTCCTAATACCATACACAAAGATAAAAGCAAACTGGATTAAAGACCTAAATGTAAGACCATAAACGATAAAACCCTTAGAGGAAAACATAGATCAAACACTCAGTGACATAAATCATGACCCATTTCCTAGATTAATGAAAATAAAAAATTACATATAAACAATTGGGGACTAATTAAACTTAAAAGATTTTCCATAGCAGAAAAAACTATAAACAAGGTGAAAAGACAACTCTAAGAATAGGAGAAAATAATAGCAAATGAAAACACTGACAAAGGATTAATTTCCAAAATATGCAAGCAACTCATACAATTCAATTCAAAAAAAAAAAAAAAAAAGCCAAACAACCCAATCAAAAAGTGGGGAAAAGATATAAACAGACATCTCTCCAAAGAAGACATACACATGGTCAAAAAACACATGAAAAGATTCTCAGCATCACTCACTATTAAAGAAATGCAAGTCAAAACTACAATGAGGTATCACCTCACACCAGTCAAAATGGCCATCATCAAAAATTCTACCAACGATCAATGCTGGAGAGGGTGTGGAGAAAGGGAACCCTCTTTCACTGTTGGTGAGAATGTAAATTGATAAAGAAACTATGGAAGACAGTATGGAGATTCCTTAAAAATTTAGAAATTGAATCACCATATGACCCAGCAATTCCACTACTAGGCATGCACCCTGAAAAAATAAAAATTGAAAAAGGCACACATACCCCATTGCTCTTAGCAACACTGTTTACAATAGCTAGAACATGGAAGCAACCTAGATGTCCATCAATAGATGACTGGATAAATAACCTGTGGTACATATATACAATGGAATATTTCTCATTCATAAAGTAATGCATTTGAGTCAGTTCTAATGAGGTGAATGAACCTAGCCTATTATACAGAGTGAGATAAGTCAAAAAGAGAAAGATAAATATTGCATACTAATATATATTTGGAACCTAGAAAGATGGTACTGATGAATGTATATGCAGGGTAACAACGGAAAAATAGACATACAGAACAGAATTCTAGACATAGTGAGGCAGGAGGAATGGGTGAGATGTATAGGAAGAGTAAACATGGAAACATATTACCGTATGTAAAATCGATAACCAATGGGAATCTGCTGTAAGACTAAGGGAAATCAAACACTGTTAACAACCTAGATGCTTGGTATGGAGAGGGAGAAGGGATGGAAGTTCTAGAGGGAAAAATCTTATGTATACTTATGGCTGACTCATGTTGATGTTTGGGAATAAACAACAAAATTCTGTAAAAATAAATAAATACTAGAAAGCCAAATCCAAGAACACATTAAAAAATATCATACACCATGGCCAAATTGGATTCATTCCAGGGTCACAAGGCTGGTTCAACATATGCAAATAAAGCTAGGCTTGAACAGTATGTGCACCCAAAACTCCCAGATTTACAAGCTGGATTTAGAAAGGCAGATGAACCAGAGAACAAATTGCCAACATCTGTTGTATCTTAGAAAAAGCAAAAGAATTCCAGAGAAACATCTACTTCTCCTTCATTGACTATGCTAAAGACTTTGACTGTGTACATCTTTCAAGCTAGACTTTCAACCAGTGGAATACCAGACTACCTTACCTGTCTCCTGCAAAACTCTTACGCAGGTCAAGAAGAAACAGATAAAACCAGACATGGACCAATGAACTGGTTCCAAATTTGAAAAAGGAGTACATCAAGGCTGTATATAGTCACCCTGTTTATTTAGTTTATGTGCAGAGTACATCATGTGAAATGTTGTGCTGGAGCAAAGAAGTTGGAATCAAGACTGCTTGGAGAAATATCAGTAACCTCAGATATGCAGATGATGCCACCCTTATGGCAGAAAGAAAACAGGAATTAGAATTCCTCTTGATAAGGGTGAAAAAGGAGAGTGGAAAAGGTGATAAAAGTCAACATTCAAAAAAAGAAGATCATGGCATCCAGTTCCATCACTTCATGGCAAATAAATGGGGAAATCATGGGAATGATGACAGACTTTATTTCTTGGGCTACAAAATCGCTGTAGATGGTGACTTCATCCATGACACTAAAAGAAGCTTTCTCCTTGGAAGACAACCTGTAAAAAACTTAGACAATGTATTAAAAAGCAGAGACATTACTTTGCTTATAAATGTCCATATAGTCAAACTTAAGGTTTTTCCAGTAGTCTAACTGATGTGAGAGCTGGACAATAAAAAAGGGCTGTGAGCTAAAGAATTAAAACCTCTGAACTGTTGTGCTGGAGGAGACTATTACAAGTCCCTTGGACTGCAAGGACATCAATCTAGTCAATCTTAAAGGGTATTAACACTGAATATTCACTGGAAGAACTGATGCTGAAGTTGAAAGTCCAATACTTTGGCCTCCTATCTGAAGATCCAACTTAATGGAAATGACCATGATGATGGGAAAGATTGAAGGCAGAAGAACAAGAGGATGACAGAGGATGATATTGTTGGGTGGCATCACTGACTCAATGGACATGAATTTGAGCAAACTCAGGGAGGTGGTGAAGGACAGGGAAGCCTGGTGTGCTGCGGTCCATGGGCTTGTGAAAAGCTGGGCATGACTAAGCAACTGAACAATAACAACCACCTTAACAAAAGAAAAATCAAAAAAGATATGATCATCTTAACTGCAGGAAAAGAATTTGACAAAATTTAACATCCATCCATGATTAAAAAAAAAAAAAATCCCTTAGCAAAGTGAGTACACTGGGAACATGTCTCAGCATAATGAAAGCTATTTAAGACAAACACAGAGCCAATATAATAATTGTGAAAAGCTAAAAGACTTCTGCTAAAATCTGGAGTGAAACATGGATGCTCTATCTCACCACTTTTGCTCAACATAGTACTGGAAGTCCTAGCCACAGTAATCAGATGAAAAAAGAAACAAAAATTATCCAAATTTAAAAATTATCTAAATGGCTGACTCAGATTTATATGTGGCGACAAACAACAAAACTCCATAGAAGTAAAATAAAGTAAATTAAATTAAAAAATATATCCAAATAGGAAAAGGAAGAGGTAAAATTGTCATTACATGTACATGAGATGATATGCTATTTAGAAACTCCTAAGGATAACACACAAAATCTGATAGATATTAGATAGATCTGATATCTGCTAGATCTGATAAATGAATTTGGCAAAGTATCAGGGTGCAAGTTTAACATTCAGATATTGATGGCATTTCTTTACACTAATAATGAAGTATCAGAAAGGGAATGTAAAGTCAATTAAGGTTTTTCCAGTAGTCTAACTGATGTGAGAGCTGGACAATAAAAAAGGGCTGTGAGCTAAAGAATTAAAACCTCTGAACTGTTGTGCTGGAGGAGACTATTACAAGTCCCTTGGACTGCAAGGACATCAATCTAGTCAATCTTAAAGGGTATTAACACTGAATATTCACTGGAAGAACTGATGCTGAAGTTGAAAGTCCAATACTTTGGCCTCCTATCTGAAGATCCAACTTAATGGAAATGACCATGATGATGGGAAAGATTGAAGGCAGAAGAACAAGAGGATGACAGAGGATGATATTGTTGGGTGGCATCACTGACTCAATGGACATGAATTTGAGCAAACTCAGGGAGGTGGTGAAGGACAGGGAAGCCTGGTGTGCTGCGGTCCATGGGCTTGTGAAAAGCTGGGCATGACTAAGCAACTGAACAATAACAACCACCTTAACAAAAGAAAAATCAAAAAAGATATGATCATCTTAACTGCAGGAAAAGAATTTGACAAAATTTAACATCCATCCATGATTAAAAAAAAAAAAAATCCCTTAGCAAAGTGAGTACACTGGGAACATGTCTCAGCATAATGAAAGCTATTTAAGACAAACACAGAGCCAATATAATAATTGTGAAAAGCTAAAAGACTTCTGCTAAAATCTGGAGTGAAACATGGATGCTCTATCTCACCACTTTTGCTCAACATAGTACTGGAAGTCCTAGCCACAGTAATCAGATGAAAAAAGAAACAAAAATTATCCAAATTTAAAAATTATCTAAATGGCTGACTCAGATTTATATGTGGCGACAAACAACAAAACTCCATAGAAGTAAAATAAAGTAAATTAAATTAAAAAATATATCCAAATAGGAAAAGGAAGAGGTAAAATTGTCATTACATGTACATGAGATGATATGCTATTTAGAAACTCCTAAGGATAACACACAAAATCTGATAGATATTAGATAGATCTGATATCTGCTAGATCTGATAAATGAATTTGGCAAAGTATCAGGGTGCAAGTTTAACATTCAGATATTGATGGCATTTCTTTACACTAATAATGAAGTATCAGAAAGGGAATGTAAAGAACATGTCTTTTAAAATTGCACACAAAAAAATATCTAAGAATTAACCTGAAAGACTTATTTGCTAAGTATTATAAAACATTAATAAAGGAAATTAAAGATATTTCAATAAATGGAAAGATGTCCCATGTTCTTGGATTGGAATAATTAGTATTATTATAATATCAATACCACCCAAAAGCAATCTACAGGTTTAATGCAATCCCTATCAAATTATCCACGATATTTTTCATAGAACAGAGCAAATAATACAAATATTTATAGAACAATAAAACACCCTGCATTGCCAAAGTAATTCTGAGGACCAAATGCAAAACAGGATATATAACTCATCCAGACTTCAGAGAATACTGCAAAGGTACAATAATCAAAACAGTGTAGTATTGGTACAAAAACATAAGATCAATAGAACAGAACAGAGAGCTCAGAAATGAATCCACATACTTAGGGTCAATCAATTTTCAACCAAGGAGATAAGGCTATAAATTGGGAAAAGACTTTCTTTTCAGTAAGTCGTGCTGCAAAACTTGGAAAGCTGCATTTAAATCAATGAAGTTATAACACGCTCTCACACCATGAAAAAATAAATTTAAAATGAATTAAAGAGTTAAGTATAGTGCAAGATACCATAAAATTCTTAGAAGAGAACTGAGACAAAACATTCCCTGATATAAATCATGTCAATGCTTCCTAAGATCCATTCTCTAAAGCAATAGAAATATAATAAATAAATAAATAGGACCTAATCAAGCTGACAAATTTTTGCACAACAAATGAAACAATCAACAACAAAATGACAACTAAGGAATGGGAGAAAATATATGCAAATAATGGGACTGACAAGGGCTTATCTCAAAAAACATAAAAATCACTCATACGACTCTACAACAAAAATAGCATACAAATCCATACTCACCCCCAAAATGAGAACAAGACCTTAATAGGCACTCTCCAAAGAAGTCATGCAGAGGACAAGCTGTTGCTGTTTTTCAGTTGCTCAGTTACGTCTGACTCTTCAAACCAATGGACTGCAGCATGCCAGGCTTCCCTGTCCTTCACTATCTCCCAGAGTGTTCTCAAACTCATGTCTGTTGAGTCGATAATGCTATCCAACCATCTCATCCTCTGCTGCCTCTTTTTCTTCCTGCCTTCAATCTTTTCCAGAATCAATATCTTTTCCAATGAGCTGGCTCTTCACATTAGGTGGCCAAAGATGGAAAATATACTCAA
The DNA here is from genome assembly GCA_022376925.1 of Tragulus kanchil. Classification (NCBI taxonomy): domain Eukaryota; kingdom Metazoa; phylum Chordata; class Mammalia; order Artiodactyla; family Tragulidae; genus Tragulus; species Tragulus kanchil. The sequence continues at coordinate 73,109,700 of JAIOJX010000001.1, read as the reverse complement.
CATCATTCATCATTAGAGAAATGCAAATGAAAACTACAATGAGTGCAACCTCAAATTGGTCAGAATGGCAACCATTAAAAAGGCTACAAATAAATGCTGGAGATGTTGTCGGGAAAAGGGTACATTCCTACACTGTTGGTAGAAATGTAAATTGGTACAGCCCTCTGAAAAGGAGTATAGAGTTTCCTTAGAAAACTAAACATAGAATTACCATGTGATCCAGCAATTCTACTCCTGGTTATATACTCAGACAGAACTGTAATTCAGAAAGATATATATACCATTGTATTCATAGCAGGACTGTTCACAGGAGTCATAACATGGAAACAACCTTAATGTCCATCAAAAGATGAATGGATAAAGAAGATATTATATATATACATACATATATATATATATATATAGTGGAATACTACTTAGCCATAAAAAAGAACAAAATAATGTCATTTGCAGCAACATGATGCTCCTAGAGATTTTAAGGTAAGTGAGTCAGAAAGTGAAACATGAATACCATATGATATCACTTATATGTGGAATCTTAACTATTGTACAAATGAACTTATCAGAAAAACAGATTCAAAGACATAGAGATCAGACTTGTGTTGGTCAAGGGAGGTTGAGGGAGGGAGATTGATGGACTAGGAATTTGCATCTGGTTGGTGCACAGTATTACATTTAGAATGGATAAACAACAAGGTCCTATTGTATAGCACAGGAAATTATATTCAATTTCCTGGGATAAACCATAATAGAAAAGGATATTTTTAAAAGAATACATGTTTAAAACTGATTCATCTCTCTGTACAAGATTGGCACAGCATTGTAAATCAATTATACTTCAATTAAAAAGGTAATAAATAAATATAAGATTTTTTAATTTAAAAAATTAATTTTTTAAAAAGAACAAAATTCTGCTAGAACCTTTTATACAGAGTGGAGTATATCAGAGAAAGAAAGATAAATCTTGTATATTGACACATATATATGGAATCTAGAAGATAGTGTTGATAAATGAATATGCAGAGCAGCAATGGAGAGAGGAAGATGGAGAACAGTCTTACAGACATTGGTGTGAGGGAGGGGAATATACTGTGGGACTAGGAGATCTCAAACAGGGGCACTGTGGTGACCTGGAAGGGTGAGATGGGGAGGGAGAAGGGGGAGAGTTTCTGGGCGGGGGGACATGCATATAAGTATGGAGGATTCTGGTCAATGTGTAGCAGTACATAACAAAACTCTGTAAAAAAATAAAAATAAAAGAACCAAATTCTGAACTTGAAAATTACAATAGCTATTGTAAAATGCTTAGTAGAGAGGCTCAACAGCAGATTTGACTGGCAACAGAAAGAACCAGCAAATTGGCATTTAGCCTGTTTCTATGTCTTGGCCACTGTAAACAATGCTGCAATGACAATTGGGGAACATGTATCTCTTCAGGTCATGTTTTTCTCTGGAAATATGCACAGGACTGGGATTGCAGGTTCATACAGTAGCTCTATGTTTAGTGTTTTAAGGAATCTCCACACAGTTCTCCATAGTGACTGTACCAATTTACATTCCCGCCAACATTGCAGGAGGGCTACCTTCTCTCCAAGCCTTATCCAGCATTTATTATTTATGGATTTTTTGATAATAGCCATTCTGACTGGTGTGAGGTGGTATCTCATTGTAGTTTTAATAATGTAACTGATAAGGAATTAGTCTCCAAAATTTACAAAGAGGTTTTGATGTTCAATAGTATCAAAACAAAGAACCCACTCAAAAAGTGGGCAGAAGATCTGACTAGAGATTTCTCTGAAGATGACACATGAAAATATGGTCACAATCATTAATTATTAGAGAAATGCAAAATATTCTTTTTGATACGAGCATTATTCCTTGACATTTAAAGATCATTTTTAACTAATTCATCATATTTAAGATTTATGCAATATTCACAGAACAGTAGCATACAAATTCTATTCAAGTTTTCATAGACTATAAACTAGGAGACACTGGAACATATTTAGGGAGATAAAACAAGGTGCAAAAATTCCATGGTTAAAAGATATTGAAGTCATAAGTGTCTGTTCTCTTATTATTGTGAAATTACGTTAGACAACAAAAGATATTTTAAAATAACCCACTTATTTTTCAAGGGACTTAGATGGCACTAAGTAAAGAACCCACCTATGAATGCAGGATACATAGAGATGTGGGTTTGATCCCTGTATTGAGAAGACACCCTGAAGGAGGGAATGTCAACCCTCCCAAGTATTCTTGCCTCAAGAATACCATGGACAGAAGATCCTGGTAGGCTACAATCCGTACAGTCACATAGAATCAAACAAGACTGATGTGACTTAGCATGCATGCATGCACATATTTTCAAGTGTAATATGACATATATACCATGAAAGATGCTTGACTTAGGCATTTAAAGCCTCAATAAAGTTAGAAGACTGAGAAAAATACAGAGAGTAACCAGGGAGAAGAAAACATTTAAATGAGAAATTGATATAAAAATGAGGAATTAATATCAAAGTAAAATTTTAAAAACCACTTATTGGAAATTAAATTCCACTTTTAAATAATAGGTGTATATAAGAAGTCATGACAAGGAAACTTAGAAAATATTTGTGATATAATAAAAATTAAAAGAGAATTTATCAAAATGTGTTGCATGCAGTTGGTTTCTCAGTGCAATTGAATGCAATGTGGAGTCTTGAATAAGATATGAAAACAAATAATGGACATGCATAAAATTTTGTGAAATTTGAATAAAATTTGTACTTTTAATTAATAATACTCAGAACTGGATTGAAAGTTTTAAGCCTCATTCATTTTTTTTAATCAATAAGATAATACACTTTCTAGACAGCAGAAATAATAGATGCCAAAATACTGGGAATTAAATTATATCAAAGTTTTGAGTGAAAATAAATTATAAATCTAGCTTTCTATTTATATTATGTCAGAGAAATGGAATTGAAATATAAATTTTTAGCTAAGTAAAAGTTTATGCTTTCTAAGATATATGTTTATATATATATATATATATATATATATATATATACACACATACATACATATAAAAGCTTTTCTACTATGCTTGAAAAGGCTTGAGAAAGTACAAGAAGAGGTGGAGAAATTATAAAACATAAGGTAAATGAAATGGGAGCATTAATATGAAATAGAAAAAGTAAAACAAACTAGATAAAAGTGAAAGATCATCATATAGTTCAGGTGTTTTTAAACATGGCTGTTCACTAGAAACACATCTTGAACTCTGGAGAAAAACGCAATACCTGGGTAATTATATTGTTCCAACAATTCTAAGATAATTCTGATATGTATTTGGACTTTAAAAAGTGACCAGAGGCTTTTCTATTAAGTGGGTATTTTTACTGATATAAAATTCATTATTTTCTGTTGATCAATCATGATATAATGATATCAAGTGAATAATAGCTACGTAATCACAAAAGTAAATGATGTTGATCAGTTTTCACAATCAATAGCCAGAAAAAATAAAAGAAAATTAAATTGTAAGCCATAATTGAAACATGAATAGCCTAACAATATCAAATAATTACATATAATTTGGGGGATTAAGTAAAATGATATAGTAAGTGAAAGTGAATATGTGCAAGTGTTTTCATCTGCCAAGCTAGTCTGTGTTTTTGGTTGGTGCATTTAGTCCATTTATATTTAAGGTGATAGTCCATATGTATGACCTTACTACCATTTGTTTCATTGTTTCAGGTTTATTTTTTAAATTAATTTATTTATTTTAATAGGAAGATAGATATTTTACCATATTACGATAGTTTTGCCATGCATTAGCATGAATCAGTCACAGGTATACATGTGTCCCTCTCATCCTGAACCCTCCTCTCACCTCCTTTACCCTCTGAGTTGTCCCAGAGCACTGGCTTTGCCTACCCAGCTTCATGCATTTAACTTGTATTAGTCATTCATTTTACATTTGGTAATGTATATATTTCAGTGCTATTCTCTCAAATCATCCCACCCTTGCCATCTCCACTGAATCCAAAAGTCTGTTCTTTACATCTGTGTCTCCTTTGCTGTCCTGCAGGTAAGATTGTTGATACTGTCTTTCTAAATTCCATAAGCATGCTTTAATATACAGTGTTTGCCTTTCTCTTTTTGACTTACTTCACTGTGTGTAATAGGCTCCAGGTTCATTCACCTGATGAGAAAGGACTCAAATGTGTTCCTTTTTATAGCTGAGTAATATTCTATTGTTTATATGTACCACGGCTTCTTTATCAATTCATCTGCTAATGGAAATCTAGGTTGCTTTCATGTCCTAACTACTATAAATAGTGCTGCAATGAACAATGGGGTACATTGTCTTTTTCAATACTGGTTTCCTCAGGCTGTATTCCCAGCAGTGGTCATATGGGAGTTCTATTTCCAGTTTTTTTGTTGTTGTTGTGTTATTTTAAGGAATCTCACACTGTTCTCCATAGTGGCTGTACTATGCACCAACAGTGCAAGAGAGTTCCCTTTTCTCCACACCTTCTTCACAATTTATTATTTGTAGACGTGATGATGGCCATTCTGACTGGTGTGAGATTATACTGCATTGTGATTTTGAATTGCATTTCTTGAATAATAAGTGAAATTGAGAATCTTATGTGTTTCTTAGCAATCTTTCTGTCTTCTTTGGAAGAAATGTCTGCATAGATCTTTTTTCCACTCTTTGACTGGGTTGTTTGTTTTCCTAGTATTGAGCTGCATGTGCTGCTTGTATAATTTGAAGATTAACCCTTTGTAGGTTGTTCCCTTTGCTATTATTTTCTCCCATTCTGAGGGCTATCTTTTCATCTTGCTTATAGATTCCTACATTGTGCAAAAGATTTTAAGTTTAATTAAGTTCCATTTGTTTATTTTTGTTTTTATTTCCATTACTCTGGGAGGCGGGGCTTCCCACGTGGTGCTTGTACTAAAGAACCCATCCGCCAATGCAGGAGACATAAGAGATATGGGTTTAGTCCTTGGGCTGGGAAGATCCCCTGGAGGAGGAAATGGCAACCCACTCCAACATTCTTGCCTGGAAAATTCCACAGACAGAAAAGCCTGGAAATTTACAGTTCATGGGGTTGCAAAGACTCAGTCACAACTGAAGTGACTTAACACAACACAATGGGTAGTGGGTCATAGAAGATCTTGCTGTGATTTGTGTCAGAGAGTATTCTGCCCATGTTTTCCGCTAAGAGTTTTATAATGTCTGGTCTTAAGTTTCGGTCTTTAATCTATTTTGAGTTTATTTTTGTATATGATATGAGAAAATGTTCTAGGTTCATTATTTTATACGTAGATGACCAGTTTTCCAAACACCACTTGTTGAAGAGACTGTCTTTTGTCCATTGTATATTTTTGCCTCCTTTGTCAAAGTGCATGGATTTATCTCTGGACTTCCTATTTTGTTCCATTGACATATATTTCTGTCTTTGTGCCAGTGCCATACTATCTTAATGACTGTAGCTTTGTAGTATAGTCTGAAGTCAGGAAGGCTGATTCTGCCAGTTCCATTCTTCTTTCCCTAGATTACTTTGGCTATTTAGGGTTTTTTTATGTTTCCATATAGATTTCACAGAACCAGAATAACTAATTTAACAATTTTTATAGTTTTATTTTGTGTAGATCTTTTCCTTCTTTTGTATTTCCTGCCTCGAGATGTTCCTTTAGCATTTACTATAAAGCTGGTTTGGTACTGCTGAATTCTCTTACTTGATTTTTGTCTGAAAACCTTTTAATTTCTCCATCAAAGCTGAACAAGACTCTTGCTGGGTAGAGTTTCTTAGTTGTAGGTTCTTCCCTTTTATCATTTTAAATATATCATGACATCCTCTTCTGGCTTGTAGAGTGTCTGTTGAGAAATCAGCTCAAATCAACTCATAATCTTACGGGAGTGTACTTACATGTAATTTATCATTTCCCCCTTGTTGTTTTCTATACTTTATCTCTTTTTTTAATGTTTGTGGCTTTAACTACCATGTGTCTCAGTGTATTCTTCCTTGGGTTTATCTTGCCTTGGACTCTGTGCTTCTTGGCCTTGGAGGACTATTTCCTTTCCCATGTTAAGGAAGTTTTCAGGTATTATTTCTTTAAGTATTTCTTGTATCTTTTCTCTCTTGCTTCTCTTTCTGGGGCCTCTAAAATGCAAATGTTGCTGTATTTAATGTTGTTATAGAAGTCTCTTAGGCTGTCTTCATTTCTTCATTCTTTTTTCTATATTCTGTTCTGTGGCAGTGATTTCCACCATTCTGTCCTCCAGGTCATTTATCCATTCTTCTACCTCAGCTATTCTGCTACTGATTCCTAGTGTATTGTTCACTTTTTTGTTGTTTATTCTTTAATTCTTCTTAGTCTTTGGTAATTTTCTTTCATCACCTCCACTCTGTTCCTGAGTTCCAAGATCATCCTCACTATCATGATTCCGAATTCTTATTCTGGAACGTTGCCTATCTCCACTTCATTGAATTGCTTTCTTGGGGGTTAATCTTGTCCCTTCATCTGGGATGTAGCCCTTTGATTTTTCATTCTTATTAGCTTTCTGTTATGAGATTTCCATTGTATATGCTGCATGATCATGGTTCTTCTTATTTCTAGTGTCTTCCCTCTGGTGGTTGAGGCTAAGAGACTTGTGCAAGCTTCCTATTAGGAGGTACTAGCAGTGGCAAAAACTGGGCCTTGCTCTGGTCATCAGGGTTGTGCTTAGTAAAATATTAATCCAATTATTTACTGATGGGTGGGGTTGCTGTTAGTTAGTCCCTGTTAGTTCTTTTGGCCTGAGGAAACCTAGGGTCTAGGTGCTGTATGGTAGGGCTAATGCTGACCTCCAAAAAAGTGTATGCCATAGGGCTCTTTCCAGCATTGCTGCTGCCAGTGCCTCTGCCAGCAAGCCAATTGCAGCAAGCCAATTCTGACTCACACCTCCACTATAGACCTTCCTAACTAGCAGGTAGGTCTGGCTCAGTCTCCTGTGGGATCACAGTTCTTTTACGGAGTGAAAACTTACATGTAATTTTATCATTTCCCCCTTGTTGTTTTCTATACTTTATCTCTTTTTTTAATGTTTGTGGCTTTAACTACCATGTGTCTCAGTGTATTCTTCCTTGGGTTTATCTTGCCTTGGACTCTGTGCTTCTTGGCCTTGGAGGACTATTTCCTTTCCCATGTTAAGGAAGTTTTCAGGTATTATTTCTTTAAGTATTTCTTGTATCTTTTCTCTCTTGCTTCTCTTTCTGGGGCCTCTAAAATGCAAATGTTGCTGTATTTAATGTTGTTATAGAAGTCTCTTAGGCTGTCTTCATTTCTTCATTCTTTTTTCTATATTCTGTTCTGTGGCAGTGATTTCCACCATTCTGTCCTCCAGGTCATTTATCCATTCTTCTACCTCAGCTATTCTGCTACTGATTCCTAGTGTATTGTTCACTTTTTTGTTGTTTATTCTTTAATTCTTCTTAGTCTTTGGTAATTTTCTTTCATCACCTCCACTCTGTTCCTGAGTTCCAAGATCATCCTCACTATCATGATTCCGAATTCTTATTCTGGAACGTTGCCTATCTCCACTTCATTGAATTGCTTTCTTGGGGGTTAATCTTGTCCCTTCATCTGGGATGTAGCCCTTTGATTTTTCATTCTTATTAGCTTTCTGTTATGAGATTTCCATTGTATATGCTGCATGATCATGGTTCTTCTTATTTCTAGTGTCTTCCCTCTGGTGGTTGAGGCTAAGAGACTTGTGCAAGCTTCCTATTAGGAGGTACTAGCAGTGGCAAAAACTGGGCCTTGCTCTGGTCATCAGGGTTGTGCTTAGTAAAATATTAATCCAATTATTTACTGATGGGTGGGGTTGCTGTTAGTTAGTCCCTGTTAGTTCTTTTGGCCTGAGGAAACCTAGGGTCTAGGTGCTGTATGGTAGGGCTAATGCTGACCTCCAAAAAAGTGTATGCCATAGGGCTCTTTCCAGCATTGCTGCTGCCAGTGCCTCTGCCAGCAAGCCAATTGCAGCAAGCCAATTCTGACTCACACCTCCACTATAGACCTTCCTAACTAGCAGGTAGGTCTGGCTCAGTCTCCTGTGGGATCACAGTTCTTTTCACCTTGGTCTTGGTGTGTGTAAGATTTTGTTTGTTCCCTCCAAGAATGGCACCTTTATTTCCCCCAGAGTCCCATGCAATTCTTGTAATCAAATCCTGCTGGTCTTCAAAGGCAAATTCCCTGGGGATCCCTTTGCCAGATCCCCAGATTGGAAAGCCTAATGTGTGGTTCATAATCTTCACAACAGTAAGAGTACTTTTTAGATATTATTATTCTCTATTTTGTGGATCACCTACCCGGTGGGTACAAGATTTTATTTTATCATGATTGTTCCCCACCTACCATTCCATTGCAGTTTCTTCTTTGTCTCTGAATGTGGGGTATCTTTCATGGTGGGCTCCTCTTTCTTCCAGTTGATAATTATTTGGCACTTAGCTGTGATTTCAGTGCTCTTACAAGAGGAGGTGAGCACACATCCTAAAGGTGATTTTTCATAGATATGTACTTATTGCCCATTTTACTACTTATTTTATGGTTGCTTTCATACTTTTCTTCTTTTAGCTTCATCCCTTGTTTATACACCATACTTTGAATAAAACTACTTGTTTTAAACTGTTAAATTGAAACACATTCTAGAAACTCTACATTTTTACTTGCCTCCCCCATGTTTTTTTTTGTTGTTGTTGATATATATTACATCTGCATGTTTACCCCTAAAATCTTTATTATAGACCATCAATTTTATAATTTTTGACTTTTAATCTTCATTTTGACATTTTAAATTCATTATTCCATAGTCTTTATTATATATTTGCCTTTGCTAGTGGAATTTCTCATATCTTATGAATTCTTACTTCTTATTGTAAAGTTTTTTTTGCCACTTAGAGAAGCTGCTTTCACATTTCTCATTGAGTCAGTTTAATAGTGATAAAATCTTAGCTTTTTCTTGGTCCAGAAGGTTCCTTATATCTCCTTTAATTCTGAATGTTAGACTTGCTGAATAGAGTATCCTAGTTTGTATGTTTTTCCATTTTAGCACTTTAAATTCATGCCATTCCTTTAGAGCCTCAATTTTCTGCAGAAAACTCATCTGATAGCCTTCCTAACTAGCAGGTAGGTCTGGCTCAGTCTCCTGTGGGATCACAGTTCTTTTCACCTTGGTCTTGGTGTGTGTAAGATTTTGTTTGTTCCCTCCAAGAATGGCACCTTTATTTCCCCCAGAGTCCCATGCAATTCTTGTAATCAAATCCTGCTGGTCTTCAAAGGCAAATTCCCTGGGGATCCCTTTGCCAGATCCCCAGATTGGAAAGCCTAATGTGTGGTTCATAATCTTCACAACAGTAAGAGTACTTTTTAGATATTATTATTCTCTATTTTGTGGATCACCTACCCGGTGGGTACAAGATTTTATTTTATCATGATTGTTCCCCACCTACCATTCCATTGCAGTTTCTTCTTTGTCTCTGAATGTGGGGTATCTTTCATGGTGGGCTCCTCTTTCTTCCAGTTGATAATTATTTGGCACTTAGCTGTGATTTCAGTGCTCTTACAAGAGGAGGTGAGCACACATCCTAAAGGTGATTTTTCATAGATATGTACTTATTGCCCATTTTACTACTTATTTTATGGTTGCTTTCATACTTTTCTTCTTTTAGCTTCATCCCTTGTTTATACACCATACTTTGAATAAAACTACTTGTTTTAAACTGTTAAATTGAAACACATTCTAGAAACTCTACATTTTTACTTGCCTCCCCCATGTTTTTTTTTGTTGTTGTTGATATATATTACATCTGCATGTTTACCCCTAAAATCTTTATTATAGACCATCAATTTTATAATTTTTGACTTTTAATCTTCATTTTGACATTTTAAATTCATTATTCCATAGTCTTTATTATATATTTGCCTTTGCTAGTGGAATTTCTCATATCTTATGAATTCTTACTTCTTATTGTAAAGTTTTTTTTGCCACTTAGAGAAGCTGCTTTCACATTTCTCATTGAGTCAGTTTAATAGTGATAAAATCTTAGCTTTTTCTTGGTCCAGAAGGTTCCTTATATCTCCTTTAATTCTGAATGTTAGACTTGCTGAATAGAGTATCCTAGTTTGTATGTTTTTCCATTTTAGCACTTTAAATATATCATGCCATTCCTTTAGAGCCTGCGAATTTTCTGCAGAAAACTCATCTGATAGCCTTTTCAGGGTTCCTTTGTGTGTGAATCTTTCTTTTTAACTCTTACTGTTTTTAGAATTCTCTCTTTGCTGTGAATTTTATTCATTTTAGTTGTAATATATCTTGATGTGGGTATCTTTGTGTCTATCTTTTTGTGATCTCTGTAATTCCTGTATCTGGATATCTATTACTTTCTTTGGACTTAGGAAGTTTTCAGCCATGATTTCATTATGTACATTTTTAGCCATTGTCTCTGGAACCCAATAATGCTTTATGCTGTCTCCAAAGTCATATAAACTATCATTTTATTTATTTATTTATTTATTAGTTGTTCTTATTGGGTGAGTTCCATTATTCTATCTTCCAGATTACTTATGTCTTCTCTTATTGCACATAGTCTACTGTTTATTCCTTCTTGTGTGCTTTTCATTTCAGTCATTATATTCTTCATCTTGACAGGTTCTTTCTCTTATCATTTTCTAGTTCTTTGTTAAAATTTGCCCTGTATTCATATATTCTTTTCCCTATTTAAGTTAGCATTCTTATTACTAATTTTTGAATTATTTGGTAAATTACCTGTGTTTTATTAATTTTTAAAGGATTTTTCCCTTGTTCTTTGATTTGGAACAAATTTCTGTTCTCTCTTTTTGCTTAACTCTCTGTGTTTCTGTTAAATTTATTGAAATAGTTACCTGTGCTGTTCTTCATATGATGTTCTTGTATGGAAGCATCCTTATGTGTTCTACCAGTGTCCCATGGCTTTGTTGGGAGTGTTCTATCTGAAGTTAGAATAAGTCACCTCCTCCCCCAATGTTAGCTGACAGCTATCACCTTGGGTCTGGTAAGGCTGGAGATGGAGTGGCTATAACAGATCCAGATGCAATCCAGAGTTTCTATTCTGACATATCAAGCAGAAGCCCTGAGGATCACATCTGATCTAATTTATTGCCTCAAAATACATGTTTTCTCCCCAACCATACACAGCACTTTCTCCACAAAGAGAAGCAGCAAACATTGCCCCAAGATGAGTCAGAGCGTATACTCAGCATGGGATGCTCAAAATAAAATAGTTTTCTCCCATCGTTTAAATATATCATGCCATTCCTTTAGAGCCTGCGAATTTTCTGCAGAAAACTCATCTGATAGCCTTTTCAGGGTTCCTTTGTGTGTGAATCTTTCTTTTTAACTCTTACTGTTTTTAGAATTCTCTCTTTGCTGTGAATTTTATTCATTTTAGTTGTAATATATCTTGATGTGGGTATCTTTGTGTCTATCTTTTTGTGATCTCTGTAATTCCTGTATCTGGATATCTATTACTTTCTTTGGACTTAGGAAGTTTTCAGCCATGATTTCATTATGTACATTTTTAGCCATTGTCTCTGGAACCCAATAATGCTTTATGCTGTCTCCAAAGTCATATAAACTATCATTTTATTTATTTATTTATTTATTAGTTGTTCTTATTGGGTGAGTTCCATTATTCTATCTTCCAGATTACTTATGTCTTCTCTTATTGCACATAGTCTACTGTTTATTCCTTCTTGTGTGCTTTTCATTTCAGTCATTATATTCTTCATCTTGACAGGTTCTTTCTCTTATCATTTTCTAGTTCTTTGTTAAAATTTGCCCTGTATTCATATATTCTTTTCCCTATTTAAGTTAGCATTCTTATTACTAATTTTTGAATTATTTGGTAAATTACCTGTGTTTTATTAATTTTTAAAGGATTTTTCCCTTGTTCTTTGATTTGGAACAAATTTCTGTTCTCTCTTTTTGCTTAACTCTCTGTGTTTCTGTTAAATTTATTGAAATAGTTACCTGTGCTGTTCTTCATATGATGTTCTTGTATGGAAGCATCCTTATGTGTTCTACCAGTGTCCCATGGCTTTGTTGGGAGTGTTCTATCTGAAGTTAGAATAAGTCACCTCCTCCCCCAATGTTAGCTGACAGCTATCACCTTGGGTCTGGTAAGGCTGGAGATGGAGTGGCTATAACAGATCCAGATGCAATCCAGAGTTTCTATTCTGACATATCAAGCAGAAGCCCTGAGGATCACATCTGATCTAATTTATTGCCTCAAAATACATGTTTTCTCCCCAACCATACACAGCACTTTCTCCACAAAGAGAAGCAGCAAACATTGCTCCAAGATGAGTCAGAGTGTATACTCAGCATGGGATGCTATCCAATTCATGGCAGTCCCAGAACATTAGTCAGCTCCAGATTTCTCCCTATCTGATGCCTCTAAAAATGCCAGCAATTCTTGCTCAGTTTGGCTGCTATGCCAGGTTCAATCTGGCTCCATCTCCAACAATGACATACTCTGCTCAGTAGCGGCAGGTTTCTCCAATTTATGGAGCTGTGCCAGAGCCAATAGGACAAGAGTGGGTCCTCAAAATGGGCCTATGCACATGCTGGTGAGTCCTGACCCACTAGACAGAGTTCTAGACATCTCCAAATCTGTTTCCTAAGTGAATGCCAATGCCCTTGATTCATTTGGACTCTGTTTAGTTTCAGTTGGCTCTGACCTCCCAAACTGCACTCTTTGGCAATGGTAACCTTTGTCCTACTGTGGAGCTGCTCTGGGGCTAAAAGTTCTAGAGAAGCCACTCAGTGCCAGAAGAGGCACTCATATGCTGAGGTGGTCATTGTAAAACGGCCAGAGTTGCAGACACTTTCAGTCTTCTCCTTCCTCCTTGTACCTGGGAGTAAATAAGCATATACGTGCTCTTCACAAGTGCAATCTCAGTTTCTTTCATCCCTCTAGTAAGCTTTGCTGGTCTTCAAACCAGCTAAAGTGATTTATCTTCAGTGTGTGTCCAATTACTGAGCTGGAGCTCTGGAGTGCCATGTCCCATAGTTGTGGTACCAAATAGTTCAAATTGTTTACTTCCTGAGGTAGGATGTCTAAGTCCAAGATACACCTCTCTTCTTTTGCATCCTCTGCTAGGCACACAAGTCCCAACCTGATTGTTTATCTTCCCTTCCTATTCAACTCCATGGAGATCTATTGTTACAGCTTTGGTTATATAAGTTTTTCTGACAGTCTCTGGTTTGTATTCAGTGAGAACTGTTCCAAGTGTAGATACAGTTTTGATGTTTGGGTGAAATGTTTTTTTTACTTGTTGATTTTAAATGAGTTAATAGAAGAAAGCAGTAAAATATAGGAGTTTAAAAACTTTTCTATTCCTCCCACAAAAGAGAAGCAGCAAACATTGCTCAAGATGAGTCAGAGTGTATACTCAGCATGGGATGCTATCCAATTCATGGCAGTCCCAGAACATTAGTCAGCTCCAGATTTCTCCCTATCTGATGCCTCTAAAAATGCCAGCAATTCTTGCTCAGTTTGGCTGCTATGCCAGGTTCAATCTGGCTCCATCTCCAACAATGACATACTCTGCTCAGTAGCGGCAGGTTTCTCCAATTTATGGAGCTGTGCCAGAGCCAATAGGACAAGAGTGGGTCCTCAAAATGGGCCTATGCACATGCTGGTGAGTCCTGACCCACTAGACAGAGTTCTAGACATCTCCAAATCTGTTTCCTAAGTGAATGCCAATGCCCTTGATTCATTTGGACTCTGTTTAGTTTCAGTTGGCTCTGACCTCCCAAACTGCACTCTTTGGCAATGGTAACCTTTGTCCTACTGTGGAGCTGCTCTGGGGCTAAAAGTTCTAGAGAAGCCACTCAGTGCCAGAAGAGGCACTCATATGCTGAGGTGGTCATTGTAAAACGGCCAGAGTTGCAGACACTTTCAGTCTTCTCCTTCCTCCTTGTACCTGGGAGTAAATAAGCATATACGTGCTCTTCACAAGTGCAATCTCAGTTTCTTTCATCCTCTAGTAAGCTTTGCTGGTCTTCAAACCAGCTAAAGTGATTTATCTTCAGTGTGTGTCCAATTACTGAGCTGGAGCTCTGGAGTGCCATGTCCCATAGTTGTGGTACCAAATAGTTCAAATTGTTTACTTCCTGAGGTAGGATGTCTAAGTCCAAGATACACCTCTCTTCTTTTGCATCCTCTGCTAGGCACACAAGTCCCAACCTGATTGTTTATCTTCCCTTCCTATTCAACTCCATGGAGATCTATTGTTACAGCTTTGGTTATATAAGTTTTTCTGACAGTCTCTGGTTTGTATTCAGTGAGAACTGTTCCAAGTGTAGATACAGTTTTGATGTGTTAATAAGGGAAGGTGAACTCTATATCCTCCTACTGTGTCATCTTTATGCCCTCCTCCTTTACTTGTTGATTTTTAAATGAGTTAATAGAAGAAAGCAGTAAAATATAGGAGTAAATATATACAATTCATTTTATATATAAACACATTATATAGATAATGTATTGCTTGGTCTGTGATACATAGAAATCGTTGTATGGGTAATATATTTGCCAATAACAACACATAATAAGTGGATATGAGCAAAGTTGCAATGGGCTTAGGAAATGACATAATATGCAATTTAATGACATAAATAGCAATTTAATAATTATAACCATATACTATTGAGTACATAGTATCATAGAAGTAACATGTATATCACAATATAACAAAGAAGAAAAGTGAATATAAGTATGCAGGCATAACATTTCAGTATATAACTGGAATTAAAAATCTAAAGACTGGTTCTTATAAAATATATGGTGAACACAAGAGCAGCCATTAAAAAATAATTCAAAAATATAAAGAAAGGCTTCCCTGGTGGTCCAGTGGGTAAAGAGTCTGCACTGCAAGGCAGGGAGGATCCCATGTGCCACAGACCAGCTGGACCTGTGTGTCCAATTACTGAGCTGGAGCTCTGGAGTGCACATGCCCAGAGCCAGTTCTCTGCAATGAGAGAGATCACTGCAATGGAAGAATAAAGATGGATGAAAAATAAATAAACAAAGACTGAATAAAAAGAGGCCAGGATTATATTTATATATATATATATATATATATATATATATATATAGAGAGAGAGAGAGAGAGAGAGAGAGAGAGAGAGAGAGAGAATCATTAATGAAAGCAAATCTATATTAGAAAATTCTCACGGGGGCTTGCCTGGTGACACAGTGGGTAAGGACACCACATTGCAGTGCAAGGGGCGCCAATTCAATCCATGGCCTGGGAAGATCCTATGTGCTGTGGAGTGGCTGGACCGATCTGTCCAACTACTGAGCCAGAGCTCTGGAGCGCATGTGTTCAGAGCTGGTGCTCTGCGATGAGAGAGGCCACTGTGATGGGAGGCCCACACAGGCCAAAGAACAAAGATGGATGAAAATAAATAAATGAAAGACCAATAGATGTGGCAAAAAAAGAAAAGAAAGAAAATACTCTATATAAATACGTTGGTGAAGGAAGAGGAGAATAATAATAAAAATATGAGACATACAGAAAATAAAAAGATGGCAGAGGTAAATCCAACTGTTTATAACAATATTAAATGTGAATGGTATAAACAATTTAACAAAAAGATAGATAAAAAACATGATACAACAATATGTTGTCTATAGAAAACATACTTCTGATCCAAAAAGCACAAATTAGAACTAAAAAGATTAAAATATGTATTATGCAAACAACAGGAAAACTCGAGTGGTTATACTAATATCAGACAAAAGGACATTAAAACAAAGCTTTGCTAGAGATTTTCCTTAAAGAAAAAGATCAGTCACAAAAGATCACATACTATGTGATTCTATTCATAAGAATTTGACAATAATGAAATCTATTGAGACAGAGGGCTTCCCAGGTGGCTCAGAGATAAAGAATCCATCTGTCAATACAAGAGACATAGGTTGAGTCTCTGGGTCAGGAAGATCCCCTGGAGAAGGACATGGCAATCCACCTGAATATTCTTGCATGGGAAAGCCCATGGACAGAGGATCCTGGTGGATTACATTCCATGGGATTGCAAAGAGAAAGACATGACTTAGCAACTGAGCATGCATGCGTGCATAGAGACAGAAAGTAGATTAGTGTTGGACTTCTTTGGTGGTCCAATGGTTAAGACTCCACACTTTCACTGTGAGGGACACAGGTTAAATACCTGATTGGAAAACTAAGATACTGTATGCCAGCATGGAATGCAGTGAGGCCAAAAACAAATTTTTTTAAGCTAGAATGAAAGAAGAACCCTAGGTGTCTCAGAAAGTAGTTTGGCATCTGCTTGAAGCTAAGTTGGGTAAGGCAAATAAGAAGGTGAATGAGAGGAAATAGTTTAAAAATATATGATTATATATTCTAAAATTGAATGATAATGGTTATACATATCTGTGAATATAAGAAAACTCATTGAATTGCATACTTTATATGAGTGAATTGTATGATATGTGAATTATCTCTAAGAAACTCTTTTAAAAACAACTCAGCAGTAAAAAGGGAGAAAGAAATGGCAACCCATTCTAGTATTCTTGCCTGGAAAATTCCATGAACACAGAAGACTAGCAAGGTACAGTCCATTGGGTCTCAGGTATACATATATATGTGTGTGTGTGTGTGTGTGTGTGTGTGTGTGTGTGTGTGCATATAACTATATACATGTGTATATATATATATATATATATATATATATATATATATATATACACACACACACATATGTGTGTGTGTGTGTGTGTGTGTGTGTGTGTGTATGTATATATATAGCTTCCCTGATAGCTCATTAGTGAGAATTCTGCCTGCAATCTGAAATGCAGGAGACCTGGATTCCATCCGTGGATTGGGAAGATGCCCTGGAGGTGGGCATGACAACCCACTTCAGTATTCTTATATGGAGAATCCCCATGGACAGAGGAGCCTGATGGGCTACAATAAATGGGGTCACACAGAGTCAGAAATGACCGAAGTGACTATGCAGTAGCAGAGCAGTAAAAAAAAGAAAAAAAAAAACAACTAGAAAATAGGGAAAAGCTATGAAGAGAAGAGAAATTTTACCAAAGATACACAGATGGCAAATAAGCAGATAAGAAGATGCTCAATATAATTTTCAGTCAAGGAAATGTAAATTAAACCACAGTGACATATCACCATACGTTTACCAGAATAGCCAAAAAAAAAAAAAAATACAATACCAAATGAGGATGAAGATGTGTCAATCACTCACACAATTTTGACTGGACTGTAAAATAATACAGCTACCCTGAAAAATAGTTTGACAGTTTCTTAAAAACTAAAATGTGATCATCATTTGACCCAGAAATTGGACACCTTGGCATTTATTTCAAAAAGAAGAGCAATCATATTCCCAAAGAAGCTTATAACTAATAACCATAGCCATTTGCAATAGCTTAAAACTGGAATCAGCCCAGATGTACCTCAACTGGTGAATGATAAAAGAATCTTTGATAAAAATTAATGTAGTACTCCTCAGCAATAAGATAGATCAAATTGGTGGCACATAAAACCACTTGGATGAATCTCCAAGAAATTATGCTAAGTGAAAAAAAGGGCCAGCAAGAAAAATAGTTACACACCATTATTATTTAAATGTAGTATTTAAATGTAAAATGTATAATATTGAATGATATCATTTAAATGCATGACACTATTTAAATAATATTTTTGAAATAACAAAATTTTAGGTTTGAAATGGAGGATAGTAGGTGTGGTTATAAAAAAGCAACATGATGAATCATTGGAATTGTATCAGTAACTTGGTTCTCTCACAAAAAAGTGATGTTGGGACTATCAGTAATTTGACTGTAGTGTGTCTATAGGAATCTATACCATTGATACAAAATTATAGATCTTACTATATACACTGAGACACATGCAAAAATGAGTAAAGATCTGGGGAAGTCTGAATACAATATACTAGTTTTTGCTGTTCAGTTGCTGAGTCAAGTGTGATTCTTTGAGACCCCATGGTCTCATGCCAGGCTTCCCTGTACCTCAGTATCACCCAGAATTTTCACAAACTAATGTACGTTGAGTTGGTGATGCTATGCAGCCATCTCATCCTCTGTCACCCTCTTCTCCTCCTTCCCTCAATCTTTTCCAGCCTCAGAATCCTTTCCAATAAGTCAGTTCTTCGCACCAGGTGGTGAAAGTATCGGCATTTCAGCTTCAGCATTCATCCTTCCAATGAATATACAGGGTTTATTTTCTTCAGGATTCACTGGTTTGATCTTCTTGCTATCCAAGGGACTCTCAAGAGTCTTCTCCAACACCACAATTTGAAAGCATGAATTCTTAAATTGTATTAATGTCAGTACCTCTCTAACATTATAGTTTTGCAAAATGTTACCATAAGGGTAACCTAAGCAAATTGCACAAGGAATCTTTCTGTATTACTCTTTATAGTTGCATGTAAATCTATAATTATCTCAATTAAAAAATAAAATAAATTTAAAAATCAAAAAGCTACCAAAAAAATCCAACTGATCATGGTAAAACAAAACAAAAAAGAAGAGTAATCTCAGTCATAGAGCTTTACTGCAGCAGCAGTGTTACAGTCGCCTAAAACAACAAGAGGAAACATCTTTTTTGTTGAAGAAAAGGGGACTCTGTAGTTCAAAGAACATCTATACAATTTTATCTTTTTCTCACACTGTTTTCCTCTGAGGATTGGTCTCAGATGTACACAACTGCATGGCACCATGAGTGAATAAAATCCTGAAATAAAGACTGTATTTATAACTAGAGTATAATCAGATTGTAGATCCAAGTGAGTATGTATATCTGCCTCATTCTCACTTACGGCAATGAGGTTGAGGAGGATAAAAGAACCTAGATAGTGCAAAACTGAGCAGCTATCCATGGACAAGTGAGAATTTGTTGAAGTTCAGCCTGCCTGAAAGGGGATCCCAACAAACCATCAGAATGAGTTAAAGACAACTTTGGATGCAAAAGAGAGGGATGAACACATCAAGGCAGCCCCCTTTCCCAGGATGACACGTCAAAGGTCTGAGTATTTGACCACAGCAGCATCAGTAGCTTTGGCAGAGGAGGTGGAAAGTAGTTAATGTCCCCATGAAAGAGGTAGAAAGTGAAAGTGGTGACTACCTAGCTACCCATATGTGCAGGTTGTAACTGAAGTAACCCCTTTCTCTCCTAAAGCATTTGAGTTGTTAAGGAGGGACCTCCATGTCTTGGGTGAGTGAGGCAGAGGTAAGAATATCAAAGAACACTAAAACAATACATTCCTTGATGTTTGTTTTGGGACCTGAGAAGGAACTGTGCTCAGAAAAGCCTAGGAGTACCCCTACTCAAGGATGCTTCCACCAGGACTATGGGTACCATGAAAACCTCATGAGTATATCCACAACTCTCTTCACTCTGCTGCCAGGACCTTGCGGTGCTCCTGAGTATACTTACTAATGTATGCTCTGGTAGACACAGAATGAATTCAGAAAACAGGCCAAGGTTCATGGGTAAGGGAGAAACAACAAACATGAGCTATAATGCCATCTTCTGGAAGACAAAAGAAAGATTTCTAACAGCCTGTTAGATGATAAAAACCAAAGAAGGTATCAAAAAACTAAGGAGTTATCTGTTACTTCAAATGCTAAATCCAAAGCACATACCTACAAACATTAAAAACACAAAACAAATATGGTATCAAAGAAAATGATAACTATCCAGCAAATGAAGTCAAAGTCACAGAATATTGTGATCTATCTGATAAGGAATTCAAAATAGCTATTATGAAGAAATTCAATGAAGTACAAGAAACCTCATAACACAACTGTACTCAGGAATAAAATTAATGAATAGGAGGAATTCTTTATGAAAGAGAGTGTAGTTATAAAAATAAAGAACCAAACAAATTTGCCATTTGATACTGAAATACATTCTTAAATATGGTTATGTTATGCATCATTTTAATGCACATTTTTTGCTTTAATCTTTGTTGATGATTCATTACTTCCTGTGTATTTTATATTTACTCTAGACTATGGAAATACTGTTAAACAAAAAGTAAATTTGAGTGATTTTCTTAGTAGAATCCAAAATGGTTTGTAAAGCAGTGGAGACAACTCTCAACATCAATAATACATTTGACCCAGGAACTGCTAACAAATGTACAGTGCAGTGGAGAGTCAAGAAGTTTTGCAAAGTTTTGAAGATGAGGAGTGTAGTGGCTGGCTACCATAAGTTGACAATGACCAATCAGAGCCACCATTGAAACTGATCCTCTTACAAACACACAAGAAGTTGCCAAAGGACTCAAAGTCAGGTTATCTATGTCTATTTGGCATTTGAAGCAAATTGGAAAGGTGAAAAAGCTCAATAAGTGGATACCTAATGAGCTGACTAGAAATCAAAATAACAACAAAAAAAGTCATTTTGAAGTGTTGCCTTCTCTTATTCTCTGCAACACTGAACCATTTCTTGATCTTATTGTAATGTCCAAGCAAAAGTGGACTTTATATGACAACTGGTGATGAGCAGCTCAGTGGGTGGACTGAGAAAAAGCTCCCCAAGCAAATTTCACCAAGGTCATGGTCACTGTTTATTGGGGTCCATAACTTGCACCAAAAGATGTCAATTCAGAAAACAGGCCAAGGTTCATGGGTAAGGAGAAACAACAAACATGAGCTATAATGCCATCTTCTGGAACAAGCCCTGTTAGATGATAAAAACCAAAGAAGGTATCAAAAAACTAAGGAGTTATCTGTTACTTCAAATGCTAAATCCAAAGCACATACCTACAAACATTAAAAACACAAAACAAATATGGTATCAAAGAAAATGATAACTATCCAGCAAATGAAGTCAAAGTCACAGAATATTGTGATCTATCTGATAAGGAATTCAAAATAGCTATTATGAAGAAATTCAATGAAGTACAAGAAACCTCATAACACAACTGTACTCAGGAATAAAATTAATGAATAGGAGGAATTCTTTATGAAAGAGAGTGTAGTTATAAAAATAAAGAACCAAACAAATTTGCCATTTGATACTGAAATACATTCTTAAATATGGTTATGTTATGCATCATTTTAATGCACATTTTTTGCTTTAATCTTTGTTGATGATTCATTACTTCCTGTGTATTTTATATTTACTCTAGACTATGGAAATACTGTTAAACAAAAAGTAAATTTGAGTGATTTTCTTAGTAGAATCCAAAATGGTTTGTAAAGCAGTGGAGACAACTCTCAACATCAATAATACATTTGACCCAGGAACTGCTAACAAATGTACAGTGCAGTGGAGAGTCAAGAAGTTTTGCAAAGTTTTGAAGATGAGGAGTGTAGTGGCTGGCTACCATAAGTTGACAATGACCAATCAGAGCCACCATTGAAACTGATCCTCTTACAAACACACAAGAAGTTGCCAAAGGACTCAAAGTCAGGTTATCTATGTCTATTTGGCATTTGAAGCAAATTGGAAAGGTGAAAAAGCTCAATAAGTGGATACCTAATGAGCTGACTAGAAATCAAAATAACAACAAAAAAAGTCATTTTGAAGTGTTGCCTTCTCTTATTCTCTGCAACACTGAACCATTTCTTGATCTTATTGTAATGTCCAAGCAAAAGTGGACTTTATATGACAACTGGTGATGAGCAGCTCAGTGGGTGGACTGAGAAGAAGCTCCAAAGCACTCCCCAAAGCCAAACTTGCACCAAAAGGTCATGGTCACTGTTTATTGGTCTGCTGCTGGTCTGATCCACTACAGCTTTCTGAATCATAGCAAAACCACTACATCCGAGACAGATGCTCAACAAATTGATGAGATGCACCAAAAACTGAAATACTTGCAGGCAGCATTGGTCAATAGAAATTCCCGATTCTTCTCAATGAGAACACCTGCCTGACTGCACATTGCACCATTAGCACTTCAAAAGTTGAATGAACTGGGCTACAAAATTTTGCCTCACCTTCTGTATATTCACCTGACCTCTCTACAATCAACTATCACTTCTTTAAGCATCTCAGCACCTATTTGCAGGGTAAAAACACTTATACAACCATCAGGATGCAGAAAATGCTTTCAAAGAGTCTATCGAATTCAGAAACAAGGAATTTTATGCTACTAGAATAAGCAAGTTTGCTTCTCATTGGCAACAGTGTGTAAATTGTGATGGTTCCCATTTTGATCAATAAAGATGCATTTCAGCCTAGGTATAATGATGCAAAAGTCAATGTCTGAAACCACAAATACTTTTGTACAAACTTAATAACACTGGAAGGACAGCTCGGTGCTCTGTGATGGCCTAGAGGGATGGGTTGGGAGAGGAAGAAGTGAGGTATAAGAGGGAGGGGAGATTATATATAGATATATATAGGTATATATATATATATATAGATATACAATTACATATATATCTATCTATATATAATTATGACTGACTCACATTGCTGTACTGTGGAGATCAACACAACACCATAAAGCAATTATCCTCTAATTTAAAAAATAAAATAATAAAGTAAAAAGGAAAAAAAAAAGAAAGAAATATCAGCTGATAACTTCCCAAATCTGAGAAAGAACAAGAAATACAATCCATGAAGCTACTACAACACTATTTTCTCAGTGCCCGAAGACCTTCTTTAAGACACATTATTTTTGTTTGCTTCCTTGTTTTTAATTTATTTTATTGAAGTATGTTGATTTATTATGTTGCTTTGGTTTCTTTTTTTCTTTTTAATTTATTTATTTATTTTTGTACATGTATGTTCCCAGATCAATCAGATGCATATCCCTTGACCCTCCCCCCACCCAGGTCCACCCCCCCATCCCTCCAGACCATTGCTCCAAGTGGTTGTAGGTACTCTTATTCCCCTAGCACAATGACAATAGCTATCTTTTCTACACATGACAGTATAAGTTCCCATGTTACTCCCTCCCATTGTTCGGTCTCCACAATGTCTTTATGTCTATTCTCTGTTTTTTCATGAGTTCACTGTGTGTGTTATCATGACCATCTTACTAGATCCCATATATATGAGTTAGTATACTATACTTGTCTTTCTCTTTTTGACTTACTTCACTTTTTAGGATAGGTTCTAGAGCCAGCCACCTCATTAGGACTGATTCTTCTGCATTTCTTTTAACAGCTGAGTAGTATTCCATTGTATATATGTACCAGAGCTTCTGGATCCATTCATTCGTCGATGGACATCTAGGTTGCTTCCATGTTCTGGCTATTGTATAGAGAGCTGCAATGAACATTGGGGTACAGGTGCCTCTTTCAGTTTTGATTTCATCAGGATATAGGCCTAATAGTGGGATTGCTGGGTCATAGGGTGCTTCTATTTTTAGTTTTTTAAGGAATCTCCATATTGTCTTCCATAGAGGTTGTATTAATTTACATTCCCACCAGCAATGCAAGAGGGTTCCCTTTTCTCCACACCCTCTCCAGCATTTGTTGTCTGTCGATTTGTTGATGATGGCCATTCTGACAGGTGTGAGGTGGTATCTCATTGTGGTTTTAATTTGCATTTCTCTGATAATAAGCGAGGTTGAGCATTGTTTCATGTATTTTTGGACCATTTGTATGTCCTCTTTGGAGAGGCATCTCTTTAGATCTTTTTCCCATTTTTTGATTGGGCTGCTCATTTTCCCTGTGCTGAGTTGTCTGAGTTGCTTGTAGATTTTGGAGATTAATTCTTTGTCTGTTGTTTCATTTGCTATGATTTTCTCCCACTCTGTGGGGTGTCTGTTGAACTTTTTTGTAATTTCTTTTGCTGTACAAAAGCTTTTAAGTTTCATGAGGTCCCATATGTTCATTTTTCTTTTCAGTTTAAATTTAGTTGGTGGGCAAAAGCTTGCTTTTTTCTTTTTAATTTATTTATTTATTTTTGTACATGTATGTTCCCAGATCAATCAGATGCATATCCCTTGACCCTCCCCCCACCCAGGTCCACCCCCCCATCCCTCCAGACCATTGCTCCAAGTGGTTGTAGGTACTCTTATTCCCCTAGCACAATGACAATAGCTATCTTTTCTACACATGACAGTATAAGTTCCCATGTTACTCCCTCCCATTGTTCGGTCTCCACAATGTCTTTATGTCTATTCTCTGTTTTTTCATGAGTTCACTGTGTGTGTTATCATGACCATCTTACTAGATCCCATATATATGAGTTAGTATACTATACTTGTCTTTCTCTTTTTGACTTACTTCACTTTTTAGGATAGGTTCTAGAGCCAGCCACCTCATTAGGACTGATTCTTCTGCATTTCTTTTAACAGCTGAGTAGTATTCCATTGTATATATGTACCAGAGCTTCTGGATCCATTCATTCGTCGATGGACATCTAGGTTGCTTCCATGTTCTGGCTATTGTATAGAGAGCTGCAATGAACATTGGGGTACAGGTGCCTCTTTCAGTTTTGATTTCATCAGGATATAGGCCTAATAGTGGGATTGCTGGGTCATAGGGTGCTTCTATTTTTAGTTTTTTAAGGAATCTCCATATTGTCTTCCATAGAGGTTGTATTAATTTACATTCCCACCAGCAATGCAAGAGGGTTCCCTTTTCTCCACACCCTCTCCAGCATTTGTTGTCTGTCGATTTGTTGATGATGGCCATTCTGACAGGTGTGAGGTGGTATCTCATTGTGGTTTTAATTTGCATTTCTCTGATAATAAGCGAGGTTGAGCATTGTTTCATGTATTTTTGGACCATTTGTATGTCCTCTTTGGAGAGGCATCTCTTTAGATCTTTTTCCCATTTTTTGATTGGGCTGCTCATTTTCCCTGTGCTGAGTTGTCTGAGTTGCTTGTAGATTTTGGAGATTAATTCTTTGTCTGTTGTTTCATTTGCTATGATTTTCGCCCACTCTGTGGGGTGTCTGTTGAACTTTTTTGTAATTTCTTTTGCTGTACAAAAGCTTTGAAGTTTCAAGAAGTCCCATATGTTCATTTTTCTTTTCAGTTCTACTATTTTAGTTGGTGGGTCAGAGAAGATCTTGCTTTGATTGATGTCCTTGAGGGTTTTGCCTATATTCTCCTCTAAGAGTTTGATGGTTTCTGGTCTTACATTGAGGTCTTTAATCCATTTTGAGTTGATCTTAGTGTATGGCGTCAGGGAATGTTCCAATTTCATTTTTTTGCATGTAGCTGTCCAATTCTCCCAGCACCACTTGTTAAAGAGGCTGCCTTTGTCCCATTTTATAGTTTCTCCTCCTTTATCAAAAATAAGGTACCCATAGGTGCGTGGGTTGATCTCTGCGTTCTCAATCTTGTTCCATTGGTCTATAGTTTTGTTTTTGTGCCAGTACCATACTGTCTTGATAACTGTTGCTTTGTACTAGAGTCTGAAGTTAGAGAGGCTGATCCCTCCAGCTCCGTTTTTCTTTCTCAGGATTGCTTTGGCTATTCGAGGTCTTTTGTGTTTCCATATGAACTGTGTGATCCTTTGGTCTAGTTCTGTGAAAAATGTCAATGGTAGTTGAATAGGTATTGCATTGAATCTGTAGATGATATTTGGAAGTATGGTCATTTTCACAATATTGATTCTTCCAATCCAGGAACATGGAATATCTCTCCATCTGTTTAAGTCTTCTTTAATGTCTCTCATGAGTGTCTTGTAATTTTCTGTGTACAATTCTTTTCTTTCTTTGGGTAGGTTAATTCCTAGATATTTGATTCTTTTGGTTGCAATGGTGAAGGGGATTGCCTCTTTGATTTCATTTTCTGATTTTTCATTGTTTGTGTATAGGAATGCCAGTGACTTCTGTGTGTTGACTTTATATCCTGCAACTTTGCTGAATTCATTGATTAGTTCTAGTAGCTTTGTAACCATGTCTTTGGGATTTTCTATGTATAATATCATGTCGTCTGCAAAAAGAGAGAGCTTGACTTCTTCCTTTCCAATCTGGATTCCTTTGATTTCTTTCTCTTGTCTTATTGCTGTTGCTAGGACTTCCAGGACTATGTTGAATAGCAGTGGTGAAAGTGGGCACCCCTGTCTTGTTCCTGATCTTAGAGGGAATGCTTTCAAGAAGTCCCATATGTTCATTTTTCTTTTCAGTTCTACTATTTTAGTTGGTGGGTCAGAGAAGATCTTGCTTTGATTGATGTCCTTGAGGGTTTTGCCTATATTCTCCTCTAAGAGTTTGATGGTTTCTGGTCTTACATTGAGGTCTTTAATCCATTTTGAGTTGATCTTAGTGTATGGCGTCAGGGAATGTTCCAATTTCATTTTTTTGCATGTAGCTGTCCAATTCTCCCAGCACCACTTGTTAAAGAGGCTGCCTTTGTCCCATTTTATAGTTTCTCCTCCTTTATCAAAAATAAGGTACCCATAGGTGCGTGGGTTGATCTCTGCGTTCTCAATCTTGTTCCATTGGTCTATAGTTTTGTTTTTGTGCCAGTACCATACTGTCTTGATAACTGTTGCTTTGTACTAGAGTCTGAAGTTAGAGAGGCTGATCCCTCCAGCTCCGTTTTTCTTTCTCAGGATTGCTTTGGCTATTCGAGGTCTTTTGTGTTTCCATATGAACTGTGTGATCCTTTGGTCTAGTTCTGTGAAAAATGTCAATGGTAGTTGAATAGGTATTGCATTGAATCTGTAGATGATATTTGGAAGTATGGTCATTTTCACAATATTGATTCTTCCAATCCAGGAACATGGAATATCTCTCCATCTGTTTAAGTCTTCTTTAATGTCTCTCATGAGTGTCTTGTAATTTTCTGTGTACAATTCTTTTCTTTCTTTGGGTAGGTTAATTCCTAGATATTTGATTCTTTTGGTTGCAATGGTGAAGGGGATTGCCTCTTTGATTTCATTTTCTGATTTTTCATTGTTTGTGTATAGGAATGCCAGTGACTTCTGTGTGTTGACTTTATATCCTGCAACTTTGCTGAATTCATTGATTAGTTCTAGTAGCTTTGTAACCATGTCTTTGGGATTTTCTATGTATAATATCATGTCGTCTGCAAAAAGAGAGAGCTTGACTTCTTCCTTTCCAATCTGGATTCCTTTGATTTCTTTCTCTTGTCTTATTGCTGTTGCTAGGACTTCCAGGACTATGTTGAATAGCAGTGGTGAAAGTGAGCACCCCTGTCTTGTTCCTGATCTTAGAGGGAATGCTTTCAGTTTTTCACCATTAACAATAATGTTCGCTGTAGGTTTCTCATATATGGCTTTTATTATGTTGAGATAGGTTCCTTCTATGCCCATTTTCTGAAGAGTTTTTATCATAAATGGATGTTGTACTTTGTCGAAGGCTTTTTCTGCATCTATTGAGATGATCATGTGATTTTTGTCTCTCAGTTTGTTGATATGGTGTATCACGTTGATTGATTTGCGGATGTTGAAGAAGCCTTGCATGCCTGGGATGAACCCAACTTGATCGTGATGTATGAGTTTTTTGACATGTCGTTGAATTCTGTTTGCTAGGATTTTGTTGAGGATCTTGGCATCTAAGTTCATCAGTGAAATTGGCCTATAGTTTTCCTTTTTTGTGTTGTCTTTGCCTGGTTTGGGTATCAGGGTGATGGTGGCCTCGTAGAATGTGTTTGGGAGTTTCCCTTCCTGTGCAATTTTTTGAAAGAGTTTTAGAAGGACAGGCATTAGCTCTTCTTTAAATGTTTGGTAGAATTCGGCTGTGAAGCCATCTGGTACTGGGCTTTTATTTTTGGGTAGATTTTTAATCACAAAGTTGATTTCTGAGCTTGTGATTGGGTTGTTCAAAGTTTCTGTTTCTTCCTGGCTCAGTCTTGGGAGATTAATCCTGTCCAAGAAACTGTCCATTTCTTCCAAGTTGTCCAGTTTGTTGCCATAGAGTTGCTCATAATAGTCTCTTAGAATCCTTTGGATTTCTGCATTATCTGTTGTAATCTCTCCTTTTTCGTTTTTGATTTTGTTGATCTGGTTCTTCTCTCTCTTTTTCTTAATGAGTCTGGCCAGTGGCTTGTCGATTTTGTTTACCTTTTCAAAGAACCAAATTTTGTTTTATTTATCTTTACTATTGTTTCTTTTGTTTCTTTCTCATTTATTTCTGCTCTGATCTTTATGATTTCTCTTCTTCTGCTGGCTCTGGGATGTTTTTGTTCTTCTTTCTCCAACTGTTTTAAGCGGAGGGTTAGGTCATCTGCTTCATATTTTCCTAGTTTCTTGAGGTGGGATTGTATTGCTATAAATTTCCCTCTTAGAACTGCTTTTGCTGTATCCCATAGGTTTTGCACTGTCGTGTATTCATTGTCATTTTCTTCTAGGAATTGTTTAATTTCTCCTTTGGTTTCCTCAATGATCAGTTGGTTTTTTAGGTATGTATTGTTTAATCTCCATGTGTTTCTGTTTTTAGGGGTTTTTTTCTGGTAGTTGATCTCCAGTCTCATTGCATTGTGGTCCGAGAAGATGGTTGATATAATTTCGGTTTTCTTGAACTGACTGAGGTTAGATTTGTGGCCCAAGATGTGGTCTATCCTGGAGAATGTTCCGTGAGCGCTTGAGAAGAAAGTGTATTCTTCTGCTTTTGGATGGAACGTCCTAAAGATATCGATGAGGTCCATCTTTTCCAGTGTGGCATTTAAGGCTTGTGTTTCTTTATTAATTTTCTGTTTTGTTGATCTGTCCATTGGTGTGAGAGGAGTGTTAAAGTCTCCTACTATTATTGTGTTATTGTTGATTTCTTCTTTTATGTCTGAAAGTATCTGTCTTATGTATTGAGGTGCCCCTGTGTTGGGTGCGTAGATATTCATGACTGTTATGTCTTCCTCTTGGATAGATCCCTTAATCATGATGTAGTGACCTGCCTTGTCTCTTAGAATCTTCTTTACTTTAAAGTCTATTTTGTCTGATATAAGGATTGCTACTCCAGCTTTCTTTTGATTTCCATTTGCATGGAATATCTTTTCCAGCCTTTCACTTTCAGTCTATGAGTGTCTCTAGGTCTGAAGTGGGTCTCTTGTAAACAGCATATATATGGGTCTTGCTTCTGGATCCATTCAGCCAGCCTGTGTCGTTTGGTTGGAGCATTTAGTCCATTTACATTCAAAGTAATTATTGATACGAATGTTCCTATTGTCATCTTCTTAGAAATTTGGGGTTTGATTTGTAAGGCTTCTCCTACTCTTGTATTTATTGGCTATATCAGGTCCTTTAACACTTGTTGTAGGGCTGGTTTTGTGGTACAGAATTCTTTTAGTTTTTGCTTGTCTGTGAAGCTTTTGACTTCACCATCGATTTTGAATGAGATTCTTGCTGGTTAGAGAATTCGTGGTTGCAGGTTATTCTCTTTTAGCCGTTTAAATGTATCTTGCCATTCTCTTCTGGCCTGTAGGGTTTCTGTTGAGAGATCCGCAGTTAAACGTATGGGGTTTCCTTTATATGTTATTTGTTGTTTGCTCCTAGCTGCTTTTAGTAATCTGTCTTTATATTTAGTCTGCGTTAGTTTGATTAGTATGTGACTTGGTGTTTCTTCTGGGGTTTTTCCTGTATGGAACTCTTTGTGCTTCCTGGACTTGGCTGACTATCTCCTTTCCCATGCTGGGGAAGTTTTCAACTATAACCTCTTCAAGAATTTTTTCATAGTCTTTCTTCTCTTCTTCTTCTTCTGGAACTCCTATAATTCTAATGTTGGTGCGTTTGATATTGTCCCATAGGTCTCTGAGGCTATCCTCAGTTCTTTTAATTCTTTGGGCTTTGTTCTGTTCTTCAGCACTTATTTCCACCATTCTGTCTTCCAGCTCACTTATCCGTTCTTCAGCCTCTGATACTCTACTGTTGAGACCTTCTATAGTATTTTTGAGTTCAGCAATTGAGTTGGTGGTCTCTATTTGCTTATTTTTCATTTCCTGCATGTCTTTTCTCAATGCACTAATTTCCTCTAATATTCTGTTTTGAGTGTTTTGCATCCTCATTAGTATAGTTTTTCTGAATTCTCTTTCAGATAGCTTGTCTATCTCCTCCTCTGTCATTTGAAGCTGTGTTTCTCTAGCTTGGTCCTTCATTTGTACAGTGTTTCTCTGACGTTTCATTATTAGGTTAATTTTTGTTTCTTTGTGTGTGTCTGTGTGTATGGAGTTCTTATTCCCACCAGGCTTCTTGGTTGAATTCTCCCTTCCTTTGGGTTTTTGTCCTTGTAGAAGGGTTCAGTGGCTTGTGTCTTGGGTGGTGATAGACCTTGTTTACAGGTGAATAATCTGTAGTGTTGTATGTTCTTTGATAATCAGTGTGGGGTCTTGGAATCCGGGCTTCCGCTTCGAGGATCCTTGGTTTGTTGGAGCATTTAGTCCATTTACATTCAAAGTAATTATTGATACGAATGTTCCTATTGTCATCTTCTTAGAAATTTGGGGTTTGATTTGTAAGGCTTCTCCTACTCTTGTATTTATTGGCTATATCAGGTCCTTTAACACTTGTTGTAGGGCTGGTTTTGTGGTACAGAATTCTTTTAGTTTTTGCTTGTCTGTGAAGCTTTTGACTTCACCATCGATTTTGAATGAGATTCTTGCTGGTTAGAGAATTCGTGGTTGCAGGTTATTCTCTTTTAGCCGTTTAAATGTATCTTGCCATTCTCTTCTGGCCTGTAGGGTTTCTGTTGAGAGATCCGCAGTTAAACGTATGGGGTTTCCTTTATATGTTATTTGTTGTTTGCTCCTAGCTGCTTTTAGTAATCTGTCTTTATATTTAGTCTGCGTTAGTTTGATTAGTATGTGACTTGGTGTTTCTTCTGGGGTTTTTCCTGTATGGAACTCTTTGTGCTTCCTGGACTTGGCTGACTATCTCCTTTCCCATGCTGGGGAAGTTTTCAACTATAACCTCTTCAAGAATTTTTTCATAGTCTTTCTTCTCTTCTTCTTCTTCTGGAACTCCTATAATTCTAATGTTGGTGCGTTTGATATTGTCCCATAGGTCTCTGAGGCTATCCTCAGTTCTTTTAATTCTTTGGGCTTTGTTCTGTTCTTCAGCACTTATTTCCACCATTCTGTCTTCCAGCTCACTTATCCGTTCTTCAGCCTCTGATACTCTACTGTTGAGACCTTCTATAGTATTTTTGAGTTCAGCAATTGAGTTGGTGGTCTCTATTTGCTTATTTTTCATTTCCTGCATGTCTTTTCTCAATGCACTAATTTCCTCTAATATTCTGTTTTTGGTGTTTTGCATCCTCATTAGTATAGTTTTTCTGAATTCTCTTTCAGATAGCTTGTCTATCTCCTCCTCTGTCATTTGAAGCTGTGTTTCTCTAGCTTGGTCCTTCATTTGTACAGTGTTTCTCTGACGTTTCATTATTAGGTTAATTTTTGTTTCTTTGTGTGTGTCTGTGTGTATGGAGTTCTTATTCCCACCAGGCTTCTTGGTTGAATTCTCCCTTCCTTTGGGTTTTTGTCCTTGTAGAAGGGTTCAGTGGCTTGTGTCTTGGGTGGTGATAGACCTTGTTTACAGGTGAATAATCTGTAGTGTTGTATGTTCTTTGATAATCAGTGTGGGGTCTTGGAATCCGGGCTTCCGCTTCGAGGATCCTTGGTTTGATGATTGGTCAGGGAGTGTAGGCTCTATGTCTGGTTTGCTATGGTGTTCTGTGATACTAGTTCACACACTAGCATCTGAGGAACAAGAGGTGCATCCCTGATGGGTGACAGTCATAAAAGCATGCAGATGTTTTCTAACATAATCATAAGATACACATACATATACAGCAATCCCCACAACTGAGCAGTTTTACAGAGATAAGGCGCAGGAAATCTTTCTAGCAACTCATGCAATCACAGATGATACTTGCCCGTTAAGCTTTGAATTAATTAAAATAGTGCCTGAATAATAGATCTAGCACAAGGTCCTGGCTTGGATAATTACAATGAAAGCAATTTTAAATTAGGACATGTGCTCGGGGTGACAAGGAGGAGAGTCTATAAGTAATAAAAAGGAAAAGATTTGTCTTGGAAGTATTTTATAGGATTAGGTAGCAAAGATTAGTGTGTGTACTGTTTAGTGCATTTGGAAGTGAATAGTGCAGACAGAAAGATAGGAAATAATTTGTCTAGAGGATATTGATAGCTAGGAAGATGTTTTACATTTAGAACATAGAGAAAGAAAGCAGTGGGAAAGAGGAAAGAGAAAAGAGAATTAGAGGTTTTCAAGAATTAAAATTAAAGTTAAAAAAATATAATAAAAGTCAAAAGAAGGTTAAAAATTACAAAGAGCAAAAAAAAAAAAGAAAAAAAAATTAATGAGACCGAAAAACAAAGAAAAAACACATAGAATAAATCAAACAAATGAAAACTACAAAAAAAAAAAAACATAAAAAAACCCCAATAAACAAAGAAACTAATAAACCCCAAACCAATCAATTGAATAAGCAAAATAGTCCACCACAAACAAGCAGAAAAAAATGAAAAAAGAAAAAAAGAAAAAAAAAAAAAGTTACATACTGTCCTTGGTTTTTATCTTCATATCTGCCTGTTGGAAACCAATCTGCTCTTGATGGTGGTGTCTTGATGGCGTGGTCTTTCTCTTACAGTGCCGGTTGCTGTGGTTTCTGTTTTTGTGTTCAGCAAAATGAGGGCTTTGCTGCCATACTGGGTGCTGGCCAGGACGGTGGGCTGATCCCAGTCAGTCGGGCGGAGGCCGTGGCGCGCGCAGTCCCGTGTTGGAGGGGGGCGCCCCGGCTCGACCGCGCGCCCGCCTGTAGTCTCCAATTCCTGCTCTTTCCCCGGCTTCCTCCGCTGCTGCTGCAGCTCTAGGGGAGCGCGGGCTCCTCCACCACCGGTTATGTGTCTAAGTACCAAAGGCAGACGCGAGCTTTCCCGTCCAACTCGTGCCCAGTCCCTGGTCAGCAACCCGTGGACGACTTCCTCTCTCCGTTCAGCAAGCCCTCCAGTTGGAGTGGCTGAACTCCGCCTCGCGGCGCCGCGGGCCCCGCGGCGCCGCGGCTCGGCGCCCGCTCGCGGCGTCCGCGGCTCCTCGCGGCGTCCGCGGCTCCTCGCGGCGGGCGGGTTGCGAGCGGGTTCCGGCGGCTCCTCGCAGCGGGCGGGTTCCGGCGGCTCCTCGCGGCGGGCGGGTTCCGGCGGCTCCTCGCGGCGTTGCTTTGGTTTCTGATCTACAACGAAGTTCTTTGAATGTGAATTGGCTCAGCCACTATGGAAAACGTTTTCGTTAGAGGTTCTAACAAAAGCAAAAAATGTGCTACCATTTGATCCACCATTCCTAATTCTGGACATACAACCAAACATTCAAAAACTCTAATTTGAAAAAATCTATATACCGCAATGTTCGTAGCAACATTATTTACAATAGTGAAGGCATGAATACAGTCCAAGTACCCATGAACATATGATTGATTTAATAAGATAAGGTGTCACTGTGGAATAATATTCAGCCATAAAAAGATTGGAAAGTTGCCATTTGCAGCAACATGAATGGACCTAGAAAATATCATACTAAGTGAAAGTCAGAAAGAGAAAAAAAAATATGATATCACTTATATGTGGAGCCTAAAATATAATATAAATGAGTCTATAAACAAAACAGAAACTCACTCAAAGATATTAAAAAAAAGAAAGAAAAGCTTATGGTTACCAGCATGGAAAGAGGGGAGAAATAAATTAGCAGTAGGAAATTAAAAGATGCAAGCTACTAGACATAAAATAGATATGTGAAAAGAATTCACTGTATAACACAGGAATCTATATTCAATATTTTATAATAATCTATATAAAAATAACCAAAAACACGTATATAATATATAATATGTAATACATATATGTACACATATATCACTATACATATATGCCATATATATATATATATATATACACACACACACACACATATAGTGATGGACAGAGAAGCCTGATGTACTGCAGTTCATGGGGTTTTACAGACTTGCATACAACTGAGAAACTTAAAAACAACCACAGTATTGTACAAGGAAGCCAAGAACACTCAATGGAGGCAAGATAGTCTCTTCAACAAATGGTACTTGCAAAACTGGATAAACAAATACAGAAAAATGAAATCAGACTCCTAATTTACACTCATCACAAAAGTTAACTTGAAATGGATTAAGTAGAATTGGATCTTTCCGACCCAGGGATCAAATCAAGGACTTCTGCATTGTAGGTGGATTCTTTACCATCTAAGCCACCAGAGAAGCCCAAGAATACTGGAGTAGGTAACCTAACCTTTTTCCAGGGGATATTTCCATCCCAGGAATTGAACCAGACTCTTCTGCATTGCAGGTCGATTCTTTACCATCTGAACTACCAAGGAAGCTGGAATAGCTCAGTCAGTGGAGCATCAGACTTCTAGTCTGTGGGTCCAGGTTTCAAGTCAGTGTTGGGGTATTTGCTTTGGGCTTCCCTCATAACACAGTTGGGTAAGAATCTGTTGAGGTGGGAATATAAAATGATTAAATTAAAATTGGTGGGAACCTAAATATTGGTGAAAATTTAAATTGGTTCATCTACTATAGAAAGCAATGTGGAGGTTCTTCAAAAAATTTAAAAAAATATCTAACATATGATTCTGTAGTTCCACTTCTTGGTATATAAACAAAGGAAATGAAAATAAGATACTAAAAAGATACATTCACTCCCACATTTACTGTAGAATTAGTCACTCAAAGATATTAAAAAAAAGAAAGAAAAGCTTATGGTTACCAGCATGGAAAGAGGGGAGAAATAAATTAGCAGTAGGAAATTAAAAGATGCAAGCTACTAGACATAAAATAGATATGTGAAAAGAATTCACTGTATAACACAGGAATCTATATTCAATATTTTATAATAATCTATATAAAAATAACCAAAAACACGTATATAATATATAATATGTAATACATATATGTACACATATATCACTATACATATATGCCATATATATATATATATATATACACACACACACACACATATAGTGATGGACAGAGAAGCCTGATGTACTGCAGTTCATGGGGTTTTACAGACTTGCATACAACTGAGAAACTTAAAAACAACCACAGTATTGTACAAGGAAGCCAAGAACACTCAATGGAGGCAAGATAGTCTCTTCAACAAATGGTACTTGCAAAACTGGATAAACAAATACAGAAAAATGAAATCAGACTCCTAATTTACACTCATCACAAAAGTTAACTTGAAATGGATTAAGTAGAATTGGATCTTTCCGACCCAGGGATCAAATCAAGGACTTCTGCATTGTAGGTGGATTCTTTACCATCTAAGCCACCAGAGAAGCCCAAGAATACTGGAGTAGGTAACCTAACCTTTTTCCAGGGGATATTTCCATCCCAGGAATTGAACCAGACTCTTCTGCATTGCAGGTCGATTCTTTACCATCTGAACTACCAAGGAAGCTGGAATAGCTCAGTCAGTGGAGCATCAGACTTCTAGTCTGTGGGTCCAGGTTTCAAGTCAGTGTTGGGGTATTTGCTTTGGGCTTCCCTCATAACACAGTTGGGTAAGAATCTGTTGAGGTGGGAATATAAAATGATTAAATTAAAATTGGTGGGAACCTAAATATTGGTGAAAATTTAAATTGGTTCATCTACTATAGAAAGCAATGTGGAGGTTCTTCAAAAAATTTAAAAAAATATCTAACATATGATTCTGTAGTTCCACTTCTTGGTATATAAACAAAGGAAATGAAAATAAGATACTAAAAAGATACATTCACTCCCACATTTACTGTAGAATTAGTCACAATAGCCAATATATGGAAATAATCTAGGTTCCCATCAGTGAATGAACAGATAAAGAAAATGTAAGATTAGATAAGTAGATAGAGATATAATATATAAGAATAATCTATATAGAATATATATATATATATATACACACACACACACTACAAAGCAGCAGTCATCAAGACAATATGGTACTGACGTAAAAACAGATATATAGACCACTGGAACAATATAGAGGGCCCAGAGAGATATACCCATGCACTTACGGGTACCTTATTTTTGACAGTGAAGGCAAGGATATACAGTGTTGCAAAGACAGTCTCTTCAGTAAGTGATGCTAGGAAAACTATGTGTAACAGAGTGAAATTAGAACACTTTCTAACACCATGAACAAATATAAACTCAAAATGGATTAAAGATCTAAATATAAGACCATAAACTATAAATCTCTTAGAGAAAAACATAGTAGAGCATTCAATGACATTAAAAAAACAAGATCCTCTATGACCCACTTCTTATAGTAATGGAAATAAAAACAAAATGATCAAGTTGAACCTAACTAAACTTAAAGCTTTTGTACAGAAAAGGAAACTAGAAACAAGGTGAAAAGACAACCCTCAGAATGGGAGAAAATAATAGCAAATGAAACAACTGACAAAAGATTACTATAAAGAAGCAATTTCCAATTATACAATCTTCTCATGCAACTTAACACCAAATAAACAACCCAATCAAAAAGTGGGGAAAAGACCTAAACAGACATCTCTCCAAAGAAGGCATACAGATGACCAACAAACACAAAAAAAGTTGCTCAACATAGCTCATTATTAGAGAAATGCAAACGAAAACTACAATGAGATATCACCTCACACCAGTCATAATGGCCATCATTAAAAAGATTACAAGGAATAAATGCTGGAGAGAGTGTGGAGGACAGGGAATACTATTGCACTGTTGGTGGGAATGTAAATTGATACAGCCACTATGGAAAATAGTATGGAGGTTCTTCAAAAAATTTAAAAAAATATCTAACATATGATTCTGTAGTTCCACTTCTTGGTATATAAACAAAGGAAATGAAAATAAGATACTAAAAAGATACATTCACTCCCACATTTACTGTAGAATTAGTCACAATAGCCAATATATGGAAATAATCTAGGTTCCCATCAGTGAATGAACAGATAAAGAAAATGTAAGATTAGATAAGTAGATAGAGATATAATATATAAGAATAATCTATATAGAATATATATATATATATATACACACACACACACTACAAAGCAGCAGTCATCAAGACAATATGGTACTGACGTAAAAACAGATATATAGACCACTGGAACAATATAGAGGGCCCAGAGAGATATACCCATGCACTTACGGGTACCTTATTTTTGACAGTGAAGGCAAGGATATACAGTGTTGCAAAGACAGTCTCTTCAGTAAGTGATGCTAGGAAAACTATGTGTAACAGAGTGAAATTAGAACACTTTCTAACACCATGAACAAATATAAACTCAAAATGGATTAAAGATCTAAATATAAGACCATAAACTATAAATCTCTTAGAGAAAAACATAGTAGAGCATTCAATGACATTAAAAAAACAAGATCCTCTATGACCCACTTCTTATAGTAATGGAAATAAAAACAAAATGATCAAGTTGAACCTAACTAAACTTAAAGCTTTTGTACAGAAAAGGAAACTAGAAACAAGGTGAAAAGACAACCCTCAGAATGGGAGAAAATAATAGCAAATGAAACAACTGACAAAAGATTACTATAAAGAAGCAATTTCCAATTATACAATCTTCTCATGCAACTTAACACCAAATAAACAACCCAATCAAAAAGTGGGGAAAAGACCTAAACAGACATCTCTCCAAAGAAGGCATACAGATGACCAACAAACACAAAAAAAGTTGCTCAACATAGCTCATTATTAGAGAAATGCAAACGAAAACTACAATGAGATATCACCTCACACCAGTCATAATGGCCATCATTAAAAAGATTACAAGGAATAAATGCTGGAGAGAGTGTGGAGGACAGGGAATACTATTGCACTGTTGGTGGGAATGTAAATTGATACAGCCACTATGGAAAACAGTATGGAGATTCCTTACAAAAGAAGGAACAAAAACCACCATATGATACAGTAATCCCACTACTAGGCATATGCCCTGAGGCAACCAAAATTGAAAAAGACCCATGTACTCATTGTTCATTGTAGCACCGTTTACAATAACTAGAACCTAGATATCCATCAACTGATGAATGGATAAACAAACTGTGGTACATACATACAATGAAATATTACTCAGCCCTAAAAAGGAATGCATTTGAATCAGTTCTAATGAGGTGGATGAACCTAGAGCCTATTATACAGTGAAATAAGTCAGAAAGAGAAAGATAAGTATCATATACTATTTCTTATATATGGAATGTAGAAACATTGTACTGATGAATTTATTTATAGGCAGCAATGGAGAAATAGACATAGAAAACAGATTGATGTACAAGTTATGGTTGGTGAGGGAAGAGAGGGTGAGATGTACAGAGAGAAACATGGAAACTTACAGTACCGTATGTAAAATAGATAGCCAATTGGAATTTGCTATAAGACACAGGGAACTCAAAAGGATCTCTGTAACCACCTGGAGGGATGGGATGGGGAGGGAAATGGGAAGGAAGTTCAAGAAGGAGGGGACATATGCGTACCTATAGCTGATTCCTGTTGATGTTTGGCAGAAAACAACAAAACTCTGTAAAGTAATTATCCTTCAATTAAAAAGCACACTAATTAAAAAAACAATAATTATATACTATGATCAAGATGCTAATTACCTGTACAATGACAATTATATAAACACATTAAACTTTTCAAAAAATTTCCAATACTTCACAAAATTAATCATTGAATGTTTTCAATATCATTATAGAGATGATCAACTACCAGATCAATAAAAATTATCCAATATGCAGAAAAGAGAGAAAGAAATTTAAAGCAAATACAGGTTCAGAAGCCTATGGAAAAAAATCAGAAGTTATAACATACTTAGGTTGCTGGAGTCCCAGAAGGAGAGGAAAAACATACCTGTAAGAAAAAAATATGAAGAAGCTATTTCCAAAATTTGACTAAATTTGGCAAAAGATAAAAAGCTCTAAATTCACAAGTGCACATACATTAAATTGTAAACTTTAAATATGTGCAATATTTTCTTTGAATAATACTTAAATAAGACTTTTCAAAAGACCTGTCAATATTAAAATTTACAGTTTTACACATGGATTACCTCACTGTGAAAATAAATATTAACATTATTATTCATTAGAGTAAGTCAATTAAAATCATAATGAAGCACAAATATACAACTACTAGAAAGTGAAAGATTTTTTTTAAAAGCAGTAATACTATGTGCTAAGAAGGAAGAGCAACTAGAACTAAATTGCTAGAGCCACTTGAGGAAGTAGTTGTTTCTTATATTGTTGGAGATGAACAAAAGGCTTGAATATAAAGTGGCAACAGAAAATAATTTTTTAAAAGAACTTTTGCATCCCAATTATGTAGGTAATTGCAAGATTTATAGATCCACACATCAGAAAAAATTAAATTTTAGTGTATCAATTTTAAAATAAAATAATAATTTTAAATGTAAAATTAATAGGTGTTACCACAGGCAAATCTTGTGACCATCCTTAATATTTGCCTAAAAATATTCCTAGCAATGTTTCCTGAACAAATCTGCACACATTTTAAGATCTTCATAAAAATGGTGTATTGTCCCAGTGAACCCAATGGGTTATCTTTCATCAGAGAGCTGTTCTGGGGGTGAAAAGATGGAAAGAATTTCATCTCAGGTTATTGGGCAGACCTTGTTTCAGTTTAATGAGCTGTGTTTTGATTGATAGTGTTTTCAATGGAGGCTATTATACCTATAAATGATCATGGACTATAAGACATTTACACCTTAGCAGGTAAAATGCCTGGATCTGAAGTCAGAAGCTCCATACATTCAAGTGTTAGCTCAGCTAATGCCTTAGCCATGTGACCTTGAGGAAGTTATTTAACTTCTTCAAGCTTGAGTTTCCTTGCACATACCATGGAAATCAACAATGCCTGTCTCAGATGGTGCCATTGTTTTTGTTCCATGGTAAATAACAAATAGCAATAAAAATGTTATGTTGTGATTTATAATGATGGTGATGATGAAGATTTATAAGTTGAGAATTTGACAGTTTCTGTTTATCAGACATATGGTTTGGAAAATCTGTGTGCTGGTTCTTAACACTGACCTCTTCTCAAGAAACAACCTTAAGCAGTTGTTTCTATGTAAGATTCTCATGCCATGTGATATGGGACTCTGATATTCTGGCCACAAGTAACTGAATCAGGAATCTACACAAAATCCAAAAATAATTTAAAACAAGATGTCTTAACCTATTTGGGAATTTTTTTTCCTTGTGAGATAAATATACATTAATTATACTTTTCCAAGTATTTTAGGGAGTCTGTGGACCTCTCAAATTTATCCTTGGGCCTCAAGATCCCTCTAATCCAAAAGCTGTTTGATATATACTAACACACACAAGAAAAACAGAAATATAGATCAATGGAAAAGGATAGAAAGTTCAGATATAAAACCATGCACTTATGGTCACCTAACCTATGACAAAAGAGGCAAGAATATATAATGGAGAAATGGCACCCCATTCAATAAGTGGTGCTGGGTAAACTGCACAACTACATGTAAATGAATGAAATTATAATACTCCCTAACACTATACACAAAAATAAACTCAAAACCTAAATGTAAGAATGGATACTATAAAACTCTAAGAGGAAAACTTAGGCAGAACACTCTTTGACCTAAACTGCAGTAAGATTTTGTTTTCATACACCATCTTGAATAATGAAAATAAAACAAGGGACTTAATTAAACTTAAAAGCTTTTGCATAGCAAAGGAAACCATACCAAAAGTACAGGAGAAAAAATTTTCAGACAAAGATACTGACAAGGGATTAATGTCAAAAATATACAAACAGTTTGTGCAGCAAAATATATTTTAAAAACCCAGTCAAAAAAATGAACATCTAAATAGACCCTTTCTCCAAAGAAGATATATAGATGATTAAAAAGCACATGAAAATATGCTGAACATCATTAATAATTAAAGAAATGCAAATCAGAACCACAATGAAGTATCACCTCACTCCTATCATCAAAAAGTCTGCAAACAACAAATGTTGGACAGGGCATGGAGAAAAGGCAACAATCCTACACTGTTTGAGGACAACTGCTTTAGTCACTGTAGTTTGGGGGTTCCTAAAGAAAGCTAAAAATAAAAATATGATTCAGTAATCCCATTCCTGGGCGTATATCTGGAGAAAATCATTGTTTGAAAAAATACATGCACTCCAATGTTGATTGCACTGTTTACAATGCCAGGACATCAAAGCAACCTAAATGTCCATAAAAAGAGGAAAAAATAAAGAAGAAATGATACATATATACAATAGAATATTAGCCATTATTGCCAATTTGTTCCAAATTGGGAAAGGAGCATGCCAAGACTGTATATTGTCACTCTACTTATTCAACTTATACGCAGAGTACATTATGCAAAATGCCAGTCTGGATGAAGATCAAGCTGGAATCAAGATTGCTGGGAGAAATATCAATAACCTCAGGTATGCAGGTGACACCACTCTTATGGCAGAATGCAAAGAGGAACTACAAAGCCTCCTGATGATGGTTTAAAGAGGAGAGTTAAAAAGGCGGCCTAAAACTCAACATTCCAAAAACTAAGATCATGGAATCTGGTCCCATCTCTTCATGGCAAATAGATGGGGAAACAATAAAAACAGTGACAGACTTTATTTTCTTGGGCTCCAAAATTATTGTAGATGGTGACTGCAGCCATGAAATTAAAAGATGCTTGTTCCTTGGAAGAAAAGCTATGACAAATTTAGACAGTGTATTAAAAAGCAGAGACATCACTTTACTGACAAAGTGACATATAGTCAAAGCTATGTTTTTCCCAGTGGTCATGTATGGATGTGAGAGTTGGGTCATAGGGAAGGCTGAGTGATGAAATTGCTGTTTTTGAACTGTGGTGTTGAAGAAGGTTCTTGA
The DNA here is from genome assembly GCA_022376925.1 of Tragulus kanchil. Lineage (NCBI taxonomy): Eukaryota > Metazoa > Chordata > Mammalia > Artiodactyla > Tragulidae > Tragulus > Tragulus kanchil. The sequence goes on along the minus strand of JAIOJX010000001.1, from coordinate 73,067,824 downwards.
GAGTCCCTTGGACTGCAAGAAGATCAAATCAGTCAGTCTTAAAGGAAATCAGTCATGAATATCCATTGGGAGGACTGATTTTTTTGAAGCTGAAGCTACAATGCTTTGATCGTCTGATGCAAAGAGACACCTCATTGGAAAAGACCCTGAAAAGAAGAAGGGCTAAAAATGGAACATCATTAATAATTAAAGAAATGCAAATCAGAACCACAATGAAGTATCACCTCACTCCTATCATCAAAAAGTCTGCAAACAACAAATGTTGGACAGGGCATGGAGAAAAGGCAACAATCCTACACTGTTTGAGGACAACTGCTTTAGTCACTGTAGTTTAGGGGTTCCTAAAGAAAGCTAAAAATAAAAATATGATTCAGTAATCCCATTCCTGGGCGTATATCTGGAGAAAATCATTGTTTGAAAAAATACATGCACTCCAATGTTGATTGCACTGTTTACAATGCCAGGACATCAAAGCAACCTAAATGTCCATAAAAAGAGGAAAAAATAAAGAAGAAATGATACATATATACAATAGAATATTAGCCATTATTGCCAATTTGTTCCAAATTGGGAAAGGAGCATGCCAAGACTGTATATTGTCACTCTACTTATTCAACTTATACGCAGAGTACATTATGCAAAATGCCAGTCTGGATGAAGATCAAGCTGGAATCAAGATTGCTGGGAGAAATATCAATAACCTCAGGTATGCAGGTGACACCACTCTTATGGCAGAATGCAAAGAGGAACTACAAAGCCTCCTGATGATGGTTTAAAGAGGAGAGTTAAAAAGGCGGCCTAAAACTCAACATTCCAAAAACTAAGATCATGGAATCTGGTCCCATCTCTTCATGGCAAATAGATGGGGAAACAATAAAAACAGTGACAGACTTTATTTTCTTGGGCTCCAAAATTATTGTAGATGGTGACTGCAGCCATGAAATTAAAAGATGCTTGTTCCTTGGAAGAAAAGCTATGACAAATTTAGACAGTGTATTAAAAAGCAGAGACATCACTTTACTGACAAAGTGACATATAGTCAAAGCTATGTTTTTCCCAGTGGTCATGTATGGATGTGAGAGTTGGGTCATAGGGAAGGCTGAGTGATGAAATTGCTGTTTTTGAACTGTGGTGTTGAAGAAGGTTCTTGAGAGTCCCTTGGACTGCAAGAAGATCAAATCAGTCAGTCTTAAAGGAAATCAGTCATGAATATCCATTGGGAGGACTGATTTTTTTGAAGCTGAAGCTACAATGCTTTGATCGTCTGATGCAAAGAGACACCTCATTGGAAAAGACCCTGATGTTGGGGAAAATAGAAGGCAGAAGGAGAAGGGGACAACAGAGGATGAGATGGTTGCATGGTTTCACCAACTCACTGAACTGAGTTTGAGCAAGCTCTGGGAGATGGTGAAAGACAGGCAAGCTAGCATGCCACAGTCCGTGGGGTTGCAAAGAATAGGACATGACTCAGCGACTGAACTAAACTGATTAACCATTAAGAAAAGAATGAAATAATGTCATTTATACCAATATGAATGAACCTAGAGACTGTCATACTAAGTGAAATAAGTCAGAATAGAAAAAGACAAATATCATATGATATTATTTATATATGGAATATTAAAAAGGAGGTAGAAATGAACTTATATACAAAACAGTAGTAGAGTCAAGATGTCGAAAACAAATCTATGGTTACCAGATATAAAGGAAGAGGGATAAATTATAACATTGGGATTGATGTCTATGCACTACTGTATATAAAATGGATAACCAGTGCAGACCTACTATATAGAACAGAGCACTCTACCTAATACTCTGCTATGGCATATATGGGGAAAAAATCTTAAAAAGAATGGGTTTATGTATATGTATAATAGATTCACTTTGCTGTACACCTGAAACTAACACAACATTGTAAATCAACTATACTTTAATAAAAAAAATGTTTTTAAAGCAAATGATGTATAATGGACTCAGAAGCCTATGTGATAAATCCAATGCAATGCCCAACAACAAATCAAACCAATCAGAGCTTCTTCCTCGCTTTGGAATTCTAATCATGGAAGTCTAAGAAAGAGAAGACTGTATGGAGAAATACTAATATACTTTACAAGGATCAGCTAGTGTCATGGAAAGTGTGGTTATAATTTGAATGATGGTGTCAGTATTCTCATTCTCCCTAAAGTCATGTATTTCAATCTCACCACCATGCCCTCAATGCCCTCCCAAGTCTCCTCTGTATCAGAAGACCCTTAAACCAATCCAGGTGCTCAATACAACTTAAAACTGCCATATAGATATAGATATAGATATAGATATAGATATAATCAGAACAGAGACTACATACTATGAAAGGTATAAGGTTACATTCAAAACTACGTGTTCACCAGTGGTGATGGGCCCCATTCTCACCCAAAGGCAGCTATCATATTCTTTTTATATTAAACTCAAATCTGTTTTTATCAAACACCCACCCACAGATCCTGTCCCTCTCCTAATTAAATGATGTTATTGAATTAATGCATTAGGTTTATATTTTCCTTTTTAGTTGAATAAAATCTATACAGGGAATTTCAAATTTATCTTCTAATGAAAACATTAGCCATAATTTAAGAATTTAAGTAAGCAAAGCTTCCAGTCCAATCAGAGATGATAAATGCATTACAAAGCATCATGATAAGCTATCTCATATATACATATGATGGAATATAGCCATAAAAAAAGAATGAAATAATGTCATTTGCAACAACATGAATGAGCTTAGAGACTGTCATATTGAGTGAAGTCAGAACAAAGAAAGACATATACCATATATATTATTGTCATTTATATGTGTAATATTAAAAAGGGAGAAGAAATGAACTATCTATAAAACATCAGTAGTGTCATGGTTTAGGATGTACTCAGGAAATCCAGGAATCTACTGGTAGGTCCTCAAGTAAACTTTAATTTACTTGTCAGAATTTGGCATGTGCTCTATGCATGACATGTTTTGAAAAGTCTCAATCTTCTGCACCTCTCTACCCTTCACTCTCTACTACTAAAGACAACTCTCTAATAGCTAAGTTATGCCATTTATCCTATATGGCCCACTTGATTCTTTATCTAAAATCATATACTGCCAGAGTTCAAAAGTATTCTAGTTCCAAACTCTTATGCTACTATTGGGCAACCTTAAGTCTAGAAATGGGAGAGAATGTTTCCAAGGTCACACAGGTGATGAATACATCTTCATACAAGAGAAAATCCTTGTCCTTAGGCTTGTCTCCTTTTTGGCTGTGCCTCTCAGGGCCCCAACTTAGACTAGGCAATAATGAATCTCTAGAGATAAGTTATTTTTCTTCCCCATCTGTGTTTACTTTCACCTTGGTTCTCCTTGAAGTCTGTTTATTCTGTTAGCCAGTTTCCTTCTCTGCCCCTTGGGCAAGCCACTATGTTCCCTGCTTTCATCTTTCTTTCCAGGCAGCCTTTCTTAGTGCATTCCTCTTTCAGCTTTCCCTACTCTAATCCCTTCAAGCCATTTCCCTCTGTGGGAGGGGGTGGGGGGCAGCAGTCCTAGAGGAAAGGGGTGGTAGTTTACCCTGGCTTACGGTAAGCCTCTGGTAAAATCTCCCTCACAGGGCATAGGGAACTTCTTGCTGATGAGATCTTAGGGACAATCAGAACTGGATTCTGGGAACACTTCCTTTGACCTAAGTCTAAAGTTATGCAAATATCTGAGACCCCTAAAGGTCTCATCATAGCAAGTTTGTGTACTTACCACCTGCTTCAAGACAACCCTCCTCCTGTGGAAAGTCTATCCCAGATCAAGGATCCAGTATACTCAGGGGTGGTTCTCACAAGACCAGTGGAAATTAAGTCAAGAATAATGGAGAGAAAACCTCGGTGATTGGTTGTTTCCCAAGATTCCTTTCAATGAAGCAAGTACTGTCCAAAGAATGGGAGAGCCTGGATTTAGGTTTTGTTTTGTTTATTTTATCTCTAAAGGACAAGGGAACTCACATTTCCAGAGTATCTCTTGCATACCATGTTCTATGTCAGGCATTTTCTTATAGAAGGAATATCTAGTTGATAGCACCACCTTCCTAGGCAAAGAGAGGAATGTAGACATTTTCCTGTCTTCCTCCTTTTCCACCACTCTCCACAATCTATCAGTAAATCCTCTTATTCTGCCTTCAAAATATTTTAATTCCATCTTTATCCATCCATACATTCAGTTATGAACCTAGGCCAGTCTATTATTACCTCTAGCTTGGCCTAATGAAATAATCCTTTAATCAGTATCATAACTATCCTCATGCTCCTCCAATCATTTTCCACACATTAGGCAAAATGATCTTTTTAAAAGGAACATTTGATTGCTTCTCATCTGCGCTTATGTGGTTTCCAAATGCACAATGGATAATGCTCCCAAATCCTTAGCTTCCCACATTTGATTTCACAAAGTCAAATTTAACTTCCGAGATTTATCTATCTTCATTCGCATTCTCCTAGTTTTGATTCTAGCCACATTAACCCTCATTCAATTCTTTGAGTATACCATGCCATTTTCTAGCTCATAGCTGTGAATGTGACATTATTTATCACCTGAGTATTCCTTATTGTTCTTTACCTATCAACTCCTACTCATTCTTAAGAACTCAATTTAGATGTCATTCCTTAGGAATTCCTTCCCTTACACTAACTCCTAGTCCCATGATGTTCCCATTCCTACCCAGAAAAAGCATAATCCCTCTTTATGGATGGGTATTTAAAGTACAAGGTACAGTGGGAGTGTATAGAGACTTGTTAATGCTTATAATACTTATAATTATTTATTATTTATTTTCCATAATTTGCTCTAAAATAATGTCTTTCACATTCCACCTGCTTCAAGACAACCTCCCTGTGGAAAGTCTACCAGTCAAGAATAACTCAGGGTGGTTCTCACAAGACCAGTGGAAATTAAGTCAAGAATAATGGAGAGAAAACCTCGGTGATTGGTTGTTTCCCAAGATTCCTTTCAATGAAGCAAGTACTGTCCAAAGAATGGGAGAGCCTGGATTTAGGTTTTGTTTTGTTTATTTTATCTCTAAAGGACAAGGGAACTCACATTTCCAGAGTATCTCTTGCATACCATGTTCTATGTCAGGCATTTTCTTATAGAAGGAATATCTAGTTGATAGCACCACCTTCCTAGGCAAAGAGAGGAATGTAGACATTTTCCTGTCTTCCTCCTTTTCCACCACTCTCCACAATCTATCAGTAAATCCTCTTATTCTGCCTTCAAAATATTTTAATTCCATCTTTATCCATCCATACATTCAGTTATGAACCTAGGCCAGTCTATTATTACCTCTAGCTTGGCCTAATGAAATAATCCTTTAATCAGTATCATAACTATCCTCATGCTCCTCCAATCATTTTCCACACATTAGGCAAAATGATCTTTTTAAAAGGAACATTTGATTGCTTCTCATCTGCGCTTATGTGGTTTCCAAATGCACAATGGATAATGCTCCCAAATCCTTAGCTTCCCACATTTGATTTCACAAAGTCAAATTTAACTTCCGAGATTTATCTATCTTCATTCGCATTCTCCTAGTTTTGATTCTAGCCACATTAACCCTCATTCAATTCTTTGAGTATACCATGCCATTTTCTAGCTCATAGCTGTGAATGTGACATTATTTATCACCTGAGTATTCCTTATTGTTCTTTACCTATCAACTCCTACTCATTCTTAAGAACTCAATTTAGATGTCATTCCTTAGGAATTCCTTCCCTTACACTAACTCCTAGTCCCATGATGTTCCCATTCCTACCCAGAAAAAGCATAATCCCTCTTTATGGATGGGTATTTAAAGTACAAGGTACAGTGGGAGTGTATAGAGACTTGTTAATGCTTATAATACTTATAATTATTTATTATTTATTTTCCATAATTTGCTCTAAAATAATGTCTTTCACATTCCATGCAGAATTAGTATAAATTCCTCTATAAATATTTGATAGAATGTTACAGGGAAGCCACTTGAACCTGAAAGTTTCTTTTTTCACATCCTTTTAAGTTATCTTACTTTAATGAAAACAATATCTGTAGTAATAGGTCCAGTTTCATTCCTGCTATTTATAATGTGTCCTGTTTCTTTTTTTTCTTCTTTGTCAGTTTCACTAGATGTTTGTCAATTTTGTTGATCTGTTCAAAGAAGCACCTTTTTGTTTCATTGATTATCTCTATTATTTTCCATTTCCTATTTCATTGCTTTCTTACCTTTTGGAAGTTAAGGATATATACATTACTTTGTGATAATGGTTTCACAGGGTAAACATATCTCCAGATCTAAACACTGTATACATTAAACATGTCCAGTTTCTAAGGTATCAATAATACTTCAATAAAACTGTTTCAAAAATATAAGTGGCAGTAAGACTAGGCTAGAGTTTGGGAAGATTTTTGTCTTTCTTTCTTTGGCAATTGATATACAACATTGTGCAAGTTTAAGGCATCCAGTGTTCTGTTTTGATACATTCATATACTATAATATAATTACCACTGTAAGCATTAGTTAACACCTTTATTACATCATATTATTTTAGTTTTTGTGGTCACAACATTTAAGATGAAATTTCTTAGCAATTTTGAAGTATACAAACAGTATTTGTAACAGGAAAGAGCCAATTTTGACTCCATGTTAGATGTGTTTCTTTGACTGTGACTTATAGTTTTCATTGCTTTCATTATTATAATCCTATAAAATGGCCTGCCTAAGGGAACCCTGTCCCTTTGCCTGACTGTTAAACTAAAGTGCTTTTTTTCAGTTCACAAAGAGATAATCTGACCTCGCCCACCTGTAAATGGCTACAGAAAAGGAGAAATCACATCCCCTCCCTGCAACTGGCTAAACCAGGAGATGTCTTATGACTTTTTGACTTCCTCACCCCCTTTTGCCCACCTGTTTTTGAACCCATGCCAGCTTTCATGAGTGTATAGAGACTTGTAAATGAATACTTATAATTATTTATTATTTATTTTCCATAATTTGCTCTAAAATAATGTCTTTCACATTCCATGCAGAATTAGTATAAATTCCTCTATAAATATTTGATAGAATGTTACAGGGAAGCCACTTGAACCTGAAAGTTTCTTTTTTCACATCCTTTTAAGTTATCTTACTTTAATGAAAACAATATCTGTAGTAATAGGTCCAGTTTCATTCCTGCTATTTATAATGTGTCCTGTTTCTTTTTTTTCTTCTTTGTCAGTTTCACTAGATGTTTGTCAATTTTGTTGATCTGTTCAAAGAAGCACCTTTTTGTTTCATTGATTATCTCTATTATTTTCCATTTCCTATTTCATTGCTTTCTTACCTTTTGGAAGTTAAGGATATATACATTACTTTGTGATAATGGTTTCACAGGGTAAACATATCTCCAGATCTAAACACTGTATACATTAAACATGTCCAGTTTCTAAGGTATCAATAATACTTCAATAAAACTGTTTCAAAAATATAAGTGGCAGTAAGACTAGGCTAGAGTTTGGGAAGATTTTTGTCTTTCTTTCTTTGGCAATTGATATACAACATTGTGCAAGTTTAAGGCATCCAGTGTTCTGTTTTGATACATTCATATACTATAATATAATTACCACTGTAAGCATTAGTTAACACCTTTATTACATCATATTATTTTAGTTTTTGTGGTCACAACATTTAAGATGAAATTTCTTAGCAATTTTGAAGTATACAAACAGTATTTGTAACAGGAAAGAGCCAATTTTGACTCCATGTTAGATGTGTTTCTTTGACTGTGACTTATAGTTTTCATTGCTTTCATTATTATAATCCTATAAAATGGCCTGCCTAAGGGAACCCTGTCCCTTTGCCTGACTGTTAAACTAAAGTGCTTTTTTTCAGTTCACAAAGAGATAATCTGACCTCGCCCACCTGTAAATGGCTACAGAAAAGGAGAAATCACATCCCCTCCCTGCAACTGGCTAAACCAGGAGATGTCTTATGACTTTTTGACTTCCTCACTTCCGCTCCTTCTCTGTTCTATAAAAGAGCCTGGCATCTAGATGGCAATAAGATGATTATTTTGAGACATTAGTCTGCCATCTTCTCAGTCTGCCAGCTTTCAAAATAAAGTTATATTTATTTTATATTTATATTTATTGAGACAACTAATCTCTTCAGTGATTGACCTGTCATGCAGTGAAGAGATCAAGTTTGGACTCAGTTACAAATTTGTTGAACCAGCCAGAAGCTTTGCTGCTTGTGGCTAGTCAGTCCCAGCCAGGGAAGGGCAAGGCACTAGCAGTTGCAGGGATCATTTGTCCTAAGGATCTTCCTTTTAAAGTGCCCTGAAGTGGCACCAACTGCCCCAGTGCTTGGCAACTGAAACAAAGAACAAATACATTTCTGTGAGTCAGTGGACTCAATTTTGTAGGGTAAGTTGGAACTGGTTCTTTTGGTTTGGTTGTGGCTTGATTTTGGTTTTCTGTATTTTGTGTTGTGAGTTGACAGGTTTGATTTTGTAGGGTAAGTCCCTCTAGTGTGCATACCAGGAACATATTCCATTTCAATTTGGGGCTTTTCTTTTATGGGAAAAGCCAACTTGGTTGGGATACCCTGTTAGAATTGTTATTGGGCTTTACCTAGGTTGGAACTAGTTCACCGGGAACTAGTTTGTTGGTTTTACAGGGTAAGTCTGACCAATTTTGTAACTATTTCATTGGTTTCTATTTTGATTGTGTGTGGATTTATGCTGGAATTTGTGCTTTTTGTGTTGAAATTTCTTTGTGTCTTTTGTATTTTGGTGTTATCAGACATGTAAGAATGGGAATATTACATCTATCCTGAAGGAAAGCTCTTTGGTGCATATATTAGATATGTTAAGATAAGAGCAATGGCCCCCGAAATGACTCACTCAATTCTTATATGATCTTGCATTTAGAAGTCTTTTGCAAAAGAGAAGAACACTGATAATGAATGAAAAGGCTCAGGGGACTCTCCTGGACTTGAGATATACAGTTCTAACTTTCCAAACTTTGAGAGTGGGGAACAAATTGATTGACTTTCTTATAGACACCACTCTCCTGTGTAAATTAAATGCTCAAGTAACCATTTCTCCAAAAGAGCTTGACATCAGGGCTCCACCAGGGCCTCCTTTACTTTGATTTGGGGAGCTTTCATTTCATTTGGTGAATTTCAGTTCTAATTTGTAAAACATTCATTCTGATTTGGGAAATTCTCCCTGTGAAGGAAAATTCCATTTATAATGTTTGTTGGAGAAAGTTCACATGTCCAATGGGGTTGAGAAGTCATATATGGAATATTTTTGCCATTTAGTTATGAATATGACTTTCTGTTTAGTGAGGTTTTCATTTGTTTTGGTTACTTTGGTAACACACAGGCATTTGGTACCAACTCCGGGAGCTGAAATGGAAGCACTTCCTCTAAGGTTCCACCCAAACCTGGGAGCCTCTTGGAACTTTTGACTGACTGGTTAAAACATAGGGAAAATCTTCAAAAGTATTTGTAAATAGATTACCAAAATGGGCTAAATAAGGGAAAGTAAAATTTCCTAAAATAAGCAAATGGGCATGTCAGTCTTTCAATATCACTGAAATATAGATCAGCATAAGGTACAGTCACCCCATTGCTGGAAAATATAAAATAAAAACAAAAGCTTTTAAAAATGTGAAATGTCTTTTTAAAAAAGAACAAATGTAGTCTATACAGGACCAAAAGTGTGGCTCCAAAATAATCCCAAGCCCACCAACCCTTTTATTACTCCTGAAACCTTCCCTATTTGAAAGCATTAAGCAAAGGGGAAGCAAAGTTACCCTAGAAAATTTGCCTGTATCTCTCAGATGCAAATGTCCTATTTGGTCTTCACAGAAACCCTCATCTCTGCTGCCTTTTTAAAATGGAAATTTTAAAAAGGGAGCAAAATAATCAAAACTTGACTTATTTTCCATAAATATTAATAAGGCTAAAAAGGATCTTCTAGCCAAGTAAGTTTGACTTGTTCCATCTGCGAGAAATCCAATTTTAATCCAACCACTTTTGTAAAGTGATGAGTTTTACATTGCTGTACTTGAGTCAGGGCAGAAATTTTGAAATGAGAACTGAGGTCTCTTATGTTAGTTTGTATGTTTGTATGTGTCTTTGTCTTTAGAAAGCATAGACAGGGTGGATTTGTAGATGAGCTCTGTTTAATCGGTTTAAGGAAAAGTAAGTGCTTAAAAGCAAACAATTCTAAATACAAGAGAAATTAAGCTAACATAAGTTTCAGGATTAATTGAACAGGGAAGTATTCAGTATTAAATTAATATCTTACCTGGTATTAATATTTGTTGATGTATACATATCTTTGGAGACATCAACATATAGTACTCTCACTGCAACAAGGTTTAATAGAGGTCAAGGGAAATCTTGTTATGTCTGTTGAAAATATGTCAGCAAGAAAAATTACTTGATATGATGAAACTTTAAAGTAGATGTAGATAAGATCTTTCGGGTAAACCCTATAGGAATAATTCTATTTTGACTATTATCTAAAATAGTGACTTCAGGTTTTGGCAATCATTAATTGTCTCTTAGTTTTCACCTAACATTAAGATTTTTAGGAGCTGGGATTCTATTTTAAATTTATAATTAAATCTACTGAAAGTAACAAAACATTGCAGTATGGCAGAATATGTGTTTTCTGTTAAGAAAGTATAAGGAATGTAATTACATTTTACTAAGAAAGTTTTATACAAAACCAGGATTAACTAAGTTTAGACTGAAGTTAACTAAGTAAATGTATTTTGTTAAGTAAGCTAATACAAGACCGAAATTTTCTCTCTCTTTGTGTTAAAATAACAGTGTGTAAGTTCCTGTGCCCTAAGTTAATCTATATTTGTTTTCTTTCAATTGTTTTGTGACTTTGGTTAAACAAATAAGTGTCATTTCATAGTGACCGATGATCCTATTGTGTTTTAAAAGCTTCTAGACTTTCTTGAAGTCAAGTTCTTTGCACCTCTAGCTAACTTTGGGATGCTTCAAAAGGCCCTTGAAACACTCACAAAGAGAGATATTAGACTAGTTATGTTCACTTGATATGTTAAATTACATGAGATGTGTTGTCAAATGAGTAATAAATCTTCTCAGGTCATATGCCTAAACAGACATCTCTCCAAAGAAGACATGCACATAGCCAAAAAACACATGAAAACACTCTCAACGTTGCTCATTATTAGGGAAATGCAAATCAAAACTACAATGAGATATCACCTCACACTAGTCAGAATGGCCATCATCAAAAAGTCTACAAACAATAAATGCTGGAAAGGGTGTGGAGAAAAGGGAACACTCTTGCGCTGTTGGTGGGAATCTAAGTTGATACAGCCACTATGGAAGACAGTATGAAGATTCCTTAAAAAACTAGAAATAGAACAACCATATGAACCAACAATCCCACTATTAGGCATATACCCTGAGGGAATCAAACTTGAAAAAGAGCCATTTACCTCATTGATAATTTCAGCACAGTTTACAATAACTAGAACATGGAAACAACCTAGATGTCCATCAACAAATGAATGGATAAAGAAGTTGTGGCACATATTTACAATGAAATATTTCTCAACCATAAAAAGAAATGCATTTCAATCAGTCCTAATGAGGTGGATGAGCATAAAACCAATTATACAGAGCAAAGTCAGAAATAAAAAGATAAATATTGGACACTAATGTATATATACGGAATCTAGAAATATGGTATTGATAAATATATATACAAAGCAGCAGCAGAGAAACAGACATAGAGAACACACTTATGAACATGGGAGTGGGGAGGAATGAGCAAGATGTGGCAAGAGTAAACATGGAAGCTTTCATTACCATATGGAAAAGTGACAACCAATGAGAATATGCTGTAAGACTAAGTGAACTTACACAGGGGCTAAAAACAATCTAGAGGGGTGACATGGGGAAGGAGATGGAAGGGAAGCTCAAGTGGGAAGGGTCATATGTATATCTATGGCTGATTTGGGTTCATGTATAGTGGTAAACAATAAAACTCTGTAAAAGTAAAATAAAAATAAATAATAATAAAAAATATATATATAATTTAAAAAATAGTAGATGATGTTACAGGGAGACTGATTTCTATTTAATAAATAACGAAAAAAATCTTCTTAGATTTTATTATATGGTAAATTATACAGATATTCTAAAGAATACATGTAGTTCCTAAAAAATCTGATGCTTCAGTTATGTTTGATTTATTACAACTCTATGGACTATACCACACCAGGTTCCTTTCTCCATGGGATTCTCCAGGCAAGAATACTGGGATGGGTTGCCATGTCCTCCTCCATGAGATCTTTCTGACCAAGGGATCACACTCACATCTCTTATGTCTGCTGCATTGGAAGGTGGGTTTTTTACCACTAGCACCACCTGGAAAGTCCAAAAATCCTGATAAAATATTATCAGTAACCACTTTGCTATGCATTGTAATCAGATTTAAATGTGCTTTCTTAAGTCTTTTATCATTATAGATAGCTATGAAAACACTCTGATGAATTTCCAAAAATGCCTCCTCTTCAAGATTTATAAAAAGAACTTTTGAATAAATACAAGTTTCTCACTTTTAGACCATAATGCTGAACTATGCCAGAGATTGAATAATTCTAATGGGAAACCTGATGGCTTTATAAAGCTGTTAACAAAAAGGATTGAGTAAACTGGTAACCATGGTTGCGATTTTTACGGTTTCTATCTAAAAATATTGATTATTGGTTTAAGTCTGTGTTTCCCAGGTGTAAGGAAAGCCTTCCCCTTTTATTATGACTTACAGTAATTTGGTAAATTATACCTTTATAAGCAGAATTGAGACATTCATATTTTTCTCTCCACCTAGTTGATCCTGTCCATAACACATGATTGTATCAAAGATTAAGCCACGCATGTCTAAGTATTCATGGTCAATACTGTGAAATTGTGGATAGCTCATTAAATCAATTATAATTTCTTCAGTCACTTTAATATTGAAACTGGATTACAATTAGTTATACTAGTCATTGTTTTAATTTGTCCTTTTCAAATTGTGCTTTATGTCTCTCTGCTGTTTCTTGTTTAGTGTTATTAGCTGGATTGCTTACATCCTTTCTAATTTATAAGATTTTTTTCTTACAGTACCTGATGTATAACAAAGGCTCCAACAAAACTTACATGGCTAAACTTCTTGAGGAAATAGATCACTTTCATAACATAAAATCATTGCAATTGTGTGATTCTAGTTATAGAAAGTAGTCACAGTGGAAAATGTCTCCTGGATTACAGACAGAAAATATAAAGTATCTTTATTGATGATGCCTAATTCAAAATTTAGCACCTGGAGTGGCATATCAAGAATTTTTGCCTGATTTGTGATGAACCTCTCAGTCCTATTTGACCAAATTTGATCTTAAAATGTCTCCCAAATATTGATAAAAGTTAGGACGAAGAGGGAATGATCTGAGAATTAAATATTTCCTGCCATATCAGTTTTCAGTGATTGCATCCCTCCAGTGTGAGTCGGTGAACACTGAGGAAACCAAGAAAAAAGAGGAATACCTGCCATCTAGCAGCCATCAGCCTGCAGTCATTCCCTATGGTGAGCCCTAAGGAAACTTGGGATATTACAGGGTAGAGGCTTCAGCTAGCTGAAGTGCATATCAAAGAAATTATTTTAGTGAGCCCAGAATGTAGCATTTTCCCATATATAGAAAAGCACTAAATTTATTAATTTGAGATGCTGCCTCCTGGGTGTGAAGTTCTAAACATTCCTGCCAAATGAAACATAACTCCCAACTTTTATGCTGCCAATATTTTTAAGTCTACAGGAATAAACTAGACACTTTCCAAAGAGGAACAAAGGAAGACAAATATCAGCATTTGGAACACTGTCACCAATGGCAGACACTCCCAGAATCATCGATCTGATGAAGCAGTTAGAATGATTGTCACTCCATTTTTCCACAAGATTGTCAAATGTGGACCTTTGACAGTAGGGAATTGTTCCAGGAAGAGTCAATTTTGACTCCATTTTAGACCTGTTTCTTTGACTTTAACCTTTGCTTTTTGTTTCCTTTGTTATTATAATCACATATAATGGCCTGCCTCAGGGAACCCTAACCCTCTGCCTAACTATTAAACTAAAGTGCCTTTGTTCAGCTCACAGAGAGACAATCGGACCTTGTGACCCCTGAGAGGCTGCAGAAAAGGAAAATTAGCATACCCCCTCCCTGAGGCTGACTATTTCAGGAGATATCATTGATTCAATGGACATGAGTTTGGGCAAACTCTGGGAGTTACTGAAGGACAAGGAAGCTTCAAGTGCTGCAATCCATGGGGTCAGAAAGAGTCAGACAGGACCGAGCAACTGAACAACATGACCTTTTTACTTTACTTCCTCACTTCCTCTCCTTCTTTGTTCTATAAAAGAACCTGGCACCCAAACTCCAATAAAATGATTGTTTTAAAACATTAATCTGCTATCTTCTTGTTCTACTGGCTTTCCTAATAAAGTCATATCCTTGTCTTGACATTTCATCTCTTGGATTATTGACCTATCTTGTGGCCAGCAGTGTGAGCATGGTGCCAGTAATATATTGTTGGCTATAAACTCTGTGCTGTTCATTAGATATTCAGAACTTATTCATCTTCTAATTGGAAGTTTTTACCCTTTGACCAATATCTCCCAATTCACTCTCTCCACCCTTTAGTAATTACTATTGTACTCTCTATTTTTGCAGTTTTATTCTTTTAGATTTTATATGTAAGTAATATTATATAGTATTTGTCTTTTTCTGACTTATTTCACCTATCATAACAGTGGCAGAAAATCGCTTCTTTCTCATAAGTGAATAGTATTTCATTGTATAAATAAGAACCACATTTCTTTTATCCACTTACCCATTGATGGAAGCAGGTTGTTTCTGTATCTTAGCTATTGTGAATAACAATGCAATAGACATTTGTGTTCAGTTATATTTTGGGGATTTTGTTTCTGTCCCTTTGGTTACATACTAAGAAGTAGGATTACTGCTTGATATGATAGCTCTGCTTGCCTTTTTTTTTTTTTTGACCACTTCTATTGGTCTTTCATTTTTCTTTGTTATTTGACCTATGTGGGCCTCCCATCTCAGTGGCCTCTCTCGTCGCAGAGCACCGGCTCTGGGCACATGCGATCCAGAGCTCCTACTGGGTAGTTGGACACATCTGTCCAGCCAATCAACGGCACATGGGATCTTCCCAGGCCAGGGATAGAACTGGCAGCCCTTGCACTGCAAGGCAGTTTCCTTACCCACTGGACCTACAGGGAAGCCCAGCTCTGCTTTTCTTTGAAGAATCTCCATCTTGTTTTCTGGGGTGGCTGAATTTTTTTTTTTATATTCCACGAATGCTGCTCAATTTTTCCCTTCTCTGCACATTCTTGCCAACATCGATTATCTCTCACATGCTCTCTCTCTCTTTTTTTTTTTACTTTAATTTTTCTAATAGGTTCGGGGTGGATTCTTTACCACTGAGCCACCAGGGAAACCTCAAAAGATCACACGAAGATCTATGAGCTTATCATCTGCAAATGACAACAGTTTTGGACTTCTTTGGCAGTCCAGTTATTAAGACTCCATACCTCCAATGCAGGATAAATGGGTTTAATTCCTGGTCAGGGAACAAAGATCCCACGTGTCACACAGCATGAACAAAAAATATAAATATACAAATAAATGTTACATCTTCTTTATGATTTAGATGTATTTTGTTTCTTTACCTTGCCTAATTGCTCTAGCTAGGACTTCCAGTACTATGTTGAATAACGATTTTAAGAGTGGGCTTCCTTGTCTTGTTTCTAATATTAGAGAAACAGCTTTCAACTTTTCATCATGAATATAATGTCAGCTGTGTGTTTGGCACCTCTGCCTTTATTGTGTGGAGGTGTGCTCCTAGAAGTAACAAACTGTTGAATTTTATTACAAAAAGTTGCTGAAGTTTGTCAAATGATTTTCTTTATCTGTTGAAGTTATTGTATAATTTTTATTGCTTATTCCATTAATAACTTTTATTACTTATTCAGTTAATGTGAAATATAACATACTTGGTCTATTTTGGACCACAATTGTAACCCAAGGTTAAGTCCCACTTGATCATGCTTGATTCTTTCAATGTGTTCTTTTTAATTGAAGTACAGTTATTGTACACTATTATATTATTTTCACGTGTACAGTTTAGTGATCCTGTATTTTTGCTAATTATACTCCTTTATAGATTATTACAAGGTAATGACTATAATTACCTTGTTAATTCTCTATTTTATACATAGCAGTTATACCTGTTCCCTATGATATCACATCTGTCCAGCCAATCAACGGCACATGGGATCTTCCCAGGCCAGGGATAGAACTGGCAGCCCTTGCACTGCAAGGCAGTTTCCTTACCCACTGGACCTACAGGGAAGCCCAGCTCTGCTTTTCTTTGAAGAATCTCCATCTTGTTTTCTGGGGTGGCTGAATTTTTTTTTTTATATTCCACGAATGCTGCTCAATTTTTCCCTTCTCTGCACATTCTTGCCAACATCGATTATCTCTCACATGCTCTCTCTCTCTTTTTTTTTTTACTTTAATTTTTCTAATAGGTTCGGGGTGGATTCTTTACCACTGAGCCACCAGGGAAACCTCAAAAGATCACACGAAGATCTATGAGCTTATCATCTGCAAATGACAACAGTTTTGGACTTCTTTGGCAGTCCAGTTATTAAGACTCCATACCTCCAATGCAGGATAAATGGGTTTAATTCCTGGTCAGGGAACAAAGATCCCACGTGTCACACAGCATGAACAAAAAATATAAATATACAAATAAATGTTACATCTTCTTTATGATTTAGATGTATTTTGTTTCTTTACCTTGCCTAATTGCTCTAGCTAGGACTTCCAGTACTATGTTGAATAACGATTTTAAGAGTGGGCTTCCTTGTCTTGTTTCTAATATTAGAGAAACAGCTTTCAACTTTTCATCATGAATATAATGTCAGCTGTGTGTTTGGCACCTCTGCCTTTATTGTGTGGAGGTGTGCTCCTAGAAGTAACAAACTGTTGAATTTTATTACAAAAAGTTGCTGAAGTTTGTCAAATGATTTTCTTTATCTGTTGAAGTTATTGTATAATTTTTATTGCTTATTCCATTAATAACTTTTATTACTTATTCAGTTAATGTGAAATATAACATACTTGGTCTATTTTGGACCACAATTGTAACCCAAGGTTAAGTCCCACTTGATCATGCTTGATTCTTTCAATGTGTTCTTTTTAATTGAAGTACAGTTATTGTACACTATTATATTATTTTCACGTGTACAGTTTAGTGATCCTGTATTTTTGCTAATTATACTCCTTTATAGATTATTACAAGGTAATGACTATAATTACCTTGTTAATTCTCTATTTTATACATAGCAGTTATACCTGTTAATCCCATACCCTTGACTCACTTCTCTCTTCTTTCCTTTTCCTTCTGTAACCACAAATTCATTTTCTGTGTCTGTGAGTCTGTTTCTGTGTTGTAATGTGCTGTTTAATTCAATGTGATGATATCCTGTTAAAAATTTTTGGTATTGATTCCTCAGTAACACTTTTTAAAATTCACTGGGAAAATCATCTGGTCCTGGGTTTTTCTAGGTTGAAAGGCTTCTGATTACCTTATTTTTTTTTTTAATTTTTTATTCACCTTGCTCATTATTGGTATATTTGTAAGGTCTCCTCTGTCACTTCTGATTTCATTTTTGTGTCTTCTTTTTTTCTTTGTGAGACTAGCTAAAGCTTTTAAGTTTTTTATCTTTCCAAAACAAAGTTATTCTTCTTTGTCTTTTCCACTGCTTAATATTTTTGGGTTTTCCATTTCATTTATTTCTACTCCAAACTTTGTTATTTGCTTCCCTGTGCTGAATCTGGGCTTTTTTTTTTTTTTCACTTTTGTATTTCCTTCAGATATAAGGTTAGTTGTTTATTTGAGATCTTTATTTTTTAATGCACACTTTATTGCTATAAATGCCCTCCTAAGAACTCCCTTTTTCAGCATTCCACAAGTTTCTTTGTGTTCCATTTTAACTTTTTTTAAGATATTTTTTAATATTCATTTTTGTTTCTTCAAACTATTGGTTGCTCAAATAATGCTCTTTAGTTTCCATGTTTGCACAATTTCCAACTTTCCTGTTGCTTCTTTTTAAATTCTTTTTATATATTTATTTATTTTGAGTGTGTTGGGTCATTGTTGTTGCATGCGCTTTTCTCTAGTTGTGGGGAGTGAAAGCTACTCTCTAGTTGTGGTGCACAGCTTCTCATTGTGGTAGCTTCTCTTGTTGTATAGAAGGCTCTCTAGGGTACATGAGTTTCAATAGTTGTGGTGTATAAACTCAGTAGTTGTGGTTTCTGAGCTCTAGAGCATAGACTCAGTAGATGTGGCATATGGGCTAAGTTACTCCATGGCATATGGGATTCTCCCAGACCAGGGATTGAAACTGTCTCCTCTACTATCATGTGGACTCAGTTGCTAAGCCACCAGGGAAGACTTCTTGGTTTTGATTTCTAATTTCATATCACTGTAGTCTGAAAAGTTCTTTGGTATGGTTTCAATCTTCCCTAAATTTGCTAAGACTTATTTTATGGACTACCATATAATCTATCCTAGAGAATATTTTGTGTGCACTTGAGAAACATGTAAATGAAATGTTATCTATCTATCTATATATTTGTTAGATTCATTTACCCTAATAATCAGCCCAAATCCAATGTTCCACTGTGGTTTCTGTCTGGATGATCTACCCATTGATGAAAGTACCCTAATATTATTGTATTGTTATTTATGTTTTCCTTCAAATCTGTTATCATTTAACAAGTATATTTAGGTTCTCTGATGATGGGTGCATATATATGATTGGTTTATCTTCTCTACAGACTGAGCTCTTTATCATTATATAATGATATTTTTAACTTTTGATCCTGTTTGAGGTTGAACACATATTTTGTCTAATAAAAGTATTGCTTCTCATGCTTTCTTTTGTTTTTACTTGCATGGAATATCATCTTCCTTCCTTACACTTTGCTCAAGCTATGTGTGTCCTCAAAGATGAAGTAGATAGTATGTAATTCAGTCTTGTACTTTATCCATCATGCCACTCTGTACCTTTTGATTAGTGCCTTTTGATCCATCCATTTAGAATAATTACTGACATACAAGCTCTTACTGTCATTTTATTAATTGCTTTCTGCAAGTTTTGTAGTTCTATTGTTTCTTTTATCTTCTCTTTCTTCCTAAGCTTGTGAATTGGTTATTGACCATTGTGACAAGCACTGATCTAATTCCCCTCTTTTTATTTTTTGAACTTTTATTTCACTTTTAACTTTCACAGAGTTTTGCTGTTTACAGATGTGTATGTTCTCAGATTAGTCATATGTATATCCCCCCCATCCCACCCGTCCAGATCATCATACAGCACTCATGAAGGATCTGCTTTTCTCACAGAGCAATGACTATAGCTATTTTCTTCACATACGATAGTACAGGCCTTCATGCTACTTCCTTTACGCCTCCCACCCTCTGTTCCTTCCCCACAATGTCCATATGTCCACTGTCCATGACTGTCTTTCCGTCGCTTCACTGCATGTGCCATCATCACCATCCTACTAGATTCCATATATATGTGTTAGTATATTGTACTTGTCTTTCTCTTTCTGACTGACTTCACTTTTTATGATACGTTCTAGATCCAGCCACCTCATTAGGGCTGATTCTTCTGCATTTCTTTTTACAGCTGTGTAGTATTCCATTGTATATATGTGCCAGGGCTTCTTTATCCATTCATTCATCGACGGGCATCTAGGTTGCTTCCATGTTCTAGCCATTGTATAGAGAGCTGCAATGAACATTGGGGTACAGGTGCTCTTTCAGATTTGATTTCATCAGGGTATAAGCCTAAGAGTGGGATTGCTGGGTCGTACAGTGCTTCTACTTTTAGTTTTTTAAGGAATCTCTATACTGTCTTCCATAGCAGCTGTATCAATTGACATTCCCACCAGCAATGCAGTTTTCTCCACACCCTCTCCAGCATTTAATGTCTGTCGATTTATTGATGATGGCCATTCTGACTGGTGTGAAGTGATATCTCATTGTAGTTTTGATTTGCATTTCTCTAATGATAAGTGAGGTTGAGCATCGTTTCATGTGCTTTTGGGCCATCTGTATGTCCTCTTTGGAGAGGTGACTGTTTAGGTCCTTTTCCCACTTTTTGTTTGGGTTGTTCATTTTACTGGTGCAGAGTTGTCTGAGTTGCTTTTAGATTTTGGAGATTAATTCTTTGTCTGTTGTTTCATTTGCTATGATTTTCTCCCACTCTGTGGGGTGTCTGTTCAGCTTTATTGTAATTTCTTTTACTGTACAAAAGCTTTTAAGTTTCATTAGGTCTCACATGTTCATTTTTGTTTTTAGTTCCGTTATTCTAGTAGGTGGGTCAGAGAAGATCTTGCTTTGGTTTATGTCCTTGTGGGTTTTGCCTATATTCTCCTCTAAGAGTTTGATGGTTTCTGGTCTTACATTTAGGTGTTTAGTCTATTTTGAGTTGATCTTTGTGTATGGTGTCAGGGAATGTTCTGACTTCATTCTTTTGCATGTAGCTGTCCAGTTTTCCCATCACCATTTGTTGAAGAGACTCTCTTTGTCCCATTTTAGATTTTCACCACTTTTGTCAAAAATAAGGTATCCATAGGTGCGTGGATTTATCTCTGGGCTCTCTATCTTGTTCCATTGGTCTATGTTTCTGTTTTTGTGCCAGTACCGTACTCTCTTGATGACTGTTGCTTTGTAGTATAGTCTGAAGTTGGGGAGGCTGATCCCTCCAGCTCCATTTTTCTTTGTCAGGATTGCTTTGGCTCTTCGGGGTCTTTTGTGTTTCCATATGAACTGTGTTCTTCTTTGGTCTAGTTCTGTGAAGAATGTCATTGGTAGTTTCATAGGGATCACATTGTGATTCCCCTCTATGTTTTTCACATCTACTGTAGGTTTTGTTTTGTGTTTACAGTGAGGCTTACATAAAACATTTCACTTAAAAAGTTCATTTTAAACAAATAGAGTGTTAACTTCAATTGCTTGAAAAACTATACTTTTTCTCCTTTTATGCATCTAATGTTAAGTTTATCTCTTTTTATGTTGTTTATTCATTAACAAATTATAGTAGTTATACATATGTTTATTACTCCTTTTTTAACTTTTATGTACAAGCAAAGTGATTAAAACACCACAATATATATAATTATACTTTTATAAATATGACTGATTATTTACCTTTGCCACTATGTTGTATGTAGTATGTATGATTTAAAATATATACAGGGGCTTCCCCTGGTGGTCCAGTGGGTAAGGACACCGCCTTGCAGTGCAAGGGGCGCCAGTTCGATCCCTGGCCTGGGAAGATCCCACGTGCCACGGAGCGGCTGGACTGATGTGTCCAATTACCGAGCCAGAGCTCTGGAGCGCATGCGGCCAGAGCCGGCGCTCTGCAACGACAGACGCCACTGCGATGGGAGGCCCCCAGGAGCCAAAGAACAAAGACGGATGAACATAGAGAAACGAAAGACCAATAGAAGTGACCTGCCTGCTCCCCTCCCTCCCCAACCCAACCCCCGCCCAAAATAAATAAATAAATAAATCTTTAAAAAAATAAAAATAAAATAAAATAAAATATATACATATTGCAGTATAGCTGATTTCCAGTGTTAGTTTCAGATTTACAGCAAATTGAATCAGTTATATATATGCCTATTATTTTCCCGTACAGACCATTATAGAGTATTGAGTAGAGTTCCCTGTACTATACAGAAGGTTCCTATTGGTTCCCAACTTTATATATAATAGTGTGTATATGTCAATCCCAATCTCCCAAATTATCCCTCCTCCTTTATTCTCTGGCAACAATAAGCTTATTATTTACATCTGTGACTTTATTTGGACAATTTATTTTGAATTTTGATAATGGGAAGGTCTATTTGTTTGATGAACTGGGATGTCCAGGTTTGGGAGGTTCTCATTACTATTTTTTTTTTTTTCAATAAAAATTCTGCCCCTTTTCCCTCTGTTTTTCCCCTTTCCTGTTATTGTGACATTTTCTCATTTGATGACATCTGTTAATCATATACAGATTTTTTTCTCTATTTTCATTCTTTTATTTCCTTTGTTCTCTCCTGACTGGGTTGCTGTCCTGACAGATATTAGTCTAATTCATTGCTCATTCAGAAAATTAACCTATAGTTCTGTTAATATTGTTTGATTTTTCTATTTCATTTCTGATCAGGCTGGCTGTTTGAAATCTCTCTTATTTTCAGAAGGTAGCACTACAGTTCAAGTTTGTGGTTTCATCCTTACCCACAGACTCTGTCCTGCATTCTGTGCATAAGAGAATGTACTTGCACAAGAAGCTCATTGCAGAGTGGGAGAATGTATTGATTTAACTCTCTGAGCATTAATGTGACTGATGGTCAAATGGAGGAATCTTTAGATGAGGTTGAATCAATGGCTAATGAGTAGGCTACTTCTTCAAGTCCTGAACTCAGTCAGTAGGAATGGCATCTCATTAATGTCCTCATTTTCTTATGTTCTTTCTTCCGGTTCTCCTCCATCTTGCCAGTGATGCAGGTCTCACCTCAATACTCTGAGGTATTTTGGCAGAGAAATATGCTTTTCTCACAATGTCCCACACAGTTCAGAATTCTGAACTGCTTGTGGGGAACAGCTTGAATAAATACCAAAAATGAATAGTAGCACTGCTGCTGAATTTCCTATGATAACCTCATTGTGTGCCCCAGCCCAAGTAGAGAAAATGACTCAACCCCACTCACTTCATGGTACAACCTAGCACTAGATGTGGAATAGTCACAAAAGGGAGAAAGATGCAACCATGGATTTCCTCTGAGCACAGCCACAGATGCCTATACAGACAAAACATTGGAACTGAGCAAGCACATGAATCCTTCTTGCTTCAGCACTCCTTCCCTTTAAGGCAAAAGCCCCAGTGTGGAAAGAAGGAAGCACTTAAAGGGAACAGTGGTAGTGAAAGCTCGAACCTCAGAGTTTATGTTTCAACAACTTGGGGGCTGATTCTTCCACGTGCATCATGGTCACAGACACTGAGCAGAGAGGAAGTCCTGCTTCACACCCTGTACAGGCTTCAGCTTTCCCACCATTAAACACATGTGTGAAAGCAGCCAGCACACCTTAAGGAAAGATTTGACCAGTGACTGCATCAAATTTATTTGTCTCACCAAAATCAATGTGTGCATGCAGTCTACATAAGGAAACTCTCATATAAGAATACACATTCAAAAGCACACAGGTAACAATGGTAACAGTTTCACTTAAATTTAAGGATGGAGAATGTTAAGGAAAATTAAAACTCTTTCAATTGATAAAACATGAGAAAAAACACTAAATGAAATAAATAATGAAACAGAAACAATTTACTAGAAAAACAATTCAAAACATGATAATAAAAATGTTAACTGAAAAAAAAAAATGTTAACTGAGTTATGGAAGAGAATTGATCTAAACACCGATTGTTTTGACAAGGAATTAACAAATATACAGACGACCCTACCAAAAATAAATTCAATATTTGAGTTAAAAAGCACTCTAGAAGCAATGAATAGGAGAGTACATGACATCAAACATAAACACAAATTTAAAAATGAGTGCAGCATAAGTGATTTCACAGACAACAAAAAACTTGTCAAAATTCACATTATAAGAGTTCCAGAACGAGAGAGAGAGAGAGAAAGAAAAAAAAAAAAAAACAATGTTGCAAAAGCATTTGAAGTAATTATGGCTGAAAATTTCCCAAACCTAAAGAAGGAAAAAGATATCTAAGACATGTCATAATTTAACTGGTTAAAGTTAAAGAGATAATTCTAAAGACAGCAAGACAGAAACAGTCATATACAAGGGAATCCCCATGATGCTATCAGCTGATTTTTCTGCAGAAATTTTGCAGGTTATAATGGAGTAGTGTGATATATGCAACATGCTGAAAGGGACAACCCTGAATCCCTGGATACTCCACCCCACACGACCGTCATTCAGAGTAGAAAAGAAATAAAGAACTTCCTAGACAAGCAAAAGCTAAAATAATTAATCAATACTACATGTATCCTACAATAAATATTAAAGTATCTTCTCCAAATGTAAAAGAAGCATGATATCTAGGCAAGGGAAAATCCCAAAAGGAAAAGCAAATATACAGCAAAAATTGAAGATCACTCAAGCCTGCACATAGATTGAAACACAAAGAATTATAAAAGCTACTATAACAATGGACAGTTAAGGGATAAACATGAAAATATGAGAAAAGACACTAAATGAAATAAATAATGAAACAGAAACAATTTACTAGAAAAACAATTCAAAACATGATAATAAAAATGTTAACTGAAAAAAAAAAATGTTAACTGAGTTATGGAAGAGAATTGATCTAAACACCGATTGTTTTGACAAGGAATTAACAAATATACAGACGACCCTACCAAAAATAAATTCAATATTTGAGTTAAAAAGCACTCTAGAAGCAATGAATAGGAGAGTACATGACATCAAACATAAACACAAATTTAAAAATGAGTGCAGCATAAGTGATTTCACAGACAACAAAAAACTTGTCAAAATTCACATTATAAGAGTTCCAGAACGAGAGAGAGAGAGAGAAAGAAAAAAAAAAAAAAACAATGTTGCAAAAGCATTTGAAGTAATTATGGCTGAAAATTTCCCAAACCTAAAGAAGGAAAAAGATATCTAAGACATGTCATAATTTAACTGGTTAAAGTTAAAGAGATAATTCTAAAGACAGCAAGACAGAAACAGTCATATACAAGGGAATCCCCATGATGCTATCAGCTGATTTTTCTGCAGAAATTTTGCAGGTTATAATGGAGTAGTGTGATATATGCAACATGCTGAAAGGGACAACCCTGAATCCCTGGATACTCCACCCCACACGACCGTCATTCAGAGTAGAAAAGAAATAAAGAACTTCCTAGACAAGCAAAAGCTAAAATAATTAATCAATACTACATGTATCCTACAATAAATATTAAAGTATCTTCTCCAAATGTAAAAGAAGCATGATATCTAGGCAAGGGAAAATCCCAAAAGGAAAAGCAAATATACAGCAAAAATTGAAGATCACTCAAGCCTGCACATAGATTGAAACACAAAGAATTATAAAAGCTACTATAACAATGGACAGTTAAGGGATAAACATGAAAATATGAGATCAAAATAATAAAATATAGGGCAGTATAGTAAACAGTGTAGAGCTTTTGAGAATGTGTTTTGAGTTTAAATGACTACTAGTTTAAATCAAGTACAAATAATTATGGTTCAATATATTTGAACCCCATGGTAACCACAAATAAAAACCCTAAAAAGATGTACAAAAACTGAAATAAAAGGAACCCAATCGTACAACTAAGGAAAACAGTCAAATCATAAAGGGGAAAAAGAAGGAATGAACAGAGAAGAACTACAAAACAAATGGAAAAGAAGCAATAAAATGACAATAATATGTACTTTAAATGTCAGTTGAATAAATTACTTGATCAAAAGATAAAGAGTGGAAAGGGTGGAACTTCCCTAATGGTCCAGCGGTTAAGAATACAGGTTTGATCTCTGGTCCAGAAAAATTCCAAATGCCACGCGGCAACTGAACAACATGCTTCAACTACTAAGCCCAGTGCTAGAAATACTGAAGACTACAATGTGCTTCAACAACTAGAGCCCACACTCTGGAAGGCAAGAAGTCACCACAATAAGAAGTCCATGCACTGCAACTGGAGAGTAGCTCCCACTTGCCATACAAGAGAAAGCCCATGGACAGCAACAAAGACTAAGCGCAGTGCAAAATAAATACATATAAGAAAAACACAATATATTAAAATAAAAGACATAGAGTGGCTGATTAGATAAAAATAATAAGGTCCTTCAATATGGTAACTTCCAGAGACTCACTTCAGAGCTAAAGACACACAGAGACTGGAAGTGAGGTTATAGAAAATTTTATTTCATTCAAACAGCAATGACAAGAAAGCAGGGGTAACAATGCTTATATCAGAAAAAAACAGACTTAAAACAAAGGCTATTACAAAAGCCAAACAGGGACATTATATAATAGTAATGAGAGCAGTATAAGAAAAGAATATCATACATATCAATATACACATATCCAATACAGGAGCACCTAAATATATAAAAACAAGTACTAGTAGACATAAAGGGAGAAACTGACAATAACATAATTGTAGGGAAATCTTACACTTCATTGGCATCAATGGACAGAAAATCGATAAAGATTTTGAAACAGAAAATCATTCAAGCAACAGTGGTCTTAAATGAAACAAGACACTGGTTGGAATTAATTGGCATCTACAGGACATAAAATCCAATTCAGCGGAATATGCATTCTTTTTTTTTTTTTTAAAGATTTATTTATTTATTTACTTTGGGCAGGGGTCGGATTGGGGAGGGAGGGGAGCAGGCGGGCCACTTCTATTGGTCTTTCATTTCTCTATTTTCATTCGTCTTCGTTCTTTGGCTCCTGTGGGCCTCCCATCGCGGTGGCATCTGTTGTTGCAGAGCACCGGCTCTGGGCTCATGCGCTCCAGAGCTCCGGCTTGGTAATTGGAAACATCAGTCCAGCCGCTCCGTGGCACGTGGGATCTTCCCAGGCCAGGGATCGAACCAGCGCCCTTTGCACTGCAAGGTGGTGTCCTTACCCACTGGACCACCAGGGGAAGCCCTATGCATTCTTTTAAAGTGCATATGGAGTGTATTCTAGGATAGATCACATAATATGTTATACAACGGTGTCAACAAAGCAATAGAAATTATATCAACATTTTTTCTGACTACAAGAGTATGAAAAGCAAACCAAAGAGAGAAAGAAAAACTAGAAAAGAGCAAATATCTATAAACCAGTCTACATGTTATTTAATAAATCAATGGGTAAATGGTGACATAAAAGGGGAAATCAAAAACCACCTTGAGAAAAATTAAAATGGATTTTTCTAAAATATACGAGATGCAACAAAAACAGTTCTAAGAATGAATTTTATAGTGGCACAGAGCTGCTCAACAAATAACAAAAATCTCAAATAAACAAACAGACCTACTAGAAAAAGAAGAATAAAGTCAGCAGAAGGAAGGAAATAACAAAAATCAGAGATAAAATAAATGATAGAGATTTTAAGAAAACAACAGTAAACATCAATGAAACAAAGAGCTGATTATTCAAAAAGAACAACAAAATTGATAAACCTTTAGCCAGGTTCACCAAGATGAAAACAGAGTGAACTTAAGCAAAATAAGAAATTAAAGAGGATAAATAGCAATTGATATGAGAGATACAGACAATCAAAAGAGAATCTAGAGGAAAAGGATATATTTATAGAAACATGCAGCCTGTCAAGCCTGAATTGAGAAGGAATAGACACAAAGAAAACACTGGAGGAATAAGACTGGGAGATCACCTTCCTCCACACCAATACATCAAAAATTCATCTGCATATGGAACTCCTACAGAACAACTTCTGAATGCTGAAAGAAGACCCTAGACTTCCAAAAAGGCAAGTCAAACTCCTTAGAAGGAGGTAAAGGGAAAGATAAAGATTCAAAAACAGGCAAAGGGAATTGTAGCCAAGCTAGGGAGTTATGAAGGAGGAAACATCACTGCACACTAGAAAACCCCCTCGCAGATGGTGTTGCAGGGAGCTACAGAACCTCAGAGGGAAGTGCAATGACAGGCACTCAGAAAGCAAAACAGACAGAATTCACCACACAGATCAGTGCCAAATAGCACTTCCCAGCGCAGAAGCAGCCCACATCCTCCATTTGCAGCAGGGGGTGGGAGTGGTACTTTCAAGGCTCAGATGCCAATGTCTAACACCAGAGAGAGGACCAGGGTTGACTGCCATGAGGATACCCTGAAAGGGCTAGAACAACACAACAGAAGGAGTCCAGGGGAAAGACTGGGTGTCCAAGAGAGGCAAGAGGTTGTTGTCTCCAGGATACTCTAAATCCACACTCACAGACAGTGGCTGAATGCCTGCTGGTGTCCAAAAAAAAAAAAAAAACAGGCAAAACCAGTCAGAATGCCAGCAGCAGAATTAGGTGTGACTGCAGTTTAAGATCCCAGAGGGTGAAGTGTAAGCTATTAGCCACTACTAAATCCAAGGAAAATGGCTGAGGAAGTAGACAAATGCTGCTTCCATGGTCCCAACCCAAAGGTGGCAGCTGCCACCATGTTATGAGTAGGCACAGGTTACTACTGACACCTTCCTGGGAGCCTAAGCAGCTTGAATCTTCTTAGGGACCCACAACCTGGGACCTTCTCTAGAAGAGTGCACGACCCAGCCTATAACAATATCTGGTAGGTCTCAACGGCCACAAGCATGCCTCAGTACATCTCAGTCATGGTTGCCTAAGCCTTTCCTCTTCCTTGCCCAAGTGAGCAAGTAAGCCCCTAATAAGCCTTAGGCTTCACCCTCTCATGTCTGGGTGGGGAACAGTCACTGGTGAGTGGCCTACAAGCAGAGCTGGGCCCAAAACCAAAACAGCACCAGGAGCTGTGTGATGGAAAAAAGTGAAAGTATTAGTCGCTCAGTTGTATTCAACCCTTTGCAACCCAATAGACTGTAGCCCACCAGGGTCCACTGTCTATGGGATTCTCCAGGTAAGAATACTGGAGTGCGTTGCCATTTCCTTCTCCAGGGGATCTTCCCGACTCAGGGATTGAACCTTGGTCTCCTGCATTGCAAGCAGATTCTTTCCCATCTGAGGCACCAAGAAAGGAAATTAGCTCCAGAAACAAAAGGTGCAGTCAATGAGATCCCCATAATTAGTCTGCAACGATTGAGTCTAGGGGAAACTGGGCTTTTCAAGTAAGTGCAAGCTGGAGTAAGGCAAGTCTGATTGAGCAGACTGCACACTGCCCACAACAGGTTCAGAGACCTTCCTAGAAATATTGGAAGACTTTGGTTTGAGTTTCTCTGCGTGTGCTGGGCTATTGAGTGTTACTTTCACCAATAGTCTCAGGGTTTTGTCTTCTGTGTTGTGGGATTTGTGAGGTCTTAGTGCTACAGTAAGTGGTTGGGCCTAAACACCTGAGGTGGGAAGCAAAAGTCCATGACTTTGGGCCACCAGAGAACTCCTGACTGAATAGAACACTAACCAATGAGATAATCTCTCAAATACCTACATCTCAACACTAATACCAGGCCTCACCCAAAGGCCAGAAAGCTCCAGTGTTGGACGACTAATGCCAATCCTTCAGCAAAACAGGAACACAGCTCTGCACATTAGCAGAAAGGCTGCCCAAAGCCATACTACTGCCAACCTACTGTAATAATCTTGCCTGAAAAATCCCATGGACAGAGGAGCCTGGTGGGTTACAGTCCATAGGGTTGAAAGAGTCAAACATGACAAAGTGACTAAGGACAGAACAACCTTCTAGCCTGCAAAAAGGAGACACTACATAAAGTAAATTAAACAAAATGCAAAGACCAAGAAGCATACAGCATATAAAGGAACATGGTAAAAAAGGAGGACAAAATAAATGAAGAGGAAATACACAGTATACCTGAAAAGTCATTGAGAGTAATAATACCAAAGATGATCCAAAATCTTAAAAAATAAAATGGAGGTACAGATAAATAGACTGGAGGCATGGACTGAGAATATACAAATAAATGTTTTTAAAAGACCTAAAAGAATTAAAAAATAGGCAATAAGCAATGAACAACACAAATAACTGAGATTAAAAATACACTAGAGGGAATGAACAGCAGAGTATCTCAGGTAGTAGAATGGATAAGTGACCTGGAAGATATAATCATGGAAATAACTAAAGCAGAGAAGAATGAGGAAAAATGGATAAGAAGAAATCAGGACAGTCTCAGACCTCTGGGAAAACATTAGCATAGTAATATTCAAATCATAATAGTCCTAAAAGAAGACAAAGGAAAAGGGGTGAGAAAATATTCAAGGAGATTATAGTCAAAATTTTCTGTAAAATGACAAAGGAAATAGCCACCCAATTGAGGAAGCCCATACAGTCCCATTCAAGATAAACCCAGGGAGAAACACACTAAGATGCATATTAATCAAAGAAAGAGAAATGAAATACAAAGTACAAATATTAAAAGTAACAAAGGAAGAGCAATAATAAACAATATATAAGGAGATCGCCATGAGGCTACAGGGGATCTTTCAACAGAAACTCTGCAGAGCAGAAAGGAGGGTCAGGATAACCTAAAGTGATGAGGGGAAAAAAGTTACAACTAGGATTACTCAACCCTGCAAGGATTTTATTCAAATTCAAAGGAGAAATCAAAAGGTTTACAACAAAGCAAAATTTAAGGTAATTCAGCACCACAAAGTCAGATTTACAATAAATACTAAAGGGACATCTCTAGGCAGAAAAAAACAAGAGACAAAAAGGACCTACAAAAATAAACACAAATAAATGATAGTTACATTAAATGTAAATGGACCAAAACCTTCAATAACGACAGAAATTGACTGAATGTATTCAATGCAAATGGACTAAAAGCTCCAGTGAAGACAGAAATTGACTGCATGGATACAAAAGCAAAACACCTATATCTCCTATGTATAAGAGATCCACCTCAGACCAAGGGACACATACAGACTGAAAGTGAGGGGATAGAAGAAGATATTCCGAGTTTCCTTGGTGGTCCAGTGGGTAAGGACACCGCCTTGCAGTGCAAGGGGCACCTGTTCGATCCCTGGCCTGGGAAGATCCCATGTGCTGTGGAGCAGCTGGACTCATGTGTCCAATTACCGAGCCAGAGCTCTGGAGCACATGTGACCAGAGCCGGTGCTCTGCAACAACAGAGGCCACCGCGATGGGAGGCCCACATGGGCCAAAGAACAAAGATGGATGAAAATAGACAAATGAAAGACCAATAGAAGTAGCTAGCCTGCTCCCCTCCCTCCCCACCCCACCTCCTCAAAATAAATAAATCTTTTAAAAATAAAAATAAAAAAAGAAGAAGATATTCCATGCAAACATAAATGAAAAGAAAATAAGAGTAGCAATACTCATATCAGAAAAAATAAAGTTGAAAATAAAGACCATTACAAGAGACAAAGAGGGTCATTACATAATAATGAAAGGATACATCCAAGAAGAAGATATAACAATTATAAATATGTATGTACCCAACATAGAATCACTTCAACACATAAGCCAAATGGTAATAATTATTAAAGAGGAAATCAACAATATAACACAATAATAATAGGTGACAATAATACACCACTCACACAAGTAGACAGATCACCCAGACAGAAAATGAATAAGGAAAAACTTAAAATGACATAGTGGGATATACATATGACTAATCTGGGATTATACATATTGGTAAACAAGAAAATAAAGCAAAAGTAAAAAAGTGACATAGCAAATCAGTTGAACCTAATGGATATCTACAGGGCATTTCTTTGCATACTCTTTGCAGCCAAAGATAGAGAAGCTCTATACAATCAGCAAAAATAAGAGCAGAAGCTGACTGTGGCTCAGATCATAAACTCCTTATTCCAAAATTCAGACTTAAATTGCAGGAAGTAGGGAAAATCACTAGGTTATTTACATCAGACCTCAGTCAAATCCCTTATGATTATACAATGGTGACAAATAGGTTTAAGAGATTAGATCTGATAGACAGAGTTCCTGAGAATTATGAACAGAGGTTGTAACATCATACAAGAGGTGGTGAGTTAAACTATACCCAGAATAAAGAAATGTAATAAGGGAAATTTTTTGTCTGAGGAGGTCATAAAAATAGCCAAGAAAAGAAGAGATGTAAAAGGCAAAACAGAAAAGGAAAGATATACCCATCTGAATGCAGAGGTCCAAAGAACACCAAGGAGAGATAAGAAAGCCTCTGTAAGTGATTAAGGCAAAGAAATAGAGGAATATATACAATTGGAAAAGCTTGGAATGTCTTTAAAAACTTAGAAATACCAAGGGGACAACTCATGCAAAGATGGGCACAATTAAAGACAGAAAAAATAAGATCTAACAGAAGAAGATATTCAGAGGAGATGGCAAGAATAAACAGAAGAACTGTACAAAAAAGGTCTTTATCACCCAGATAGCAATAAGGGTGTGATCACTCACCTAGAGCCAGACATCTTAGAGTGAAAATTCAAGTGGAAGGGGTCATTTGTGTACCTTTGGCTGATTCGGGTTTATATATAGCAGTAAACAACAAAACTGTAAAAGTAAGATAAAAATAAATAATAATAAAAAGAATACACAGATTAACTATACAAAATGTCTTAATGACCCAGAAAATCATGATGGTGTGCTGACTCACCTAGAGCCAGATATCCTGGAGTGTAAACTCAAGTGGGCTTTAGGAAGAATTACTAAAACATAGCTAGTAGAGGTGGAATTCCAGCTGAACTATTTAAAATTAAAAAAAAAAATAAAACATGCTGTTAAAGTGCTGTGCTCAATATATCAGGAAATTGGAAAACTCAGCAGTGGTCTCAGAACTTGAACCTAATGGATATCTACAGGGCATTTCTTTGCATACTCTTTGCAGCCAAAGATAGAGAAGCTCTATACAATCAGCAAAAATAAGAGCAGAAGCTGACTGTGGCTCAGATCATAAACTCCTTATTCCAAAATTCAGACTTAAATTGCAGGAAGTAGGGAAAATCACTAGGTTATTTACATCAGACCTCAGTCAAATCCCTTATGATTATACAATGGTGACAAATAGGTTTAAGAGATTAGATCTGATAGACAGAGTTCCTGAGAATTATGAACAGAGGTTGTAACATCATACAAGAGGTGGTGAGTTAAACTATACCCAGAATAAAGAAATGTAATAAGGGAAATTTTTTGTCTGAGGAGGTCATAAAAATAGCCAAGAAAAGAAGAGATGTAAAAGGCAAAACAGAAAAGGAAAGATATACCCATCTGAATGCAGAGGTCCAAAGAACACCAAGGAGAGATAAGAAAGCCTCTGTAAGTGATTAAGGCAAAGAAATAGAGGAATATATACAATTGGAAAAGCTTGGAATGTCTTTAAAAACTTAGAAATACCAAGGGGACAACTCATGCAAAGATGGGCACAATTAAAGACAGAAAAAATAAGATCTAACAGAAGAAGATATTCAGAGGAGATGGCAAGAATAAACAGAAGAACTGTACAAAAAAGGTCTTTATCACCCAGATAGCAATAAGGGTGTGATCACTCACCTAGAGCCAGACATCTTAGAGTGAAAATTCAAGTGGAAGGGGTCATTTGTGTACCTTTGGCTGATTCGGGTTTATATATAGCAGTAAACAACAAAACTGTAAAAGTAAGATAAAAATAAATAATAATAAAAAGAATACACAGATTAACTATACAAAATGTCTTAATGACCCAGAAAATCATGATGGTGTGCTGACTCACCTAGAGCCAGATATCCTGGAGTGTAAACTCAAGTGGGCTTTAGGAAGAATTACTAAAACATAGCTAGTAGAGGTGGAATTCCAGCTGAACTATTTAAAATTAAAAAAAAAAATAAAACATGCTGTTAAAGTGCTGTGCTCAATATATCAGGAAATTGGAAAACTCAGCAGTGGTCTCAGAACTCTAAAAGATCAGTTTTCATTCCAATTTCAGGAAAAGGCAATGCCAAGCAATATTCAAACGGTTACATAGTTGCACTAATTTCACATGCTAGCAAGGTCATGATAAAAATACTCCAAGCTAGGCTTCAATAGTATGTGAACTGAGAACTTCCAGATTTAGCTGGATTTAGAAAAGGCAGAGAAACCAGAGATCAAACAGCCAATATTTGTCAGTAAAGGAATTCCAGAAAAACATCTGCTTCATTGACTATATACTAAAGCCTTTGATTATGTAGATCACAAGAAATGTGGAAAAAAACATGGGAACACTGGACCACCTTGCTTGTCTCCTGAGAAATCTGTATGTGAGTCAAGATGCAAAAGTTAGAAACTTAAATGGAACATCTGACTGGTTCAAAATTGGGGAAGTAGTATAGCTAGACAGTATATTCTCACCCTCTTTATTTTAACTTGTATGCAGAGAACATCATACAAAATGTTAGACTGGATGAATCACAAGCTGCAATCAAGATTGCCTGGAGAGATCTCAACAAATTCAGATATGTAGATAATATAGTACTTAATGGCAGAAAATGAAGAGGAACTAAAAAGCCTCTTTAAAATGAAAGTGGAGAATGAAAAGCTTGCTTAAAAGTCAACATTCAAAAAAAGTAATATCATGGCATTTGGTCCCATCACTTCATGGCAAATAGATGCAAAAACAATGGAAACAGTGACAGACATTATTTTCTTGGGCTCCAAAATCACTGTGGATGGTGAGTGCAGCCATGAAATTAAAAGACACGTTCCCCTTGGGAGGAAAGCTGAGTTATATTCTGCTAGACTCTAAATCTGGACATTGTGATAAAAATCAAAAATATTGCTTTGCCAACAAAGGTCCATTTGTTAAAGCTATGATTTTCCCAGTGGTCTTGTGCAGATGTGAGAGCTGAACCATAAAAAAAATGGAGTGCTGAAGAACTGATACTTTAGAATTTTGTTGCTGGAGAAGACTCTTAAGAGGCCTTTGGACTAGAAAAAGTTTAAACTAGTCAATCCTGAAGGAAACCAACCCTGAATATTTATTGGAAGGACTGATGCTGAAGCTGAAGTTCCAGTACTTTGGCCACTTGATGTGAAGAGCCATCTCAGTGGAAAAGACCCTGATGTTCTCAAAGACTGAAGGCAAATGGATAAGGGGGCAGAAGATGATGAGATAGTTAGACAGAATCACTGACAAAATGGACATGAATTACAGGAAATCCAAGAGATAGTGAAAGACAGGGAAACGTTGTGTTCTGCAGTCTATAGGGTTGCAGTCAGACACAACCCAGCAAATACTGAACAGTAACACAATTAGATAACATAGGCAACACACTCCATGACATCGATAGCATCAAGATCTTCTATGACTAGTCTCTTAGAATAATGAAACTATAAACAAAAAATATAACTGAGACCTAATTAACTTAAAAGCTTTTACACTGCAATGGAAACTATAAGCAATGTGAAAAGACAACCCTCAGAATGGATAAAATAACAGCAAATGAAACAACTGACAAAGGAGTAATCTCCAAAATATATAAGAAGCTCATATACCCTTGTAGATCAGTTGGTAAAGAATCCACCTGCAATGCAGGAGACCTTATTTTCATTCATGGGCAGAGAAGTTCCCCTGGAGAAGGGATAGGTTACCCACTCCAGTATTCTTAGGTTTCCCTTGTGGCTCAAGGGTAAAGAATCTACCAGCAATGCAGGAGACCTGGGTGTGATCCCTGGGTTGGGCCGATCCCCTGGAGAAAGGACAGGCTACCCACTTAATATTCTTGCCTGGAGAATTCCATGGCTCATCCATTGGTCACAAAGAGGCGGACATGACTGAGCAACTTCACTTTTTGATACAACTCTATACCAGAAAAACAATCCAGTCAAAAAATGGGGAGAATATATAGATACTTCTCTGAAGAAGACATACTGATGACTAATAGACACATGAAAAGATGCTCAATATTGCTCATCATTAGAGAAATGCAAATCAAAGGTACAATGAAGTATCACCTCGCACCAGTTAGAATGGCCATCATCAAAAAATCTGCAAACAACGAATGTTAGAGAGAGTGTGGAGAAAAGAGAACCCTCTTGCACTATCAGTGGGAACGAAAACTTATACATTCGCATATGGAGAACAGTATGAATAATCCCCTTAAAAGCTGGGAATAATACTACCATATGACCCAACAATTCCACTATTGGATATGAACTCTGAGGAAACCACAATTGAAAAAGACACATGTACCCCAGTGTTCATTGCAGAACTATTTACCATAGCTAGACCATAGACTCAACCTAGATATCTATCACAGCTGAATGGATAAGGAAGTTGTGGAACATATACACAATGGAATATGACTCAGCTATAAAATAGAACACATTTGAGTCAGTTCTAATAAGCTGAGAGAACTGAGAGCCTATTATACAGAATGAGGTAATTCAGAAAGAAAAAAACAAGTATCATATACTAACCTATAAAGACATTACTGATGAATGTATTTGCAGGGCAGCAATGGAGACAGAGACATTGAGAATAGACCTGTGGACATGGGGAAGGGGAAGAAGAGAAGGAAGGGATGAATTAAAAGGTTAATATTCATACATGTACATTACCAGAGTTAAGATTGATTACCAGTGGATATTTGCTGTATGATGTAGGGAACTCAAACCCAGTGCCCTGTGACAACATAGAGGGATTTGTTTGAGTGTGATGTGGGAGGAGCTTCAAGAGGGAGAAAACATTTCTATACCTATGACTGATTCATGTTGACATATGGCAGAAACTATCACAATATTTTAAGGCAATTATCTTCCAATTAAAAAAAAAAAAACTTACAGGAACCTAAAACAAACAAAAAAGAAAAAATGAACATTTTGAATAGGCTAAAACTAGAAGGGAATTTCGTTGGTAATAAAAACAGCCCAGCAACCAAAAGTCCAGGGCTGGATGGAATTCTACCAAACACATTAAGAAAAAATAATGCGGATCGTCTTCAGACTATTCCAAAAATCTGAAGAGGAGCGAACACTCCCAAAGTAAGTGTATGAGATGATCATTATCCTGATACCAACCACCCACCTCCCAAAGTCACAGGCCACTACTTTTTAGAAATATAGATGCAAAAATACTCAATAAGATATTAGCAAATGGAATGCAATAATATAAAAAAAAACAATCATGCGTCATGAACAAATTGGATTGATTCCAATGTCATAGTGATGGTTCAACATTTATAAATCAATAAATGTGATACACCATGTTAAAGGAATAATAAAAGCATAATCCATATCTCTAATCTCTGTGCTACTGCATATCCCTGCACATAAACAGT
Organism: Tragulus kanchil; assembly: GCA_022376925.1. Taxonomy (NCBI): domain Eukaryota; kingdom Metazoa; phylum Chordata; class Mammalia; order Artiodactyla; family Tragulidae; genus Tragulus; species Tragulus kanchil. The sequence goes on along the minus strand of JAIOJX010000001.1, from coordinate 73,030,739 downwards.
AGATTAGATGTAAATAAGAATGATACTATGATTACACACAGGAAGAAACTGAATGCAAGTTACTTTATCTCTGTCATTTGATGCAGTTGCTTTCTGTTTTTATGTATTTATACATTTTCTGGAGTCTATTGTGAAATCAAATATTTTCTGCATCTCCTTCCAATTTAGTCTTATATTAAGAATATGTTTCTATGTGTATATCTCTTGTTTCCAGTGAAAGACATTTTAAAATCAAAGCTAACAAAAGCATTCTTCAAACAGCCATGAACATAGATCAACAAATCTATTTATACTGCTTATTAAACATGAATATACTAAAAAGATTAGTTTGGACAAAGTCATTGAAAATTTGCCTAAGTGAAAGCTGGAAAACAAAATGCTAGTATTTATTACTATAACTAAAACATAGGTATAAGTTTTTCCTTTGTTTTTCAAAAAACATATTAATTTTATAATTTCTACCATTAAGCACCATTGATGAACACTTGTTTCATTTTTTAATTCTTTATTACTCATTATGTTCAATAAAATAAAAGTTTCACTGTTTGGAAAAAATGTCAATTTCAGTAGATGCAAAAAAAGCATTTGACAAAATTCAACATCTATTTATTCATAAGGAAAAACTCATCAAACTGAGTATATATAGGGAACATATCTAAATAAAAAGGCCACTTACAAGAAACCCATAGCCAACTTCATTCTCAATGGTGAAATTCTGAAAACATTTCTGATTATTCAGAAACAAGACAAAGATGCACACTCTTGCCACTGCTATTAAACATCATACTGAAAGTATTAGCTGTTGCAAATAGACAAGAAAAAGAAAACTATCCAGATTGGAAAGTTAGAGGTCAACTGTCATTATTTGCAGATGACATGATACCTTTAAACAGAAACCTAAAGTATACATTCTAAACTTTTTTAAAAATTAATTAATGAACTCAGCAAAGTTCTGATATATAACATTAATAAACAGAAATCTATTGTGATTCTATATACTAATGATAAAATAGAAAGAGAATGTTAAAAGTGTCACTGAAAATTGCATAAAAGTTAGAATATTTGGAAGGGTAAAACATAATCCATATTTAAGAATATGTTAGATTAGATGTAAATAAGAAGGATACTATGATTACACACAGGAAGAAACTGAATGCAAGTTACTTTATCTCTGTCATTTGATGCAGTTGCTTTCTGTTTTTATGTATTTATACATTTTCTGGAGTCTATTGTGAAATCAAATATTTTCTGCATCTCCTTCCAATTTAGTCTTATATTAAGAATATGTTTCTATGTGTATATCTCTTGTTTCCAGTGAAAGACATTTTAAAATCAAAGCTAACAAAAGCATTCTTCAAACAGCCATGAACATAGATCAACAAATCTATTTATACTGCTTATTAAACATGAATATACTAAAAAGATTAGTTTGGACAAAGTCATTGAAAATTTGCCTAAGTGAAAGCTGGAAAACAAAATGCTAGTATTTATTACTATAACTAAAACATAGGTATAAGTTTTTCCTTTGTTTTTCAAAAAACATATTAATTTTATAATTTCTACCATTAAGCACCATTGATGAACACTTGTTTCATTTTTTAATTCTTTATTACTCATTATGTTCAATAAAATAAAAGTTTCACTGTTTGGAAAAAATGTCAATTTCAGTAGATGCAAAAAAAGCATTTGACAAAATTCAACATCTATTTATTCATAAGGAAAAACTCATCAAACTGAGTATATATAGGGAACATATCTAAATAAAAAGGCCACTTACAAGAAACCCATAGCCAACTTCATTCTCAATGGTGAAATTCTGAAAACATTTCTGATTATTCAGAAACAAGACAAAGATGCACACTCTTGCCACTGCTATTAAACATCATACTGAAAGTATTAGCTGTTGCAAATAGACAAGAAAAAGAAAACTATCCAGATTGGAAAGTTAGAGGTCAACTGTCATTATTTGCAGATGACATGATACCTTTAAACAGAAACCTAAAGTATACATTCTAAACTTTTTTAAAAATTAATTAATGAACTCAGCAAAGTTCTGATATATAACATTAATAAACAGAAATCTATTGTGATTCTATATACTAATGATAAAATAGAAAGAGAATGTTAAAAGTGTCACTGAAAATTGCATAAAAGTTAGAATATTTGGAAGGAAATACAATCAAGGAAACACAATTAAGGAAATACAAAATCTGTACTCTAGAAACTACACAAAATCTATGAAAAGAACTGAAGATATTTCAGAAAAATGAAAATATACCTTATACTCAGAAGAATTAATATTGTTAAAATGTCCATACTATCCCAAGTATTCTCCATATATTTCATGCAATTTATACAAAATTCCCATGACATTTTACAAAGAACCAAAATAAATAGTCCTAAAATCCATATTGGACCCAAAGGCCTAGAATTTCCAAAGCAATCTTGACCAAAAAAAAATAAAGTTTGAGATATAATCCACCCAGATGTCACAGTATGCTAGTGGTACCAAAACACATGCTGAAATCATGGAAAAGAATAAAGATTCCCAAAATAAACCCATGCACCTATGAATATTCAACTAATCTACAATAGAATAGATTAGATCATATATATATCATCCATTGCATATTATGGCTACTTAAAATTATATTTATATAATAAATAAATGTATTATAATTCAATTCTAGTTGTGTCCTTAAATTATAATATATATTAATTATATTAGTTAAACATATTAATATATATTGTATATATCATATAGCATATTATTTTATATCATTCTGTATCATATTATATCTTCATATTACATATTATATGCTATACTATATTATTCTATATTATATGCTATATACATATTATATATCACATATTCACTGTATATAATATATAATATATTGTATATGATTTCATATATATTGAATATAATGTATATATGTATAGCATGATAAATATAATATATAATAATATAATAATAATATGATATGTATATAATTACATATTATATTATATATCATATACATAGTATAAATATATAATATTTAAATTCATATAATAAATAATATTTCTTCAAGAGACTGAAATACCAGACCACTGGACCTGCCTTATGCAAAACCTATGTGCAGGTCAAGAAGCATCACTTAGAACCAGACGTGGATCAAGAGTCTGGTTCCCAATTGGGAAGGGACTACATCAAGGTTATATACTGTCATCCTGCTTATTGAACTTTTATGCAAAGTATATCATGCTAAATGTTGTGTTGGATGAAGCACAAGCTGAAATCAAGATTGCTGGGAGAAATACCAATAACCTCAGATATGCAGATGACACCACTTTTATGGAAGAAAGCAAAGAGTAACTAAATAGCCTCTTCATGAAGGTAAAAGAAGAGAGTGAAAAAGCTGGCTTAGAAGTCAACATTCAAAAAACTGAGGTCATGGCATCCTGTCCCATCACTTCATGGCAAATAGTTAGGGAAACAATGGGAAATATTGACAGACTTCATTAGTCTCCAAAATCACTATGTGTTTTCACCACAGGCATGAAATTAAAAGATGCTTGCTCCTCAGAAAAAAAGGCATGAGAAACCCATACAGTGTATTAAAATCCAGAGACATTACTTTGCTGGCAAAGGTCTGTATAGTCAGTGCTACGTTTTTTCTGGTAGACATGTATAGATGTGAGAGTTGAAGGCTAAGTGCTGAAGAACTGATGCTTTGGAACTGTGGTGTTGAACAAGACTCCTGAGAATCCTTTGGACAGCAAGGAGATCAAACCAGTCAATCCTAAATGAACTCTGAATATTCATTGGAAGCACTGATGCTAAAGCTGAACCTCCAATGCTTTGGCTACCTGATGCAAAGAGATGACTCATTGGGAAAATACCCTGACCCTGGGAAAGATTGAAGGCAGTATGAGAAGTGGATATCAGATAATGAGATTCTTGGATGATATCACTGAGTCAATGGACATGAGTCTGAGGAAACTCCAGGAGATAGTGTAGGACAGGAAAGCCTGGTATGCTGTAGTCCATGGAGTCACAAAGAATCAGACATGACTGATCGAGTAAACAATGAACAACAAAAAAACTTCTGTATAATGCACTTTCATTGATCTTTCGTATTGTTTTCTTATATTTCATTTATTTTTGTGCTGTCTTTAAGTTTTCTTTTCTTTCACTAACTTTGGGTATTGTTTGTTCTCCTTTAACTGATTTTAGATGTAAACTAAGGTTGTTTATTTGAGAATTTTCTTCCTTCCTGATGTAGGTTTGTATTGTATAGCCCCCATGTGTTTGAAATTTGTATATTTATGGTAATTTATTTCTAGTCTCATACATTTGTGGTTGGAAAAAAATGCTTGATATAATTTCAATTTTCCTAAATTTGCTGAAGCTATATTTTTGACCCAATATGTGATCTGCCTCGGAGAATGTTCTTTGAACACTTCAGAGAAAATTGTATTCTGTTGCTAGTGGGTGAAATGTATAAAAGTCAATTAAGTTTATTTTATCTATTTTGTAATTTAAAGCCTATGTTTTCTTATTTATTTTCTGTCTGGATGAATTTTCCTTTTGTGTAAGTATGGCGCAAAAGTCCCATAATATTATTTGTTTCTGTTGATTTTCCCTTTTTTGGCTTTTTGATTTGCTTTCTATATTAAGGTGTTCCTATGCTGGCTGGGTGCATTAATTGTTTACAGTGGTTATATCTTCTTCTTAGATTGATCCCTTGATCACTATTTAGTGTCCTTTCCTTTCTCTAGTAATCGTCTTTATTGTAATGTCTATATTGTCTGATATGAGTATTGCTACTAAAGTTTTGGTTTGATTTCCATTTGTACCCATTAATTTTTTCCATCCCTTCACTTTCAGCTTCTATGTGTCCCTAGCTCTGAACTTGGTCGCTTGTAGACAGTATACAGACAGGTCTTTTCTTGTGTGTCCATTCACGCAGTCTGTGTCTTTTAGTTGGAACATTTAACCTGCTTAAATTTAAGTTAATTATTGACACGTATGTTTCTGCTATCATTTCCTTAACTTCTTAGGAACTTACAACATTCTTGCAGATTTTTCTTCTCTTACGCTTCCTGCCTAGGGAATTCCCTTTGGAATTTGTTGTAAAGCTGATTTGATGGTGCTGAATTCTCTTAGCTTTCTTTGTCTATAAACCTTTTGACTTTGTTGTATCTCAGTGAGATCCTTGATGAGTAGAGTAATCAAGGTTGTAGATTTTTCAAAAGCCCTGCCCAAAACTGTTTTGTTTTTTTTTTGTTTTAGTTTCTTTTCTTTCACTAACTTTGGGTATTGTTTGTTCTCCTTTAACTTTTCTAAGGTTGTTTATTTGAGAATTTTCTTCCTTCCTGATGTAGGTTTGTATTGTATAGCCCCCATGTGTTTGAAATTTGTATATTTATGGTAATTTATTTCTAGTCTCATACATTTGTGGTTGGAAAAAAATGCTTGATATAATTTCAATTTTCCTAAATTTGCTGAAGCTATATTTTTGACCCAATATGTGATCTGCCTCGGAGAATGTTCTTTGAACACTTCAGAGAAAATTGTATTCTGTTGCTAGTGGGTGAAATGTATAAAAGTCAATTAAGTTTATTTTATCTATTTTGTAATTTAAAGCCTATGTTTTCTTATTTATTTTCTGTCTGGATGAATTTTCCTTTTGTGTAAGTATGGCGCAAAAGTCCCATAATATTATTTGTTTCTGTTGATTTTCCCTTTTTTGGCTTTTTGATTTGCTTTCTATATTAAGGTGTTCCTATGCTGGCTGGGTGCATTAATTGTTTACAGTGGTTATATCTTCTTCTTAGATTGATCCCTTGATCACTATTTAGTGTCCTTTCCTTTCTCTAGTAATCGTCTTTATTGTAATGTCTATATTGTCTGATATGAGTATTGCTACTAAAGTTTTGGTTTGATTTCCATTTGTACCCATTAATTTTTTCCATCCCTTCACTTTCAGCTTCTATGTGTCCCTAGCTCTGAACTTGGTCGCTTGTAGACAGTATACAGACAGGTCTTTTCTTGTGTGTCCATTCACGCAGTCTGTGTCTTTTAGTTGGAACATTTAACCTGCTTAAATTTAAGTTAATTATTGACACGTATGTTTCTGCTATCATTTCCTTAACTTCTTAGGAACTTACAACATTCTTGCAGATTTTTCTTCTCTTACGCTTCCTGCCTAGGGAATTCCCTTTGGAATTTGTTGTAAAGCTGATTTGATGGTGCTGAATTCTCTTAGCTTTCTTTGTCTATAAACCTTTTGACTTTGTTGTATCTCAGTGAGATCCTTGATGAGTAGAGTAATCAAGGTTGTAGATTTTTCACTTTCATCATTTTAAATATGCCCTGCCACTCAGTTTTGTAGTTTCTGTGGAATAAAATATCTGTTAACCTATGGGCATTCCATTTTAGGTTATTGTTGATTTTCCCTTGATAATGTTAATGCTTTCTTTGTATTTAATTTTTGTCCATTTGGTTAAAATGTGCGAGCATGTTTATCCTTGGGTCTATCTAGTATGGAACTCTTTGTGTTTCATAGCCTTGACTGCTTTTTTTCCCATGTTATGAAAGTTTTTGACTGTAACCTCTTTAAACATTTTCTCAGGCTGTTTCTCTTTCTATTCTTCATAGACCTTTATAATTTGAATGTGGTGTGTTTAATGTTGTCCCAAATGCGTTTGATACTGTCCTCATTTCTTTTCTTTCTCTTTTCTTTATTCTGCTTCATGGCAGTTATTTTCACCATTCTCTTTTCCAGCTTAGTTATCTGTTCTTCTACCTCGGCTATTGTTACTGATTCTTTCCAGTGTATTTTTCTTTTCAGTTATTGTGTTGTTCATCACTGAATGTTTTTTCTTTCCATTCTTCTAGGTCTTTGTTAGTCTTTCTTGTATCTTTTCAATCTGTGCCTCTTTTTCATTTCCAAGATCTTTCTTGAATCACTTTTACTATCATTTATCTGAATTTTTTTTTCAGGTAGATTGTCTATACCCTCTTCATTTAGTCTTGTTGGTTTTTACTTGTAACATATTTCTCTGTTGTCTCATTTTGTTTACCCTTCTGTGTTTCTAGTCTTCTTTTCTCAGGCTGCAAGATAAGTAGCTCCTATTGCCTCTGTTGTCTACCTCCTGGTAAGTGATATTTGTCTAGGGGCTTCTGTAGGCTTTCTGGTAGGAGGGACTTGTGCCTGTATTCTGGAGAATGGAGCTTATTCTTTCCCTTCTGAATGGCAAAGCTATATCAGATGGGTATTTTCTGTGAGCTTATAACTTTAGGTAGTCTGGCTTTTGATAGGTGGAGCCATGTGACTGTCTTGCTAGTTGTTTGGTGGGATGTGTCCACCATTGGAGCCTGTAGGTAACTGTGGGAACAGATCTTGGTATTGATATGGATACCTCCTGGGGTGAATCCTGATTAATATTCCCTGAACCAGGTAATATTCTGGCAATCCATTGTTCTTAACTTGGCACTCCTACCCCAGAGGCCCAGGCCAGACTGCAAACTTAGAACTCATCATTTGTCCAAGGAGAAAGTAAAGAAGAAAATAATAGAAAAGAGAGAGATAAACAACACCCAGGACAAATGAAAAAACAACTGGAGGGCTTCCCTGGTGGTCCAGTGGATAAGGACACCAACTGGCAGTGCAAGGGGCAATGGTTCAATCTCTAGCCTGGGAAGATCCCACGTGCTGCAGAGCTGCTGGACCTATGTGTCCAATCACCTAACCAGAGCTCTGGAGTGCATGTGCCCAGAGCCAGTGCTCACTGCAATGGGAGACCCACACAGGCCAAAGAACAAAGATGGATGTGAATAAATAAATGAAAGACCAATGGAAGTGGCCAGAAAAGAAAAGAAAAAAAAACCGGAAACAAACAGTGCCAATAAAAATATGAGACACAAAGAGAGAAAAAGAAAATAACAGAGGAAAAATACAAACAAAAAAAATCACAAGAGAGCAAAGATTCAAAAATGAGAATAGTCAGTAAAGATTAAACTGAGAACAAATAAAAAATGAAACCTAAAACAGAAAGCCAACAAACAACTGAAGCAATGAAAATATTAAAAAACACATAAAAAACAATCAAAAAAAGGAAAAATAAAATAAAAATAATAAAAACATAAAACAACAAAAAATAAAAATAGCATAATAAACATAGATAAGAATAAAATATATATTGCTAAATAAGAAAATAAAAACTAAAGATAAAAATAATTAAAGCAACAACATCAACAACTGAACAAACAGAAAGAAACTAAAACAACAAAAGAAAATAATAGTAAAAGTACTTTCATGGGCTTCTACTATCCATGACTTTTCTCCCTCAGTGAACCAGAGCAAACCCCTGCCTACCCAGCTGGTCTTCCAGTACCTAAAGGTTAGTCTGTTGCTCTGTTTTGGCCACTGGGGGCCAGTTCAAACTCTAACATGGCCTAAATCCAATTTGTATTTGTTCCTCTAATCCCATGCTTATTTGTCCCCTAAATCCACTTCTGTGAAGGCTAGACAAATCTCAACTGTGATGACACTTCTTTATTCAGGCATTCCACATATGCAGGATTTACCAAGCTAATTTGGAGTGTTTGATCCATGGCTTGTGCAGCTACACAGAAAAATTTCCATTCCTCTTCCTTAGTCACTTTACACCCTGGGCCTCAGCTTTAGTTTTGACCCCACCTCTACATGTTCCCCACCTTGAGTTATCTGTTCCTTGCCCAGGCAAGAGAGAGCTAAAGTATCTGGTGAGTGGAGTACACTTACTCAGACTGGGGTTGTAATCAAATGTGGTGGCTTGTCTGGTGATAATACCTCCTATTTCCCACAGAAACAGAAAGTAGTGTGTGGGTTAGTGAGAATTGTTCCATTTTTAGATGTATTCTTGAAGTATAGTGAGAGACAGATTCTGTCTCCTCTTTTTCCAACATCTTGACTTCTCTTGGGAGTTTTTTTTTTTAATTGCAGATTCTATTTTGCCTCTTATAGTCAGTTTATTAAAATTATCTATTTCTGCTTGGTTCATTTTTTCTGAGCTGTATGTCTTTAAAGATTTGTCCATTTATTCTAGGTTGTCAAAATCTGTTAGCATATAATTGTCCATAATATTTTCTTATGACTTGTATACATGTGTGTGCACTTGTATAGTATCTACTGAGATTTCTCCTTTCTCATTTCTCAATTTGTTTACATATATCCTCACTCTTTTCCTTTTGGTAAGCCTGGTCAAAGGTTTGTCATTTTTGTTTTCTCTTTCAAATAATCAGCTTTTAGTTTTATTGATGCTTTCCTATTGTTTTATATCTCTATTATTTACTTTCTAGTTTACCTTTATTGTTTCCTTCCTTCTACTGAGCTTAGACTTCTGTTCACTTCAGTCACTCAGTCATGTCTGACTCTTTGTGACCCCCCGGACTGTGACATGCCAGGCTTCCCTGTCTTTATCATCTCCTGGAGCTTGCTCAAACTCATGTCCATGACTCCGTGCTGCCATAAAACCATCTAATCCTCTGTCATCCCCCTCTCCTTCAAACTTATATTTTTCCCAAAATTCGGAGTTTTTTTTTCCAAATGAAGTTTTCTTTTCACATCAGGTGGCCAAAGTATTGGAGGTTTACCTTCAGCATCAGTCCTTCCAATGAATATTCAGGGTTGATTTTCTTTAGAATTGACTGGTTTGATCTCTTTGCAGTCCAAGGTGCTCTCAAGAGTCTTCTCCAACACCACAGTTCAAATACATCAGTTCTTTGGCACCCAGTCAAAATGGTCCAACTCTCACATTTATACATGACTACTGAGAAAACCATAGTTTTGACTATACAGACTTCTGTCGACAAAGTGATGTCTCTGCTTTTGAATATGCTGTCTAGGTTTGTCATAGCTTTTCTTCCAAGCAGCAAGCATCTTTTAATTACATGGCTGCAGTCACCATCTGCAGTGATTTTCGAGCCCATGAAAATAAAGGCTGTCACTATTTCCATTGTTTGCCTATCTATTTGCTGTGAAGTGTTGGAATAAGATGCCGTGATCTTGGTTTCTTGAATGGTGAGCTTAGGTTTAGGTTTTGCTTGTTCTTTTTTCTAATTATTTTAGGTTGTTAGATTGAATTTTTTGTTTGTTTGTTTGTTTGAGGAAGGCCTATATTTCCATGAATATCCCTCCTAAAACTGCTTTTGCTGTATCTCATAGATTTTGTATGGTTATGTTTTCATTTTTGTTTGTCTCAAGGTAATTTTTTATTTCAATTTTTATTTTCTTGTTGACCCATTATTTTTAGTAGTATGATGTTTAGTTTCCATATAATTTTTTCTCAGTTATTTTTCTGTGCTTGATTTCTATTTACAAGTCTTTGTGATCAAAGAAGATACTTGAAATTACTTCTGTACTCTTAAATTCATTGATGCTAGTTTTGTGTGCCTTAGTATGTGATTAATCCTAATGAATGTTCTATGCATACTAAAATATCTATTAAGTGCAACTGTTAGATTGTATCAGTTAAGTTCTGTGTTGTCTGACTGATTTTCTTTCTAGAGTATCTGTTCATTGATGTGAGAAAGGTGTTAAAATCCCCTACGATTATTGTATTCTGATCAATTTCTCATTTTATATCTGTTACTATTTGTATTATATATTTGAGTATTCCAATACTAGGCAAAATTATATTGATGTGCGTAAAATCCTTTTCTTGTATTGATCCTTTTACCATTATATAGTGTCTTTCTTAATTGAATATAAAAATGATTCAAAAGATTTATATGAGACTCAGAATTGCCAAGACCTAATGCAAAGCATTAGGCAAAACTCTACCAGACTTCAGCTAGTACTACAAAGCTAGAGTAATTTAAAAAGTGTGGTAGTGGTACAAAAACAGACATATGAATAAACATAAGAAAATAGAGAGCCCAATAACAAACCCAGACACCTATAGTTAATTAATCTTAGACAAAGGAGGGAAGAATATAAAATGGGAAAAGACAGTCTCTTCAGCAAGTGGTGCTGGGAAAGTTGGACAACTGCATGAAAATCAATTAAGTTAGAATGCACTTTCACATCATGCACACAAAAAAAAAGAAAAAGAAAAAAGAAAGCAACTCAAAATAACTTAATGACTTAAACTTAAGACATGTCACCATAAAAGTTCCTAGAATAAAGCAGAGACAAAATAAAGCAGAAGCAATACATTCTCCAACATAAATAGTACCAATGTTTTCTTAGGATAATATCCCAAGGCAATAGAAATAAAAATAAACAAATGAGACCTAATCAAACTTACAAGCATTCACACAGCAAAGGAAACCATTAAAAATGGAAATACAACATATAGAATGGAAGAAAATATTTGCCAATTATGTGACTGACAGGAGCATGATGCCCAAAATATACAAACATCTCATAAAATTCAACCACAATAAAAAATAAAAATCCAAATAGAAATTGGGTAGAAGACTGTAATAGATGTTTCTCCAAAGAAGTAGAGATAGCTAGTAGGCACATGAAAAGCTCATCATCATTAATTGTTAGAGAAATGTAAATCAAAACTGCAATGAGATACTGTTACTGAGTCCACATTCATTCTCCTTGCTGAGCAACAGGTCAATAAATCACAGATGAGATGTTGAAATAAGGAATTCAGAAAAAGAGCAGAACAAGAAAATGGTAGACTAATGCCTCAAAATAACCATCTTAACAGAGTCTGGATGCCATTATTTTTTTTTTTTTTATAGAACTCAGAGGTGGGGAAGCAAGGAAGTAAATTTAAAAGATTATTAATTTTGCAATATTCTGGGAGGGGTCACGGTCACCCTCAGGGTGAGGATGTGTTCAGTCAAAGGTACATGGTTCCCTAAAGCAGCTGTTATATATAGACAGTATCGTTTTACTAAACAAAAGCAATGGGAAAGTAAAGCAAAAGAAACACATTCAACATGGCAATGGAATTTGTTCTTTCCTGTAGCAACGTCCCACTGTCAATGTACATTCTGCAAACTAATGGAAAAAGGGATGACAACAATTCTATTTGCTTTTTCATATAGATCTTCCTGAAACTGTCCATCATTGGTGCCAGTGTTTCAAATGATGACATTTACTGAATTAAAAAAAAATATATGCACAGTCTAAAAGCTGAGTTGTTGTTCATCATGTCCAGCTCTTTGCAATGACATAGACTGTGGCACACCAGGCTACCCTGTCCTTCACTGTCTTGCCGAATTTGCTCAGACTAAAGTCCATTGAGCCAGTGATGCCATCCAATGATCTCATCTTCTGTTTTCCACTTCTACCCTCAATCTTTCCCAATATCAGGGTCTTTTCCAAAGAGTTGGCTCTTCACACCAGGTGGCCAAATATTGGCGCTCCAGCTTAAACATGTCTTTCCAATAAATATTCCAGGTTGATTTCCCTTAGGATAGATTGGTTTGATCTGCATACAGTTCAAAGGACAGTCAAGAGCCTTCTCCAGCATCACAATTCAGAAGCATCAATTCTTCAGTGCTCAGCCTTTTTTATGGTCCAACTCTCAAATTCCTACATGACTACTGGAAAAACCATAGCTTTGACAATTTGGGTCTTTGTCAGCAAATGATTTCTCTGCTTTGTAATATATTCTCTATGAATGTCATAGCATTTCTTCCAAGGAGCAATTTTCTCTTAATTTCATGACTGCAGTAACTGTCTACAGTGGTTTTGCAGCCCAAGAAAATAAAACCTGTTACTGTTTCCATTTTTCCCCCATTTATTTCCCAAGAAATGATGAGACCAGATGCCATGATCTTAACTTTTTGAATGCTCAGTTGTAAGTCAGCTTTTCCATTCTCCTCTATCACCCTTATCAAGAGACTTTTGGTTTTCTCCTAATTTTCTGCCATTAGAGTAGTACCATCTGCATATCTAAGGCTGCTGATATTTCTCCTGGAAATCTTGATTCCAGCTTGTGATCCATCAACCTAGCATATCACATGATATAATCTGGGCATATACAGCCTTAATATACTCCTTTCCCAATTTTGAATAGTCCATTGCTTTCCTGTAGCAACGTCCCACTGTCAATGTACATTCTGCAAACTAATGGAAAAAGGGATGACAACAATTCTATTTGCTTTTTCATATAGATCTTCCTGAAACTGTCCATCATTGGTGCCAGTGTTTCAAATGATGACATTTACTGAATTAAAAAAAAATATATGCACAGTCTAAAAGCTGAGTTGTTGTTCATCATGTCCAGCTCTTTGCAATGACATAGACTGTGGCACACCAGGCTACCCTGTCCTTCACTGTCTTGCCGAATTTGCTCAGACTAAAGTCCATTGAGCCAGTGATGCCATCCAATGATCTCATCTTCTGTTTTCCACTTCTACCCTCAATCTTTCCCAATATCAGGGTCTTTTCCAAAGAGTTGGCTCTTCACACCAGGTGGCCAAATATTGGCGCTCCAGCTTAAACATGTCTTTCCAATAAATATTCCAGGTTGATTTCCCTTAGGATAGATTGGTTTGATCTGCATACAGTTCAAAGGACAGTCAAGAGCCTTCTCCAGCATCACAATTCAGAAGCATCAATTCTTCAGTGCTCAGCCTTTTTTATGGTCCAACTCTCAAATTCCTACATGACTACTGGAAAAACCATAGCTTTGACAATTTGGGTCTTTGTCAGCAAATGATTTCTCTGCTTTGTAATATATTCTCTATGAATGTCATAGCATTTCTTCCAAGGAGCAATTTTCTCTTAATTTCATGACTGCAGTAACTGTCTACAGTGGTTTTGCAGCCCAAGAAAATAAAACCTGTTACTGTTTCCATTTTTCCCCCATTTATTTCCCAAGAAATGATGAGACCAGATGCCATGATCTTAACTTTTTGAATGCTCAGTTGTAAGTCAGCTTTTCCATTCTCCTCTATCACCCTTATCAAGAGACTTTTGGTTTTCTCCTAATTTTCTGCCATTAGAGTAGTACCATCTGCATATCTAAGGCTGCTGATATTTCTCCTGGAAATCTTGATTCCAGCTTGTGATCCATCCAACCTAGCATATCACATGATATAATCTGCATATAAGTTAAATAAACAGGGTGACAATATACAGCCTTAATATACTCCTTTCCCAATTTTGAATAGTCCATTGCTGCATTTTCAGTTCTAACTATTGCTTTTTGTCCTGCATACATGTTTGGCGGTCTGGTATTCCCATTTCTTTAAGAACTTTCCACAGTTTGTTGTGATCCATACAATCAAAGGCTTTAGCATAGTTAGTGAAGCAGAAGTAGATGTTTTACCTGGAATTCTCTTGCTTTTTGTTTATGACCCAATGGATGTTGGAAATTTGGTCTGTGGTTCCTCTGATTTTTCTAAATTTAGTTTTTACATCTTGAAGTTCTTGGTTCACATAATTTTGAACCCTAGGTTTAAGACTGTAATGGCAGAACATTAAGAGAAAATAAAGAGTCTCTTAATGAGGATGATTACTATAACTAACTATAATCCTGTTCCAATAATCAAGTCACCAAAGAAACTGTAACTGATACAATGAACTATCTGTACTTTCATTGTACAGGGCATGCATAGCTAGACATGCATGGCTTAATCTTTGAGACAAGTATATGCTACTGTCAGGGTCAACCAGACAGAGAGAAAAGAACTGAAATATTTCATTTCTAACAAGGGTATAATTTAGCTAAATTTTTATTACATGTGGGAAACATAGCCATAAACCACTAATTAATTTTCTTAGATAGAAATCATAAAAATTATAACTATGCTTCCCAGTTCACCCAGTCTTATGTACTAATACTTATTATTAACAGTTTTATGAAGCCATCAAGTTTCCTATTAGAATTCTTCAATCTCTTGCCCAGTTCAGCATTGTGGTCTGATAGTGAGAAATTTGCTTTATCCAAAAGTTCATTTCATAAATTTTCTTGAAAAGGAGACATCTTTGCAAAGGCATCAGTGTGAAGTCATAAATGTCTAAAATGATAAAAGACTTAAGAATGCACATCTATATCTGATTACAATGCAATTAACAAAGTCATTTGGTTAGTGCTGTGACATACAACACTTTCAGCTATTAACTAGAACAATACTGATAATATTTAACCAAGACATATCAGACTTTTAGTAACTCCATATAATCTCTAGAATCTCTGCATAATTTACCACACAATATGACCTAAGAAGATTTATTACTCATTTGACAATACTTCCCATGTAGTTTAGCATTCAAAAGGAACCTAATTAGCTTGATATCATTTTGGGGGGTATTTCAAGGGCCCTGTGAAGCATCCCAAAGTTACCTAGAGGTCAAAAGAAACTTCATTATAACTCAATTTCAGAAAATCAAAAAGGTTTTAAAACATGATAGGATAATAGGTTACTGTGAAACTATGGTTGTTCACTTCACCAAAATAACAATAAAAGATTTGAAAGGCAAATACATAACAAATTACTTAAAAGATAAAGAAACTTAAAATTTATTAGCAAAGGCAACCAACATCTCAGGAACAGTTTTCCATTTAGCAGAAACCAAAGTTAAATTTATGTTTTTCACCAGCTTACTTTTTAAAGTTTATTTGCTCTATTAAACTTATTTCAAACATAGTCAGTCTTAACTGGTCATGCACAAAACTCTTTTCTTGGGGCCCATGTTCCACAATCATTCCATTGATTTGCTTCTTTTTGCACTATTCTAACTTTCAAGTTATCAAATTTCTGAAATAATTTTAAAATGTAATCATTTCTGAAAGTTCCACCCAGAAATCTTATTTCATTTGCATTTTCTTGCCGTAAAATTTTGTTTATACCAAGTTATTTTCCTTTCTGACAAATGTATATCAACAAACAAGCATTAATAGCAGATATCAACTTAACAGTGTTTTCCAGTTCATGTAAACTTGAAACTCAGTTTAATTTCTCTTGTATTTAGAATTGCTTCATTTGTAATTGATCGCTTTCTTTAAGCCAATTAAATAGCACTCATTTATGAATTAGCCTCAGCAATGTTCTTCAAAAAGAAAGACACATACAAACATACAAAGAGGGACCTCATAGTTCTTGTTTCAAATTTTCAGTCCTGTCAGGATTTTGTTGCCGTTTAGTCACTAAGTGATGTCTGACTCTTTGCGACTCCAAGGACTGTAACCAGGGACTGTAGCCATCCAGCCTCCTCTGTCTGTGGGATTTCCCAAGCAAGAATCCTGGAGTGGGTTGCCATTTCTTTCACCAGGGAATCTTCCTGATCCAGGGATTGAATCCACTTTGCTTGCATTGACATGTGAGTTCTTTACCACTGAGACCCCAGTGATGTCACCTGAATCAGGTGCTTAGCTACTTCAGTCATGTCCAACTCTTTGTGCCGTTGTTGTGCCTGACTCTTTCCTCCTTTGTTGTGTCCAACTCTTTCCTCCTTTGTCCATGGGATTCTCCAGGCAAGAATACTGGAATGGTTTCCATGTCCCCCTCCAGGTGATCCTCCTAAACCTAGGGATGGAATCCAAGTCTCCTGCATTACAGGCAGATTCTTTACTGTCTGAGCTATAGCCAGTGGTACCTGATTCAGGTAGCAATGTAAAACCCATCAGTTTACAAAAGTGGCTGGATTAAAATTAGGATTTTAGCGCTTCTCTGGTA
The DNA here is from genome assembly GCA_022376925.1 of Tragulus kanchil. Lineage (NCBI taxonomy): Eukaryota > Metazoa > Chordata > Mammalia > Artiodactyla > Tragulidae > Tragulus > Tragulus kanchil. The sequence continues at coordinate 73,014,115 of JAIOJX010000001.1, read as the reverse complement.
GTCCAGTGGGTAAACAGTCCACCTTGCAGTGCAAGGGGCACCAGTTCGATCCCACATGAGGAGGAGCAGTTGGGCCAGTGTGTCCAATTATGACCCAGTGCTCTGCAGTGCATGTTCCCAGAGCCAGTGTTCTGCAAAGAGAGAGGTCACTGCAATGGCAGTCCCACACATGCCAAAGAATAAAGATGGATGAAAAATAAATGATGGCTTAGTGGCAAAAAAAAAAAAACAAAAACAAAAAAGTAGCATTCTGCCAGATTAAACAAGTCAAGCTCATTTGTCTAGATGAACTCCTTTTATTACTATTTGTGCAACATAGGTCAAGTTCTAAATTATTTTATGCTCTTTCCAAAATTTTCATTTAAAAGGATTGCAGTGATGAGGGTTCTTGAGAAGAGCAGATAGGAGATCTGTATCTCAAACACACAGGCAAGTTTTTCCTAGGATAACTTTCTTCCTCCTTTGATTAACACTTACAGATCTCAAGATAAAAAGAGACTGAGAGTGGTAGAAGGATTGGTGGGCTTTAGGTTATTTTTGGAGCCACAATACTGTATCTATAAAGTCTACATTTATAAAAAGCAAGGGCTTTTTCTTTTCTTTTTTTCAAAGAATTGGGCAACTACCTCAGTGATACTGAGGTCTATTTACCTATATTGTAAAGTTTTCCTTTTCTGGATTTAACTTAGGGAAAAGGTCTCCTATTTTGGCAATTTATTTGTAAACACTTTTAAGGATCACCCCTAGGCTTCAATTAGTCATTTAAAATTTTCCAAGTAGGTCCAAAATGAATGGGGAAGCTTACAGGAAGTGTTTTCCATTTTAGCTTGAGCAGTTAGAATCAGATAACTGTGTTACCAAAGTAATCAAAGCAAAAAGAAAACCTCACCAACTGGAAAGTCACACTCAAACTACAATGGCAAAAATGATCCAATGCAATTTCCCAGTCCCATTATACCTGTGACTTTTGTCCAAAATGCCTTATAAGTGGAATTTTCCTTCAGAGGGAAAACTTCCAAAATGTGAGTCAAAGCTCCTCAAGTAGAAGTGTGATTTCCCAAAAGGAACCAAAGCTTAACAAAATGGAATGAAGTTCCCCCAGATGAAAACAAAGATCCCTGAATGAACAAGGTGAAAAAGGCCCCAATGAGGAGAAGGGGGGAGGGTAGCAGAGGAATGAGAGGAGGATTTCACCTTCTCCTCAACAGAATCACCAGGACTAATCAAGAAATGAAACAACACCAATAAACCAGCTTTTAGAAGACAAATGAGGTCCTCAGATCTACAAGAGATGGAGAGTGAGCAGTCCTATCTTTCCCAGAGCTTTCACGGATCCAGGAGCACCTGTATCCCAGCTCCAACATTGGATTTGGTGGAGAGAGAACTGGGCAGTGCACCAGGAGGACACAAAGCAAAGCTCAGTGTAAGAATCCCTCAGGGATCAGTACTGTGACAGGGACATGCCCAAGATGCACCTTTTGTCCCTCATAGGCCTATATTTGAACTAATGCCACTGAACATCATAGCAAACCAGACACAGAGCCTACACTCCCCGGCCAGAGATTAAACCGAGGATCCTCGGAGTGGAAGCCCTGATTCCAAGACCCTACACTATCAAAGAACATACAACACTAGAGATTATTCACCTGCAAACAAGATCCAGGACCACCCAAGACACAAACCATTGAATCCTTCTACAAGGACAGAAGTCAAAAGGAAGGGAGAATTCAACCATTCAGTCGGGGGGGAAGAAAACCTCAATCACACAGACACACACAAAGAAGCAAAAAGGAACATGAAAATGAAAAGACAGAGAAATGCTGCACAAATGAAGGAACAAACTAGAGAAACACAGCTACAAATGACAGATGAGATAGACCAATTATCTGAAAGAGAATTCAGAAGAGCGATACTAGCAAGAATTCAAAATTCCAACAACAGACGATTAGAGGAAATTAGTGCACTGAGAAGAGACATCCAAGAAATGGAAAATAAACAAATAGGGACAAACAACTAAATTGCTGAACTCAAAAATACTGTAGAAGGACTCAACAGAAGAGTATCAGAGGCAGAAGAATGGATAAGTGAACTGGAAGGCAGAATGGTGGAAATAAACACTGAAGAACAGAACAAAGCACAAAGAATCAACAGAACTGAGGATAGCCTAAGAGACCTACAGGACAATATCAAATGCACCAACATTAGAATTACAGGGATCCCAGAAGAAGAAGAGGGAAAGAAAGGCTATGAAAAAATTCTTGAAGAGATTATGGTTGAAAATTTTCCCAGCACGGGAAAGGAAATAGTCAAGTCCAAGAAGCACAAAGAGTTCCATACAGCATAAACCCCAGAAAACACACACCAAGGCATATTCTAATCAAGCTAACACAGACTAAATATAAGGACAGAATACTTAAAGCAGCAAGGAACAAACAACAAATAACTTACAAAGAAAACCCCATACGTTGAACTGCTGATCTTTCAACAGAAACCCTGCAGGCCAGAAGATAATAGCGAGACACATTTAAACTGGTAAATGAGAATAACCTACAACCAAGAATTCTCTACCTGGCAAGGATCTCATTCAGAATTGTTGGAGAAGTCAAAAACTTCACAGACAAGCAAAAGCTAAAAGAATCTTGTACAATGAAACCAGTCCTACAACAAGTGTTAAAGGGCCTGATATAGCCAATAAATACAAGAGTAGGAGGAGTCCTACAAATCAAACACCAAATATCTAAGAAGATGACAATGGGAACATTCATATCAATAATAACATTGAATGTAAATGGACTAAATGCTCCAACCAAAAGACACAGACTGGCTGAATGGATTCAAAAACAAGACCCATATATATGCTGCCTACAAGAAACCCACTTCAGGCCTAGAGACACTCGTAAACTGAACGTGAGAGGATGGAAAAAGATATTCCATGCAAAGGGAAATCAACAGAAAGCTGGAGAAGCAATCCTTATATCTGATAAAACAGATCTTAAAATAAAGAAGATTATCATAGACAAGGCAGGTCACTACATCATGATCAAGGGATCTAGCCAAGAGGAAGACGTAACAGTCATGAATATCTACGCACCCAACACAGGGGCACTTCAATACATAAGACAGATACTTTCAGACATAAAAGAAGACATCAACAATAACACAGTAATAGTAGGAGACTTTAACACTCCTCTCACACCAATGGACAGATTATCCAAACAGAAAATTAATAAAGAAACACAAGCCTTAAATGCCACAGTAGAAAAGATGGACTGCATCGATATTTTAGGACTTTCCATCCAAAAGCAGAAGAATACACCTTCTTCTCAAGTGCTCACAGAACATTCTCCAGGAAAGATCACATCCTGGGCCACAAATCAAACCACAGTCAATTCAAAAAAACTGAAATTATATCAACCATCTTCTCGGACCACAATACAATGAGGCTAGAGATCAACTGCAGGGAAAAAAAAAAAAACAATAAAAACACAAGCACATGGAGTTAAACAGCACAGTCCTAAAAAGCAAACTGATTACTGAGCAAATCGAAAGAGAAATAAAAAATTTCCTAGAAGAAAAGGACAATGAACCCATGACCATAAAACCTATGGGACACCAAAACAGTCGGGCTAAAAGCAAAACTGAAAAGCAAAAGCTAAAAGAATCTTGTACAATGAAACCAGTCCTACAACAAGTGTTAAAGGGCCTGATATAGCCAATAAATACAAGAGTAGGAGGAGTCCTACAAATCAAACACCAAATATCTAAGAAGATGACAATGGGAACATTCATATCAATAATAACATTGAATGTAAATGGACTAAATGCTCCAACCAAAAGACACAGACTGGCTGAATGGATTCAAAAACAAGACCCATATATATGCTGCCTACAAGAAACCCACTTCAGGCCTAGAGACACTCGTAAACTGAACGTGAGAGGATGGAAAAAGATATTCCATGCAAAGGGAAATCAACAGAAAGCTGGAGAAGCAATCCTTATATCTGATAAAACAGATCTTAAAATAAAGAAGATTATCATAGACAAGGCAGGTCACTACATCATGATCAAGGGATCTAGCCAAGAGGAAGACGTAACAGTCATGAATATCTACGCACCCAACACAGGGGCACTTCAATACATAAGACAGATACTTTCAGACATAAAAGAAGACATCAACAATAACACAGTAATAGTAGGAGACTTTAACACTCCTCTCACACCAATGGACAGATTATCCAAACAGAAAATTAATAAAGAAACACAAGCCTTAAATGCCACAGTAGAAAAGATGGACTGCATCGATATTTTAGGACTTTCCATCCAAAAGCAGAAGAATACACCTTCTTCTCAAGTGCTCACAGAACATTCTCCAGGAAAGATCACATCCTGGGCCACAAATCAAACCACAGTCAATTCAAAAAAACTGAAATTATATCAACCATCTTCTCGGACCACAATACAATGAGGCTAGAGATCAACTGCAGGGAAAAAAAAAAAAACAATAAAAACACAAGCACATGGAGTTAAACAGCACAGTCCTAAAAAGCAAACTGATTACTGAGCAAATCGAAAGAGAAATAAAAAATTTCCTAGAAGAAAAGGACAATGAACCCATGACCATGCAAAACCTATGGGACACCGCAAAAGCAGTTCTAAGAGGAAAATTTATAGCAATACGATTCTACCTCAAGAAACTAGGAAAGTATGAAACAGATGACCTAAACCTACGCTTAAAACAATCGGAGAAAGAAGAACAAAAGCACCCCAAAGTTAACAGAAGAAGAGAAATCATAAAGATCAGAGCAGAAATAAATGAAAAAGAAACAAAAGAAGCAATAGTAAAGATAAATCAATTGAAAAGCTGGTTCTTCAAAAAGGTAAACGAAATTGACAAACCGCTGGCCACACTCATCAAGAAAAAAAAGAAAGAACCAGATCAACAAAATCAAAAACGAAAAAGGAGAGATTACAACAGATCATGCAGAAATCCAAAGGATTCTAAGAGACTATTATGAACAACTATATGGCAACAAACTGGACACCCTGGAAGAAATGGACACCTTCTTAGAAAAGATTAATTTTCTAAGACTGAACCAGGATGAAACAGAAACTATGAACCCCACAATCACAAGCTCAGAAATCGAATTTGTGATTAAAAATCTACCCAAAGATAAAAGCCCAGGGCCAGGTGGCTTCGCAGGTGAATTCTACCACACATTTAAAGAAGAGCTAATGCCTGTCCTTCAAAAACTCTTTCAAAAAGTTGCACAGGAAGGAACACTTCCAAATACAGTCTACGAGTCCACCATCACCCTGGCACCAAAACCAGGCAAAGACAACACAAAAAAAGAAAATTATAGACAAATTTCGCTGATGAATTTGGATGTCAAAATCCTCAACAAAATCCTAGCAAGCAGAATTCAACATCACATCAAAAACTCATACATCATGACCAAGTCGGGTTCATCCCAGGCATGCAAGGATTCTTCAATATCTGCAAATCAATTACTGTGATATACCATATCAACAAACTGGGAGACAAAAGTAGCATGATAATCTCAGTAGATGCAGAAAGAGCCTTTGACAAAGTACAGCATCCATTTATGATAAGAACTCTTCAGAAAATGGGCATAGAAGGAACCTACCTCAACATAGTGAAAGCCATATATGAGAAGCCCACAGCGATCATTATTCTCAGTGGTGAAAAGCTGAAAACATTCCTTCTAAGATCAGGAACAAGACAGGGGTGTCCACTTTCACCACTACTATTCAACATAGTCCTGGAAGTTCTAGCAACGGCAATAAGAGAAGAGAAACACATCAAAGGAATCCAGATTGGAAGGGAAGAAGTAAAGCTCTCTCTTTTTGCAGATGACATGATATTATACATAGAAAACCCCAAAGACACTATTACAAAACTACCAGAGCTAATCAATGGATTCAGCAGAGTCACGGGATACAAAATCAATACACAGAAATCACTGGCATTCCTATATACTAATAATGAAAAACAGAAAACAAAATCAAAGAGGTAATCTCCTTCACCACTGCAACCAAGAGAATCAAATATCTTCAAAAAACGAAAAGGATTAAAAATTGCAGAAATCCAAAGGATTCTAAGATTTTGAACAACTATATGGCAACAAACTGGACACCCTGGAAGAAATGGACACCTTCTTAGAAAAGATTAATTTTCTAAGACTGAACCAGGATGAAACAGAAACTATGAACCCCACAATCACAAGCTCAGAAATTGAAACTGTGATTAAAAAGCGGCCCAAAGATAAAAGCCCAGGGCCAGGTGGCTTCGCAGGTGAATTCTACCACACATTTAAAGAAGAGCTAATGCCTGTCCTTCAAAAACTCTTTCAAAAAGTTGCACAGGAAGGAACACTTCCAAATACAGTCTACGAGTCCACCATCACCCTGGCACCAAAACCAGGCAAAGACAACACAAAAAAAGAAAATTATAGACAAATTTCGCTGATGAATTTGGATGTCAAAATCCTCAACAAAATCCTAGCAAGCAGAATTCAACATCACATCAAAAACTCATACATCATGACCAAGTCGGGTTCATCCCAGGCATGCAAGGATTCTTCAATATCTGCAAATCAATTACTGTGATATACCATATCAACAAACTGGGAGACAAAAGTAGCATGATAATCTCAGTAGATGCAGAAAGAGCCTTTGACAAAGTACAGCATCCATTTATGATAAGAACTCTTCAGAAAATGGGCATAGAAGGAACCTACCTCAACATAGTGAAAGCCATATATGAGAAGCCCACAGCGATCATTATTCTCAGTGGTGAAAAGCTGAAAACATTCCTTCTAAGATCAGGAACAAGACAGGGGTGTCCACTTTCACCACTACTATTCAACATAGTCCTGGAAGTTCTAGCAACGGCAATAAGAGAAGAGAAACACATCAAAGGAATCCAGATTGGAAGGGAAGAAGTAAAGCTCTCTCTTTTTGCAGATGACATGATATTATACATAGAAAACCCCAAAGACACTATTACAAAACTACCAGAGCTAATCAATGGATTCAGCAGAGTCACGGGATACAAAATCAATACACAGAAATCACTGGCATTCCTATATACTAATAATGAAAAACAGAAAACAAAATCAAAGAGGTAATCTCCTTCACCACTGCAACCAAGAGAATCAAATATCTAGGAATAAACCTACCCAAAGAAACAAAAGAATTGTACACAGAAAATTACAAGACACTCATGAGAGACATTAAAGAAGACTTAAGCAGATGGAGAGATATTCCATGTTCTTGGGTCGGAAGAATCAATACTGTGAAAATGACCATACTACCAAATATCATCTACATGTTCAGTGCGATCCCTATCAAACTACCAATGACATTTTTCACAGAACTAGACCAAAGAAGAACACAGTTCATATGGAAACACAAAAGACCCCGAATAGCCAAAGCAATCCTGACAAAGGAAAATGGAGCTGGAGGGATCAGTCTCCCCAACTTCAGACTATACTACAAAGCAACAGTCATCAAGACAGTATGGTACTGGCACAAAAACAGGAATATAGACCAATGGAACAAGATAGAGAACCCAGAGATAAACCCACACACCTATGGATACCTTATTTTTGACAAAGGAGGCGAAAATCTAAAATGGAACAAAGACAACCGCTTCAAGAAATGGTGCTGGGAAAATTGGACAGCTACATGCAAAAAAAAATGAAGTTGGAACATTCCCTGACACCATACACAAAGATCAACTGAAAATGGATTAAAGACCTAAATGTAAGACCAGAAATCCTAAAACTCTTGGAGGATAACATAGGTAAAACACTCAAGGACATGAACCAAAGCAAGTTTTTCCATGACCCGCCTACTAGAATAGCGGAACTAAAAAGAAAAATGAACATGTGCGACCTAATGAAACTTAAAAGCTTTTGTACAGCAAAGGAAACTACAAAAAAGCTGAACAGACAATGCACAGAATGGGAGAAAATCATAGCAAATGAAACAACAGACAAAGAATTAATCTCCAAAATCTACAAGCAACTTAGAAAACTCTGCACCAGAAAAATGAACAACCCAATCAAAAAGTGCAAACAGGACCTAAACAGACACCTCTCCAAAGAGGACATACAGATGGACCAAAAGCACATGAAACGATGCTCAACCTCGCTTATTATTAGAGAAATGCAAATCAAAACTACAATGAGATAGCACCTCACACCCGTCAGAATGATCATCGTCAAGAAATCAACAGACAATAAATGCTTGCCTTGCTGGTGGGAATGCAATTTGATACAGCTGCTATGGAAGACAGTATGGAGATTCCTTAAAAAACTAAAACTAGAAGCACCATAGGACCCAGCAGTCCCATTCTTAGGCTTATACCCTGATGAAATGAAAACTGAAAGAAGCACCTGTACCCCAATGTTCATTGCAGCTCTCTATACAATAGCTAGAACATGGAAGCAACCTAGATGCCCAGCGATGAATGAATGTATGAACAAACTCTGGTACATATATACAATGGAGTACGTCTCAGCTGCAAAAAGAAATGCAGAAGAATCAGCCCTAATGAGGTGACCGGATCTAGAACCTATCATGAAAAGTGAAGTAAGTCAGAAAGAGAAGGACAAGTACAATATACTGACACATATATTTGGAATCTAGTAAAAGGGTAATGATAACACACAGTGAACCCAATGAAAAACAGACAGAGAATAGACATATGGACATTGTGGGGAATGAATAGTGGGTGGGAGACATAGAGGGAGTAACATGGAAACCTATACTGTCATGTGTGAAAAAGATAGCCTTTGTTATTGCACTAAAGAAATAGGAGTTCCTATAAAGGCTTGTTGCGACAGCTTGGAGGGGTGGGATGTGGGGGACTGGGAGGGCTGAGGGTGCCAGGGATATGCATATGACTGATCTGGGAACATGCATGTCTGTGAACAACAAAACTCTGTTAAAGCTTTAAAATAAATAAATAAAAATTAAAAAAAAAAAAAAAACTACAATGAGATATCACCTCACATGAGTCAGGATGAACGTCATTGAAATATCTTACAAACAATAAATGTTGGAGAGGATGTGGACAAATGGGAACCCTCTAGCACTGTTTGTGGGTTTCAACTAATAAGATTAACAGCTTGAGAGTTGTGGGTTAAGTTTTATTTGGGGTATAATTAGGACTGCAGCCCAAGAGACAGCACCCCAGATAGCTCTGAGAAACTGCTCCAAAGAGGTGGCAGGAAGATGGCCAATATTCAAGGATTTTGGTGAGGGGGGAGTTCATATCATTAAACAGTCATTTTACAAAAGTCGCCATTCAGTCACAAGGATCTGAAGTCACTGTGAAGAGATTTAGTGCTTTTCTAAACATGAGGAGATGCAAGGATTGAGATAATAAAAGCTGTTCCTAAAAGCATCCACCTATCTAAAGACCTGCCCCACCAGATTCCCTGGAGCACAGAGTGCCTCTACCCCACCCTGGTCTCCAGGGTGTATTGAAAGTCAGCAGGTCTCAACAGCACCAGGTCTCAGCCTCACCCTAATCTCCTTTAGGGAGTATTGATGGTCAGCAGCTCTCAACAGCACAGAGTCTGGTCTCTGCAGAGGCAGACAGCAGATGTCCTTGTTGTCCACACATTGGCAATGTAATTTGTAAATGCCAGTTTGGAGTTGACATGGAAATGCAAATTGATATAGCCACTGTTGAAGACAGTATGGACATTCCTTAGAAGAAAACTAGGAACAGAACCACTGTATGGCCCTGCAATCCCACTATTAGGCATATACCCTGAGGAAATCAAAATTGAAAAAGACACACCTATCCCATTGTTCATTGCAGCACTTTTTACAGTAGCTAGAACATGAAAGCAACCTAAATGTTCATTGGCAGAGGAATGAATAAAGAAGCTGTAGTACACATACAATGCAATATTAACTCAGCCATAGAAAAGAATGCAGTTGCGTCAGTTCTAATGAGTTGAATGAACCTAGAGCCTATTATACAGAGTGAAGTAAGTCAGAAAGAGAATGATAAATATTGTATACTAACACATATTTATGGAATCTAGAAAGATGGCACTGATGAATGTACATGCAGTGTAACAGTGGAGAAACAGACATAGGGGACAACCTTATGGACATTGTGGGGAAGGAGGAATGGGTAAGTTGTATTGAAAGAGTAAAATGGAAACTTATGTTGCCATATGTAAAATAGATAACGAATGGGAATCTTCTGTAAGACTAAAGGAACTCAAACATCGGCTCTGTAACAACCTAGAGTGGTGGGATGGCAAGGAAGATGGGAGGGAAGTTCAAGAAAGAAGAGGCATTTGTATTCCTATGACTGATTCAGGTTTATATATGGCAGTAAACAACAGAACTCTGTAAAAGTAAAATAAAAAAACTCTGCTAAAAATTATTTTAAAAGTTATCAAAAAAACTAATAAATATTAGAACTTTTTCTATTCCTATACAAAATAGCATTGGTATCTTTATAGGAACTGCACTGAACTGAACCTATCTATAGATTGCTTTGGGGAATATTTTTAAAATATTATTTTTCCAACCTATGAATATAGGACATTTTTCATTTATTTGTGTTTTCTTGGATTTTCTCATTAGTATCTTGTAGTTCTCTTTTGATTAAATTTATTTCTAAATATTTTATTGTTTTTGGTGATATTGTAAATGCATTATTTCATTTATCTTTCAAATAGTTTGTTACACACTACTGATTTTTGTATGTCAATTTTAACTGTAAATCCTCTAAATTTGCTGATCAGATCTGACACATATTTTTGAGTGGAATCTTCTATATTTTCTCTATATAAAATAATATCATCCACAAATAGAGCCAATTTTACTTCTACCTTTCTAATTCTGATTTCTTTTATTTCTTTTTTCTTGCCTGATTTCTCTGTTTAGGTCTTCCAGAACTCTGTTGAATAAGAGTAATGAGAGTGGGCACCTTTGTATCACATCTATTAATTTGCATGTGTTGAAACCATCATTACATTCCAGTAATAAAGTGCACTTTATCATAGTGAATTATCCTTTTAATGTTCAGCTAAATTCACTTGCTGGTATTTTATAGAGTATTTTTATATCATGTTAATCATGAATGTCAGTCTGTTGATCTCTTTTCTGTAGTGCCCCTTTCTGGGTTTGGTATCACGATAATGTTAGCATTGTAAAATGAATTGAGATGTGTCACCCCTTGTTAAATTTTTATAAAAAGCTTGAGAAAGACTGGCATTTATTCTTTTAGTTTTTGGTAATCCACATGTAAAATAGATAACGAATGGGAATCTTCTGTAAGACTAAAGGAACTCAAACATCGGCTCTGTAACAACCTAGAGTGGTGGGATGGCAAGGAAGATGGGAGGGAAGTTCAAGAAAGAAGAGGCATTTGTATTCCTATGACTGATTCAGGTTTATATATGGCAGTAAACAACAGAACTCTGTAAAAGTAAAATAAAAAAACTCTGCTAAAAATTATTTTAAAAGTTATCAAAAAAACTAATAAATATTAGAACTTTTTCTATTCCTATACAAAATAGCATTGGTATCTTTATAGGAACTGCACTGAACTGAACCTATCTATAGATTGCTTTGGGGAATATTTTTAAAATATTATTTTTCCAACCTATGAATATAGGACATTTTCATTTATTTGTGTTTTCTTGGATTTTCTCATTAGTATCTTGTAGTTCTCTTTTGATTAAATTTATTTCTAAATATTTTATTGTTTTTGGTGATATTGTAAATGCATTATTTCATTTATCTTTCAAATAGTTTGTTACACACTACTGATTTTTGTATGTCAATTTTAACTGTAAATCCTCTAAATTTGCTGATCAGATCTGACACATATTTTTGAGTGGAATCTTCTATATTTTCTCTATATAAAATAATATCATCCACAAATAGAGCCAATTTTACTTCTACCTTTCTAATTCTGATTTCTTTTATTTCTTTTTTCTTGCCTGATTTCTCTGTTTAGGTCTTCCAGAACTCTGTTGAATAAGAGTAATGAGAGTGGGCACCTTTGTATCACATCTATTAATTTGCATGTGTTGAAACCATCATTACATTCCAGTAATAAAGTGCACTTTATCATAGTGAATTATCCTTTTAATGTTCAGCTAAATTCACTTGCTGGTATTTTATAGAGTATTTTTATATCATGTTAATCATGAATGTCAGTCTGTTGATCTCTTTTCTGTAGTGCCCCTTTCTGGGTTTGGTATCACGATAATGTTAGCATTGTAAAATGAATTGAGATGTGTCACCCCTTGTTAAATTTTTATAAAAAGCTTGAGAAAGACTGGCATTTATTCTTTTAAAATTTAGTTAAAATTCTCTGGTGAAGCCATCTGGTCCTACACTTTTCTTCATTGGAGAATTCTTTATTAGTGATTTAATACCCTTACTAACATTTGATCTGTTCAGACTTTCTATTTATTTCTAATTCAGTCTTTCTAGATTGTGCTTCTAAAAGTGTTTACATTTATTTTAGGCTGTCCAGCTTGTTACTATATAGAAGTATTGTTAGTATCCTCATAGGATTCCTTTTATTTCTGCAGTGTCAGGTATAATATATAATGTCTCCTTTTTCATTTATAATTTTGTTGATTTGGATCATTTTTCCTTAGTCTAGTTAAGTTTTGTCAAATTTGTTCATGTTTTTAAATCTTAGTTTTTTTCATCTTTTCTACTGTTTTCTTTTTGTCTATTTAATTCTGATCTATATTCATTATATTCTCCCTTCCACTTACTTTGGGCTCAGTTTCTACTATTTTTTCTAGTTCTTTGTGCTGTAGAGGATGGTTGTTTATTTCAGATTTTTTTGTTTATTTATGTAGGTATTTATTGCTATGAATTTCCCTCTAAAATAACTTTTGCTGCATTCCATAATTTCATTATCTTGTGCTTCCCTTTTTGTCTCAAGATACTTTGTCATTGATATTTCCCTTTTAATTTCTTCTTTGATGCATTAGTTCTCCTAAAGAGTGTTTAATTTTGATATAGTCATAAATTTTCTAATTGTGCTCCAGTTACTGATTTCTAGTTTCACACTATTGCGATTAGGGGAGATCCTTGATATTATAGCAAACTTTTTGCATTTGCTAAGGCTTATATTGTGGCCTAACATGTGGTCCAAGCTAGAAACTTTTCCATGAGTGCTTGATAAGGTTGTGTATTTTGGGGATTTATCTTGTTCCTTCAATCCTCTACCTTTTCACTTTGTCTAGCTTTGTGTGATTGTGGTTTTCATTCTGTAGGCTGCAGGATTGTAATTCTCCTTGATTCTACTGTCTGACCTCTGGTGGATGAGGCTACCAAAGAGGCATTTATAAACTTCCTAATGGAGGGACTGCCGGTGAGTAGAACTAGGTCTTGCTTTGGTGCGCAGAGCTGTGCTCAGTAAAACTTTAATCCACTGTCTGCAGACGTGTGGGCCTGTGTTCCCTCCCTGTTAGTTGTTTGACCTGAGGTGACCACCTCTAGAGTCTACAGGCTGCATGGTGGGCCTAATGGTGACCTTCAAGAGGGCTCGTGCCAATGAACTGCTGCTACCAGTGCTCTTTCCCTGCTATGAGCCACAGTCACTCCCTAACTTTGCAAGAGACCCTCCGAGACTTTTTTTTCTAAACTTTTTCTGCAGTGTCAGGTATAATATATAATGTCTCCTTTTTCATTTATAATTTTGTTGATTTGGATCATTTTTCCTTAGTCTAGTTAAGTTTTGTCAAATTTGTTCATGTTTTTAAATCTTAGTTTTTTTCATCTTTTCTACTGTTTTCTTTTTGTCTATTTAATTCTGATCTATATTCATTATATTCTCCCTTCCACTTACTTTGGGCTCAGTTTCTACTATTTTTTCTAGTTCTTTGTGCTGTAGAGGATGGTTGTTTATTTCAGATTTTTTTGTTTATTTATGTAGGTATTTATTGCTATGAATTTCCCTCTAAAATAACTTTTGCTGCATTCCATAATTTCATTATCTTGTGCTTCCCTTTTTGTCTCAAGATACTTTGTCATTGATATTTCCCTTTTAATTTCTTCTTTGATGCATTAGTTCTCCTAAAGAGTGTTTAATTTTGATATAGTCATAAATTTTCTAATTGTGCTCCAGTTACTGATTTCTAGTTTCACACTATTGCGATTAGGGGAGATCCTTGATATTATAGCAAACTTTTTGCATTTGCTAAGGCTTATATTGTGGCCTAACATGTGGTCCAAGCTAGAAACTTTTCCATGAGTGCTTGATAAGGTTGTGTATTTTGGGGATTTATCTTGTTCCTTCAATCCTCTACCTTTTCACTTTGTCTAGCTTTGTGTGATTGTGGTTTTCATTCTGTAGGCTGCAGGATTGTAATTCTCCTTGATTCTACTGTCTGACCTCTGGTGGATGAGGCTACCAAAGAGGCATTTATAAACTTCCTAATGGAGGGACTGCCGGTGAGTAGAACTAGGTCTTGCTTTGGTGCGCAGAGCTGTGCTCAGTAAAACTTTAATCCACTGTCTGCAGACGTGTGGGCCTGTGTTCCCTCCCTGTTAGTTGTTTGACCTGAGGTGACCACCTCTAGAGTCTACAGGCTGCATGGTGGGCCTAATGGTGACCTTCAAGAGGGCTCGTGCCAATGAACTGCTGCTACCAGTGCTCTTTCCCCTGCTATGAGCCACAGTCACTCCCTAACTTTGCAAGAGACCCTCCGAGACTAACAGGTAGGTTTGGTTCAGTCTCCTATGGGGTCACTGCTCCTTTCCCTGGATCCTGGTGTACACAAGACTTTGTGTGTGCTTTCCAAGAGTGGAGTCTCTGTTTCCCCCAGTCCTGTGGAAGTCTTGCTATGAAATCTCACTGGTCTTCAAAGTCAGATTCGCTGAGGATTCCTACTCTCATTTCCAGGCTCTCCATCTGGGAAGCCTAACATGGGGCTCAGAACCTTTACTCAAGTGGGAGATCTTCTGTGATATAATTGTTCTCCCATTTGTAGGTCACCAACCTGGCAGATATGGGACTTGATTTTATGATCATTGTATCCCTCCTACCATCTCATTTCAGTTTCCCCTTTGTATTTGGATGTGGAGTATCTTGTTTGGTGGGTTCCAGCATCTTCTTGTTGATGATTATTCAGCACTTAGTTGTGATTTCAGCACTCTTGCAACAGGAGGTGAGCACACATCCTTCCACTCTGCTATCTTGAACCAATTGTCAATACTGTGTATTCTGCTGCTGGCAGATTGAATACTCTATATACATATCTGTTAGGTCCTTTTGGTCTATAGTTCAGCTCCTTTACTCAATCATGTTTGATCCTTTGCAAATCCAAGGACTGAAGCATGCCAAGCTCTCCCATCCCTCTCAGAGCCTGCTCAAACTCATGTCCATTGGCTCAGTGATGCCATCCTTATTCTCTGTCATCCCCTTATCCTTGTGCCTTCTATTTTTCCCAATATCAGGGTCTTTTCCAATGAGTTATCTGTTTGCGTCAGGTGGCCAAAGTATTGGAGCTTCGGCGTCATTCCTTCCAATGAATACTCAGAGTTGATTTCCTTAAGGATTGACTCATTTCATCTCCTTGCAGTCCAAGGGACTCTCAAGAGTCTTCTCTAACACCACAGTTCAAAGGCATCAATTCTTCAGTGCTCAGCCTTGTTTATGGTCCAACACTCACATCCATACATGACTACTGGAAAAACCATAGCTTTGACTATATGGACTTTAGTTAGCAAAGTGATATCTCTGCTTTTTAATACTCTGTCTAGGTTTGTCATAGCTTTTCTTCCAAGGAGCAAGTATCTTTTAATTCCATGGCTGCAGTCACCATCTGCAGTGATTTTGCATTCCAAGGAAATAAAATCTGTCATTGTTTCCATTGTTTGCCCATCTATTTGCAGTGAAGTGTTGGGACCGGATGCCATGATCTTAGTTTTCGGTCTATGGTGTTGTCCAAACCCATTGTTTCCTTATCAATTCTTTGTGTGGGTGATATATCCATTATTGAGTATACTAAAATCCCTCAGCTAACATTATATTGATTTTTATTTCCCCTTTATTTCTGTTAATTTTGTTTTATACATCTGTGTCCTCCAATTTGGGTCTCATAAATATTTACAATTATTATATCCTCTTGATGGATTAACTCCTCTATCATTATATAATGACCATTCTTATCTGTTTTATCATTTTAATTTGAAGCTTATTTCCTTGGAATAAATATAGCTACCCCATTTTTTTCTATTACAATTTACTTAAAGTAGTCTGTTTACATCCGTTCACTCTCAGTCTATATTTGTATTTTAGGTTAAATGATTCTCTTATAAGCAGCATATAACTGGATCACTTTTTAAATTTCAGTCATTCTGTTTTTTGATTGGAAATTTTAATCCATTTATGTTTACAGTAGTTATTTTATAAGTAAGCATTTATAATTTCTATTTTGTTAATGGCTTCTGGATGTTTTGTAGAATCATTTTCCTTGTTTTAGCAGGTAGTTTTATAATTATCTGTCATCCCTTATCCTTGTGCCTTCTATTTTCCCAATATCAGGGTCTTTTCCAATGAGTTATCTGTTTGCGTCAGGTGGCCAAAGTATTGGAGCTTGCGTCATTCCTTCCAATGAATACTCAGAGTTGATTTCCTTAAGGATTGACTCATTTCATCTCCTTGCAGTCCAAGGGACTCTCAAGAGTCTTCTCTAACACCACAGTTCAAAGGCATCAATTCTTCAGTGCTCAGCCTTGTTTATGGTCCAACACTCACATCCATACATGACTACTGGAAAAACCATAGCTTTGACTATATGGACTTTAGTTAGCAAAGTGATATCTCTGCTTTTTAATACTCTGTCTAGGTTTGTCATAGCTTTTCTTCCAAGGAGCAAGTATCTTTTAATTCCATGGCTGCAGTCACCATCTGCAGTGATTTTGCATTCCAAGGAAATAAAATCTGTCATTGTTTCCATTGTTTGCCCATCTATTTGCAGTGAAGTGTTGGGACCGGATGCCATGATCTTAGTTTTCGGTCTATGGTGTTGTCCAAACCCATTGTTTCCTTATCAATTCTTTGTGTGGGTGATATATCCATTATTGAGTATACTAAAATCCCTCAGCTAACATTATATTGATTTTTATTTCCCCTTTATTTCTGTTAATTTTGTTTTATACATCTGTGTCCTCCAATTTGGGTCTCATAAATATTTACAATTATTATATCCTCTTGATGGATTAACTCCTCTATCATTATATAATGACCATTCTTATCTGTTTTATCATTTTAATTTGAAGCTTATTTCCTTGGAATAAATATAGCTACCCCATTTTTTTCTATTACAATTTACTTAAAGTAGTCTGTTTACATCCGTTCACTCTCAGTCTATATTTGTATTTTAGGTTAAATGATTCTCTTATAAGCAGCATATAACTGGATCACTTTTTAAATTTCAGTCATTCTGTTTTTTGATTGGAAATTTTAATCCATTTATGTTTACAGTAGTTATTTTATAAGTAAGCATTTATAATTTCTATTTTGTTAATGGCTTCTGGATGTTTTGTAGAATCATTTTCCTTGTTTTATCCTGCTGTTATTTTTTGTGTGTTTTAATTTCTTTGGGGTTTCCATTATGGCTACCATGAAGCTTACACAAAACATCTTCAAATATAACAGCTTGTTTATTTTTCTTGTGCATCTAACAGCAGATTGTTGTAGTTACACACATAATTACTTTTGTTATTTAACTCTTAAACTAGGTTTGTAAGTAAATTATGCACCATCATTAGCAAATTACAGGATCTAACTTTGACTATCCACTTACCATTAGTGGTAATGGTGGCTTAGTGGCTAAGTTATATCCAATTCTTGCAAACCCATGAACTGTAGCATGCCAGGCTCCTCTGTCCATGGAATTTCCCAGGCAAAAATACTAAAGTGGATTGCTATTTCCTTCTTTGAGGTATCTCCCTGACCAAGGAGCTGAAATCACAAATCCTGCATTGCAGGTGGTTTCTTCACCACTGATCCACTAGGGAAATCATACGTACCATTATCACTATGATGTTAATTAATATCGTTTTACCTCCATTCAGGGAAATCACATTAGCATTTCTTGTAAGGCATGTCTGGTTGTAATGCACTGCCTTTGTTTTTTGTTTGTTTGGGAAATTCTTTATCTCTCAATTTGCCAAATTCATTATGTATAGAATTCTCAGTTGATACCTTTACTTTCAACATTTTTAATATACAATTTTATTATTTCCTGGCATTAAAGTTTATTCTTGAGAAATCTGCCCATTTTCTTATGATGGCTCCCTGGCATATTGTTTTCTTTGTCCTTAACTTTTGACAATTAATTATGTAATATATCTTGGTGCATCCTTGTTCAGGTTCTATCTATTTGGGGTACTTTGCAGCTTATGGACCTGTATGTTTATTTCTCTGCCAAAGCTTGGGAAGTTAACAAACATTCCTGCCTTAAATATACTTCCTGTCCCTTTCCCTTTTTCTGGAATTCCTATAAATGTAGACATTGTTTCTTTTGATTGTGTCTCCTAAATGCCATAATCTGTCTTCATTCTTTTTCATCTTTTTTTTTCTTCTTATTCCTGTGACTGGATAATTTCCAATGTGCTATGTCTAAATCATTGATTCTCTCTCTGCATAGTCAAGTGTGATTCTGAAGCATTCTGTTGAGTTATTTAGTGCAGTCATTAGACGCTTTCTCTGCTACAGTTTCTCTTTCATTTGTATGTGCCTGTGCATGTCTGTGCATGTCTGTGTGATGGTTTCTCTGTTGAGCTTCTTGCTTTATTCATGCATTGTTTTCTTAATTCCATTTAGTTGTCTGTGTGTTCTTGTAGTTCATTAAACTTCCTTAAGAGATATATTCCAAATTCTTTGACAGTTCACAGACCTCCATTTATTTAGGGTCTGTTGTTGGAGCTTTATGAGTGTGATTTAGTGTGTCATGTGATTATTGATTCCTTAGATTGGCACCTTTTCATTTGAGTAAGTGGTCTCCTCT
Source organism: Tragulus kanchil (assembly GCA_022376925.1). Lineage (NCBI taxonomy): Eukaryota > Metazoa > Chordata > Mammalia > Artiodactyla > Tragulidae > Tragulus > Tragulus kanchil. The sequence continues at coordinate 72,995,069 of JAIOJX010000001.1, read as the reverse complement.
TCCAGACTTTACAGTTTCATTTTGGCAATAGTTCTTCATCATCTCTGTTTGGTTTGCTGGACGTGTCTTCTGGTAATCCACTTGCATAAGTAGGGCTTGCTAGTAGAGTTTATTATGGAGCAAGGTCACTTCCTGAGCTCTGAGTTTGGGGTGTGTTTCAACTGAGAAAAATTGGGTAGAGTCTCTGGCTTAATTTCTTTCGAAACAAAGCTACAGAATGAGCTCTGTGGTTGCATGGGTTTTCTGGTTAATCTTATCAGGCTGTCAGGACTAGACTATGCTTAGTAATATGTGGGATTATGAATAAGCTTCCCTGACTTGGCATGGTAATGCCTTGGGCACCTAGGCCTGCACAGCTTATTGTTTGGAGGCCAAAATCAGAAAAACTATGCACTGAATTCCCTGGCCAGACAAGATCACCTGTTTTGCTCTGCAGATGCACAAAGCCATGGGCTGTGCTCTCTATTCAAATATACACACAACTATTTGCTAAGCCATGAAACTACTTGTGTGCTTTGGTTAGGTCCCCTGTATTTTGCAATAGTCAGGGGTATGAGTTAGTCTGCCTTCCTAGGCAGAGCAGAAAACCTGGCTCCAAGTCCAGAAACTTTTTCTTTTTGTCTGTTTGGTTGTTTATTTTCTTAAATCAGGACTATTCATGCTCCAGTTCCATGGCAAAATAAGGCTATGGTTTTGGTCCACTGATGATCAGCTCTGCTCAGGTATTGGTGTGCTACCCAGATCTTCAGATGTTCCAACCAGGCATTCTGGTTGAGTGATGCCCAGAGCTACACTCAGCAGTGGACTGGGCTATCTTGCATATGTGGGGGAACTTCAGAATATGGGACTAGCAAGACTCCTCATGAGAAGATCCAAACCAGGCCAACTATCAGCCAACCAAGTTACATGGTCAGACTATGTCATGGTCTTGGCACTGCTTATGAGCAAAGCTGCTGATTGGGACTACTATTTGATTGATGCAGGTGTAAATTGGTCTGCCAACATCTCAGTGTTTGTTGTTGCAAGTCCTTCTCCCTTTATCTGTCACAATATTATTCCAAGTGACCAAGTCATTAAGATTCCCCTTAATCTTCATGGGGTGAGATCAGACAGAGGGCTACCAAGAAGCAATCTACAATCCTGGGTAAGCTGGATGTCCATACTGAGCTACATTTTCCCACTAGAGGAATTATAGGTTTAGGGGGAGACATATAGGGGGAGAGGAAATGTTGTCAGCATATACCCATTCCTCTTATCCTTTTAATGTCATCTGTCTTGGTCTATGTGATACAAGGGGAGTGCTTCATCCTCTCCCCAAGTTCTAGTATTTTATCAGTGATGTCTTGTCCATGAATAGTTGATAGATATTCTTCTGGTGAGGGTCAATACTGTCAGAAATGACCTATCTTATCATCTTGGCAATATCACTCTTGTTCACTGAATTTGATGAAAGACAAATATGCCCTCCCACGTTTGACTGATAACTCTTCTCAGAATGTACCTTGTGCTGCCTTTTATGCAGCTTTTCTCTACACGACAGCTTTAGCATCTCCATGGGCAAGCTAGCTCTCCTTGCGGAACTCCAGACCAATGTTTGGATCTTTCCATGCAAAGTAATCTTGAACATACAGCTAGAAAGATCAGATCAATCAGTTACAATCAACAAGTAGAATCTAATTTCACAGAGGGACAGCAGATTCTTAACACAACGAAGGGGATGCCTATAAGGCAAACTGATATTCATTGAAAGATCTGCATCCTTTGGGCCTGCCAAAGCAACTATAACATGATATGGATGCCCTTTCAGTGGAGGCTATCAACCCAGCTTCCATGTGAGAGAAGCATGTCTCCTAGGTGTAGGGGTAGTCTGGGGCCGGAACAGCTGCAGGGCCAGAAGGTGACACATGCCTCAAACAAAGGAGACTACTTGGGAATTGGAGCTGATAACCTGAAGATATAGACTGACAGTCTACCTGAATCTACCTGGACTGAAGTCTGGATGCCTTGGGGAACAACCAAAATCAATTTCAATTTTGAAATAAAGAATCAGAGTCGAGGCCAAATTTCATATGGTCTATGAGCTAGCTGGCCCATGCACTGTCTACATGTGAACTAAAATCTATGTTCTCCATCACCAACAACATAGCATCTCTGCTTTTGTAGTTGTTTCATCTTAAATACCCCTTTTAAAAGATTCTAACCCACTTTAGCTAAGATAAAGGAGGAAAGATTTGGTCACACTTCAACTGACCTAAAGAGAGGGGTGAGATCAGATGTGGACAAAGCTTTCTAACTATAGCATCTTAAAAATTTTAGTGAACTTGGGTGGAGAGGAAGGTGAAAATCCAGGAGAGGTAAAGTTGGGCACATCTATTAACATCAGTTCCATTCTATCCAGTGTTTGCTCTCTCACTAGTTGTTGGGAGCTGGCTCTATATCTCTCTTCTTGAATCCTATAATCCACGTACATCTTGTATGTCCTTTTATTGGGGGTTGGGGGTTGAACTGGTAGAACCACCTCAATGTCAAGTCTTAGTTTCTCAAAGAATTATGGGATCTCAAGTATCAAACTTGGGAGGATATGTCTGTAGAAATAAACTAGTTGGATGGTTCTCAATCCTGGCTATTAACATCAGAATTTTCTATGAGGGAAGTGAACCTTCACAAAAATACTGGTCCTTTACCCCTAGAAATTCATATTTAATTAGTCATGAATGAGGCCTCAGGCATCAGCATTTTTAAGAATTCACAGGTAATCTTGAACATCGCTGAGCAGACAAAGCAACAAAAATCAACAGAGGGACAGCAGATTCTTAACACGAAGGGGATGCCTATAAGGCAAACTGATATTCATTGAAAGATCTGCATCCTTTGGGCCTGCCAAAGCAACTATAACATGATATGGATGCCCTTTCAGTGGAGGCTATCAACCCAGCTTCCATGTGAGAGAAGCATGTCTCCTAGGTGTAGGGGTAGTCTGGGGCCGGAACAGCTGCAGGGCCAGAAGGTGACACATGCCTCAAACAAAGGAGACTACTTGGGAATTGGAGCTGATAACCTGAAGATATAGACTGACAGTCTACCTGAATCTACCTGGACTGAAGTCTGGATGCCTTGGGGAACAACCAAAATCAATTTCAATTTTGAAATAAAGAATCAGAGTCGAGGCCAAATTTCATATGGTCTATGAGCTAGCTGGCCCATGCACTGTCTACATGTGAACTAAAATCTATGTTCTCCATCACCAACAACATAGCATCTCTGCTTTTGTAGTTGTTTCATCTTAAATACCCCTTTTAAAAGATTCTAACCCACTTTAGCTAAGATAAAGGAGGAAAGATTTGGTCACACTTCAACTGACCTAAAGAGAGGGGTGAGATCAGATGTGGACAAAGCTTTCTAACTATAGCATCTTAAAAATTTTAGTGAACTTGGGTGGAGAGGAAGGTGAAAATCCAGGAGAGGTAAAGTTGGGCACATCTATTAACATCAGTTCCATTCTATCCAGTGTTTGCTCTCTCACTAGTTGTTGGGAGCTGGCTCTATATCTCTCTTCTTGAATCCTATAATCCACGTACATCTTGTATGTCCTTTTATTGGGGGTTGGGGGTTGAACTGGTAGAACCACCTCAATGTCAAGTCTTAGTTTCTCAAAGAATTATGGGATCTCAAGTATCAAACTTGGGAGGATATGTCTGTAGAAATAAACTAGTTGGATGGTTCTCAATCCTGGCTATTAACATCAGAATTTTCTATGAGGGAAGTGAACCTTCACAAAAATACTGGTCCTTTACCCCTAGAAATTCATATTTAATTAGTCATGAATGAGGCCTCAGGCATCAGCATTTTTAAGAATTCACAGGTAATTCTAATGTGCAGTCAGGGTTGAGAAGCACTGATATAGTCCAATCTTTTCATTGTATATCTGGGCAAACCAAGGCTCATAAAGGTGAAGTGTCAAAGATGTCATAACAAATGAGTGAAATGAACTAGTGAAATAAATCTTCTTATTCCTAATCACATACTTTTTCTAGTGTTCTGTACTGCTTCTCCACGTAGAAAGCAAGTACAGTTCTGGATTCCCTCAAAGAATTAAACATATCCAGTTCTATATGGAATGATACCTACTACCACTTCACTCAAGCTTGTTCACATACACCTCATGTAATCTTACACTCAGAGAACTAATGGTGGAGAATTGTGGAAGAGTTGTTTTTTATATGAAGTGAAATATCCTTGCATCTGACCACTCCCAAACCCAAGTAGCCCTTAATGCCAGCAAATGATAAACTTTTTTTTTTAATGAGATAATTCTGGACATTTTTATTTGCTTTTTATGAAGATTTACCTTAGCAATTAAATATGGTTGTAAAGTCTATCTATTTGAAGATCTGATTTAATTAACTAATCCCACATTATTGTACACTTAGGTGCTTTCTAGCTGTTTTGCTATTACAAACAGAAATTCAAATGAATTTCAAACTATAAAATATAAGTAATAATATTTTTATCCTTCAAATTGTCTTTATGAAAGATTCTCTCTCTTTTCATTACTTAGTCATCTCCAACTCTTTGCAACCCTTTGGACTGTAGCATGCATCAGGCTCCTCTCTTCATGGGATTCCCTAGGTAAGAATACTGGAGTTGGTTTCCATTTCCTTCTCCAGAGGATTTTTCTGGACCAGGGATCGAACCTGTGTCTCCTAATTTGCAGGTGGATCCTTTACCTGTTGAGCTATTGGGGATGTAAACTGTCATGGCGAGTATGTAAAAATGGCAAATTCTTCACATTTTGCCCAATATTGAGCTATCAGTATTTTTAACTCCTTATCAATCTGACAAAGGGGAAAATGGTAACATTTTCGTTGCACTTATTTTATCACTATTATTTTCCATGTCTTTAAAGGACATTTCTATTTCTCATGGTTTCCCAACTCATGCCTTTTGGCCTTTATGATAGGAAAATTTCTAAAAGGAAAATTTCCTAGATTCTCAGTCCTCAGTGTACATGCCCTTCACTAGAGTGTGAGCAGGACCTATAAATTTGATGGGATAGCTGCTATTAGGTTATGCTATATGACAAATGTGATGAGATATTCAGTGTGACAATTACGTATAAGACTTTGAAATAGCATACTGAAAAATGATTCTTCTTCTGGTTTCAAAGAAGTAAGCTGTCATATTATCAGAGGGCATCATGGCTTAGGCCTGAAGGTGGCATATAAGAGTAGAGAAAAATCCTTCCCTCTCATGTTGACAACAAGAATAAGATACTCAGTTTTACAACCACAGAAAATAAATTCTGTCATTATTCTCCATAAGCTTGGATGAAGTTCTTGAGCTCCATTGGATAGGGTATTCTAAGACTTCAAAGGCAAAGTTATACAAAGCCTTGCAGATTTCATCGGGTCCTTTTGCAATGCGCTCTTTCCAAACTTCTTCAGGAATCAGCATGTAGGCTGTAAGAAAGCCAAGCCACACAGTTAGACAACATACAGGCATTCCAAAAGACAATCTCAGCTGTAGCATCAACTGCCAGTCATACAAGTGAGCCATCTTGGACATTCCAGCCCCACTGAGCTCATGGATGATTGACACTTTAGCTAATACCATAGAATTACAAGACATAATAAGAATAATCATTGTCTTAAGCCACTATATTTGCTATGCAACAGAAGAACAGGAGCAGAAATTGGCATTTGAAGTAGATTTTAACCAATGCAGATATATACTCATTGGATTTGTTATACAGTAAGAGATAATTAGAACATATATGAATACATTTAATCTTCTTAACAACCATAGAGAGTAAGTACTATTATTATCCCTGTTTTACAAATGAGGAAAGGAAATAAGCAATTTGTCTAAGATCACAGGGCTAATAAATGTTTGTCATAATTCAAATTCAGATATTTCGACTAGAGAGTCCATATTTATAACCAATATGCAATACTGCTGCTTATTAACACAAATGAAAAAACTAAGTGAAGTTTGTCTCAGCAATGCAAGGACAGGAATTTAGAAGTCTATCTTTAACAGATTAAAGGACAAAATATCACATGGTCATCTCAACAAATGTGGAAAAAGTGCTTGGTGAAAATCTCACATCCATTATTTCACAGAAAAATATCTTGGCAATCTAACCAAAAATAGAACTCCCATAGGTTAAAATGATGTCCTTCAAGAAACTTGCAGGATATATGAAGCACAAAGTTGAAATAAAATAATTTTTGTAAAAATCAGAAAAGAATATCAAGGCAAGTCTACAACAAAGAAAAAGATGTGTTCTAAGAGAAACAACTATCATATTAAGAAAAGTGTTGTTCAGTCACTAAGTCATATTTGACTCATTGTGACCCTATGAACTGCAGCACACCAGGCTTTCCTGTCCTTCATTATACCCTGGAGTTTGCTCAAACTCATGTCCATTGACTCAATGATGCCATTCAACCATCTCATCCTCTGTTGCCCCCTTCTCCTGCCCTCAGTCTTTCCCAGGATTAGGGGCTTTTCCAATGAGTCAGCTCTTTGCATCAGATGGCCAAAGTACTGGAGCTTCAGCTTCAGCATCATTCCATCCAGTAAGTATTCAGGGTTGATTTTCTTTAGGATTGACTGGTTTAATCTCCATGCTGTCCAAGAGACTCTCAAGAGTCTTCTCCAGCACCACAATTTTGAAAGTATCATTTTTTCAGCACTCAGCCTTCTTTATGCTCCAACTCTCATCCATGTATTGTTGTTCAGTCACTCAGTTGTGTCTGACTCTGAGGCTCCATAAACTGCATCATGTCAGGCTTCCCTGTCCTTCACTATCTCAATGAGTTTGCTCAAATTGATGTCCATTGAACTGGTGATGCTATCCAACCATTTCATACTCTGTTGCCCCTTCTCCTGCCCTCAGTCTTTCCCAGGATTAGGGGCTTTTCCAATGAGTCAGCTCTTTGCATCAGATGGCCAAAGTACTGGAGCTTCAGCTTCAGCATCATTCCATCCAGTAAGTATTCAGGGTTGATTTTCTTTAGGATTGACTGGTTTAATCTCCATGCTGTCCAAGAGACTCTCAAGAGTCTTCTCCAGCACCACAATTTTGAAAGTATCATTTTTTCAGCACTCAGCCTTCTTTATGCTCCAACTCTCATCCATGTATTGTTGTTCAGTCACTCAGTTGTGTCTGACTCTGAGGCTCCATAAACTGCATCATGTCAGGCTTCCCTGTCCTTCACTATCTCAATGAGTTTGCTCAAATTGATGTCCATTGAACTGGTGATGCTATCCAACCATTTCATACTCTGTTGCCCCCTTCTCTTTTTGTCTTCAATCTTTCCCAGCATCACAGTCTTTTCTAATGAGTCTTCTCTTCTCATCAAGTAGCCAAAATATTGGAGCTTCAGCTTCAGCATCAGTGCCCTACCAGTGAATATTCAGTTGATTTCCTTCAGGATTGATAGTTCTTTTGGACTATGAATAGTCTAATGAATCCTTCCACTATTCACTGGAAGGACTATTCCTTTATATGAATAGTCCACATCCATACTTAGCTGCTAAAGAAACCATAGCTTTGATTATGGGGACCTTTGTTGGCAAACATATCTCTGCTTTTTAATACACTTTAATGCCATAGCTTTTCTTCCAATGAGAAAGCACCTTTTAATTTTACATTCTATATATTAAAAAAATATATAGCCACAAAATGTTATAAATAATAGCTTTCTTAAAAACCATTTATTTCTGATTAAAAATGCAAGAGTAATATAATGTATAATCATAATAACATAAAAATAAAGAATTTAGAAATAAGCATAAGAAAGCCACTCATAGCCATTGCAGAGAAAAATATGAGATTTCACTGACCATCTAAAGATGACCTAAATAAACAGAGAGATAGATTATGTTCATAAATGGTAAACTGTTATATGGGAAAAGAATCTAAAAAAAAAACGTGGTGTATGTATAACTGACTCACTTTGTTGTACAAAAGAAACACAGCATTGTGAATCAATTATACACTAATAAAATTTTTTTAAATGAATGCACACTAAATATTGTAAAGTTATTCTGTGTTTAAATTAAATAAAATTTGCTTAATTTTCAAACTCTATCATACATATACTACTTGCTCTGAAAATTTTGAAACTTGATAACTGTACAATTTTGGTAAATCTTTAATGAACACTGGAAAAGAAAATATAGTCTCTTCTATAGGTTAAAAAATTCAATATAGTTTTTGTTAATTACATGCCTCAAAGGCCTTGTTGCCTAAATAATATTTGTCTATTTGACCCTATAAGAACTAATTATTTAAAGCTTGACACTTTAAAAACCTTTTAAAAACATAAACCAAATGCTTTAAACACTAAACTTTTGTACTACAGTTGTATTTCTGTAAGTTTGTACCTCTACAGAATTTTGCTTTATGTATTCAAGTATATTATTAATTAGCAATATGCCCTATAGCTATCTATTAATTAGAAAACCAGTTTAAAATGCCTTTGCACTATACAGTAAAATATAATGTAATAGCTAATAAGAGAACAAGGCCATTTTAATCCACGTACTAGAGTAATGAAAATAAAAATAAATAAATGAAACATAATTAAATTTAAAAGCTTTTACACAGCAAAGAAAACATAGATAAAAAGAAAAGACAGGGCTTCCCCGGTGGTCCAGTGGGTAAGGACACCACCTTGCAGTGCAAGGGGCGCCGGTTTGATCCCTGGCCTGGGAAGATCCCACGTGCCGCCGAGCGGCTGGACGGATGTGTCCAATCACCAAGCCGGTGCTCTGGAGTGGATGTGCCCAGAGACAGTGCTCTGCAACAACAGAAGCCACTGTGATGCGATGGGAGGCCCTCATGGATCAAAGAACAAAGATGGATGAAAATAGACAAATGAAAGACCAATAGGAGTGGCCCACCCACCCCCCTCCCTCCCCAAATCGCCGCCCTCCCAATAAAAAAAAGAAAAGACAATTCACAGAATGGAAGAAAAAATTGCAAGCAAAGCTACTGACAAGGGATTAACCTCCAAAATATACAAAGAGCTTATGCAAGTCAACATCAAAAAAAAAATAATAATAACAACAACAATCAAAAGATGAGCAGAAGATCTAAATAGATATTTCTCCAAAGAAGACATGCAGATGGTCACTAGGCATATGAAAAGATGCTTAATATTATTAATTATCAGAGAAATGCAAACCTACAGTGAATTATCATCTAATACTGGCCAGAATGGCCATCAACAAAAAATCTACAAACAATAGATGCTTCAGAAGGTGTGGAAGAATAAGAAGCCCTCCTGCACTGTTGGTGGGAGTGAAAATTGGTAGAACCATTATTTAAAACAAAGAAACAGTATGAAGGTTTCTTAGAAAACTAAAATGGAGCTGCCAATGATCAAGCAATCCCACCCTTTGGCATATATCACAAGAAAACCTTAATTCAAAAGGATGCATGTATCCAAATGTTCATTGTAGTGATATTCTCAGTAGCCAGGAAATGGAAGCAACCTAAATGTCCACTGACAGAAGAACGGATGAAGAGGATGTGATACACATTACAATGGAATATTACTTAACTGTAAAAAGAAGGAAATGATACCATTTTCAGCAATGTTGATAAACCTAGAGATTGTTATACTGAGTGAAATGTCAGACAATGACAAATATCATATGATATTCCTTATATGTGGATTCTAAAAAAAAATAATACAAATTAATCTATTTACAAAACAGAAGCACAAATGTAGAAAACAACCTTATAGTTACCAAAGGTAAAAGTGGGAGGAGGGATAAATTGGGAGATTGGGAAGGTCAGAGACACACTACTACATATGAAATAGGTAACTAATAAGTACCTACTATATAGCATAGGGAAATTTACTCAATACTCTGTGATGATATATATGGGAGTAAAATCTTAAAAAGTGGATATATGTCTGTGTATAACTGATTCACTTTGTTGAACTGCAACAGCAGAATTTAACATAGCATTGTCAATCAACTATAATAAAAATGTGTATGCTCAGTCGTGTCTGACTCTTAGAGACTCCAATCACTGTAGCTCACCAGGCTCTTCTGTCCATGGGATTTTCCAGGCAAAAATACTGGAGTGGGTTGCCATTTCCTTTACCAGGGTATCTCACCAACCCAGATATTGAACTTGCAACTCTTGCATCTCCTGCATTGGTAGACAGATTCTTTACCAACTGCAACACCTCAGAAAATGGCTATTTTTCAATAAAAATTAATTTTAAAACATAAAATTATATTTAAAAAAGAACAAAGCAGTACTACATGGAAAGAGTTTCAGCAAATATTCAGTTTAAAGTTATAAGGTGTAGAAAAGTGAAAACTAATATTCATGAAGGAAAAATATTGTATCTATGAATACATATATCTCTGAAAGGATACACAAAATCTGGTAACAGTTGCATTAAAAAAAGGGAGCTGTGTGACTGGGATCAGAGGAAGAAAGTCAGAATTATTTTTAATTGTATATCATTGTATGCCATGTGATTTTGTTTTACTCTGTTCATCTACTTTTCAAAAAGTGGAACAAATTAAAAATTTTAAATTATATTTATTAAATAAAGCAAAGTATTTCAAGTAGAAGTCATTAAAGAAAATGAATCACCAATTCACATAACAGAAAACTGTATGTCTAATGAACATATGAAAAAACACTCAATCTCATTAGTAGTCAGGAAAATGCAAATTAAAATATTAAGTTTTACTTCTCACCCATTAATTGACAAATATTATAAAGACTATCATTTTAACTTGTTGGTAAGAAAGTAAAAAAATAGAAACCTTCATACATTGTTGGTGGAGATGAAAAGCACTCTAATAACTTAAGAAATCCATTTGACTGTAATTGGAAAAATTGAAAGCCCACATACCCTAGGATGCAGCAATTATATTTCTTTAATCCCTGAACTCATGTATGTACATGATATGTGATGTGTGGCATATGCACATCATATATGTGATACATGTACATGATAGACTATATAGAAAAAGCAATGCACTATATCTTTATAAAAACATATAAACCTATAAACCATCAACATAGAAACACATGTGTCAATTGATTCCTATAATATAATATGAAACAATACCACTGATGTACATTTCTAAAGTACACACAAAACATCACCATACATTGTTCATGGATATAGAAATATTTAAAAATACAGCAAAGTAGACATTAAATTGATGATCACATTAATATTAATCTAAACATTAATGTTTAGAGGGAGGAAATGAGTGAAATGGGAATGAGGATAAGAAGGGAGATTTAGTTTGACCTATGATAATGTACTTTAAAAAAATAGTTGAAACAAATACGATAAAATGGAAAATAGTAACATCAAATATGCAAACAGTAATTGCTAACTCTGCATGATTAATAGAGTTTGTTCTAGTTTTCTTGCACTGTTTCATACTTAAAACATTTTGCCATAAAGTAAACATATCCAAAAACAATAAAATATGTATTTTTGAACTAACAGAACAAATAAACTGAGGTTGATCTAACTCAAAGTCCATTCTTTTTTTTCTTTCTCCCTCTCTGTTCATGCAGTAACAGAAAGGCTAGTTCTTCAGGGTATATGATACCCAGAAAATACAGAGAACAGCAACAGGTGGTGATTCTAATGATCAGTTTGTTCCAAAAGATCTAGCAGTTAGCAATGAAGGGGTTACTGAACATATGGAGCACAGTGATGGAGACACCTGGAATAGAATTTTCTGAGAGGTCCAGGCAACATCTTGAATGTCTGTCCATAGACAGTAGAGAATCACAGGTGAGAGTGAGTGTGAGTTGGGGAGCCTATTATGAACTGGACTGGGATCTGAAAAACTGAGTTTTCAATATCTGTGACCCTTTCCAAGCTACAGTGAACACATTTCACATTTCAGAACTTTGAGTTAAACACTAAAAATAAAATGAATGTCTCCTCACATCTGCCAACAATAAAAAGAAATATTGGCTCTGACTCTAGTTGTGTCTCTGATGGGAAGAGATGTTGGCTAGGACCCTAAAACTCTGATTCTTGACCAGCTGCAGAAAATCATACTAAATCCTCAAAGAACATAACGCTCAGATAACATGCAGACACTCTAGGCCAACATGGACTTTTTTATTACATGTTAGGGGTCTAGACTCAAACCAGAAAGATTCTTCTTATCACCAAGATCAGCCTGAATCAGGTTTAGCTGTCAGGGACCAGATACAGGGTAAACAGCCTGTCCTATTGCTCTCTTTCTTCAGAAAGCCCTAGACTCTTACAGAGATAATTGGTTTTCTGGATCTAATTGCCCTAATTGCTAGGGAGGGGGCACTCAAGAGGGAGCTTAAGGAAAGCCTCTGTTTAATTCATATGTCCTTGATTTCCTGAATCCAGTGACCTCATTTTTGTACCCCCAAATGTGTCTATTTTTCTTTTGTGTCTTTGGTAAAAGAATAAGAGAGAGAGAGAGAGAGAATAGGAGAGATAATGGACTCTCACAAGGGGTTAAAGAATGCCACTATTACTCTTCAAAAAATGTGGAGGTCTTATAAAACACAGAAGCTGGGAATCTGCTTCATTTGGATGTTTGAGTGTTGTTTAGGATTATATTTTACTTTATTTTTTAACATAAAGAAAGCCAACATTTCCAGAGCATCTATTTTGTGTCTCAAACTTTGGACATACAGCATGATGGAATGAGCTAAGAATCTTCCAGGTAAGGATGAGACAGAGAACAGAAAATAGTAGCAGCAGTAGACACCTACTTCCCAGGGAAAGACCAGAATTGAACAATCCAAGACAGTGAACTTTCATGAAAACATAACAGGCATTGGGATCTAAAGAGATCCAGTAAGCGTAAAATGCTACATGAATGAGAGTAGAATGAGGATGTTATTAGATATCAATCACTCAGAATAAACCAAAATTTACTTTTATTTACATAGGAAAGAGAGTTGGATCCAGCCTATTAAAGAAGGCTAAAAGGAGCTGAGTCAGGATTTTAGCCTGCCAACTGACTAATAGAATATTACTCACCCAAGTATGTGAGGAGTATGTGATGGCTTAAGAAAATGAGTAACATAGACCTGATAAGCTACTGTGTAATAATAGCATTTAGATGAAAAATAAAAAAAAACAATTCTACTTAACAATCAGAAAATGTGACAGACAAAAATATAATGATTGTAATGCCAACCAAAACTTACAAAATATCTAGGAATAAACATAACTCAACATTTAAAAAATGGCATCTGGTCCCATCACTTCATGGCAAATAGATGGAGAAACAATGGAAACAGTGAAAGACTTTTGTTTTCTTAGGCTCCAAAATCACTGTGGACGGTGACTGCAGCCACGAAATTAAAAGATACTTGCTCTTGGAAGAAAGGCTATGACAAGCCCAGACTGTGTATTAAAGAGCAGAGACATTACTTTGCCTACAAATGTTCATACACTCAAAGATATAGTTTTTCCAGTAGTCATATATGAATGTTGAGAGCTGGGCAATAAAAAAAGGCTGACCACCAAAGAACATATGCCTTTGAACTGTGGTACAGGAGAAGATTCTTAAGAGTCCCTTGGACACCAAGAACAAAACAGTCAGTCCTAAAGGAAATCGACCCTGAATATTCATTGGAAGGACTGATGCTGAAGCTCCAATACTTTGGCCACCTGATGCAAAGAGGTGACTCACTGGAAGAGACTCTGTTAGTGGGAGCAATTGAGGGCACAAGGAGAAGCGGTCAACAGAGGATGAGATGGTTGGATGGCATCATTGTGACAAAGGACATGAATTCTAGCAAACTCCAGGAGTTGACAAAAGACAGGGAAGCCTGACATGCTGAAGTCCATGTGGTTGCAAAGAGTCATGCATGACTAAGCAATGGGACAACAACAAACATAACAAGAAATGTGTAAGACATATATGGAATAAAAAACAATAAATATTATTTAACACAATAAAAATTATGAGTAAGTAGAGAGGCATGTGCTTTTCAAAAACAGAAAGACAATATTAAAGAGATGACCATTCTGTCAAAATTGCTCTATAAATTCAGAGATCTCAATAAAATCTAATATTCTTATTTAAACAGAAATTAATAACCTCCTTTTAAAATTTGGTTTGAAGAAGAAATGAACCTATATAGCTAAAATATTTTTGAAAATAGAAGTAACAAAGAAAAAATTTCTTCATCAGAACAAAACATGTTATGAAGCTGTAATTACTGAAAAAATAAAATCAGCAAAAGAATAGAAAAAACAATGGAACACAATGGAGTCTAGGAACAAACTAGACTGCAGATACATAGCAATAAACATAGATAAACATGTGAAATGATATGTGACAAAGATGCTATTTTGTATTAGTTTTGAAAGAATTATTGAATTTAATAGATTGTAAAAATTCATCATATTATTAGAAAAAAGAAATCCCTGTCTGATACTAGTGTCAAAAGTAAACAATTTCTCTTTAATAAATAGTTTAACATGGAAACAATTATTATATTTAGAAAATATTTGTAAATTTGGAATATGAAAGCTCTTTTTATATAATTGGGAAATGCAAAAACATTTTACAACAAAATAAAAAAGGCTGACCACCAAAGAACATATGCCTTTGAACTGTGGTACAGGAGAAGATTCTTAAGAGTCCCTTGGACACCAAGAACAAAACAGTCAGTCCTAAAGGAAATCGACCCTGAATATTCATTGGAAGGACTGATGCTGAAGCTCCAATACTTTGGCCACCTGATGCAAAGAGGTGACTCACTGGAAGAGACTCTGTTAGTGGGAGCAATTGAGGGCACAAGGAGAAGCGGTCAACAGAGGATGAGATGGTTGGATGGCATCATTGTGACAAAGGACATGAATTCTAGCAAACTCCAGGAGTTGACAAAAGACAGGGAAGCCTGACATGCTGAAGTCCATGTGGTTGCAAAGAGTCATGCATGACTAAGCAATGGGACAACAACAAACATAACAAGAAATGTGTAAGACATATATGGAATAAAAAACAATAAATATTATTTAACACAATAAAAATTATGAGTAAGTAGAGAGGCATGTGCTTTTCAAAAACAGAAAGACAATATTAAAGAGATGACCATTCTGTCAAAATTGCTCTATAAATTCAGAGATCTCAATAAAATCTAATATTCTTATTTAAACAGAAATTAATAACCTCCTTTTAAAATTTGGTTTGAAGAAGAAATGAACCTATATAGCTAAAATATTTTTGAAAATAGAAGTAACAAAGAAAAAATTTCTTCATCAGAACAAAACATGTTATGAAGCTGTAATTACTGAAAAAATAAAATCAGCAAAAGAATAGAAAAAACAATGGAACACAATGGAGTCTAGGAACAAACTAGACTGCAGATACATAGCAATAAACATAGATAAACATGTGAAATGATATGTGACAAAGATGCTATTTTGTATTAGTTTTGAAAGAATTATTGAATTTAATAGATTGTAAAAATTCATCATATTATTAGAAAAAAGAAATCCCTGTCTGATACTAGTGTCAAAAGTAAACAATTTCTCTTTAATAAATAGTTTAACATGGGAAACAATTATTATATTTAGAAAATATTTGTAAATTTGGAATATGAAAGCTCTTATATATGATAAAAATGCAAATTTTAAAGGAAGATATTTATTAATCTGACAAAAATGAAATGCAAAAACATTTTACAACAAAAATAAAGTAAAACTGATAGACTTACAAAAAATATTTTCATGGGACTAATATCTGTAATATAAAAAGAACACTTACAAACCAAGACAGAAAAGAGAAACCATTCAATTGGAAATGGAGAAATAAGAAAATAATTCAGAGAATAGGGAATCCAATAGCCAATAAACAGATAAAATGATGCTCAAATGTCACTTATAATATAGACAATTCTAATCTAATTAAAATGAGATCTGTTCTTGCATCAAAATGGCAAGAATTTTAAATGATATTAATATAAAATCCTAATGAAAGTGTAGGGAAAAGCACTCTCATATATTGTTGATGAAAACATAAATTTATATAGACTTTTTTGAAAGGCAGATAGTGTCCATTAAAATTTAAAAAACAAAAGTATGCAACATTTATTTAAGTGATGCCATTTTTAAAAGATAAATATTTGTAAATAAAGATGTATAAGAAGCCTGTTCAAGAATATTTGCTGTGAGGGCTCAATTCAAGATGGTGGAGTAGGAGGATGTGTGCTCATCTCCTCCTACAAAGAGCACCAAAATTGCAACTAGCTGTTGAACAGCCATCAAAAGGAGGATGCTGGAACCAACCAAAAAAAGATACCACATGTCCAAAGACAAGAAGCTGTAGCTAGATGGTGGGGGGAGGGGGTGCAACTGTATTAAAATTAAATCCTACCCCTCTGGGTGGGTGACTCACAAACTGAAGAAAAATAATACTAAAGCGGCTCTCCCACTGTTGTGAAGTTTCTAATCCCCATGTCAGACTTCTCATCCTGAGGATCCAACAAAGGTGAAAGGGTTTTACCTCGATTTGAGACTTAAACCCAGGGCCCAGACCTGAGACCTGATCAAACCCTGTTTGGGACTTGAACCCACATGACTGGAGCTTGAATTCCAGCCAAAACCCTGTGTGGGACTCGAACCCACGTGGCTGGGACTTGAACCCACCAAAACCCTGTTTGGAACTTGAACCCATGTGGCTGGGGCTTGAATCTAGCCAAAACCCAGTTTGGGACTCGAACCCACGTGGCTAAGGCTTAACCCCAGCCAAAATCCTGCATGGGACTTAAACCCCACATAGTCAGGACTCAATCCTAGGCAAAATCCTGTCTGGGACTCAAACCCACGCGGCCAGGACTTAATCCAGACTCACCCAATGTCTGGACCCACTGAGGCTTAGGTTCTTCGTGCCTCAATGCAGAAAGAATTCATCAAGAAGTAGAGTGATAGACAAGAAGAGGATTTATTAGGATAGGGTACTTGTAAAAGGTGCAAGCAGGCAGGCAGGCAGGCAGGAAAGCTCTGCTCTGCTCTGCTCTGCTCTTCCTTCAATTGAGTGGGCAGAAATATATATAGGATGGTAGAAGACCACCCCCCTCAAGTAGATGCAGATGCAAGGCATACATCATTGGTTGCTTCTTTGCCAGCTCCTCCTTCATCAGCTGTTTACACCAAGTCAAGCCTGCTTTACTGAACAAGGAGCAGATCTCCTGAGTTATCATCAATTCACTGGCCTCCCAACCTTTCTCAGGTTTCTCCCTTCTACCTACCATCCCCTACTAGGACTCTACAACCATCTACCTATTCTACTCTGTCCCTATCAAAGGAACTGGAAATCTTCAGGGAATCTGACCTTGAAAGCCAACAAGATGTGATTATAAGACTTCCACAGGAGTGTGGGAAATAGAGACTTTAGTCTTGGAATGGAGGGACAAACAACATCTTGCATGCACCAAGACCCAAAGAAAAGCACTAGCGAACCATCTTTACAACGAATGCTAAAGGAACTTCCCTAGAAAGGAAACACAAGAGAAGGAAAAGACCAACAGAAAATAAACCAAAAACAATTAAGAAAAAGGTAATAGGAACAAATGTACCAACCAAAAGACATACACTGACTGAGTGGATAAAAAATGTGCACATATGTATTTCCACTTACCACATCACTCTGCTTGATCACCCCAAAACTAAGTTAATCATGTTTCCATTATGGCATGCAATTTTAATTTTAATTATCTTTTATTTTTGTTCTGGCTATTGATTGTGAAAACTGATAAACAGCATTTACTATTGTGATATATTATGCGACTATTACTTACTTAATACCAGTGTATCGTGCATGACTGATCAACAGAAAAATAATACAATTCTATATCACCCAATTTAATAGAAAATCTAATCTCTTTTTAAAATCCAGATGCATATCATAATCATCTTGAAATTTTTTAAAATATGAATGCCCAGGTATTGCTTTTTCTTTCTTCAGAGCTCCAGATATGTTTCTCTTTTTTTTTAATCTTTATTTTAAAAGTTTTACAGAGTTTTGTTGTTCACAGACATATATGTTCCCAGATCAGTCATATGCATATCCATGGTCCCCACACCCCCCAGTTCCCCCATCCCACCCCTCCAGACCTTTGTCCCAAGCCACTGTAAGCACTCCTATTCCCTTGTTCACAACATGTATGTTCCCAGATCAGTCATATGCATATCCATGGTCCCCACCCGCCCAGTTCCCCTCATCCCACCCTTCCAGACCTTTGCCCCAAGCCATTGTAAGCACTCCTATTCCCTTAGCACTATGACACTAGCTATCTTTTCCACACATGACAGTATAGGTTTCCATGTTACTCCCTCCATGCTTCCCCCTCCCTATTTCTTCCCCACAATGTCCCTATGTCTATGCTCTGTCTGTTTTTGATGTGTTCCCTGCGTGTGTTATCAAGACCGTTCTACTAGATTCCATATATGTGTGTTAGTATACTGTATTTGTCTTTCTCTTTTTGACTGACTTCACTTTTTAGGATAGGTTCTAGAGCCAGCTAATTCATTAGGACTGAGTCTTCTGCATTTCTTTTAACAGCTGAGTAGTATTCTATTGTATATATGTACCAGGGCTTCTGTATCCATTCATTCGTCGATGGACATCTAGGTTGCTTCCATGTTCTGGCTATTGTATAGAGAGCTACAATGAACATTGGGGTACAGGTGCTTCTTTCAGTTTTGATTTCATCAGGATATAAGCCTAAGAGTGGGATTGCTGGGTCATAGGGTGCTTCTATTTTTAGTTTTTTAAGGAATCTCCATATTGTCTTCCATAGAGGCTGTATCAATTAATCTTCTTTTAAATTTTTCATTTTTGTTCTGGCTATTGATGCAAAAAGTTTTCTTTTAATTTTCATTATTTTAATACCAGTGTATCGTGCATGACTGATCAACAGAAAAATAATACAATTCTATATCACCCAATTTAATAGAAAATCTAATCTCTTTTTAAAATCCAGATGCATATCATAATCATCTTGAAATTTTTTAAAATATGAATGCCCAGGTATTGCTTTTTCTTTCTTCAGAGCTCCAGATATGTTTCTCTTTTTTTTTAATCTTTATTTTAAAAGTTTTACAGAGTTTTGTTGTTCACAGACATATATGTTCCCAGATCAGTCATATGCATATCCATGGTCCCCACACCCCCAGTTCCCCATCCCACCCTCAGACCTTTGTCCCAAGCCACTGTAAGCACTCCTATTCCCTTGTTCACAACATGTATGTTCCCAGATCAGTCATATGCATATCCATGGTCCCCACCGCCCAGTTCCCCTCATCCCACCCTTCCAGACCTTTGCCCCAAGCCATTGTAAGCACTCCTATTCCCTTAGCACTATGACACTAGCTATCTTTTCCACACATGACAGTATAGGTTTCCATGTTACTCCCTCCATGCTTCCCCCTCCCTATTTCTTCCCCACAATGTCCCTATGTCTATGCTCTGTCTGTTTTTGATGTGTTCCCTGCGTGTGTTATCAAGACCGTTCTACTAGATTCCATATATGTGTGTTAGTATACTGTATTTGTCTTTCTCTTTTTGACTGACTTCACTTTTTAGGATAGGTTCTAGAGCCAGCTAATTCATTAGGACTGAGTCTTCTGCATTTCTTTTAACAGCTGAGTAGTATTCTATTGTATATATGTACCAGGGCTTCTGTATCCATTCATTCGTCGATGGACATCTAGGTTGCTTCCATGTTCTGGCTATTGTATAGAGAGCTACAATGAACATTGGGGTACAGGTGCTTCTTTCAGTTTTGATTTCATCAGGATATAAGCCTAAGAGTGGGATTGCTGGGTCGTATGGTGCTTCTATTTTTAGTTTTTTAAGAAATCTCCATACTGTCTTCCATAGAGGCTGTATCAATTGACATTCCCACCAGCAATGCAAGAGGGTTCCCTTTTCTCCGCACCCTCTCCAGCATTTATTGTCTGCAGATTTTTGATTATGGCCATTCTGACGGGTGTGAGGTGGTATCTCATTGTAGTTTTGATTTGCATTTCTCTAATAATAAGTGAAGTTGAGCATCATTTCATGTGCTTTTGGGCCATCTGTATGTCCTCTTTGGAGAGGCGTCTCTTTAGATCCTTTTCCCATTTTTTGATTGGGTTGTTCGTTTTTCCTGTGCTGAATTGTCTGAGTTGCTTGTAGATTTTGGAGATTAATTATTTTTCTGTTGTTTCATTTGCTATGATTTTCTGCCATTCTGTGGGCTGTCTGTTCAGCTTTTTTGTAGTTTCTTTTGCTGTACAAAAGCTTTTAAGTTTCATGAGATCCCACATGTTCATTTTCTTTTCAGTTCTACTATTTTAGTTGGTGGGTCAGAGAAGATCTTGCTTTGATTGATGTCCTTGAGGGTTTTGCCTATATTCTCCTCTAAGAGTTTGATGGTTTCTGGTCTTACATTTAGGTCTTTAATCCATTTTGAGTTGATCTTAGTGTATGGTGTCAGGGAATGTTCCAACTTCATTTTTTTTGCATGTAGCTGTCCAATTTTCCCAGCACCACTTGTTGAAGAGGCTGTCTTTGTCCCATTTTATAGTTTCTCCTCCTTAGTCAAAAATAAGGTACCCATAGGTGTCTAGTTTTATCTCTGGGTTCTCTATCTTATTCCATTGGTCGATATTTCTGTTTTTGTGCCAGTACCATACTGTCTCAATAACTGTTGCTTTGTAGTAGAGTCTGAAGTTGGGGAGGCTGATCCCTCCAGCTCCATTCTTATTCCTCAGGATTGCCTTAGCTATTCGAGGTCTTTTGTGTTTCCATATGAACTGTGTTCTTCTTTGGTCTAGTTCTGTGAAGAATGTCATTGGTAATTTGATAGGGATTGCATTGAATCTGTAGATGACATTTGGTAGTACGGTCATTTTCACAATATTGATTCTTCCGACCCAGGAACGTGGAATATCTCTCCATCTGCTTAAGTCTTCTTTAATGTCTTTCATGAGTGTCTTGTAATTTTCTGTGTACAGTTCTTTTGTTTCTTTGGGTAGGTTTATTCCTAGATATTTGATTCTTTTGGTTGCAATGGTGAAGGAGATTGCCTCTTTGATTTCGTTTTCTGATTTTTCATTGTTTGTGTATAGGAATGTCAGTGATTTCTGTGTGTTGACTTTGTATCCTGCGACTTTGCTGAATTCATTGATTAGCTCTAGTAGCTTTGTAATAGTGTCTTTGGGATTTTCTATGTATAATATCATGTCGTCTGCAAAAAGAGAGAGCTTGACTTCTTCCTTTCCAATCTGGATCCCTTTGATGTCTTTCTCTTCTCTTATTGCTGTTGCTAGAACTTCCAGGACTATGTTGAATAGTAGTGGTGAAAGTGGACACCCCTGTCTTGTTCCTGATCTTAGAAGGAATGTTTTCAGTTTTTCACCATTGAGGATAATGTTCGCTGTGGGCTTCTCATATATGGCTTTAATTATGTTGAGATAGGTTCCTTCTATGCCCATTTTCCGAAGAGTTTTTATCATAAATGGGTGTTGTACTTTGTCGAAGGCTTTTTCTGCATCTATTGAGATGATCATGTGATTTTTGTCTCTCAGTTTGTTGATATGGTGTATCACATTGATTGATTTGTGGATGTTGAAGAATCCTTGCATGCCTGGGATGAACCTGACTTGATCATGGTGTATGAGTTTTTTGATGTGTCATTGAATTCTGTTTCCTAGGATTTTGTTAAGGATCTTAGCATCTAAGTTAATCACGGAAATTGGTCTGTAATTTTCCCTTTTTGTGTTTTCTTTGCCTGGTTTGGGTATCAGGGTGATGGTGGCCTCGTAGAATGTGTTTGGAAGTTTTCCTTCCCATGCAATTTTTTGAAAGAGTTTTCGAAGGACAGGCATTATCTCTTCTTTAAATGTTTGGTAGAATTCGGCTGTGAAGCCATCTGGCCCTGGGCTTTTATTTTTGGGTAAATTTTTAATCACAGATTCGATTTCTGAGCTTGTGATTGGGTTGTTCAAAGTTTCTGTTTCTTCCTGGCTCAGTCTTGGGAGATTGATTTTCCCCAAGAAACTGTCCATTTCTTCCAGATTGTCCAGTTTGTTGCCATAGAGTTGCTCATAATAGTCTCTTAGAATCCTTTGGATTTCTGCATTATCTGTTATAATCTCTCCTGTTTCGTTTTTGATTTTGTTGATTTGGTTCTTCTCTCTCTTTTTCTTGATGAGTCTGGCCAGAGGCTTGTCAATTTTATTTACCTTTACAAAGAACAAGCTTTTTGTTTTATTTATCTGTACTATAGTTTCTTTCATTTCTTTCTGATTTATTTCTGCTCTAGTCTTTATAATTTCTCATGTTCTGCTGGCTTTGGGATGTTTTTGTTCTTCTTTTTCCAATTGTTTTAAGCGGAGGGTTAAGTCATCTGCTTCATATTTTCCTAGTTTCTTGAGATGGGATTGTATTGCTATAAATTTCCCCCTTAGAACTGCTTTTGCGGTATCCCATAAATTTTGCACGGTTGTATATTCATTGTCATTTTCTTCTAGAAATTTTTAAATTTCTCCTTTGATTTCCTCAATGATCAGTTGGTTTTTTAGGTATGTGTTGTTTAGTCACCATGTGTTTGTATTTTTAGAGAGGTTTTTTTCTGTAGTTGATCTCTAGTCTCATTGCATTGTGGTCCGAGAAGATGGTTGATATAATTTCGGTTTTCTTGAATTGACTGAGGCTTGATTTGTGGCCCAAGATGTGGTCTATCCTGGAGAATGTTCCGTGAGCACTTGAGAAGAACATGTATTCTTCTGCTTTTGGGTAGAATGTCCTAAAGATATCGATGAGTTCCATCTTTTCTAGTGTGGCATTTAAGGTTTGTGTTTCTTTATATAATTATTAGATGATCTATCCATTGGTGTGAGAGGACTGTTAAAGTCTCCTACTATTATTGTGTTATTATTGATTTCTTCTTTTATGTCTGAGAGTATCTGTCTTATGTATTGAGGTGCCCCTGTGTTGGGTGCGTAGGTGTTCATGACTGTTATGTCTTCCTCTTGGATGGATCCCTTAATCATGATGTAGTGCCCTGACTTGTCTCTTAGAATCTTCTTGACTTTAAAATCTATTTTGTCTGATATGAGGATTGCTACCCCAGCTTTCTTTTGATTTCCATTTGCATGGAATATCTTTTTCCAGCCTCTCACTTTCAATCTATGGGTGTCTCTAGGTCTGAAGTGGGTCTCTTGTAAACAGTATATATATGGGTCATGTTTCTGAATCCATTCAGCCAGCCTGTGTCGTTTGGTTGGAGCATTTAATCCATTTACATTCAAAGTAATTATTGATACGAATGTTCCTATTGTCATCTTCTTAGAAGTCTGGGATTTGATTTGTAGGACTTCTTCTACTCTTGTATTTATTGGCTATATCAGGCCCTTTAACACTTGTTGTAGGGTTGGTTTTGTGGTACAGAATTCTTTTAGTTTTTGTCTGTCTGAGAAGCTTTTGACTTCTCCATCAATTGTGAATGAGATTCTTGCTGGGTAGAGAATTCTTGGTTGAAAATTATTCTCTTTTAGCCGTTTAAATGTGTCCTGCCATTCTCTTCTGGCCTGCAGGGTTTCTGTTGAAAGATCTCCAGTTAGACGTATGGGGTTTCCTTTATATGTTATTTGTTGTTTGCTCCTAGCTGCTTTTAGTAATCTGTCTTTATATTTAGTCTGTGTTAGTTTGATTAGAATGTGCCTTGGTGTGTGTTTTCTGGGGTTTATCCTGTATGGAACTCTTTGTGCTTCTTGGACATGGTTGACTATTTCTTTTCCCATGCTGGGGAAGTTTTCCACTATAACCTCTTCAAGAATTTTTTCGTAACCTTTCTTCCCTTCTTCTCCCTCTGGAACTCCTATAATTCTAATGTTGGTGCATTTGATATTGTCCCAATCTGAAGCTATCCTCAGTTCTTTTCATTCTTTCGGCTTTGTTCTGTTCCTCATTAGATGATCTATCCATTGGTGTGAGAGGACTGTTAAAGTCTCCTACTATTATTGTGTTATTATTGATTTCTTCTTTTATGTCTGAGAGTATCTGTCTTATGTATTGAGGTGCCCCTGTGTTGGGTGCGTAGGTGTTCATGACTGTTATGTCTTCCTCTTGGATGGATCCCTTAATCATGATGTAGTGCCCTGACTTGTCTCTTAGAATCTTCTTGACTTTAAAATCTATTTTGTCTGATATGAGGATTGCTACCCCAGCTTTCTTTTGATTTCCATTTGCATGGAATATCTTTTTCCAGCCTCTCACTTTCAATCTATGGGTGTCTCTAGGTCTGAAGTGGGTCTCTTGTAAACAGTATATATATGGGTCATGTTTCTGAATCCATTCAGCCAGCCTGTGTCGTTTGGTTGGAGCATTTAATCCATTTACATTCAAAGTAATTATTGATACGAATGTTCCTATTGTCATCTTCTTAGAAGTCTGGGATTTGATTTGTAGGACTTCTTCTACTCTTGTATTTATTGGCTATATCAGGCCCTTTAACACTTGTTGTAGGGTTGGTTTTGTGGTACAGAATTCTTTTAATTTTTGTCTGTCTGAGAAGCTTTTGACTTCTCCATCAATTGTGAATGAGATTCTTGCTGGGTAGAGAATTCTTGGTTGAAAATTATTCTCTTTTAGCCGTTTAAATGTGTCCTGCCATTCTCTTCTGGCCTGCAGGGTTTCTGTTGAAAGATCTCCAGTTAGACGTATGGGGTTTCCTTTATATGTTATTTGTTGTTTGCTCCTAGCTGCTTTTAGTAATCTGTCTTTATATTTAGTCTGTGTTAGTTTGATTAGAATGTGCCTTGGTGTGTGTTTTCTGGGGTTTATCCTGTATGGAACTCTTTGTGCTTCTTGGACATGGTTGACTATTTCTTTTCCCATGCTGGGGAAGTTTTCCACTATAACCTCTTCAAGAATTTTTTCGTAACCTTTCTTCCCTTCTTCTCCCTCTGGAACTCCTATAATTCTAATGTTGGTGCATTTGATATTGTCCCATAGGTCTCTGAAGCTATCCTCAGTTCTTTTCATTCTTTCGGCTTTGTTCTGTTCCTCACCAGCTATTTCCACCAGTCTATCTTCCAGCTCACTTATCCATTCTTCAGCCTCCGATACTCTACTGTTGAGGCCTTCTATCGTATTTTTGAGTTCAGCAGTTGAGTTGGTGGTCTCTATTTGCTTATTTTTCATTTCCTGCATATCTTTTCTCAATGCACTAATTTCCTCTAATATTCTGTTTTTGGTGTTTTGCATCCTCATTAGTATAGTTTTTCTGAGTTCTCTTTCAGATAATTTGTCTGTCTTCTCCTCTGTCATTTGAAGCTGTGATTCTCTAGTTTGGTCCTTCATTTGTGCAGTGTTTCTCTGTCATTTCATTATTAGGTTAGTTTTTGTTTCTTTGTGGGTGTCTGTGTGTACGGAGTTCTTTTCCCCACCAGGCTTCTTGGGTGAATTCACCCTTCCTTTGGGTTTCTGTCCTTCTAGAAGGGTTCAGTGGTTTGTGTCTTGGGTGGTGTTAGGTCTTGTTTACAGGTGAACCATCTCTAGTGTTGTATGTTCTTTGATAGTGTGAGGTCTTGGAATCAGGGCTTCTAGTCTGAGGATCCTTGGTTTGATGATTGGTCAGGGGGTGTAGGCTCTATGCCTGGTTTCTATGGTGTTCCGTGATATTAATTCAAATACTAGCATCTGAGGAGCAAGAGTTGTGTCCCTAATGGGTGACAGTCATAAAAGCATGCAGATGTTTTCTAACATAGTCATAAGATATACATACATACACAGCAATAACCACATCTAACCAGTCTTACAGAGATAAAGCATAGGAAATTTTTCTGGCAAACGATGCAATCAAAGATGGTACTTGCATGTTAAGCTCTGAATTAAAATAGTGCCTGGAAAAATAGATCTTAGGTAAGGTCCTGGCTTGGACTATTTCATTGAAAGCAATTTTTAACTAAGACATGTGTTGAGGGTGAGGAGGTGGAGATGTATGGGTATGGGATAGAGTTTTCCACTATAACCTCTTCAAGAATTTTTCCCTTTCTTCCCTTCTTCTCCCTCTGGAACTCCTATAATTCTAATGTTGGTGCATTTGATATTGTCCCATAGGTCTCTGAAGCTATCCTCAGTTCTTTTCATTCTTTCGGCTTTGTTCTGTTCCTCACCAGCTATTTCCACCAGTCTATCTTCCAGCTCACTTATCCATTCTTCAGCCTCCGATACTCTACTGTTGAGGCCTTCTATCGTATTTTTGAGTTCAGCAGTTGAGTTGGTGGTCTCTATTTGCTTATTTTTCATTTCCTGCATATCTTTTCTCAATGCACTAATTTCCTCTAATATTCTGTTTTTGGTGTTTTGCATCCTCATTAGTATAGTTTTTCTGAGTTCTCTTTCAGATAATTTGTCTGTCTTCTCCTCTGTCATTTGAAGCTGTGATTCTCTAGTTTGGTCCTTCATTTGTGCAGTGTTTCTCTGTCATTTCATTATTAGGTTAGTTTTTGTTTCTTTGTGGGTGTCTGTGTGTACGGAGTTCTTTTCCCCACCAGGCTTCTTGGGTGAATTCACCCTTCCTTTGGGTTTCTGTCCTTCTAGAAGGGTTCAGTGGTTTGTGTCTTGGGTGGTGTTAGGTCTTGTTTACAGGTGAACCATCTCTAGTGTTGTATGTTCTTTGATAGTGTGAGGTCTTGGAATCAGGGCTTCTAGTCTGAGGATCCTTGGTTTGATGATTGGTCAGGGGGTGTAGGCTCTATGCCTGGTTTCTATGGTGTTCCGTGATATTAATTCAAATACTAGCATCTGAGGAGCAAGAGTTGTGTCCCTAATGGGTGACAGTCATAAAAGCATGCAGATGTTTTCTAACATAGTCATAAGATATACATACATACACAGCAATAACCACATCTAACCAGTCTTACAGAGATAAAGCATAGGAAATTTTTCTGGCAAACGATGCAATCAAAGATGGTACTTGCATGTTAAGCTCTGAATTAAAATAGTGCCTGGAAAAATAGATCTTAGGTAAGGTCCTGGCTTGGACTATTTCATTGAAAGCAATTTTTAACTAAGACATGTGTTGAGGGTGAGGAGGTGGAGAGTGTATGGGTAATGAGAAGGAATAGATTCGACTTGGAAGTATTTTATAGGGTTATGTAGCCAAGGTTAGTGTGTTGTATTGTTTAGTGCAGCTGGGAGAGAATAGTGGAGACAGGAAGATAGGAAATAATTTATCTAGACGATATTGGTAGATAGGAAAAGGTTTTAGATTTAGAACATAGAGGGAAGAAGCAGTGGCAACGAGGAAAGAGAATTAGAGGTTTCCAAGAATTAAAATTTTAAAAAAAAGAAAAAAAAAAGTCAAAAAAGAAATTAAAAATTAAAAAGGGCAGAAAAAATTAATAAGAGATCAAAAAACAAAACAAAACAAAAAACCAGAAAAACCGAAACAAACAAAAGAAAAAACAAAAAACAAAAACAAAACAAACAAACAAAAATCCAAACAGAACAAACAAACAAACCCCAAAACAGACCAATCAATCGAATAAACAAAATAATCCACAACAAATAAGCAAGAAAAGCTAAATACTGTCCCTGGTTTTTATCTTCTCATCTGCCTGCTGGAAACCAATCTGCTCTTGATGGTTGTGTCTTGATGGCGTAGTCTTTCCCTTACAGCACCAGTTGCTATAGTTTCTGTCTTTGTTTTCAGCAAAACGAAGGCTTTGCTGTGAGCTTGGGTGCTGGCTGGGGTGGTGGGCTGATCCCAGCCCGTCGGGCGCGGGCCATGGTGTGCGCAGTTCCGTGTTGGAGGGGGGCATACTGGCTCTACCACACACCTGCCAGCAGTCTCCAATCCCTGCTCTTTCCCCAGCTTCCTCCGCTGCTACTTCATCTCTAGGGGTGTGCAGGCTTCTCTGCTGCTGGCACACGTGCACTGGCGGTTACGCATCCAAGTCCCAAAGGCAGGCGCAAGCTTTTCTGTCCGGCTCGAACCTGGTCCCTGGTCAGCAACCCGTGGGTGACTTACCCTCTCCATTCAGCAAGCCCTCCACTAGGAGTGGTTGAACTTAGGGTGACTTCCCCTCTCTGCTCAGCAAGCCCTCCACTAGGAGTGGTTGAACTTAGGGTGACTTCCCCTCTCCTCTCAGCAAGCCCTCCACTAGGAGTGGTTGAACTTACCCACAGCGCAGCGGCACGGCGGCATGGCGGCGCGGCTTCTCGGTCCAGCGCGGCTTCTCGGTCCCATCAGCATTTTTACTATGGAATGTCTATTTGTCTGTATCTTTATGTTTATCCTACTTGGAGTTGTTGAGCTTCTCAAATGTGTAAGTAATCCTAGTAAGGTTAGTGACTGATTTCTCAACAGAAAGAGTAGAAACCAAAATGCAGTGGCATAATACTTTCAAAACGCAAAAGGAGGGAAACACACCTTGTCAGTCAAGAAACCTATTCAGGCAAAAGTGCCCTCTCAAACCAAAGACAAAACAAAGGCACTCTCAGACAAACAAAATAACTGAGAGCTTGTTGCTAACAATCTGCCTTTCAAAAATAACTGAATCAAGTTCTCTACACACAAAAATCATGTCACTATGCTCAGAAACATGAATGGCTTCCCAACTTAATGAGGAGAAAAGTCAAGTCATTTAAATGTCCATAGAAATCCTTTGAACTCATTTCTTACTCTTCCTCCCCTCATTGTGCTCCAATAGCACTGGCATGCTTCTCTTCCTCACAAAATGTTCTCAGAATGTTTGCCTCTCTTCATCCAGGTTCCTTCTACCTGGAATCATCTTTAAGATACATGTTTCACTCTTTCAATTTCTTCACATCTCTGCTCAAATGTAGCCTTGTCAAATAGTCCATCTTTGACAATTTTGTTTAACATAATACACCAACCTTATCATTCTCTCTTCCCCTTACCCAGCATTATTTTTCCCCCTATCTTCACCGCTAGAATTTGGGCTCCATGAAAATGAGAACTTTGGGCTTCTTCTTTGTTTTTAAACTATGTGTGCCAGTGCATTGAATAATACTTAGCACTGATCAAGATAAAAACCACCCCTGATGTCCATAACTGATCTTGTATTTATGATTCAGTATTACAATTCGGTCAGTCATGGCCAGGTCATTTTCTTCTCTTGTTGGACATAAGAAATGTCATAGAATACCATCCCAGACAATATTACTCTGAGATTAAGGCAAAATGAAGCAAAACAAGGCTCCTTCATTATTTTGTCTAAGTAGAGACAAAAGTCAATTTACTGGAATAGACTCCAATACTGGGAAAGATTGAGGGCAAGAGGAGAAGGGGGTGATGGAGGATGACATGGTTAAATAGCATCACCAACTCAATCGACACGAGTTTCAGCAAATTCTGGGAGATAGTGGAAGACAGGGAATCCTGGAGTGCTGCAATGCATGGGATTGCAAAGAGTCAGACACTACTTGGCAACTAAGACAAAACAACAAGAGACAAAATCAAGGGGACTGTGTCACCTATAGCATATTCAATTTTAAAATTGCCACCCATATTTTCAACAGCACCTAAAGAAAACCTCCATTTGCTTAGACCCTCTCTGAAATATTATAATAGTTTCTTTCTAATTAATATCTTTTTACTGAGATATCTCACTATTCTACATGATGTGTGTTCTTTCTTGCTGCAATGAGTAATAAACCCAGCTTGTTTAGTTACAACGTATCCCTGGTGGTCTTTGGTCAAAGTGTATTATATAATTTGAGGTAATAATAAAGATTTCCCTGAGATACTTATTCCCTTGGACTGAGACCTTTAGTATACAACTCTGTGCCCATTTGAGATCCCTTATGTCTCTGTCTGAACAAAGTTTCACATGCTATTAACTGAGCAATAAATCCATGCTAAATTGGCTCCACCATTTCATGGAAGCCTTTCAGCACTGAGTTAAACTTTTTGTTTTCCTAAGAATAAGTTCCTGTTTGAGATTTTGGTTATTAATCATATTTGCAATGTTGTTTGGTAAAACATTTTCTAGCATCTAACACCTGCTTGTCTAATGTCTTTTCTGTCTGTATTCTTGTATAATGACTTGATTGTTGCTTGCTTATCAGAAGAAAAGTCTATAGGGAGAGAGGAGCACTTATCTAATAAGTCTGTCCTCACACTAACCTTAGGTACTGAGAAATTAAAAAAAAAAATGCTTTTCTCAAACCAGTGTTCTTTAGACAAATTTGTCCTAGGTCACCATTACTAAATTTTATAAGGACTTTTTCAGTCTTCTTTATGTGTTCTTGAAAATTTCTGGTATTTATCTCCGTATGCCCAGAATTGGGAAGTTTTAGTCGGCAAAATGAAGCAAAACAAGGCTCCTTCATTATTTTGTCTAAGTAGAGACAAAAGTCAATTTACTGGAATAGACTCCAATACTGGGAAAGATTGAGGCAAGAGGAGAAGGGGGTGATGGAGGATGACATGGTTAAATAGCATCACCAACTCAATCGACACGAGTTTCAGCAAATTCTGGGAGATAGTGGAAGACAGGGAATCCTGGAGTGCTGCAATGCATGGGATTGCAAAGAGTCAGACACTACTTGGCAACTAAGACAAAACAACAAGAGACAAAATCAAGGGGACTGTGTCACCTATAGCATATTCAATTTTAAAATTGCCACCCATATTTTCAACAGCACCTAAAGAAAACCTCCATTTGCTTAGACCCTCTCTGAAATATTATAATAGTTTCTTTCTAATTAATATCTTTTTACTGAGATATCTCACTATTCTACATGATGTGTGTTCTTTCTTGCTGCAATGAGTAATAAACCCAGCTTGTTTAGTTACAACGTATCCCTGGTGGTCTTTGGTCAAAGTGTATTATATAATTTGAGGTAATAATAAAGATTTCCCTGAGATACTTATTCCCTTGGACTGAGACCTTTAGTATACAACTCTGTGCCCATTTGAGATCCCTTATGTCTCTGTCTGAACAAAGTTTCACATGCTATTAACTGAGCAATAAATCCATGCTAAATTGGCTCCACCATTTCATGGAAGCCTTTCAGCACTGAGTTAAACTTTTTGTTTTCCTAAGAATAAGTTCCTGTTTGAGATTTTGGTTATTAATCATATTTGCAATGTTGTTTGGTAAAACATTTTCTAGCATCTAACACCTGCTTGTCTAATGTCTTTTCTGTCTGTATTCTTGTATAATGACTTGATTGTTGCTTGCTTATCAGAAGAAAAGTCTATAGGGAGAGAGGAGCACTTATCTAATAAGTCTGTCCTCACACTAACCTTAGGTACTGAGAAATTAAAAAAAAAAATGCTTTTCTCAAACCAGTGTTCTTTAGACAAATTTGTCCTAGGTCACCATTACTAAATTTTATAAGGACTTTTTCAGTCTTCTTTATGTGTTCTTGAAAATTTCTGGTATTTATCTCCGTATGCCCAGAATTGGGAAGTTTTGTCCAGCTCTTGATCAATGACTGCTGGTCACTGGCCAAATTCTGGATACATAGGTCATACAAAGGCCTTTTTATGGACATGGTGTAATTCCTGTGAAGTTTTTTCCATCTAAAACTGCACTTTCTTCAGGCCAAACACCTGTTTCCTTTGCTTTCTAACTAGAATGCAAATCTTTCAAACTGGCACAGTCTCACCAAGGAAAATTTGAAATTGGAGTGGTAGCTTTGGGCAAACTTTGATATGGATAGATCTTCTTTAATGGATGCCTTAAAACAAAAGAAGATATAACTCTGTCTCTCCAATAGTCTACTTTCTTTAATTGACATGAAAAGGCTTCTAAATGCAGTTCAGTTCAAAAGTTGCTTTGCAAAAACATTATCTAACTAAAGCTATTGTAAAATATGAGAAGCTATCTCCTAATCAGTACATAGAACTAGTTTCTAATGTTGACATTTCTAATGTTCTTTACAGCTTTTGTTAATTATTTAAAGCTTGAAATTGCAGATACAATGTGTAAAAAAAAAGAAAAAAAATCATAAGAAAAGTTTTTGCCTAAAGGATCATTTCGTTTAACAAGTTAAAAATCTCCTTTGTTTCCGTATGTTGGGGATTAATAACAGTAGGCTTTTTAATTAAATACTTGATAGAATTCTCAAGAATCCAAATTACATCAAAAATTATATGATACTCTGTGTACATGTGAAAATATCTTTATCTACATCTGAACTTTTTCTTTACAGAAAAAACACAACTATTTGTCTAAATCTGGCTCCTCTTCTTTTCTTCTGTGCCATTTTCTCTCTTCTTTCTCTCTTATGAGACTTTAAAGATTAACTGATTAAAATTTATTTGACTGTTATGTACACACTCTAGGAATACTTAGTTCAGATAAGCACTGAAAGTTGTCAAAAGAAAGAAAAGTCATTAACAAAATGATTTTAACATTTTGTGGACACTAAAAAGTATATTTTATGCAATAACCATTTTAACTATAACTATGAAATAATATGAAAAAGCTTCAATTTCAAGATAAGATAAGCTTTCATATAGTGCAATTATTAACAATTAGTTTACCAAAAATAAAATATTATCATTGTATTTTGGTTTGCTCAGAACCAAGGGTAAATTTCTCATTATCTAAGCTTCCTAAATAGCTTGCACCTAGTTTTATGAGTTAAATAATATTTTGCTATTATCATAGCTTTTTCAAAATTGAAAATTATGTTTAACTGAATAATTAAAATGGATGTCTTTTTAAGGTTTAGTTTTTAAAAACTACAATTCAAAAAGATTTAATGTGTTAATTAAATTGTAATTTCTAGATAAATTAACCTTAATAAGTTAATTAATAAATAATCTTTAAATGTTTAAACAGTTTCTGAAAAGAAAAAAATTACAAAAGCCCTGGTTACTAAGCTTAAATTTTACTTTTTCTTATTTCTTAAAATGTCAGTAGATTAGCAAAACACACAAATGGTTTTGGATAATAATGCATATATGTCTGTTTTGACTCTCAAATTGTATAAATTATATAAGATAAATGTAGTTGAAAAAAATAACTGGATGATTTTTAACTTTCTGTGCCCTAGGAATTTTTGTCTTTAGCAAAAAAAAAAAAAAGAAGCAAATTGTTTACCTTTAATTAAAGATGTTAATAAATTTAGGCAATTTTACTAGATACAGTAATTGCAGAATCAGAGGTATGTGAACAGAGTAATAGATTTGATTTTCCAGTTGTTTATTTTAAAAATTACTAAAATTCATTCAGGAGCAGCCAAGATGGTGGAGTATGTGGATGTGGAGTATAACTCTCTCCATGGAGGTATCAAGAATATATCTACAAATGCAACAGTTCCCACAGAACACTGGTTGAATATTAGCAGGAGTTCCTGACCACTAGAAAGGATTATATGGATACACACGTAACTAAGTAAAATGAAAGAAAGAAGGGATAAGGAGGAAGAGAACTAGCAGAATTGGACATGCAGCTGGATGGAGGAGACCTGAAATAGCGGAGAGATCCCACAGCTGGGTAAATTGGTTGGGACACATGGGCAGAATTTGAGGCTTTCAGAATTATGACAGTCTGGATAGAGTGGAAACCACACAGACAATCCATCCTGTGGCCTTACATACCTCAGACAGGGACACAGCTCCATTAATATGCACAGAGCTGGGAGCTGGAGCATTATGATTAGAGAGCAATGCTGGGGTGATGATTTGTTGACTTTAGGGAGATGGTGTGAGGAAATGGGAGGGAGGAAATCTGCAGCAGGAAATGCCTTTGAAGGAAAACTGAGCTAACAATGTGGCAGGATGCTACTGCTGACTCATACACAGTGGATAGAGCCACCACTGTGGCTTCTGTCTCTTCACACACTGCTGCTGCCAATTAAAGAGTAGATAAGGACCTCAGAGAGGATGCTCTTTTGAGTGCCTGCTGTGTCAAACAATAAAAAAATTACAAAAGCCCTGGTTACTAAGCTTAAATTTTACTTTTTCTTATTTCTTAAAATGTCAGTAGATTAGCAAAACACACAAATGGTTTTGGATAATAATGCATATATGTCTGTTTTGACTCTCAAATTGTATAAATTATATAAGATAAATGTAGTTGAAAAAAATAACTGGATGATTTTTAACTTTCTGTGCCCTAGGAATTTTTGTCTTTAGCAAAAAAAAAAGAAGCAAATTGTTTACCTTTAATTAAAGATGTTAATAAATTTAGGCAATTTTACTAGATACAGTAATTGCAGAATCAGAGGTATGTGAACAGAGTAATAGATTTGATTTTCCAGTTGTTTATTTTAAAAATTACTAAAATTCATTCAGGAGCAGCCAAGATGGTGGAGTATGTGGATGTGGAGTATAACTCTCTCCATGGAGGTATCAAGAATATATCTACAAATGCAACAGTTCCCACAGAACACTGGTTGAATATTAGCAGGAGTTCCTGACCACTAGAAAGGATTATATGGATACACACGTAACTAAGTAAAATGAAAGAAAGAAGGGATAAGGAGGAAGAGAACTAGCAGAATTGGACATGCAGCTGGATGGAGGAGACCTGAAATAGCGGAGAGATCCCACAGCTGGGTAAATTGGTTGGGACACATGGGCAGAATTTGAGGCTTTCAGAATTATGACAGTCTGGATAGAGTGGAAACCACACAGACAATCCATCCTGTGGCCTTACATACCTCAGACAGGGACACAGCTCCATTAATATGCACAGAGCTGGGAGCTGGAGCATTATGATTAGAGAGCAATGCTGGGGTGATGATTTGTTGACTTTAGGGAGATGGTGTGAGGAAATGGGAGGGAGGAAATCTGCAGCAGGAAATGCCTTTGAAGGAAAACTGAGCTAACAATGTGGCAGGATGCTACTGCTGACTCATACACAGTGGATAGAGCCACCACTGTGGCTTCTGTCTCTTCACACACTGCTGCTGCCAATTAAAGAGTAGATAAGGACCTCAGAGAGGATGCTCTTTTGAGTGCCTGCTGTGTCAAGCAATAGAGAAGGACCAGCCAGAGTAGCTCTTTGAGTGCCAGCTGCCAGAGGCTAGAAAAGACTCATTAATAGAGCCATATCTTCTGCATGCATGGTCAGTGGCTTCCCTGCACATCTGGCACTGTCAGGGTCCCTGTAATCCAAGTAGCCATGCCACCTCCATGCCCTGTCCTCATGGGAGCAGACCCACATCCTACAGGGTAGCCTTGAAGACAGACTGCTGTCAATGGCCCATAAGCAGAGGTGGGTATAAAACCACAACTGAGCTCCAGGAGCAGAGAAACTAAGGAATAGGATCAGAAACCTTTCCATCAGCTGCACGATCTGCAGATTAAGTTCACAAAATCAAATAGGTAGAATCTGTGTCTATGGAATATATTAAGGGACAATGAGTATTCCCACAAAAGAAAATGCTCTGCTTTTAGCAGCTGTGGACATTGAAAGCAAGCGCACACAAGAATACGGTTAGACTAGAATCTGAGCTCTCTCCTGAAAACAGGTCCAGAGATGAGCCTTCCCCTACATTAGAGAGTTTACTCAGGAGGCAGAGGTGAGCTGTGGCTCAGCAGGGGCAAGGATGCTGACAGATGAGATTCTAAGAAAATACTTATTATGGTTTTATGTTTTGCTTGGTTATGTTGTTGGTTCAGTTTATTTTTGTGTGTTTTGTTTTCTTTTTTTCTGTTGCTATGATTGCTGCTTCTATTATTATTACTTCTATTTAGCATTTTGAGATTTTTAAAAATAATACATTCTATTTCTTTTAAATATGTCTACTTCTATTTGGCTTTCTGCTGTTATACTTTTATATATATATAATTTTTTATTTATTTATTTTTTTAAGTTTTTACAGAGTTTTGTTGTTCACCAACATGTATCTTCTCAGATCAGTCATATGCATATCCCTGGCTCCCTCCCCCTTCCCAGCCTACTCCCCCTTCATCCCACCCCTTCAGGCTGTGGCACCAAGTCCTTGTAGGAACTCTTAATCCCTTAGAGCAATGACAATAGCTATCTTTTAAATATATGATAGTATAGGCTTCCATGTACTCCCTCTATGTCTCCCAGCCACTATTCATTCCCCACAATGTGCATATGTCTATTCTCTGTCTGTTTTTCCATGGGTTCACTGAGTGTATTATCATTACCATCCTACTAGATTCCATATATATGTGTTAGTATACTGTACTTGTCTTTCTCTTTTTGACTTACTTCACTTTTTATGGTAGGTTCTAGATCCAACCACCTCATTAGGACTGATTCTTCTGCATTTCTTTTTGCAGCTGAGATGTACTCCATTGTATATATGTACCAGAGCTTCTGTATCCATTCATTTGTTGATGGACATCTAGGTTGCTTCCATGTTCTGGCTATTGTATAGAAAGCTGCAATGAACATTGGGGTGCAGGTGCTTCTTTCAGTTTTGATTTCATCAGGGTATAAGCCTAAGAGTGGGATTGCTCGGTCGTATGGTGCTTCTAGATTTAGTTTCTTAAGGAATCTCCATACTGTCTTCCATGGCGGTTGTATCAATTTACACTCCCACCAGCAAGGCAAGAGGGTTCCCTTTTCTCCGCACCCTCTCCAGCATTTATTGTCTGTCGATTGCTTGCTGATGGCCATTCTGATGGGTGTGAGGTGATATTTCATTGTAGTTTTTATTTGCATTTCTCTAGTAATAAGCGAGGTTGAGTATCATTTCATGTGCTTTTGGTCCATCTGTATGTCCTCTTTGGTGAGATGTCTATTTAGATCTTTTTCCTATTTTTTGATTGGGTTGTTCATTTTTCCAATGTTGAGTTGTCTGAGTTGCTTGTAGATTTTGGAGATTAATTCTTTGTCTGTTGTTTCATTTGCTATGATTTTCTGCCATTCTGTGGGCTGTCTGTTCAGCTTTTTTGTAGTTTCTTTTGCTGTACAAAAGCTTTTAAGTTTCATTAGGTCGCACATGTTCATTTTTCTTTTTAGTTCCACTATTCTAGTAGGTGGGTCAGAGAAGATCTTTCTTTGACTTATATCCTTGAGCATTTAGCCTATATTCTCCTCTAAGTTTGATGGTTTCTGGTCTTACATTTAGGCCTCTAATCCATTTTGAGTTGATCTTTGTGTATGGTGTCAGGGAATGTTCCAACTTCATTTTTTTGCATGTAGCTGTCCAATTTTCCCAGCACCATTTGTTGAAGAGGCTGTCTTTGTGTTTGTTTTTTATGTGTTCTTTTAGTTCTTTTGCTTTTTAAATATGTGTAGACCATTTTATATACTTTAATTTAAATTTGTTTTTCTACTTCTTTTCACCATTTTTCAATTTTTTTTGTTGTTTTATTACTCAGTTTGTACTCTGCTTTGGCTTTGTTTTCTGTTTCAGTTGATTTTGTTTTTAATTAGTAGATTTCATTTTTGGTTTGTTTTGTTCACCGGGTCACTCTCTTGTACTTTTCCTTCTTTGGTCTGCTTTTTGCTTGTTATTTTTTAGTTTTTTTTAGTCCACTTTATTGCCATGACCCATGGCTTGTGGACTCTTGGTTCCCTGAACAGAAGATGAGTCTAAGCCTGTGGGATGGGAGCATAGAGTCCAGGGCAATAGTCTGTGACAGAACTCCTGATCCCTGGGAGTATTATTTACTGAAAACCCCTCTGAATCCCGGTCTCCCTGAAAAAAAAGAAGGACACAAACCCAACCATAAAAGGGGATTTAGGTTGTTTATTCCTTTCTCCGCATTTTTCTGCATTGCTTGCTGATGGCCATTCTGATGGGTGTGAGGTGATATTTCATTGTAGTTTTTATTTGCATTTCTCTAGTAATAAGCGAGGTTGAGTA
The DNA here is from genome assembly GCA_022376925.1 of Tragulus kanchil. Lineage (NCBI taxonomy): Eukaryota > Metazoa > Chordata > Mammalia > Artiodactyla > Tragulidae > Tragulus > Tragulus kanchil. The sequence goes on along the minus strand of JAIOJX010000001.1, from coordinate 72,957,272 downwards.
TCATTTCATGTGCTTTTGGTCCATCTGTATGTCCTCTTTGGTGAGATGTCTATTTAGATCTTTTTCCTATTTTTTGATTGGGTTGTTCATTTTTCCAATGTTGAGTTGTCTGAGTTGCTTGTAGATTTTGGAGATTAATTCTTTGTCTGTTGTTTCATTTGCTATGATTTTCTGCCATTCTGTGGGCTGTCTGTTCAGCTTTTTTGTAGTTTCTTTTGCTGTACAAAAGCTTTTAAGTTTCATTAGGTCGCACATGTTCATTTTTCTTTTTAGTTCCACTATTCTAGTAGGTGGGTCAGAGAAGATCTTTCTTTGACTTATATCCTTGAGCATTTAGCCTATATTCTCCTCTAAGTTTGATGGTTTCTGGTCTTACATTTAGGCCTCTAATCCATTTTGAGTTGATCTTTGTGTATGGTGTCAGGGAATGTTCCAACTTCATTTTTTTGCATGTAGCTGTCCAATTTTCCCAGCACCATTTGTTGAAGAGGCTGTCTTTGTGTTTGTTTTTTATGTGTTCTTTTAGTTCTTTTGCTTTTTAAATATGTGTAGACCATTTTATATACTTTAATTTAAATTTGTTTTTCTACTTCTTTTCACCATTTTTCAATTTTTTTTGTTGTTTTATTACTCAGTTTGTACTCTGCTTTGGCTTTGTTTTCTGTTTCAGTTGATTTTGTTTTTAATTAGTAGATTTCATTTTTGGTTTGTTTTGTTCACCGGGTCACTCTCTTGTACTTTTCCTTCTTTGGTCTGCTTTTTGCTTGTTATTTTTTAGTTTTTTTTAGTCCACTTTATTGCCATGACCCATGGCTTGTGGACTCTTGGTTCCCTGAACAGAAGATGAGTCTAAGCCTGTGGGATGGGAGCATAGAGTCCAGGGCAATAGTCTGTGACAGAACTCCTGATCCCTGGGAGTATTATTTACTGCAAACTCTCACAAAGGCCTCCATCTGAATCCAAAACCCAGTGCCACCAAACTTCCTGCAGCACCCAGCATTGGGCACCTTAACCAAACTAAAATAAGACAGGAACACAAACCCAACCATAAGCAGACAGAGAGCCCAGACACACCAAAACTCATCACGCCACACAGCTCTCCCTATTAAAAGGAGAAAACTCAACTCATCCCACCAGAATGCAGGCAAGATTTCTTCCATCACAAAGCCTACACAAACCACTGAACCAGCCTCACCTACTGAGGACAGACATCAGAAGCAGGTAGAACTATGTTCCTAAAGACCTGTAAAAGGGGACCTCAAACACAGTCAGTCATACAAAATGAAAGTGCAGAGAAACATCATGCAGATGAATGAATAATATTAAAACCAATAAGAACAAATAAACAAAGAGGAAATAGGAAACTTCCTGAAAATAAGCTCAGAGTAATGATAGTAAAGATAATCCAAAAATATCAAAAATAGAATGTAGATAATGTAACAATCATTTAACACATTTAGCAAGGACCTAGAAGGAATGGATAAACAGTGACAAGCAACACAATTACTGAAATCAAAAATAGTCTATAAGGAATCAATAGCAGAATAACTGAGGCAGAATAACGTTATATACGGAATTTAGAAAGATGGGACCATCGATTCTACATGCAGGGCAGCAAAGAAGACACAGATGCAATGAACAGAATTTTGGACTCAGTGGGAGAAGGCAAAGTTGGGGTGATTTGAGAGAATAGCATTGAAACATGTACATTACCATATGTAAAATAAATGACCAATGCAAGTTGAATGCATTTATCGGGGCACTCAAAGCTAGTGCTCTGAGACAACCCAGAGGGACATGGTGGAGAGGGAGGAGGAAGGAGGGATTGGGATGCAGGGACACATGTATACTTGTGGCTGATTCCTGTTGATATATGGCAATGCCATCACTATATTTTAAAGTAATTATTCTCCAATTAAAATAAATACATTAAAAAAGAAGAATGGATAAATGGGCTAGAAGATAGAATGGTGGTAATAACTGCTAAAGAGTAGATCAAAAAAAAAATGAAAAGGAGTGAACATAGTCTCAGAGATGTCTAGGACAATATCAAATGCACCAACATTCAAATTTTAGGAGTCCCAAAAGAAGAAGAGAAAGAGAAAGCGTCTGAGAAAATATTTGAAGAGATTATATTTGAAATATTTTAAAACTTTCCTACTATGTGAAAGAAAATAGTCAATCAACTCCAAGAAGTACAGAGACTCCATACAGGATAAACCCAAGGCAAAACACGCCAAGATATATATCAATCAAACTAACAAAAATTAAACACAAAAGAAAATATTAAAAGCAGCAAGGGAAAAGTAACAAGTAACATACAAGTGAATTCTCATAACAGTAACAGATGATTTTTCATCAGAATATCTGCAGGCCATAAAGGAGGGACAGTATATATGCAAAGTAATCAAAAGGAAAAACCTACAAGCAAGATTACTCTACCCAGCTAGGATCTTCTTCAAAGTTGAAGGAGAAATCAAAAGCTCTACAGACAAAAGTTAAGAGATTTGTAGTGTCGTATAATTTCCCAAAAACTTTTAAATTATGGCTTACAACTTTCTCTGCTCTTTTATTTTTCAAAATTTTTTAATTAAAAGAAATCACTTTGAAATGTCGTGTTTGTTTCTACCATGCAACAATGCAAATCGGCCATAGTTATACAACTATCACCTTCGTCCCTCCTACATCCCACTCCTCTAGGTCATCACAGATGCCAGTGCAAAAACCACACAGACCGGTTATCAATTGGACTATTCCGTAAAGACATTGAGACACCAAATAAAACCATTTCTAACAGGGAAAAGAAGCTAGACATTTTATATGGAATAAAAGTATTCCAACAAATGAATAAATGAACATCAGTAAAATAATGACAGTGTTTCATTGAGAAGAAGATAATTACTGCAGAAAACATGGCAGAGCCCTGGTATACATTCATTTTATTCAACATATAATCAAGCATCAGCCATGGGCCAGTAGTGGATATAAGGGAGAGTAATAGAAACCCATTCATGCATTCTAGAGCCTACAGTCTAGTTAAAGGACAGTGTAAATGATTAAGGTGATCATGAAAGGGCACTTTGGTATAAACTGGAGATTATTTTGTTCCATTTCTTATAAGAAAAAACTCTTAAAACAAACTATAAAGTATTCACATGGACAAAACTAATAATAACCAATTACTATACATACAAAAACTATTGACATTTTTGCTGCAAATGGAATAAAAAAATAAACTGACTCCCCACTTTTATATGTCCTTTTAATACCTTAGTTTTTGGTTAGCAAAACAGTCTGTTGAATGCATTCTGGTCCAAGTGTTCAAGATATTGAAAAAAAATCATGAATATACAAGTACAAAGTCCTCAACCACTAAATCTCTTGATATTTGTCTATTGACCTGAATATTTTTTAAAATGTGTAATATATCCCAAAGGTCTAAAAATTGAAATACAGGTGCTTGTATAGAAATTAAGGAGAGATAAGAGAGCCTTCTTAAGTTTAAAAAAGGCCATAAAGGAGGGACAGTATATATGCAAAGTAATCAAAAGGAAAAACCTACAAGCAAGATTACTCTACCCAGCTAGGATCTTCTTCAAAGTTGAAGGAGAAATCAAAAGCTCTACAGACAAAAGTTAAGAGATTTGTAGTGTCGTATAATTTCCCAAAAACTTTTAAATTATGGCTTACAACTTTCTCTGCTCTTTTATTTTTCAAAATTTTTTAATTAAAAGAAATCACTTTGAAATGTCGTGTTTGTTTCTACCATGCAACAATGCAAATCGGCCATAGTTATACAACTATCACCTTCGTCCCTCCTACATCCCACTCCTCTAGGTCATCACAGATGCCAGTGCAAAAACCACACAGACCGGTTATCAATTGGACTATTCCGTAAAGACATTGAGACACCAAATAAAACCATTTCTAACAGGGAAAAGAAGCTAGACATTTTATATGGAATAAAAGTATTCCAACAAATGAATAAATGAACATCAGTAAAATAATGACAGTGTTTCATTGAGAAGAAGATAATTACTGCAGAAAACATGGCAGAGCCCTGGTATACATTCATTTTATTCAACATATAATCAAGCATCAGCCATGGGCCAGTAGTGGATATAAGGGAGAGTAATAGAAACCCATTCATGCATTCTAGAGCCTACAGTCTAGTTAAAGGACAGTGTAAATGATTAAGGTGATCATGAAAGGGCACTTTGGTATAAACTGGAGATTATTTTGTTCCATTTCTTATAAGAAAAAACTCTTAAAACAAACTATAAAGTATTCACATGGACAAAACTAATAATAACCAATTACTATACATACAAAAACTATTGACATTTTTGCTGCAAATGGAATAAAAAAATAAACTGACTCCCCACTTTTATATGTCCTTTTAATACCTTAGTTTTTGGTTAGCAAAACAGTCTGTTGAATGCATTCTGGTCCAAGTGTTCAAGATATTGAAAAAAAATCATGAATATACAAGTACAAAGTCCTCAACCACTAAATCTCTTGATATTTGTCTATTGACCTGAATATTTTTTAAAATGTGTAATATATCCCAAAGGAATACTGCAAAACACTTGAAATACAGGTGCTTGTATAGAAATTAAGGAGAGATAAGAGAGCCTTCTTAAGTAAACAATCCAAAGAAATAGAGGGAAAAATAGAATGGGAAAGACTAGAGCTCTCTAAAAAAAATTAGAAATACCAAGGGAACATTTTGTGCAAAGATAGGCACAATAAAAGACAGAAGGAGAATAGACCTACAGAGGCAGAAGATATTAAAAAGAGGTGGAAAGAAAACACAGAACTATACAAAAAAAGATCTTAATGGACCAGATGACCACAATGGTGTGATCACTCACTTAGAGCCAGACGTCTTAGAGTGTGGAGTCAAGTGAACCCTAAGAAGCATTATTATGAACAAAGCTAGTGAAGGTGATGGAATTCCTGAGCTAATGCAAATCTTAGAAGATGATGCTTGATAAAGCGCTATACTCAATATGCCAGCAAATTGGAAAACTCAGCGGTGGCCTCAGTCCTGGGAAAGGTCAGTTTTCTTTCCAATATCAAAGAAAGGCAATCACAAAGAATATGCAAACAACCACACAATAGTGCTTATTTTACACCCTAGCAAAGCAATCCTCAAAATCCTCCAAGCTAAGCTTCAACAGTACATGAACCAAGAATATGCAGATGTACTAGCTGGATTTAGAAAAGGCAGAGGATCAGAAATCAAATTTCCAACATCCGTTGGGCCATAGAAAGAGCAAGGAAATTCCAGAAAAACATCTACTTCTGCTTCATTGACTATCTGTAAAGCCTTTGTGTGGAAAAAGCAAAGGAAATTCCAGAAAACCAATTACTATACATACAAAAACTATTGACATTTTTGCTGCAAATGGAATAAAAAAATAAACTGACTCCCCACTTTTATATGTCCTTTTAATACCTTAGTTTTTGGTTAGCAAAACAGTCTGTTGAATGCATTCTGGTCCAAGTGTTCAAGATATTGAAAAAAAATCATGAATATACAAGTACAAAGTCCTCAACCACTAAATCTCTTGATATTTGTCTATTGACCTGAATATTTTTTAAAATGTGTAATATATCCCAAAGGAATACTGCAAAACACTTGAAATACAGGTGCTTGTATAGAAATTAAGGAGAGATAAGAGAGCCTTCTTAAGTAAACAATCCAAAGAAATAGAGGGAAAAATAGAATGGGAAAGACTAGAGCTCTCTAAAAAAAATTAGAAATACCAAGGGAACATTTTGTGCAAAGATAGGCACAATAAAAGACAGAAGGAGAATAGACCTACAGAGGCAGAAGATATTAAAAAGAGGTGGAAAGAAAACACAGAACTATACAAAAAAAGATCTTAATGGACCAGATGACCACAATGGTGTGATCACTCACTTAGAGCCAGACGTCTTAGAGTGTGGAGTCAAGTGAACCCTAAGAAGCATTATTATGAACAAAGCTAGTGAAGGTGATGGAATTCCTGAGCTAATGCAAATCTTAGAAGATGATGCTTGATAAAGCGCTATACTCAATATGCCAGCAAATTGGAAAACTCAGCGGTGGCCTCAGTCCTGGGAAAGGTCAGTTTTCTTTCCAATATCAAAGAAAGGCAATCACAAAGAATATGCAAACAACCACACAATAGTGCTTATTTTACACCCTAGCAAAGCAATCCTCAAAATCCTCCAAGCTAAGCTTCAACAGTACATGAACCAAGAATATGCAGATGTACTAGCTGGATTTAGAAAAGGCAGAGGATCAGAAATCAAATTTCCAACATCCGTTGGGCCATAGAAAGAGCAAGGAAATTCCAGAAAAACATCTACTTCTGCTTCATTGACTATCTGTAAAGCCTTTGTGTGGATCACAACAAACAGTGGAAAATTCTGAAAGAGATGGCAATACCAGGCCACCTTACCTGTATCCTGCAAAACCTGTATCCAGGACAAGAAGTAACAGTTAGAACTGGACATCAAACAATGAACTGGTTCCAAACTGGAAAAGGAGCTGTATATTGTTGTATATTGTTACCCTGCTTATTTAACTTAAATGCAGAGTACATCATGTGAAATGGCACAAATCTGGATGAAGCAAAAGCTGGAATCAAGATTGCCAGGAGAAATATCTAATAATCTCAAGTATGCAGATAACATCCCCCTCTAATGTCAGAAAGTGAAGAGGGACTAAAGAGCCTCTTGATGAAGGTGAAAGAGGAGAGTGAAAAAGCTGACTTAAAACTCTACATTCAAAAAACTAAGATTGTGGCATCCAGTCTCATCACTTCATGGCAAATACACGGACAAACAATGGAAACAGTGACAGACTTTATTGCTTAGGCTCCAAAATTACTGTGAATGGTGACTGCAGTCATGACATTAAAAGACACTTACTGCTTTGAAGAAAAGCTATGGAAGACCTAGACACCGTATGAAAAAGCAGAGACATCACTTTGTCAACAAAAGTCTGCATAGTCAAGCTATGGTTTTCCCAGTAGTCATGTTCTGATGTGAGAATTGAACCATAAAGAAGGCTGAGCAATGAAGAATTGATGCCTTTGAACTATGGTGTTGGAGAAGACTCTTGAGAGTCCCTTGGAAGGCAGGAGATCAAATCAGTCAATCCTAATGGAAATCAAGACTGAATGTTCATTGGAAGGAATGGTGCTGAAGGTGAAGCACCAATACTTTGGCCAACTCATGTGAAGAGATGAATCACTGGAAAGGTCGTTATGTTGGGGAACATAGAAGGCAGAAGGAGAAGGGGATGACAAGAGGATGAGATGGTTGGATGGCATCACTGAGTCAATGGACAAGAGTTTGAGCAAGCTCCAGGAGATGATGAAGGACAGGGAATTCGGGCCTGCCACAGTCCGTGTGATCACAAAGAATCAGACACAACTGAGTGACTGAATTGAACTGAACTGAACTCATAGAAATTAAGTCAACCCCTATTTGGGAAGAAAGAGTGGAAAGGTATGAAAAAAATATTCTTTAGAAACAGAAAGCCAGAGTAGCAATTCTTACGTCAGATGAAATAAACTTTAAAATAAAATATATTATAAGACACAAGGAAGAACACTACAGAATGACCAAGAGCTCAATCCAAGAAGACAAGACAAAAAGATATATATATGCATCCATAGGAAACCTCAACATGTAAGGCAAATACTAACAACCATAAAAGAAGAAATTGACAGTAATAATACTAGTGGAAGACTTTAATACAGACCTTCATCAGTGGACATTATCATCTGTAGAGAAAATTAATAAGGACATAAATGACACGTTGGACATTTAATGACACAATGACTAAAAGGCACAGTTGGACTTAATTGATTTAATTGGACATAATTAATTTACAGAGCATTCCATGCAAAAGCAGCAGATAACTGACCACATGCTGGTCTACAAGGTAAGCCTTGGTAAATTTAATATGATCAATATTGCATCAAACATATTTTCTGATCACGATCCTATGCAATTAGAAATAAACTAGAGGAAAAAGCCTCTAAAAACTACAAAAACGTTTCAGCTAAACAATATGCTACTCAATAACCATTAGATCACTGAAGAAACCAAAGAGTAAATTAAAAAATGCCAAGAGACAAATGAAAATGAAATCACAATGGTCCAAAACATATGGGATGCAGCAAAAGGATTTCTAAGAGAGAATACAGTCTTACCTCAAGAAACAAGAAAAATCTCAAATGAACAACCTAACTTTATACCTAAAACAACTAGAGAAAGAAGAACAAACAAAGCCTAAAGTTAGTAGAAGGAAGGAAATCATAAAATAGAGGCAAAGCAAACAATTGCAAAGATCAATGAAGCAAAGCTGATTCTTTCAAAAGATGAAAAAAATGATAAACCTTTAGACAGACTCACCAAGAAAGAAAGAGAAAGGCCTCAAATAAATAAAATTAGAAATTAAAGAGAAGCTACAACTGGTCCATAGAAATACCAAGGATCACAAGAAACTACTATGAACAATTATATGCCGATAAAATGGACAACCTGGAAGAAATAGACAGTTTTTTGGAAAGGTACTGTCTCCCTAGACAGAACCAGGAAGAAATAAAGCACTGAAATTGAAACTATGATTAAAAATCTCCCAACAAGCCAAAGGCCATGACCTGACAGCTTCACGGGTGAATTTTATCAAACATTTAGAGGATACTTAACACCTATCCTTTTGAAACTGTTTCAAAAAATTACAGAGGGAAGAAATCTTTCAAATTCATTTTATAAGGCTGCTATCATCTTGATAACAAAACCAAACAAAAATATCATAAAAAAAGAAAGCTACAAGCCAATATCACTGAGAAAATACTTGCAAAAACCCTCAGTGAAACACTAGTAATCTCCATTTAAACAATATATTAAAAACATCATGCACCATGATTAAGTGGGATTCATCCTGGGGATGCAAAGATTTTTTGACATCCAAAAATCAGTCAATGTGACACACCACATCAACATTCCAAGAATAAAAACCGTATGATCATCTCAATACAGACAGAAAAAGCTTTTGACAAAATTCAGTGCCCATTTATGATTAAAACTCTCTATAAAGTCGGCATAGAAGTACATACCTCAACATAGTAAATGCCATATATGACAAAACTACAGCTAACATTGTATTCAATGGTGAAAAGCTGAAACCATTCCCTCTAAGATCAGGAACAAGACAAGGATGTCCATTATAACCACTACAACAAAAAGAATGAAATAGTGCAAGTTGCAGCAACACGGAAGGACCTAAAGAGTATCATACTGAGTGAAGTAAGTCAGACAGAGAAGCAGAAATATTATATATGACATCCCTTATATGTCGAATCTAAAGTGAAATGATAAAAATGAACTTACAAAACAAAAAGAGACTCACAGACATAGAAAATGAATAGTTAGGGAGTTTAAGAAGGTCATGTACACACTGCTATATTCAAAACGTATAACCAACAAGGAACTATTGTACAGCAGATGGAACTCTACTCAATGTTATGTGCCACCCTGGATGGGAGGAGGGTTTCGTGTATATGTATGGCTAATTCCCTTTTCTGTTCATCGAAAACTACCACTACATTGCTAATCAGCTATACCCCACTACAAAATAAAATATTTAAAGCTTGAAAATAAAGCATGATAATCTCAATAGGTGCAGAAAAACATCTGAAAGAATTCAACACCCATTTATGATAAAAAAAAAAAAAACTCTCTAGAATGTGGATGCCTCAACCTGATAAAGGACCTATATGACAAACCCAAAGCAAACGTTATTCTTAATGATGAAACACTGAAAGCATTTCCTCTAAGATTGGAAAGAAGACAAGGGTGCCTATTCTCACCACTATTATTCAACATGCTTTTTGTAGTCCTAGCCATAGCAATCAGAGAAGGAAAATAAAGGAATAGAGATGGAAAAAGAAGTAAAACTTTCACTGTTTGCAGGTAACATGATACTATACATAGAAAAAGCTACAATCAGAATATTACTAGAGCTAATCAATGGATTTAGTAAGTTCTCAGGATACAAAGTTAATGCACAGAAATCCCTTGCATTCCTATATACTAACAACAACAACCCTCAAAAATAGAAATTAAGGAAACAGCCCCATTCACCATTGTAACAAAATGAATAAAATACCAAGAAATAAACCTACCTAAGGAGAGAGAAAAAAAGACCTGTATGCAGAAAACTGTAAAAGATGGATGAAGGAAATCAATGACAACACAAACAGATGGAGAGATATTGCATGTTCTTGGATTAGAAGAAACAATGCTCTGAAAACGACTATAATAGACAAACCAATCTACAGATTCAAAGCAGTTCCTATCAAATTACCAATGGAATTTGTCAGACCACTTGAAAAAAATTTACAATTTGTCTGGAAACACAAAAGACCCTGAATAGCCAAAATAATCTTGAGAAAGGAAGATAAAGCTGGAGCAATCAGGCTCCCTGACTTCAGATTACACTACAGAGCTATAGTAATCAAGACAGTATGGTACTGGCACAGAAACTGAAATATAGATTAGTGGAACAAGAGAGAAAGCATTGAGATGAAGCTTCACACCCATGGGCACTTCGATAAAGAAGGAAGGATTATTCGTATAACCAACAAGGAACTATTGTACAGCAGATGGAACTCTACTCAATGTTATGTGCCACCCTGGATGGGAGGAGGGTTTCGTGTATATGTATGGCTAATTCCCTTTTCTGTTCATCGAAAACTACCACTACATTGCTAATCAGCTATACCCCACTACAAAATAAAATATTTAAAGCTTGAAAATAAAGCATGATAATCTCAATAGGTGCAGAAAAACATCTGAAAGAATTCAACACCCATTTATGATAAAAAAAAAACTCTCTAGAATGTGGATGCCTCAACCTGATAAAGGACCTATATGACAAACCCAAAGCAAACGTTATTCTTAATGATGAAACACTGAAAGCATTTCCTCTAAGATTGGAAAGAAGACAAGGGTGCCTATTCTCACCACTATTATTCAACATGCTTTTTGTAGTCCTAGCCATAGCAATCAGAGAAGGAAAATAAAGGAATAGAGATGGAAAAAGAAGTAAAACTTTCACTGTTTGCAGGTAACATGATACTATACATAGAAAAAGCTACAATCAGAATATTACTAGAGCTAATCAATGGATTTAGTAAGTTCTCAGGATACAAAGTTAATGCACAGAAATCCCTTGCATTCCTATATACTAACAACAACAACCCTCAAAAATAGAAATTAAGGAAACAGCCCCATTCACCATTGTAACAAAATGAATAAAATACCAAGAAATAAACCTACCTAAGGAGAGAGAAAAAAAGACCTGTATGCAGAAAACTGTAAAAGATGGATGAAGGAAATCAATGACAACACAAACAGATGGAGAGATATTGCATGTTCTTGGATTAGAAGAAACAATGCTCTGAAAACGACTATAATAGACAAACCAATCTACAGATTCAAAGCAGTTCCTATCAAATTACCAATGGAATTTGTCAGACCACTTGAAAAAAATTTACAATTTGTCTGGAAACACAAAAGACCCTGAATAGCCAAAATAATCTTGAGAAAGGAAGATAAAGCTGGAGCAATCAGGCTCCCTGACTTCAGATTACACTACAGAGCTATAGTAATCAAGACAGTATGGTACTGGCACAGAAACTGAAATATAGATTAGTGGAACAAGAGAGAAAGCATTGAGATGAAGCTTCACACCCATGGGCACTTCGATAAAGAAGGAAGGATTATTCAATGGAGTAATGACAGCCTCCTCAATAAGTTATCCTGAGAAGTCTGGACAGCTACAGGTAAAAGAATGAAATTAAAACACTAATAAAACACACAAAACTAAACTCAAAATGGGTAAAAACCTAAATGTAAGTCCATTAACTGTAAAACTGGGGAAGAAAACGTAGGCAGAACCCTCTCTGATATAAATCCCAGCTAGATCCTCTTTGACTCATCTCCTAGAATAATGGAAATTTAAAAAAAAGGGGGGGGGGACCTAATTAAACCTAAGAGCTTTTGTACAACAAAGGAAATTATGAAAAACAAGAAATAATAACCCTTAGAATGCGAGAAAATAATTAAAATTGAAACAACTGAGAAGGGATTATAGACAGGCAGCTCAATATCAGAAAAACAAATAACACAATCAAAAAATGGGCATAAAACCTAAACAGACATTTCTCCAAAGAAGACATACAGATGGCTAAATAAACAAATGAAAAAAAATGTTCAAATTTGCTTATTATGAGAGAAATGCAAATCAAAATTATAATGAGGTATCACCTCACATTGGTCAGAATAGCCATCATAAAAAAAAATCTACAAACAATAAGTGCTGGAAAAGATGTGGAGAAAAGGAACCCTCTTGCTCTGTTGATGGAAATGTACATTGATATAGTCATTATGGAGAACAGTATGAAATTCCTTAAAAAAAAAAATCCTAGGAATAAAGCTACCATATGACACAGCAGTCAGACTATTGGAAATATACTCTGAGAAAAGTGTAATTCAAAAATATACATGTACCCCAATGTTCACTGCAGCACCATTTATAATAGCCAAGACATGAAAACCACCTAGATGTCTACCAGCAGATGAATGGATAAAGAAGTTGTAATACATATATACGATGGAATGTCACACAGTCATATAAAAGAATGCATTGGAGTTAGTTGAACTGGGGTAGATGAACTTGGAATCTGTTTTACAGGATGAAGTGAGTCAGAACGAGAAAAACAAATATGATATCTTAATACATATATATGTATCCAAGAAAACCAGTTCTGATTAATCTATTTACAGAGCAGGAATAGTGACACAGACGTAGAGAACAGACTTGTGGACACAGAAAGGAAGGAAAGGGTGAGACAAATAGGAAGAGTAGCACTGAAATATATACATTACCGTGTGTAAAACAGATAGCTAGTGGGAAGTTGTATTATATAGGGAGGTCAGCTTGGTGCCTTGTGAAGACCTAAGAGGGGTCGAATGGGGGGTATGTGAAGGAGGTTCAAGGGGAAGGGTATATATATATATATATATATATATATATATATATATATATAGCTGATTGATATTGTTGTATGGTGGAAACTAACACAGCTTTGTAAAGCAATTATCCTACAATTTAAAAAAAATGTTAAACCTCATAAAAACATTTATTCAAATGATTAAGATGACATATGCCATCTAATTAGTTATGCTTTAAAGCTACACTTAAAGCTTTACACTATTACATTATTTGCTTGTTCTTATATCTGTGTATACTTAATGCATATATAAAAAGCCTTTGCTACAATTCGTTAAATAATGTATCAAAGGAAAAAAAGTAGAATGTGTGTTTTTCCTCTAAAATATCCAAATTAGTTGGAGTTTCTTTTTGTCACCAAATATTCTGTTAACTCTCAGTTACACTTCAATTATTATCTTAAATCATTTTTTCAGATTCTCTTGGATATCACTGACATAGTTTATTCACCTTAAAAAATGTCCATATGTATACCCATGGCTGATTCAGGTTGATGTATGCAGTAAACAACAAAACTCTAAAAAAAATAGAGTATGGAAGAAAAGAATGTCATTATTCACCTAAAGTCACTCAAAATATAGACTACCCCCCAAAATTCAATCATCTTAGGTGATTAAAATGAGTGCCCTTAGCCAGATCTGTCAGCTGGCAGAAAGTAAAAGTAAATATTTATAATAGAGGCACTTTTGGAGTAGCCCACCAGTTTAGAATGATTTGAAACAAAGAGGTTTTTAACCTTGAGAAAGACAAGGGAAAAAAAAAATGTCAATTTGAAGATGCTTGGCTGTTACCTAAGGACATTGTTATAATAAAAGTAAATGACTGACATACAGAGACCCAGTATCACATGCTAATGCTTCAGAGGACCACTATGCTAAATAAGTAGCATTAACCAAGGTAACTGCTCCTGTAATCACACAGATTAGACATGAACTTGAGCAAATTCTGGGAGCTAGTGAGTAATCACACAGATTAGACATGAACTTGAGCAAATTCTGGGAGCTAGTGAGTAATCACACAGATTAGACATGAACTTGAGCAAATTCTGGGAGCTAGTGAGTAATCACACAGATTAGACATGAACTTGAGCAAATTCTGGGAGCTAGTGAGGGACAGGGAGGCCTAGAGTGTTGCAGTCTATGGGGTCGCAAAGAGTTGGACACAACTTCATAACTGAAAAACAACAACAATCATGCAGAAAAGAGAGACCTTGCAAAAATTCAAAAAAGCTATTAATGGTCAGAGACAAATCCTTGTTTTACAGAAAATGAAATGAGAAAAATTAGGATGCTTATTGCATAAAAATAATGATCGGCACTCTCAGAATGGCCAACTGATAGCATTAAACAATTTAAAATGGAATTTATTAAAAATGCTTCATGTCATTACTTAATAGCAGAAATAAACTGGCAACAATATTAAACCATCTTTGGTGGGACAATATTAGAGGCATTGCCAAGGATGACCCAAAATGCATCCTACTTGCCAAGAACTCAATCCTGGCAAAATGGAAAGGTAGGACATGGACAGAAACCAAAACCTTATGGCCCTTTAAACACTTCCAAATGGATTTCATACAGATGCTTTCTGCAATAGGCATGAGTATTTTCCAGTTAATTTTTGTTTATTCTTACAGTGGGTTAAAGCTTTCTTTCCTTACTGAAGAGCTACAACCCTGTGAACAGCTCCCACACCTAATCCCAACAAACCTGCTTGATTTCCTTTATCTAACTCAGGAAATTTCTATTTACCTCTCTAACAACAGAGATTCTCATTTTAGTGGTATGTTATTAGGGAAATATATAAAATTTTAACTTTTACCCAAAATAGTCACAAGGGAAAAAAAATGTCAATTTGAAGATGCTTGGCTGTTACCTAAGGACATTGTTATAATAAAAGTAAATGACTGACATACAGAGACCCAGTATCACATGCTAATGCTTCAGAGGACCACTATGCTAAATAAGTAGCATTAACCAAGGTAACTGCTCCTGTAATCACACAGATTAGACATGAACTTGAGCAAATTCTGGGAGCTAGTGAGTAATCACACAGATTAGACATGAACTTGAGCAAATTCTGGGAGCTAGTGAGTAATCACACAGATTAGACATGAACTTGAGCAAATTCTGGGAGCTAGTGAGTAATCACACAGATTAGACATGAACTTGAGCAAATTCTGGGAGCTAGTGAGGGACAGGGAGGCCTAGAGTGTTGCAGTCTATGGGGTCGCAAAGAGTTGGACACAACTTCATAACTGAAAAACAACAACAATCATGCAGAAAAGAGAGACCTTGCAAAAATTCAAAAAAGCTATTAATGGTCAGAGACAAATCCTTGTTTTACAGAAAATGAAATGAGAAAAATTAGGATGCTTATTGCATAAAAATAATGATCGGCACTCTCAGAATGGCCAACTGATAGCATTAAACAATTTAAAATGGAATTTATTAAAAATGCTTCATGTCATTACTTAATAGCAGAAATAAACTGGCAACAATATTAAACCATCTTTGGTGGGACAATATTAGAGGCATTGCCAAGGATGACCCAAAATGCATCCTACTTGCCAAGAACTCAATCCTGGCAAAAATGGAAAGGTAGGACATGGACAGAAACCAAAACCTTATGGCCCTTTAAACACTTCCAAATGGATTTCATACAGATGCTTTCTGCAATAGGCATGAGTATTTTCCAGTTAATTTTTGTTTATTCTTACAGTGGGTTAAAGCTTTCTTTCCTTACTGAAGAGCTACAACCCTGTGAACAGCTCCCACACCTAATCCCAACAAACCTGCTTGATTTCCTTTATCTAACTCAGGAAATTTCTATTTACCTCTCTAACAACAGAGATTCTCATTTTAGTGGTATGTTATTAGGGAAATATATAAAATTTTAACTTTTACCCAAAATAGTCATGGGCCTCTTCATACACAGTCATTACAGAAAAAAAAGAGGACTAACAGAATTCTAAAACTAAAATTAAAGACATTCTTAGAAAGTCTTGAATTCTCATATCCTAAAGTATTGCATTTATCTTTAAGGTATGTATCTGTAGGTTATATCCATATAAAATAGCAATAGGCCACCCCAAGAAATTTATATTGCAAGCAGGTAAGATTAATTACTTCAAAAGACTCATGTGATACCTCCAGGTTTGTCATTAACAAGTATGAGCTCTATGTCTAAAATGTGCATAAAAATAAGTCTTTGCATGATTTTCAAGCCTGAAATTTAATCTTTTGGAAAAGACACCAGAAAAAGAAAAAAAAAAAAACTGCCCTTAGGCTTGATGAAAAGGACCTTATCAGATACTGTTAACAACTGACACAGAAATAAAACTTAAAGTTATAGATCCTTACATTCGTATTCCCCTGTTCAAAATAGCTACATTCCTTCCTCCTGACTATTGAACATGTATTCTATCTAGAAATCTAAACAAGATTCTTACAAATACCTTGGAACCTACTCACTTCTGAGAGGGGAAACTTCCTTATGTTTCCTGGTCCAAGACAGTAGAACAGTTTAGTTTTCTGATTCTTTGACACTCTTTCTTGCTGCTTTATTATTAATTTGGCCTATAAATCCACTTGAGGGATTAATTTATTAAACAATTAAAATGATCTCTTTTATCATTATCTTATTATTTCTGATCCTTATTCTCTCCTATCATTGAAGAGGAAGTCAAACTCTCTTATATATATTTTCCTCAGATTATAAATGCTGATCTAAAGTTAGTAGTTCATTGGCTCTGTCTCCTTTCACCTGACTTGCCTAATAATAATTTAATAGCTGTTCCTTTAAATCTTTCAAAAGAAAATTTCCTTTTAAAAGTCCATTCAGTACATAACTTTCTCTAACAACACTAACCCAAACCTTCAGTCTTATAAAAATTAAATTTGACTTCATGTTAGCAGAATGTGGACTTCAAAATTTTCTATAGCAAATTTTAGTGGTATGTTATTAGGAAATATATAAAATTTTAACTTTTACCCAAAATAGTCATGGGCCTCTTCATACACAGTCATTACAGAAAAAAAAGAGGACTAACAGAATTCTAAAACTAAAATTAAAGACATTCTTAGAAAGTCTTGAATTCTCATATCCTAAAGTATTGCATTTATCTTTAAGGTATGTATCTGTAGGTTATATCCATATAAAATAGCAATAGGCCACCCCAAGAAATTTATATTGCAAGCAGGTAAGATTAATTACTTCAAAAGACTCATGTGATACCTCCAGGTTTGTCATTAACAAGTATGAGCTCTATGTCTAAAATGTGCATAAAAATAAGTCTTTGCATGATTTTCAAGCCTGAAATTTAATCTTTTGGAAAAGACACCAGAAAAAGAAAAAAAAAAAACTGCCCTTAGGCTTGATGAAAAGGACCTTATCAGATACTGTTAACAACTGACACAGAAATAAAACTTAAAGTTATAGATCCTTACATTCGTATTCCCCTGTTCAAAATAGCTACATTCCTTCCTCCTGACTATTGAACATGTATTCTATCTAGAAATCTAAACAAGATTCTTACAAATACCTTGGAACCTACTCACTTCTGAGAGGGGAAACTTCCTTATGTTTCCTGGTCCAAGACAGTAGAACAGTTTAGTTTTCTGATTCTTTGACACTCTTTCTTGCTGCTTTATTATTAATTTGGCCTATAAATCCACTTGAGGGATTAATTTATTAAACAATTAAAATGATCTCTTTTATCATTATCTTATTATTTCTGATCCTTATTCTCTCCTATCATTGAAGAGGAAGTCAAACTCTCTTATATATATTTTCCTCAGATTATAAATGCTGATCTAAAGTTAGTAGTTCATTGGCTCTGTCTCCTTTCACCTGACTTGCCTAATAATAATTTAATAGCTGTTCCTTTAAATCTTTCAAAAGAAAATTTCCTTTTAAAAGTCCATTCAGTACATAACTTTCTCTAACAACACTAACCCAAACCTTCAGTCTTATAAAAATTAAATTTGACTTCATGTTAGCAGAATGTGGACTTCATTACAATCCTATCAGCAAAGTCTAGTGAGTCAGAAAGAGGATTATACATTAGGGAGCTACCTTGGCTATGATAGTCATTTTGTTATCTTCAGAGCCACTTCAGTTTGCTTTAAAGAAATGATTTGATTCCACTCAAAGTATCCAATGCATCTCAAGGAACAAAATAGCACAAACCTCTTAAAATAATAAACTATGCTCTCAATACAAACTGTGCTCTAGTGGGATACTATTTATTAAATGGATTGCAGGCTTATACCTGTCTGCTGCACTCTAACATAACTCTTGTTAGAGATTTCCAGATATTTCAAACTACCAGCTCTCCTATTCAGCAGTTCATGGGGTTATTGAGGTAAGAATACTGCAGTTGTAGCTTCAGTAAAGAATCCACCTGGTAGCTCAGTTGGTAAAAAATTTATATATATGGAATCTAGCAGGATGGTGATGATGGCGCACTCAGTGAAGCAACGGAAAGACAGACATGGACAGTGGACATATGGACATTGTTGGGAAGGAACAGAGGGTGGGAGGCGTAAAGGAAGTAGCATGAAGGCCTGTACTATCATAACTGAAGAAAATAGCTCTAGTCATTGCTATGTGAGAAAAGGGGATCTTTCAGGGGTGCTGTGTGATGGTTGGGAGGGGTGGGAGGGGGGAATATACATGTGACTGATCTGGGAACATGCATGTCTGTAAACAACAAAACCCTGTAAAAGTTAAAAGTAAAATAAAGGATTTAAAAAAAAAAAAAAAAAGAATTCACCTGTAATGCAGGAGACCCTGCTTTAATTCTTAGGCCAGGAAGATCCCCTGGAGAAGGAGTAGGCTACCCACTCCAGTATTCTTGGGTTTCTCTGGAGGCTCAGACAGTAAAGAATCCAACTGCAATGTGGAAGACTTGGGCTCAGAAAGATCTCCTGGAGAGAAGAATGGCTACCCAACACCAGAATTTAGAATTCCATGGTTCATTCATGGGGTCACAAAGATTCAGACATGACTGAGTGACTTTCACTTCAAACTTAGTCTTCTCCAGTGGACAGTGTTTAGTCAGAACTCTCCACCATGACTCATCTGTCTTACATGGCCCTGCATACCATAGCTCATAGTTTCATTGAACTACCTAAGGTTGTGGTTCATGTGCCCATTTTGACTAGATGTCTGTGATACTGTTTTTCATTCTGGAGGCTGTGGGAAAAAGTAAGAAAATTCTGAAAAGCAACTACTTCTGCTTCATTGACTATGATAAAGTCTTTCACTGTGTGGATTGCAACAAACTGAGGAAAATTTTTAAGGAGATGGGAATACAACACCAATTTATCTGTTTACTGGGAAACCTATATGAAGGTTTAGAACCAGACTGGAACAAAATTGAGAAAGGAGTATATCAGGCTATAAATTATCACTCTGCTTATTTAAGTTTTATGCAGAGGACATCATGCAAAATGCCAGGTTGTTTGAATCACAAGCTGGAATCAAGATTGCCAGGAGAATGGAGCACACTCAGGCTTAAATGATCATCAACTTAAAGTGACTGCTATATAAAGAGCTTGTTTATAAAAACTTCATGGTAATCATAAACCAAAAACTTATAATGATAGACAAAAATAAAGAAAAAGGAATGCAAATAGAGCACTAAAGAGAGTATCTAATTCACAAGGGAAGAGAACATGTGAAGAAAGGAGCAGAGAACAACAGCAAAGGGAATCAGAAAAAAAATACTAAAATAGCTGTAAATATATAACTTTGTCATATCTTGGCAAAGGTATGCACTTATATTGTCAGACTTAAATTGAAGCAAGTAAGGAAAACCACTAGACCATTCAGGTATGACCTAAATCTAATCCCTTATGATTACATGATGAAAGTGACAAATAGATCCAAGAAATTAGATCTGATAGAGTGCCTGAAGAATTATGGACAGAGGTTCATAACAATGTACATGAAGCACTAATAAAAACCATCCCCTAGAAAAATAAATGCAAAATGTTAAAATGGTTGTCTGAGGAGGCCTGAAAAATAACAGAGAAAAGAAGTCAAAGGCAAAGGAGAAAATGAAAGATATAATCATCTGAATGGAAAAGTCCAAAGAATACGAAGGAGAGATAAGACAACCTCTTAAGTGAACAATGCAAAGAAATGGAAGTAAACAATAGAATGAGAAGAGTTCTCTTTAAGACAATTAGAGACACCAAGGCAAAATTTCATGCAAAGATGAGCATAATAAAGACCAGAAGCTGCATGGATCTAAGAGAAGCAGAAGATATTAAGAAGAGATGCTAAGAATATACAGAAGAACTATATAAAAAAGATCATAATAACTCAGAAAAGATATCCTGCACTGTGAAATCAAGTGGACCTTAGGAAGAATCGAACAAAGCTAGAGGAGGTAATGGAATTTCAGCTGAGCTATTTAAAATCCTAAAAGATGATGCTGTTAAAGTGCTGCACTAAATATGCCAAAATGTGGAAGATTCAGCAGTGGCCTCAGGACTGGAAAAGGTCAGTTTTCACTCCAATTCCAAAGAAGGGTAATTTCAAAAATTGTTCAGACTACCACATAATTGCACTCATTTCACATGCTAGCAAGGTAATGATCAAAATCCTTCAAGCTAGGCCTCAACTATATGTGAACTAAGAACTTCCAAATGTACAAGGCAGATTTAGAAAAGGCAGAGGAACAAGAGATCAAAATGCCAACATTCATTTGATCACAGAAAAAGCAAGAGAATTCCAGAAAAAAAATCTACTTCTGCTTCACTGACTATGTTAAAGCCTTTGACTGTGTGGATCACTACTAGCTGTGGAAAATACTTAAAGAGATAGGAATACCAGATTCCCTTACCTGCCTCCTGAGAAGCCTGTATGAAAGTCAAAAAGCAACAGTTAGAACTGGACATGGCACATCAAACTGGTTCAAAATTGGGAAAGGAGTACATCACGGCTGTAAATTGTCTTCTTGCTTATTTAACTTCGATGCAGAGTACATCATGTGAAATGACAGGTTGGATGAAGATGAAGCTGAAATCAAGGTTGACAGGAGAAATATCAATAACTTCAAGTATGCAGATGAAACCATCCTAATGGCAGAAATTGAAGAGGAAATAAAGAGCCTCTTGATAAAGGTGAAAAAGAGAGTGAAAAAGCTGATTTAAAGCTCAACACTCAAAAAATGAAGATCATGGCATATGGTCCCATCACTCACGGCAAATAGATAAGGATAAAAATGGAAATAGTCACACATTTTTTTTTCTTGTGCTCTGAAATCACTGCGGATGGTGATTACAGCCATGGAATTAAAAGATACCTGCTCCTTGGAAGGAAAGCTCTGACAAGCCTAGACTGCATATTAAAAAGCAGAGACATCACTTAGGGGACAAATGTCTGTATAGTCAAAGCTATGGTTTTTCCAGTAGTCATGTATGATGAATGTGAGAGTTGTACCATAAACAAAGCTGTGCAATGAAGAATTGATGCTTTTTAACTGTGGTGCTGGAGAAGACTCTCCAAGAGTCACTTGGACAGCAAGGAGATCAAACCAATCAAGCCTAAAGGAAATCAATCCTGAATATTTATTGGAAGGTCTGATGTTGAAGGTCCAGTAATTTCTCCACTTGATGCAAGGAGCTAAATCATTGGAAAAGACCTTGATGCTGTTTTTTTACAATAGCCAGGACATCGAAACAAACCTAGATGTCAATCAACAAATTAATGGATAAAGAAGCTATAGTACATATATACAATGGAATATTCCTTGGCCATAAAAAGAAATGCATTTGAATCAGTCCTGATGAGGTGGATGAATCAAAAAGAGGATAAATATAGTATACTAATACATATATATGGAATCTATAAAGATGGTACTGATAAATGCATATTCAGAGCAGCAATGGAGAAACAGACATAGGGAACAGACTTATGGACATTGAGGGGAGGGAGGGGTGGGTGAGAGGGATGGAAAGACTAACATGGAAGCCTACACTATCATATATAAAAGAGACAACCATTGTGAATATGCTGTAAGACTAAGGGAGCATACATGCTATGCAAGAACCTGGAGGGCTGGGATGCGGAGGGAGTGGGAGGGGAGTTCAGCTGGGAATGGTCAAGTGTATACCTATGACAGATTCGGGTTTATGTATAGCTGTAAACAACAAATCTCTGTAAAAGTAAAATTAAAATAATTTTAAAAAACAAAACAATTTAAAAAGTTAAAAAAGACCCTGATGCTGGGAAAGATGACAGCAGGAGAATAGGGATAAGATGATTGCATGGCATCATCAACTCAATGGACATGAGTTTGAGCAAACTCCTGGAGATGGTGAAGGACAGGGAAGCCTGGCAGGCTGCAGTGCATGGTGTGGCAAAGGGTGGAACACAACATAGTGATTAAATGGCAACTGATGCACTTGAGTGGTGAATAAGAGAAAAGGAATCACTTAAATGATGCCCAGTTATATCTGATATGAGCAATTGTATTAAAAGTTGAAGTTAACATTTATTAATAAAAGCAAGAACATATTTAGACTGAGATAGGAAATAAATTCAGCACTTTGTTTTAAACATTTGGAGATGCCAGAGAGTCTTGCAGATGGAGATGTTAAATGGATAGTTGGATTGGTAAATCTGGAGGTCAGAATATATGTATGGGCAAAAGAAAGAGACTTGAAGTTTGTTGACCAAAAAATGCTGTTTAGACTACCTGGAGGGGTAGAATGGAGGACAGGGATGGGTTATACATATGACTAATCTGGAATTATACATATCTGTAAACAGCAAAACTCTGCAAAATCAAAAAATCAAAATTAAAAAAACCTTGTGATTGTGAAAAAAAATGCTTTTTAAAACCATGAGCACACATCAGTCTCCAAGGAAGAGTGCTTATGAAAGAAATGGAAAGACCCTAAGACTGATCTCTAATGAAAGTCCATAGTAGGAGTCTTTAACACCCTACTTAAACCAAATTGACAGATCATTAAAACAGAAAATTAATAAGGAAACATAGCCTTAAAAGATACATTAGACAAGATGAATCTCATTGATATCTTCAGGGCATCTCATCCAAATGCAGAAGAATACACATTCTTCTCTCATGAACATGGAACATTTTCTAGGATAGACAACAACTTGGGTCACAAATCAAACCTCAGTAAATTTCAAGAAAATTGAAGTCATACCAAGCATCTTTTCTGACCACAATGCTAACAGAGTAGATATCAACTACAAGAAAAAAAAAACTGTAAAAAACACAAACAGATGGCAATTAAATAGTACATTTCTAAATAATGAAAAGTTTACTGAAGAAATCAAAAAGAAATAAAACAATTCAGAGAAACAAATGACAATGAAAACACAACTCAAAACTATGGGAAGCAGCAAAGTAGTTCTAAAAGGGAATTTTATAGAAATACAACCCTACCTCAAAAAAGAAAAGAAAAAAAAAAAAAAAACAAGGAAAACAATGAATACACAACCGAGCTTTACTCCTAAAACAACTGGTAAGAGAATAACAATAAACCCTCAGAGTTAGCAGAAAAAAAGAAGTCATAAAGATCAGAGCAGAAATAAATGAAAAACAAATGAAAGAAACAATACTAAAGATTAGTAAAATCAAAAGCTGGTTCTTTGAAAAGATAAATAAAATTGGCAAACTTTTAGCCAGACTCATCAAGAAAAAAAGAAGAATCAAATCAACAAAATTAGAAATGAAAAAGGAAATGTTACAACAGACAATGAAGAAATACAAAAGTTTATAAGAGACTACTATGACCAACAATATGGCAGTAAAATGGACAACCTGGAAGAAATGAACAGATTCTTAGTGAAGTTCAATTTCCCAAGACCAAAGAAATATAAATTATGAACAATACGATTAAAAGTATTGAAATAGAATCTGTGATAAATACCCTGTGGAAATCAAAATTGAAAGAGACACAGGTATCCCATTGTTCATTGCATCACTAGATACAAATAAATAACTAGAACATGGAAGCAGCCTAGATGTCGATCGACAGATAAATGGATAAAGAAGCTCTGGTACATATATACAGTGGAATATTACTCAGCCATAAAAAGAAATGTATTTGAATCAGTTTTAATAAGGTGGATGAATCTAGAAACGATTATACAGGGTGAAGTATGTCAGAGAGAAAGATAAATATTGCATACTGACACGTGTATGGAATCTAGAAAGATGGTACTGATAAATGAACATGCAGAGCAGCAATGGAGAGGCAGACATGGAAAGCAGTCTTATGGACATTGGAGTTATGGAGGGGAATATGCTGTGGGACTAGAGGATCTAAAACAGGGGCTCTGTGAGGACCTAGAAGGGTGGGATGGATAGTGGGGTGGGGGGAGGCTCAGGGTGGGTTGATGTGTGTATACCTATGGTGGATTTGGGTTGATGTGTAGCACTAAACAACAAAACTCTGTAAAAATTAAAGTAAATTAACTGAAATTTTAAAGAAAAACCTACCCAAAAGTAAAAGCTCAGGGCCAGATGGCTTCACAGGTGAATTTTAACAGGCATTTAGAGAAGTGCTAATGCCTATCCTTTTAAAACTCTTTCAAAAAAAAATTGCACAGGAAGGAACAATTGCAATCATTCTATGAGGCCATCATCACTTCGGTACCAAAACCAGGCAAAGCCAACACAAAATACAAAAATTACAGGCCAATTATCACTGATGAAGATAGATGCAAAAATCCTCAACAAAATTCTAGCAAACAGAATTCAACTACACATCTAAAAGTTCTTACAACCATAACCAAGTCAGGTTTACTTCACGCATGCAAGAATTCTTCAATATCCTCAAATCAATCAAAGTTATACCCCATGTCAACAAACTGAAAGATAATAATCACATGATAATTGCAATAAATGCAGAAAAGGCCTTTGACAAAATCCGGCAGCCATTTATGATAAAAACGCTTCAAAAAATGGGCAAAGAAGGAACCTACCTCAGGGTGGAGCTAAGAAGGCTGCGTAGAAGGACGTGTACTCATCTTTCCTGCAAAATCGCCTGAATTGCAACAAGTTCCTGAAAAACCATCGACAGGAGGAGGTTGGATTCGATCACAAAAAAGATACCCCACATGGAAGAACAAAGGAGAAGATGCAACAAGGCAGTAGGACAGGTGCAATCGTGCTTTTAAAAGTCAAACCTCATACCCGCCAGAAAGGTTGAGTGGGCCAAATATGCAGAGCCTGTGGCAAATCAAAACCCAGGAAAGGAGCATTGGAAAGCCCAGAAGTATGTCAGAGAGAAAGATAAATATTGCATACTGACACGTGTATGGAATCTAGAAAGATGGTACTGATAAATGAACATGCAGAGCAGCAATGGAGAGGCAGACATGGAAAGCAGTCTTATGGACATTGGAGTTATGGAGGAATATGCTGTGGGACTAGAGGATCTAAAACAGGGGCTCTGTGAGGACCTAGAAGGGTGGGATGGATAGTGGGGTGGGGGGAGGCTCAGGGTGGGTTGATGTGTGTATACCTATGGTGGATTTGGGTTGATGTGTAGCACTAAACAACAAAACTCTGTAAAAATTAAAGTAAATTAACTGAAATTTTAAAGAAAAACCTACCCAAAAGTAAAAGCTCAGGGCCAGATGGCTTCACAGGTGAATTTTAACAGGCATTTAGAGAAGTGCTAATGCCTATCCTTTTAAAACTCTTTCAAAAAAAAATTGCACAGGAAGGAACAATTGCAATCATTCTATGAGGCCATCATCACTTCGGTACCAAAACCAGGCAAAGCCAACACAAAATACAAAAATTACAGGCCAATTATCACTGATGAAGATAGATGCAAAAATCCTCAACAAAATTCTAGCAAACAGAATTCAACTACACATCTAAAAGTTCTTACAACCATAACCAAGTCAGGTTTACTTCACGCATGCAAGAATTCTTCAATATCCTCAAATCAATCAAAGTTATACCCCATGTCAACAAACTGAAAGATAATAATCACATGATAATTGCAATAAATGCAGAAAAGGCCTTTGACAAAATCCGGCAGCCATTTATGATAAAAACGCTTCAAAAAATGGGCAAAGAAGGAACCTACCTCAGGGTGGAGCTAAGAAGGCTGCGTAGAAGGACGTGTACTCATCTTTCCTGCAAAATCGCCTGAATTGCAACAAGTTCCTGAAAAACCATCGACAGGAGGAGGTTGGATTCGATCACAAAAAAGATACCCCACATGGAAGAACAAAGGAGAAGATGCAACAAGGCAGTAGGACAGGTGCAATCGTGCTTTTAAAAGTCAAACCTCATACCCGCCAGAAAGGTTGAGTGGGCCAAATATGCAGAGCCTGTGGCAAATCAAAACCCAGGAAAGGAGCATTGACCCCCACAAAGGACTAAGCCAGACCTGCTTTAGAGGGTCCAAGTGCCCCCTTAAGCGAGAAGTGCACTTGAGCAGTCCTCAGAAAGACTGCACTCAGTTCCCTTTGAAGGAGGTTACCATTAACTGGATCATAGAGCCGCTGGAGTAGGACTGGAGATTGTGCGTGAGAGAGGGAAATAGCGATCCTGCATGAGACTGAGCCAGACTCACCTCTGAGTAATCTGACATCTCCCGCAGTGGTGGGGGTCGATGGTGGCCTGCAGCAGGGTCAGGGTCACTATGGAAGTGCTTCTCATATTAAGAAACTACCAGGGCCAGCCTGGGCAGGCCTTTTAGTTCTGGAATAGGCAGAAATAAACAAGCAGTAAAAGAGGTCTTCAGATCCAACCACTACCAGAGGTAAGAAAAAGACTGATAATTCCTGAATAGTCAGCAAGAGACAGAAGAACATAAACATTCACTATCTTCACGTTTTTACTGGAGCTGGATTTACTGCTGGATTTATTTTATTTCATTTGATTTTTTAACCGTTTTTATAGCCTTTATTCTTTTCTTTTCTTTTTTCACTCATTTTTTTCCCTTTTTTCCATACCTCCTCAACCCCTCCTCATTTTTTTTTGTTTGTTTCTTTGTTTTCTCTATTGAACTCTACTGAAGCTACTAATGTTATCAGTAAGACTGAATATATTCAAGTTTACACAATTTTTTTTTCTTTTAAACCACACATTTTCTTTTGGTATATACTTCTGGTTCAATATTGGCCTTTTATGGTTCTATGGGGTATTTTTGGGGGGGCTTTGTTTTTCTATATTTTTCTATATACTTATCTCTGTTTTAATTTTTAAATTTTTCATATGTATCACTACTTCCTCTACAACTATTTCTTTGCTTTCTCTGATGTTCTTTTCCTACAGCACTAAACTCTAATACATACAAATCTTTATCTCCCTATATTTAACTTTGCAATATTATTCTGTATTTCTCTTGTATCTTCCTTTTCTCTTTTTCCCTTTCAACACCATATTTCTTAGTCTGTTTTGACCTCATTGTCTTATCCCCAACTGGGACCCTATTCTAGCATTATTCTCCAACTTGTGCACTAGTTAGTTTGGTTATTAACTAGTGGGTATCATTCTTGGTTTTCCCTATTCGCCATGCTAACGTATTGTACTGTGTTTGGGTTATGTTATGGGTGCATATGTTCATGTGTATACTTCAGTACACTAGATA
This sequence comes from Tragulus kanchil, assembly GCA_022376925.1. Lineage (NCBI taxonomy): Eukaryota > Metazoa > Chordata > Mammalia > Artiodactyla > Tragulidae > Tragulus > Tragulus kanchil. The sequence goes on along the minus strand of JAIOJX010000001.1, from coordinate 72,929,585 downwards.
GTATTTGCATGATATTTTAATTGCCATTTGTCAAAGGTATACCTTCTGTTTCTCACTTGCATAGATATATGTTTTAATACCATTTAATGCGATAACAAACCAGCCGTGAAATCTTCATTCTCTGGTCAGGCAACAAGCCCAAGGGCTTTAGGGGATGAACACTGACTCCAAAACCCTACAATACCAGAGAACACCTAACACTAGAGAGCATTAAACAGTGAGAACTCAAACAAAGGTAAGCACTTGTATGCAAGTCCTGACATAAACCAACCACCAGCATCACCCAGAATAAGATGCCTCATCCAAACAACAAACACAGACAAACATAACTCAAAGTCTGGGAAAAGGAAACCCCAAACATAATTAATTTAAAAATTAATAATAACAATGAAATGTCAGAGAAATACCTCACAAGTGAAGGAACAATCTAGAAACACACAAGTTCAAATAAACAAAGAGGAATTAAATGAACTTTCTGAAAGCGAATTCAGCAGAATGATAGTAATGATGATCCAAAAGACAAGAACAGAATTTTAGAGAAATTGCAAGAAGTACCTGACACACTGAACAAAGAAATACAAGAACTAAAAAAAACACCAAACAGAGACAAACAACTCAATTGCTGAACTTAAAAACACAGTAGAAGGAATCAAGAGCAGAGTATCTGAGACAGAAGACTGGATAAGTGAGCTGGAAGATAGAATGATGGAAGTAACTGCAGAAGAAGAGAATCTACCTCAAAGAATGAAAAGAGCAGAGGATAGCCTCTGAGACCTCTGGGATAATATCAAACACACCAATATTTGAATTATAGGGGTTCCAGAAGAAGAAGAAAAAAAGAAAGGATATGAGAAAATTTTTGAAGAGATTAGAGTTGAAAATTTCCCCAACGTGGGAAAAGAAATAGTCAATCCAGTCCAAGAAGCACAAAGAGTACCATACAGAAAGAACTCGAGAAGAAACACACCAAGACACATATTAATGAAGCTAAAACAAATTAAACAGAAAGACAGAATTCTAAAAGCAGCAAGGGAAAAGGAACTAGTGACATACAAGGGAAACCACATATGCTTAACAGCTGATCTTTCAATAGAAACACTGCAGGCCAGAAGGGAATGGCAAGTCACACTTAAAGTGCTGAAACAGAACAATATGCAACCAAGAATACTCTACCCTGCAAGAGTCTCCTTCAAAATTGATGGAGAAATCAAAAGCTATACAGATAAGCAAAAATTAAAAGAATTTAGTAACACCCAACCAGGCTTACATCAAGTGTTAAAGGGACTTATATAGACAACAAGTATAAGTGAAGAAGAAGAAGATCTATCAAACAAAGCCATCATAACATCTAAGATGACAATAGGATCATTCGTATCAATAATTACTTTGAATGTAAATGGACTAAATGCCCCAACCAAAAGACACAGAGTGGCTGAACGGTTTCAAAAACAAGGCTCATACATATTCTGCCTACAAGAAACTCACTTCAGACCTAGAGACACTCATAGACTGAAAGTGAGAGGATGTAAAAAGATATTCCATGCAAAGGGATATCAACAGAAAGCTGGAGTAGCAATCCTCATATCAGACAAATTAGACCTTAAAATAAAGAAGATTATAAGAGACAAGGCAGGTCACTACATCATGATCAAGGGATCTATCCAAGAGAAAGACATAACAATCATAAATATCTATGCCCCCAACACAGGAGCACCCCAATACATAAGACAAACACTTTCAGACATAAAAGAAGACATCGACAATAACACAATCATAATAGGCGACTTTAACACTCCTCTCACACCAATGGACAGATCATCAAAACAGAAAATTGATGAAGAAACACAATCCTTAAATGCCACACTAGAAGAAATGGACCTCACAAATATCTTTAGGACCTTCCATTCAAAAGCAGAAGAATACACTTTCTTCTTCAGTGCTCATGGAACATTCTCCAGGATAGACCACATCTTGGGCCACACATCAAACCTCAGTCAATTCAAGAAAATTGAAATTATATCAACCATCTTCTCTGACCACAATGCTATTAGACTAGAGATCAAATGGAGGAAAAAACAACTGCTAAAACTAGAAACACATGGAGATTAAACAACACATACCTTTAAAACAAACTGATTACCAAGGAAATCAAAGGAGAAATAGAAAAATTCCTAGAAGAAAACAACAGTGAACATATGACAGTGCAAAACCTATGGGATACCACAAAAGCAGTTATAAGAGGGAAGTTTATAGCAATACAATCCTACCTCAAGAAACAAGAAAAATGTCAAACAGACAACCTAACCGTCTGCTTAAAACAACTGGAGAAAGAACAAAAACACTCCCAAGGGAGCAGAAGAAGAGAAATCATAAAGATCAGAGCAGAAATAAATGAAAAAGAAATGAAAGAAACAATAGTAAAGATAAATAAAACAAAAAGGTGGTTGTTTGAAAAGATAAATAAAATTAAAAACCACTGGCCTGACTCATCAAGAATAAAAGAGAGAAGAACCAGATCAACAGCATCAAAAATGAAAAAGGAGAGATTACAACAGAAAATGCAGAAATCCAAAAGATTATAAGAAACTATTATGAAAAGCTATATGGCAACAAACTGGACAACCTGGAAGAAATTGACAGTTTCTTGGAAAATATTAAACTTGCAAGACTGAACCAGGAAGAAATAGAAACTACAAACAACCCAATCACAAGCTCAGAAATCGAATTTATAATCAAAAACCTACCGAAAAATAAAATCCCAGGGCCAGATGGCTTCACAGGTGAATTCAACCACACATTTAAAGACCTAATGCCTGTCAGTGTAAAACTCTTCCAAAAATTTGCACAAGAAGGAACACTTCCAAACACATTCTATGAGGTTGCCATCATCCTGATACCAAAGCCAGGTAAAGACAACACAAAAAAAGAAAATGATGAGCCAATTTCACTGATGAATTTAGATGCTAAAATCCTCAAAAAAAATCCTAGCAAACAGAATTCAACAACACATCAAAAAACTCATACATCATGACCAAGTCGAGTTCATCCCAGCCATGCAAGGATTCTTCAATATCTGCAAATCAAACAATGTGATACACCATATCAACAAATTGAGAGAGAAAAGTAGCATGATAATCTCAATAGATGCATAAAAAGCCTTTGATAAAATCCAACACCTATCTATGAAAAAAAATCTTCAAAGAAATGGGCATAGAAGGAACCTATCTCAACATAGTGAAAGCCACATATGAAAAGCCCACAGAGAACATTATCCTCAATGGTGGAACACTGAAAGTGTTCCCTCTAAGATCAGGAACAAGACAAGGGTATCCACTTTCACCACAATTATTTAACATAGTTCTGGAAGTTCTAGCAACAGCAATACGAGAAGAAAAGGAAATAAAAAGAATCCAGATTGGAAAACAAGAAGTAAAACTCTGTCTATTTGCAGATGACATGATATTATACATAAAAAAAAAGAGACACTATTACAAAACTGCTAGAGCTAATCAACGAATTCAGCATAGTCATGGGATGCAAAATCAATACACAGAAATCACTGGCATTCCTATACACAAACAATGAAAAATCAGAAAATGGGATGCAAAATCAATACACAGAAATCACTGGCATTCCTATACACAAACAATGAAAAATCAGAAAATGAAATCAAAGATTCAATCCGTTTTACCATTGCAATGAAAAGAATAAAATATCTAGAAATAAACTTACCCAAAGAAACAAAAGAACTGTACACAGAAAATTACAAGATACTCATGAAAGAAATTAAAGAACACTTAAACAGATGGAGAGACAGTCCATGTTCCTGGGTTGGAAGAATCAGTATTGTAAAAATGACCATACTACCAAATATCATCTACAGTTTCAATGTGATCCCTATCAAACCACCAATGAGATTCTTCACAGAACTAGACCAAAGAAGAAAACAGTTCCCATGGAAACACAAAAGACCCCGAAGAGCCAAAGCAATCCTGACAAAGGAAAATGGAGCTGGAGGGATCAGTCTCCCCAACTTCAGACTATACTACAAAGCAACAGTCATCAAGACAGTATGGTACTGGCACAAAAACAGGAATACAGACCAATGGAACAAGATAGAGAACCCAGAGATAGGCCCACACACCTATGGATACCTTATTTTTGACAAAGGAGATGAAAATCTAAAATGGGATAAAGACAGCATCTTCAACAAATGGTGCTGGGAAAATTGGACAGCTACATGCAAAAAAATGAAGTTGGAACATTCCCTGACACCATACACAAAGATCAACTCAAAATGGATTAGAGGCCTAAATGTAAGACCAGAAACCATCAAACTTAGAGGAGAATATAGGCTAAATGCTCAAGGATATAAGTCAAAGAAAGATCTTCTCTGACCCACCTACTAGAATTGTGGAACTAAAAAAGAAAAATGAACATGTGGGACCTAATGAAACTTAAAAGCTTTTGTACAGCAAAAGAAACTACAAAAAAGCTGAACAGACAGCCCACAGAATGGCAGAAAATCATAGCAAATGAAACAACAGACAAAGAATTAATCTCCAAAATCTACAAGCAACTCAGACAACTCAACATTGGAAAAATGAACAACCCAATCAAAAAATAGGAAAAAGATCTAAATAGACATCTCACCAAAGAGGACATACAGATGGACCAAAAGCACATGAAATGATACTCAACCTCGCTTATTATTAGAGAAATGCAAATAAAAACTACAATGAAATATCACCTCACACCCATCAGAATGGCCATCAGCAAGCAATCGACAGACAATAAATGCTGGAGAGGGTGCTGAGAAAAGGGAACCCTCTTGCTTTGCTGGTGGGAGTGTAAATTGATACAACCGCCATGGAAGACAGTATGGAGATTCCTTAAGAAACTAAATCTAGAAGCACCATACGACCGAGCAATCCCACTCTTAGGCTTATACCCTGATGAAATCAAAACTGAAAGAAGCACCTGCACTCCAATGTTCATTGCAGCTTTCTATATAATAACTAGAACATGGAAGCAACCTAGATCCATCAACAAATGAATGGATACAGAAGCTCTGGTACATATATACAATGGAGTACATCTCAGCTGCAAAAAGAAATGCAGAAGAATCAGCCCTAATGAGGTGGCTGGATCTAGAACCGATCATAAAAAGTGAAGTTAGTCAAAAAGAGAAGCACAAGTACAATATACTAACACATATATATGGAATCTAGTAGGATGGTAAAGGTAACACTCACAGTGAAACACTAGAAAAACAGACATCAACAGTAGACATGTGGACATTGCAGGGAATGAACAGTGGGTGGGAGGCGTAAAGGAAGTAGCATGAAAACCTATGCTAACACATGTGAAAGAAATAGCTATTGTCATAGCACTGTGAGAAAAAGGGATCATGCAGGGTTGCCGTTCGACGGCCTGGAGGGGTGGGATGAGGGATATATACATATGACTAATCTGGGATGACATATATCTGTAAACAACAGAACTCTGTAAAAGTAAAAAGCAAAATAAAAATTAAACAAACACAAAAAAGATGGAACCTACCTCAACATATTGAAAGCCATATACAATAAACCCTGAGAAAACATTATTCTCAATGGTGAAAAACTGAAAGCATTCCTTCTAAGATCAGAAACAAGACAAGGGCGTCCACTCTCACCACTATTATTCAACACAGTCTTGGAAGTCTTAGCTACAGCAATTAAAGAAGAAAAGGAATAAGAGAAATCCAGATTGCAAAAGAAGATGACTCTCACTGTTTGCAGATTACATGATACTACACATAACAAACCCTCAAGATACTATCAGAAAATGACTAGTGCTAATCAGTGAATTTAGCAAAGTCACAGGAAACAAAATCAATATACAGAAATCACTCACATTCCAATATACAAAGAAAAATCTGAAAAAGAAGTCAAGAAAGCAATCACATTCACTATTGAAACAAAAGAATAAAATACCTAGGAATAATCCTATCTAAGACAAAAGAACTGTACACAGAAAATTATAAGACACTGATGAAAGAAATCAAAAAAGACATAAATAGATGGAGAGATATTCCATACTTCTTGGTTGGAAGAATCAATATCATGAAAATGACTATACTACCAAATGTAATCTACAGAATCACTGCAATCCTTATCAAACTGGCAATGGCATTTTTTAGAGAACTAGAGCAAAGAATATCAAAATCCATATGGAAACACAAAAGAGCCTGGATAGCCAAAGCAGTCTTGAGAAAGAAAAATGGACCTGGAAGAATCAAACTAACTGACTTCAGACTATACTACACAGTGACAATCATAAAGACAGTATGGTACTGGCATAAAAACAGAAATACAGGTCAATAGAACAAGATAGAGAGCCCAGACATAAACCCATGCACTTATGGGTAACTTATTTTTGACAAAGGAGGCAAGAAGATACAATGGGGCAAAGACAGTCTATTCAATAAGTGGTGCTGGGAAAACTGGACAGCTACATGTAAAAGAATAAAGTTGGAACACTGTGTAACACGATACACAAAGATGAACCCAAAATGGATTAAAGACCTAACTGTGAGACCAGAAACCATAAAACTCTTGAAGCAAAACATAGGCAGAATACTCAATGTCATAAATAAAAGCAGGATCTTCTATGGCCCACTTCCTAGAGTAATGGAAATGAAAACAAAAATAAACAAATGGGACCTAATTAAACTTAAAAGTTTTTTCACAGCAAGAGAAACTATAAGCTATGTAAAAAGACAACCTCAGAAAGGGAGAAAAGAACAGCAAATGAAACAACTGACAAAGGACTAATTTCCAAAATATACAAGCAGCTCATACAAGCCAATACCATAAAAACCAAACAACCCAATCAAAAAGTGGGTAAAAGACCTAAACAGACATCTCTCCAAAGAAACATAAAGGTGGCCAACAAACACATGAAAAGATGCTCAACATCACTCATTATTAAAGAACTGCATTAAAAACTATGAGATACCATCTCACACCAGTCAGAATGGCCAAAAAGTCTACAAACAATAAATTCTGGAGAAGGTGTGGAGAAAAGGGAACCCTCTTGCACTGTTGGTGGTATTGTAATTGATAAAGCCATTTTGGAAGACAGTATAGAGATTCCTTAAAAAACTAGGAATAAAACCACCATATGACCCAGCCACCCCACTGCTAGGCATATACCATGAAGAAACCAAAATTGAATAAGACACATGTACCTCATTGTTCATTGCAGCACTGTTTACAATAGCTAGAACATGGAAGCAACCTAGATGTCCATCAGTAGATGAATGGATAAAGAAGTTGTGGTACATATATACAATGGAATATTACTCAGTCGTAAAAAGGAATGCATTTGAGTTAGTTCTGATGAGGTGGATGAGCCTAGAGCTTGTTATACTGAGTGAAGTAAGTCATAAATAGAATCATTAATAATGTATACTAACACATATATATGGAATCTAGAAAGATGGTACTTATTAATTTATATACAGGGTGACAATGAAGAAATAGAGACCAGATTTATGGACATTGGGATGAGGAAGGAGTGGGTGAGAGGCATGGAAAGAGTAACATAGAAACTTACTTTACCATATGTAAAATAGATAAGCAATGGGAACTTGCTGTAAGACCAAGGGAACTCAAACATGAGCTCTGTAACAACCTAGAGGGGTAGGATGGGGAGGGACATGGGAGGGAATTTCAGGAGGGAGGGAACATATGCCTGTGGCCGTTTCAGGTTGATTTTTGCAAGTAAACAACACAACTCTGTTAGATTTCAATTAAAAAAATAACTTTCAATTAAAAATTAAAATAAACATAAAGAAAGCCCAATAAAAACCAAATAGGAGGCAAAGAACAAATATCCAAGAAGCAGAAGTAGAACTATGATATTGCCCTGGGAAGAATTTCAAAGAATAAGGACTGAACACTGTTGTCAAATGTAACAGAAATGAAAAGTAAAATAGCACTGAAAAATGTTATTGGTTTTAATATCACTGAGGTCCTTGGTAACCTTAGCTACAGAAATTTTTGTAAGTCGCAGGAAGGGAGGCCTGATTGTAGTGAGTTGAGATATGAGAAAAAGTTAAAGATTTGAGAATAGTAAACTCTCTCAAAAGGCTTGGTTGGCTATATACAGATGAATAATAGAGCAGGAACTAGAAGTAGCTAGAGAGATAAAAGGATGAGAAGGAAATATTGGGTGGGGGGAGAATTTTCTTTTTAAGAAAGAAACTTTTGCCAGCCCCACTGCTAGGCATATACCATGAAGAAACCAAAATTGAATAAGACACATGTACCTCATTGTTCATTGCAGCACTGTTTACAATAGCTAGAACATGGAAGCAACCTAGATGTCCATCAGTAGATGAATGGATAAAGAAGTTGTGGTACATATATACAATGGAATATTACTCAGTCGTAAAAAGGAATGCATTTGAGTTAGTTCTGATGAGGTGGATGAGCCTAGAGCTTGTTATACTGAGTGAAGTAAGTCATAAATAGAATCATTAATAATGTATACTAACACATATATATGGAATCTAGAAAGATGGTACTTATTAATTTATATACAGGGTGACAATGAAGAAATAGAGACCAGATTTATGGACATTGGGATGAGGAAGGAGTGGGTGAGAGGCATGGAAAGAGTAACATAGAAACTTACTTTACCATATGTAAAATAGATAAGCAATGGGAACTTGCTGTAAGACCAAGGGAACTCAAACATGAGCTCTGTAACAACCTAGAGGGGTAGGATGGGGAGGGACATGGGAGGGAATTTCAGGAGGGAGGGAACATATGCCTGTGGCCGTTTCAGGTTGATTTTTGCAAGTAAACAACACAACTCTGTTAGATTTCAATTAAAAAAATAACTTTCAATTAAAAATTAAAATAAACATAAAGAAAGCCCAATAAAAACCAAATAGGAGGCAAAGAACAAATATCCAAGAAGCAGAAGTAGAACTATGATATTGCCCTGGGAAGAATTTCAAAGAATAAGGACTGAACACTGTTGTCAAATGTAACAGAAATGAAAAGTAAAATAGCACTGAAAAATGTTATTGGTTTTAATATCACTGAGGTCCTTGGTAACCTTAGCTACAGAAATTTTTGTAAGTCGCAGGAAGGGAGGCCTGATTGTAGTGAGTTGAGATATGAGAAAAAGTTAAAGATTTGAGAATAGTAAACTCTCTCAAAAGGCTTGGTTGGCTATATACAGATGAATAATAGAGCAGGAACTAGAAGTAGCTAGAGAGATAAAAGGATGAGAAGGAAATATTGGGTGGGGGGAGAATTTTCTTTTTAAGAAAGAAGATATTTGAGTATGTTTATAGAACTCTAGGGAAGTACTCAGTTTAGAGGGAGCTACTGAAAATGCAATAGAAGGAACACATTGATTAAATATTCTAATCTTTTTTTGCAGGAATACCTGCCACCCCATTCATATTGAAATTGCCTTAGTTGAAGTTCTCATAATTTCTCACTTGTACTATCTGTAACCATCTCCTAACCGGTCTACTTAATTCCAGTAATCCCTTCCTTCAAAATACCTCTCTACCAGGAGTTCTCAGAGAACTATAGCCTCATGGACGTCTCTGAGATAATTTTAGGGTGTCCATACTTCCTTGGTGACTCAGTTGGTAAGGAATCTGCTTGCCATGCAGGAGATTTGGGTTAGATCCCTGGGTCAGGAAGATCCTGTGGAGAAGGGAATGGGAACCCACTCCAGTATTCCTGCCTAGAGAATTCCATGATACCATACAGAGGACGCTGGTGGGCTCTTGTCCATGTGGTCACAAAGAGCCAGACACAATTGAGTGACTAACACTTACACTTTGAATTCAAAACTATTTTCATAATGATATTAAGCTATTAGTATATTTGTATAAAAGTTATTTACATTTGTTATTGTGTATATATTTGCATGAGTGGCATGTCAATATGTATAAAGGCAGTAAAATTAAATATTCACTGTATTCTTCACAACCACTAACTGTCAGAAAGTTTAAAATAAGGCATTTTTGCTTTTAAAATGTCCTTGATGAAGCACTAAAATATTAATTTTGTTAAATATCAAGCCTAGACTATATAGCTTTCTAATATTTTATGTGACAAAAATGAGAATTAATCACAAAATCTCTCTCCTATATAACAAAGTATAATGGTTGTCTCAGGAAAGCATTTGTAAATAGTGGGCTGAACTAGCTGCTTTTCTTATTGAACATCATTTTAAATCGCAGGAAGGGAGGCCTGATTGTAGTGAGTTGAGATATGAGAAAAGTTAAAGATTTGAGAACAGTAAAAGCTCTCAAAAGAATTGGTTGGCTATATACAGATGAATAATAGAGCAGGAACTAGAAGTAGCTAGAGAGATAAAAGGATGAGAAGGAAATATTGGGTGGGGGGAGAATTTTCTTTTTAAGAAAGAAGATATTTGAGTATGTTTATAGAACTCTAGGGAAGTACTCAGTTTAGAGGGAGCTACTGAAAATGCAATAGAAGGAACACATTGATTAAATATTCTAATCTTTTTTTGCAGGAATACCTGCCACCCCATTCATATTGAAATTGCCTTAGTTGAAGTTCTCATAATTTCTCACTTGTACTATCTGTAACCATCTCCTAACCGGTCTACTTAATTCCAGTAATCCCTTCCTTCAAAATACCTCTCTACCAGGAGTTCTCAGAGAACTATAGCCTCATGGACGTCTCTGAGATAATTTTGGGGTGTCCATACTTCCTTGGTGACTCAGTTGGTAAGGAATCTGCTTGCCATGCAGGAGATTTGGGTTAGATCCCTGGGTCAGGAAGATCCTGTGGAGAAGGGAATGGGAACCCACTCCAGTATTCCTGCCTAGAGAATTCCATGATACCATACAGAGGACGCTGGTGGGCTCTTGTCCATGTGGTCACAAAGAGCCAGACACAATTGAGTGACTAACACTTACACTTTGAATTCAAAACTATTTTCATAATGATATTAAGCTATTAGTATATTTGTATAAAAGTTATTTACATTTGTTATTGTGTATATATTTGCATGAGTGGCATGTCAATATGTATAAAGGCAGTAAAATTAAATATTCACTGTATTCTTCACAACCACTAACTGTCAGAAAGTTTAAAATAAGGCATTTTTGCTTTTAAAATGTCCTTGATGAAGCACTAAAATATTAATTTTGTTAAATATCAAGCCTAGACTATATAGCTTTCTAATATTTTATGTGACAAAAATGAGAATTAATCACAAAATCTCTCTCCTATATAACAAAGTATAATGGTTGTCTCAGGGAAAGCATTTGTAAATAGTGGGCTGAACTAGCTGCTTTTCTTATTGAACATCATTTTTAAATGACAGAGCAACAGAGAGGTAAACTATGCTTAGTCAGACTTGGGTATTTGGCAGATACTTTCTTTAAAATGAATCACGTGGACTTGTCACTTCAAGGAAAACAATGGACCATATTTGTTGTCAATGATGATATTTGCGCTTTCAAGAGAAAATTAAAATTTTAGAAAATTTTTTATCTTCCAGGATGAGCTTGAGAGTTTCTCACATTTTTTATAAGATCAATGGTATTATTAACACATTCTTTTAGTGTACAATGAAATGTACATGCAAGATTTGTATTATTAAGTGCACTAAAAGTTTCCAAATAATGAAGACATGCTGCTACATAATCATTCCTGGGTAAATGATTCATTCAAAGTGCAAGATAGACCAATGGATTGTAATGCCATAGAATATGCAAAGTTCATTGATACAGTTTCTGGTTCCATATAGTAATTAAAGTTTTAAAAAACTATACTTGTGGAGTTTAGGTGTAGTACTTTGACAGACTACAGTCAATAGGGTTTCAAAGAGTTAGACATGACTGAGCATGCATGCACAAAGACTATCCACATACCTGAGTGAGGCCAGGTTTTCTTTATTTCCTACAAGTAAAGCAACACATCATAATAATAGATTGAATGCAGAAGCAGCCACAGGAATCTGGCTGTCTTCTATTAAACCAGAGAGAAAGAGTTTTAGAAAAACTTCTGAAATGATACCATTCTTTTCACTTTGCTTTACTTTTGAAAAATAGATAAAGCTTATACACAGCAAAGGAAACCATAAACAAAACAAAAAGACAACCCTCAGAATGGGAGAAAATATTTGCAAATGAAGCAACTGACAAGTGATTAATCTCCAAAATATACAAATAGCTCATACAGCTCAATATCAAAAATAAATAAATAACCCAATCAAAAATGGGAAGATTTAAATAGACATTTCCTCAAAGTCAGAATATAATGTGACAAAATGAGAATTAATCACAAAATCTCTCTCCTATATAACAAAGTATAATGGTTGTCTCAGGAAAGCATTTGTAAATAGTGGGCTGAACTAGCTGCTTTTCTTATTGAACATCATTTTTAAATGACAGAGCAACAGAGAGGTAAACTATGCTTAGTCAGACTTGGGTATTTGGCAGATACTTTCTTTAAAATGAATCACGTGGACTTGTCACTTCAAGGAAAACAATGGACCATATTTGTTGTCAATGATGATATTTGCGCTTTCAAGAGAAAATTAAAATTTTAGAAAATTTTTTATCTTCCAGGATGAGCTTGAGAGTTTCTCACATTTTTTATAAGATCAATGGTATTATTAACACATTCTTTTAGTGTACAATGAAATGTACATGCAAGATTTGTATTATTAAGTGCACTAAAAGTTTCCAAATAATGAAGACATGCTGCTACATAATCATTCCTGGGTAAATGATTCATTCAAAGTGCAAGATAGACCAATGGATTGTAATGCCATAGAATATGCAAAGTTCATTGATACAGTTTCTGGTTCCATATAGTAATTAAAGTTTTAAAAAACTATACTTGTGGAGTTTAGGTGTAGTACTTTGACAGACTACAGTCAATAGGGTTTCAAAGAGTTAGACATGACTGAGCATGCATGCACAAAGACTATCCACATACCTGAGTGAGGCCAGGTTTTCTTTATTTCCTACAAGTAAAGCAACACATCATAATAATAGATTGAATGCAGAAGCAGCCACAGGAATCTGGCTGTCTTCTATTAAACCAGAGAGAAAGAGTTTTAGAAAAACTTCTGAAATGATACCATTCTTTTCACTTTGCTTTACTTTTGAAAAATAGATAAAGCTTATACACAGCAAAGGAAACCATAAACAAAACAAAAAGACAACCCTCAGAATGGGAGAAAATATTTGCAAATGAAGCAACTGACAAGTGATTAATCTCCAAAATATACAAATAGCTCATACAGCTCAATATCAAAAATAAATAAATAACCCAATCAAAAATGGGAAGATTTAAATAGACATTTCCTCAAAGTAGAATATCTATTTCTCCAAATAGTATTTCTCCAAAAAGCATATAAAGAGATTCTCAACATCATTAATTATTAGAGAAATGCAAATCAAAACTATAATGAAGTATCATCCCACACCTGGCAGAGTGGCTATCATCAAAAAATCTACCAACTATAAATGCTTGAGAGGGTGTGGAGAAAAGGGACTCCTCCTATGAATACATTGTTGGGAGGAATGTAAATTGGTACAGCCACTATGGAGGTTCCTTAAGAAGTTAGCAATACACCATCCATATGACCCAGCAATCCTATTCCTGGGCATATATCCAAAGAAAATCACAATTCAAAAAGAAACATACCCTGAAATTTATCAGAAATGTATACTTGTTTAATAATCCTTTTTATGAATCTTCTCTTTTTATAATTATTGTTTACAGCAAACTAGTAAATTTTATTTTATAAGCAGAATTTTAAAAATGCACCCCAATGTTCTCTGCAGCACTATTTACAATAGCCATGACTTGGAAACAACCTAAATGTGCATTAGCAGAGGAATGGATAAAGACGATGTGGTACTTATATACACTGGAATATTACTCAGCCACTAAAAAGATTGAAAGAATGCCACTTAAAGCAATATGGATGGACCTAGATATTGTCATACTGAGTGAAGTTAAACAAAGACATATTATATGATATCACTTATATGTGGAATCTTTAAAAAAATGGTACAAATTAACTTATTTATAAAATAGAAGTAGAGACACAGATATAGAAGGAAAATGTATAGTTACCAGGGGGTAAGAGGGGGAGGGATAAATTGAGATATTGGGATTGATATATACATTCTACTACATATAAAATACTAATAAGAACCTGTTGTATAGCATGGGGAACTCTCAATACTCTGTAATGGCCTATGTGAGATAAGGATCTAAAACAGAGTAGATATATGTATTTGCATAATAGATTCATTTTGTTGTACACCTGAAACTAACACAACATTGTAAATCAACTATATTCCAATAAAATTTTTTAAAAAATGAAAGCATATTTTCAATAAAGTATGAATGTTTAGTACTGTTTTTATTTGAAGTATCATTGTATTATTATTTTTTCAATGAAGTAATAAAAAAAGTTTAAATTTCTTCAAATAGTATTTCTCCAAAAAGCATATAAAGAGATTCTCAACATCATTAATTATTAGAGAAATGCAAATCAAAACTATAATGAAGTATCATCCCACACCTGGCAGAGTGGCTATCATCAAAAAATCTACCAACTATAAATGCTTGAGAGGGTGTGGAGAAAAGGGACTCCTCCTATGAATACATTGTTGGGAGGAATGTAAATTGGTACAGCCACTATGGAGGTTCCTTAAGAAGTTAGCAATACACCATCCATATGACCCAGCAATCCTATTCCTGGGCATATATCCAAAGAAAATCACAATTCAAAAAGAAACATACCCTGAAATTTATCAGAAATGTATACTTGTTTAATAATCCTTTTTATGAATCTTCTCTTTTTATAATTATTGTTTACAGCAAACTAGTAAATTTTATTTTATAAGCAGAATTTTAAAAATGCACCCCAATGTTCTCTGCAGCACTATTTACAATAGCCATGACTTGGAAACAACCTAAATGTGCATTAGCAGAGGAATGGATAAAGACGATGTGGTACTTATATACACTGGAATATTACTCAGCCACTAAAAAGATTGAAAGAATGCCACTTAAAGCAATATGGATGGACCTAGATATTGTCATACTGAGTGAAGTTAAACAAAGACATATTATATGATATCACTTATATGTGGAATCTTTAAAAAAATGGTACAAATTAACTTATTTATAAAATAGAAGTAGAGACACAGATATAGAAGGAAAATGTATAGTTACCAGGGGGTAAGAGGGGGAGGGATAAATTGAGATATTGGGATTGATATATACATTCTACTACATATAAAATACTAATAAGAACCTGTTGTATAGCATGGGGAACTCTCAATACTCTGTAATGGCCTATGTGAGATAAGGATCTAAAACAGAGTAGATATATGTATTTGCATAATAGATTCATTTTGTTGTACACCTGAAACTAACACAACATTGTAAATCAACTATATTCCAATAAAATTTTTTAAAAAATGAAAGCATATTTTCAATAAAGTATGAATGTTTAGTACTGTTTTTATTTGAAGTATCATTGTATTATTATTTTTTCAATGAAGTAATAAAAAAAGTTTAAATTTCTCAGTAATTGCAATATGGTAAACATCAATAGGCATCAAACACAGCGTCAAAGTCTCTTTGAAGTCTTCAGTCATTTTTAAGAGTTAAAGTGTGATTCTGAGACCAAAACATTTGAGAGCAATTACCCTGTACTACCCACATCATCTACCTGGTTCTTAAGCTTCAATGGCCTTCAAGTATTGAAGGCCCTTTATAGACAGGCCTAAAGCTTCCTTTTAAGTCTCATTCCATGCCATTTCCCTCCATGCACTGCCTTCCACACATCAGTTGCATCTACATCAGGTAACTTGCTAGTCCTTCAATTTGCCATGCTCATTCTCACCTCCATGCCTATGTATCTAGCCAATTCAAACATCACATTTCTCTGGATCCTCCTTTCCTGTTTGGCAGATTTATTTATCTCTTCTTACTTTCTTTACTGTACTTTATGAGGTTGATTTCAGAACTATAATTTTCCTCATTTTTGCAAATAACAAAACTGAAATTCAGAAAAAGGAGATTTGACTAAGCTCCACAATAAGTGAATGTCAGAGCTAAAGCCTAAATTCTCAGCATTATGTTCATACTTCTGTTCATGGAAGCTGCTACAGAGATCAGAAAGTATTGAAGGCTCTGGAAGGAAAAAGAACTAAGTTAGGTTGAGCTTTAGAAAAAGTTTTGGGTTGGAACATTCTTAAAGGAAGTAACCCTTGACTTTGGCTTGGTCTAAGAACAATAAATATTTACTCATGTTCACTCAGCCTGAAAGCAACTTACGGGACATATTCTTGCCTTTTTTTAGCTTTTTCAATTCTGTCTACACCATCCATTCATTATCCTTAAGTGGAATCTCTGAGGAGCCTGCAGGCACTTTAGAGGCCCTCTAAAAAGTACTGCTCCCATCTGAAGAAGATTAATTGAGCTGATGTTCTGTCACCACTGTCTGCTATACACACTACCCTTATTTGGCTCTCCAGGCCCAAAACTCCAGGAGATAAAACTCCAGGAGAGGCTTGCATGAGTGAGTGCTTAGTCACTTCAGTTGTGTCCAAATCTCTGCAATCCTATGGACTGTGGCCTGCCAGGTCCTTCTGTCCATAGGATTCTCCAGGCATGAATACTGGCGTGGGTGGCCATGCCATTATTCAGGAGGTGAAGCCTAAAGCAACATTTGGGGTTTGGTGGAAAACAAAATTGCCTGTTTCAGAGAATTTTGCTTTTGTTATTATTCAAATGGCAGGTACTGCGAATATTCTCTTTGAAGAAAATCTGTTTTAAAAACTTTTGCTAACTGTCAAGAGATAGTTTCTGTGAGGCCCCCAAATGAAGCTAATTGTAAAGGATGCTGCTTGTACTATAGCACCTGGTTAGTTAGGAAAAAATGCTCCAGGGACAGGGTTCTAAAAGGATATTAAAGAAAATTAACTTGCTGTCTGGATGTCTTGAAGATACTGTCCTATGGTAAAGCTTCTAGGGTGTACTTTGGTCAGTGTAACCCACATTATTGGGGCACATTTGAGCTGTGCTAACAGCTTGAAATACAGAGTTGAATGAAACTAAGCCCATACCCCTGAGAAGTTTATATTCTCTTCAAGAAATCAGGCAAAGATACACACAACATAGTATTATTAGTACTGAAATCAGTATGACTGGAGAAGTGACTATAATGAAATGGAGAAGGTTTTCCTTGAGAGGTGATATGTGAGAAGGGCCTTAAGATGAATGGATATTCACTTGTTCACAAAATATCATTACAGTTTTATGGAACCAAATGTAAAATCCAGGAAAGCTCAGCTTAATAGTTATTTTTTGGATAGCATCTGCCACCTCCAGATCCATTCTCTGTCCTTCTCTTTACTCATCTGTGTTACAAAAGGTTGACTTTGTGACTGTATCAACTTGTCTGCTGGCTTCTCGCTGGGTTTGGCTAATGAGAGTCACTGATGGGTCAAGAGTGGTGGGAGAAAAAGATCTTGCTATTTCTTCCTCACTACTTCACTGCTCTAGTTATCATTTCTGACATGACTGAAATTTTCCAATTATAGGTCCTACTAGGGACTTCTTCACAGAACCAGTTCTCTCTAGGTGCTGGTAACACTTTTTCATTGATTTACTCCTCCAGTTCAAGGATGTACTGGCTTCCTGTCATTCATAGATCCTATATGCTTTACCACCTCTTGTTGATACCACTAACACTGCCCACAATTTTGAAAGTTATCACTTTAATTTCCTGAAGGATCATTGAAAATATAACTGAGAACATTCCCAGGTCCATTTTGACAGAATTTACAGTGTGACTATAGGTGAACTGAGGGAGAACAGGAAAGAGGCAAGGCAGAAGCTACATGGCAGAGTCTTGTTATGACCCTTTTCATGAAAGACCTTGTGAGTAGGTCATGAAGAGTCTTTACAAACCAATTTTTTTCTTAACTAGTAACTCCTGAGGTTTGTTGATTTGTTACACAGATGATGCCAGAATTAATACCTACATTTACTGAACATTTTATGTATGCCAGACATTTTGTTTTCATTATCTCTTTGAATCCTCACAACCCTTAATGGTAAGAACTTACTGATTTCGATTTTACAAGTGAAAAAACTATGTCTCAGAAAAGAAAAATAACTTGCTTACTGGATTGCTAATGAGTAGAAGAGGAAGGATTTGAACCTATGCCTGCCTGAGTCTAGTCTGGGTTCTTCTCTAGACCCTGTTGGTTTATAAATTGGTCTATATGACCTATAGAGTGTCTTTCAGTAATAGAACTTCATACTGTACAGGGTAAGCAGGCAGCTCATTGGCCTATCCATTGACTAAAGGTGCTGGTGGTACCTTTTGTGGTACATGCAGAGATGTGAATGAGACTTCTTGGTTGGGCACAATGCTTTCATTTCCTGCAAGTGTCCCTCCTGCTGATCCTGTCTTCCCCATGTCTGCACAGAAACAGAACCATATAGCTAAATGATTCCGATAGAATTCTGTCTTTAAACTTGCCAGTTATATCAGCTCTTCTGGTGGAAATATAGCACTCCAGAAAGAGTGAATGCCACTCATAGTGCCAACCAGTATCTGCTTAGTTTAGCACTTGGCACAGTCTAAGTTTTCATGGCTTCTGAATTTGGATATCAAATCATAGTTTGGTATCAAGCCTTAGGAAAATGAAAGGAGGGATCAACTTTGAATACCTACTCCTGGGTGGACACTTCCCATTTACTACTCACTACAACACTGAGGGTCGTGTGTCATCACCCTCATATTGCAGGTGAGGAAACTAAAGCTTAGGGGAAATGATTTTCCAGGGTGTAAGGTAGCTGACAAATGTCAGAATAAGAATTGGAATTCAGACTCTATCTGATTTCTAAAGCCTATATATTTTTTGTTACTGAATCACATAAGCAGCACAATACACTGGTTAAAACCTCAGAATTGAAAACGGTTTTGAGTCCTAGTTCTTGTACTTCTTAGCTGTATAAACATGGGCAAGTTATATATAACCCTTCAATAACATCTACCTCATCATACTGTTGTAGGATTAAATGCATTTACATTTGAAAAGCATTGAGAAGAGTATCTGACACAGTCAAAATATAGAGCTATTTTTATCCCTTTAAAATCTCTTGGTTCTTCCAGTCTCAAGCCTGGAGAAGAAAAGAAAGGAACAAGATCAGGAGGCAGAGTCTCCTAGAAGGAAACCAGCTTTTTCATAAACCTGGAGAAAGGCTAAGGCTAATGTCTGAACTAGAGAGACCCAGTCTGCAAAGCTTGAGAGAAAGTACATAGTTTCTATGTCTTATAAATTTCTGTGCCTGCTCACCCTTTTTCCCTCACTGAAGCTGGATGTTGTTTGGTTAGCTCTCTCTGACCTCCATTTTACCTTCTGATCTGGAAATGGCTGCTGAGATGATAGCAAGAATGGAGATAGTCATCTGGAGGACTGGAACTTTGACTGTAAATTATAAAAGCGAGATTTGAGAATCAAAACACTGACTCAAAAAAACAAAACCAAAACCAGAAACCTACATATGTTTCAGAAACCTACATATGATTTTCCTGGAAGTCTGAGGTGGAAAGAGAGGAAAATATGATCTCCACTTACCGCTAAAAACGTTTCTGAGTGGGATAAAGCTGAGGATCACCAGGGAGACTCTCGCTGCCCTGTACAGTTATGCTTTCTATCATCATGGTCTGGGTATTGGTTAGTACCCTTTGTTCAGTCAAGGATAATGCACTCCTGAGCATGATTTCTGTAGTTCCTTTATTCTCTAAGGCTTCCACCAGCCTCATGCTTCTGACTTATTGAACACACATCTAAATGCCTAACAGTTACATTGTAAAGGGAGAAAAGTACTATTTCTTGTGTTAGACACACCTGGGGGCAAATCCTACAACCAGCAGTTAATATCTGTATGATATAATGTAAATTGCTTGACCTTAGAGCTTCAATATTCTCATATCTAAAATTAGGACAACAATATCTCTCCCATGACTGTCGTGAGGAACTTATAAGAAAATGTAAAAGTACATAGCAAAGGGCCTTTCCTTCCTCCATTGTCCAGTTCTTTCTTTCAGCCCCCAATCAACATTGTAAAATTTTCAGGGCTTTTAAAATGTAGTTTAATACTATAAATTCAAAGCTGACCCTTCCCACTAACTAAACTCCATAATTACTTCTCATTTAAAATTGCTTAGGCCATGATCTGTAGAATGACCTTCTAGGCCTTGCATGGATCTGAGCATATTCATTAATGCTCCAATTAGATTCATGATTATTTCACCCCGTTTGTATTTCTGGGCACCTTCCTAGGCTCACTGAATGCAGTTGATATAGCCACATCTAAGGGTACCTCTCACATCTTAATCAGAGATTTATGTATTTATTACAAATTTCTTGGGCAAGGGATTTTATTTTTAATTCACACAAAGATTCCATATAAGTTATAGGTGATCCTTCACCTTTTCTGTCCCAACTTGCTTCAGATTCTAGCCACACCATTATTTACTCTTTCCTTGCTCCACCTCCAGCATCACAGCAAAAGCAATGAAAAGTTTCTTTCTCAAAAACTGGTTCAGTTTGAAGAGAGTAAAGAAGAAGTGATGCAGGATCCATAGAAGGAATTTTAGATGGATTAATACATTTGAGGTTTGGAGATCATGAAATTAATTGGCATTAATACCAATCAAATGGCTTTGAGGCAACATGGATGGACCTAGAGATTCTCAAACTGAGTGAAGTATGTCGGACAGAGAATGACAAATATCATAGATATCACTTACATGTGGAGTCTAAAAAAAGGCTACGAATGAACTTATCCACAAGACAGAAATACAATTACAGATTTAAAAAAGAAACCTATGGTTACCAGAGGGTAAGGAGGGGAGGCATAAATTGGAAGACTGTGATTGACACATACATGCAACTATATATAGAATGGGTAACTAATAAGGACTTACTGCATAGCATAGGGAACTCCACTCAGTACTCTGTAATGGCCTATATGGAAAAAGAGGCTAAAAAAGAGTGAATATATGTATAACAAAGTCACTTCATCATACAATTGAAACTAAAACAACATTTAAATCAATTATACCTCAAAATTTTTTTTTTTTTTTTTTTGCTTCTACGTCACTGTTTACTTTCATGCATCTTTTTCACTCTTTGGCATGTGTGGGCCTCCAATTGCAGTGGCCTCCCTTACTGCAGAGCACCAGCTTGCAACCAGACACACCTGCCCATCAACTCCTTGGCACGCAGGATCCTCCCAGGCCAGGAATTGAACCAGTGCTCCCTGCACTGCAAGGCAGATTCTCTGCCCACTGGACCACCAGGGAAGCACCTCAATAAATTTTTATATTAAAAAAAAACTCATTCAGCACTGGGTATTGGAGTCTTCTGTGTTAGAGTATGCTTCAGTAATGAAAATGGGCTTTGTACAGGCCTAGGAGTGCACTCCTATCTAGACTTTTACCATTTTCTCTCTAAGTAACTTTAGGCATGCAGCAATCTTTCTAGATTTCAAGTCTTAATTTGTAAAAGGGAACTAAAATGAGGTGGTTAAAGGACTCAAATGAGACAATGTATAGAAAATGTATGCAATGTGCCCAATTACCATGCTAACTCTTTTGCCAGATCTATTGGGAAGGCTCAAGGATTCAGGTCTCTCCCACTTTATGCTCAACACACAATAAATGTTCAATAAGTTTCTTTCTTTCCCTTGGTCCCAGGAATAAATTTTCAAGTTAATACCAATCAAATGGCTTTGAGGCAACATGGAGATGATTCTCAAACTGAGTGAAGTATGTCGGACAGAGAATGACAAATATCATAGATATCACTTACATGTGGAGTCTAAAAAAAGGCTACGAATGAACTTATCCACAAGACAGAAATACAATTACAGATTTAAAAAAGAAACCTATGGTTACCAGAGGGTAAGGAGGGGAGGCATAAATTGGAAGACTGTGATTGACACATACATGCAACTATATATAGAATGGGTAACTAATAAGGACTTACTGCATAGCATAGGGAACTCCACTCAGTACTCTGTAATGGCCTATATGGAAAAAGAGGCTAAAAAAGAGTGAATATATGTATAACAAAGTCACTTCATCATACAATTGAAACTAAAACAACATTTAAATCAATTATACCTCAAAATTTTTTTTTTTTTTTTGCTTCTACGCCCACTGTTTACTTTCATGCATCTTTTTCACTCTTTGGCATGTGTGGGCCTCCAATTGCAGTGGCCTCCCTTACTGCAGAGCACCAGCTTGCAACCAGACACACCTGCCCATCAACTCCTTGGCACGCAGGATCCTCCCAGGCCAGGAATTGAACCAGTGCTCCCTGCACTGCAAGGCAGATTCTCTGCCCACTGGACCACCAGGGAAGCACCTCAATAAATTTTTATATTAAAAAAAAACTCATTCAGCACTGGGTATTGGAGTCTTCTGTGTTAGAGTATGCTTCAGTAATGAAAATGGGCTTTGTACAGGCCTAGGAGTGCACTCCTATCTAGACTTTTACCATTTTCTCTCTAAGTAACTTTAGGCATGCAGCAATCTTTCTAGATTTCAAGTCTTAATTTGTAAAAGGGAACTAAAATGAGGTGGTTAAAGGACTCAAATGAGACAATGTATAGAAAATGTATGCAATGTGCCCAATTACCATGCTAACTCTTTTGCCAGATCTATTGGGAAGGCTCAAGGATTCAGGTCTCTCCCACTTTATGCTCAACACACAATAAATGTTCAATAAGTTTCTTTCTTTCCCTTGGTCCCAGGGTACACCTCATTTCATTATGGGGCTTGTTTTAACACCCAAGGTTCTGAATTCTAGGAGGACAAATTATGCAAAGGCTCTCAATCTGATTCTTATAAACTGCTCACTTGTGGTCAGGGCTGAGTTCCTTTTCCCCTTTACCACAGTGGGACCAGTTTGACTATTTAGCTGTCTATGTTTCTTTACCAGAGCTCTTAAAATTAATTTAAAGAATCTTTAGACCCATGTCTAAAGGCACAATGCCTGATCAACCTCAGGGAAAATAATGTGATTTCTTATGGGATATGAACGTACTCTGGACAGCCAAGAGCAAAGATTAATTTCTAATTAAGTCTGAAATCAGCCAGCAGCAGGATAATGCTTTTCTCCTATATCTCCTTCAGGACCTACCCACCTGCTCACTGAAGACCTTTAAGGAAATACAATAAACACTACTGTAATGCCAAAGGAATGAAAAATGTAGGAGGAACAAAGAGCAAGCAGTATGGGAAAAACAGCTGCTCCCCATGAGTATATAGACTCTTCATGAGGGTAAGGGTACCTAAACATCACCAGGAGTGTAACTGCCACAGGAGGAATAAGTTTCTATTCCTCAAGTCATAGACATGCTTCAGACATGACTGTTGGAAACTTCACAGGACATAGTAGTGGGCTTGGGTTGTTGGCATGAAACTCCTGCATGAGAGACTAAGTATATGGGGAACTGAACAATGCATGAGGACAGCTTCCATAGAGTAGTGTGGATCAGGGTAGCTTCTTACAGGGCCAATGAACATGACCGTTTCCAGATAATCAGATCACTATATTGAAGAATTCAAGAATCAAGTGATAGATAGTTAACACCTGGGAAGATTTTGAAAGGCAGAGCATAATCCACTAGCCCCAAACAGGTATCCATTCTCATATAGCAACTGATGCAGCCACTGCTGTTGCTGCTGCTACTACTACCACCACTGGCTAATGTTAATTGAATACTTATTAAGAGCCAACCATGATTATTTTGGTAAAGAACCTTGCCTATGGTGATTGAAGAATGAATACTGATAACCATGTTTGAGTTCACTTAGTGGGGGGACGGGGGTAGAGGCCAGGGTTAGCAAAAGAGACATTGAGAACAGAGGATCTCAACCTCTACTGAATCCCTGTAGATTTCAAACTCAGAAAGGAGACAGAATTCTGAGTATTAAGGGATAGTAACAGGGTGGAGAAAAGGTGAGTGACAGCACTGAGGCTGTCCATACCCCACCTACATCACATCGCAATAACATTGGAAATTAAAGTAGGGTTGCACCTGTCAGAATTGTGGTACTTAGATGGAAATAGCTGATGGAAGTAGAACTAAAAAATAATTCCAGAATTGACAATACTAGTGGAAACTTAGCTCCCACAGGCTTATAAAATGCTGGGAAATGTAAGGTATAGTGAAGGCCATTGTGTAGCCCTGTTCTCCAGTATCAGGAAAACCTTCTTTTGCAGCCTTAATTTCAGGCATTTTGGGAGGGGGCATGCTCAGCGCCTGGGTCTTCAAAAAATGTCCTTCATAGAGTTTCAGAGGAAATGATAAAACTTGAATGCACACCACAATAGGGAGGTCCACCTGTCTCATGGTGAATCAGTGGACATATTGTTCTGCAGAGGGCATTCCTGGGGCTGACCCCCCAAAATTGATTTATTTTTGGTATACTGGGTTTTCGTTACTGCAAAAGCTTTTCTCTAGTTGCAGCAAGCAGGGACTATTCTATAGCTGCGGTATGCAGTTGTCTCATTGTGGTGGCCTGTCTTGTTCTGGAGTACAGGCTATAGTGAGTCTGGCCTTTAGTAGTTGTGGCCCATAGGCTCAGTAGTTGCGGCTCCCAAGTAGCTGTGGTGCACAGGCTTAGTTGCTCCATAGCATGCGGGATCTTCCTGGATCAGAGATGAAACCCGTGTCTCCTGCATTTTCAGGCTGATTCTTTACCACTGAGTCACTAGAGAAGCCCCTGGATCAACGCATCTAGACCCCACCTACCTGAACTGACTCACTTGTTTTCTTCCAGCCTCTGAGAAAACATTGGGCACCTTCACTTTGGACTCCATTGGCCTCATGCATACATGCTTGCATGTTCGCAACTTAGCAAAAGAGACATTGAGAACATGAGAAAATTTTTTCAAACCATGTTTGAGTTCACTTAGTGGGGGGACGGGGGTAGAGGCCAGGGTTAGCAAAAGAGACATTGAGAACAGAGGATCTCAACCTCTACTGAATCCCTGTAGATTTCAAACTCAGAAAGGAGACAGAATTCTGAGTATTAAGGGATAGTAACAGGGTGGAGAAAAGGTGAGTGACAGCACTGAGGCTGTCCATACCCCACCTACATCACATCGCAATAACATTGGAAATTAAAGTAGGGTTGCACCTGTCAGAATTGTGGTACTTAGATGGAAATAGCTGATGGAAGTAGAACTAAAAAATAATTCCAGAATTGACAATACTAGTGGAAACTTAGCTCCCACAGGCTTATAAAATGCTGGGAAATGTAAGGTATAGTGAAGGCCATTGTGTAGCCCTGTTCTCCAGTATCAGGAAAACCTTCTTTTGCAGCCTTAATTTCAGGCATTTTGGGAGGGGGCATGCTCAGCGCCTGGGTCTTCAAAAAATGTCCTTCATAGAGTTTCAGAGGAAATGATAAAACTTGAATGCACACCACAATAGGGAGGTCCACCTGTCTCATGGTGAATCAGTGGACATATTGTTCTGCAGAGGGCATTCCTGGGGCTGACCCCCCAAAATTGATTTATTTTTGGTATACGGGGTTTTTCGTTACTGCAAAAGCTTTTCTCTAGTTGCAGCAAGCAGGGACTATTCTATAGCTGCGGTATGCAGTTGTCTCATTGTGGTGGCCTGTCTTGTTCTGGAGTACAGGCTATAGTGAGTCTGGCCTTTAGTAGTTGTGGCCCATAGGCTCAGTAGTTGCGGCTCCCAAGTAGCTGTGGTGCACAGGCTTAGTTGCTCCATAGCATGCGGGATCTTCCTGGATCAGAGATGAAACCCGTGTCTCCTGCATTTTCAGGCTGATTCTTTACCACTGAGTCACTAGAGAAGCCCCTGGATCAACGCATCTAGACCCCACCTACCTGAACTGACTCACTTGTTTTCTTCCAGCCTCTGAGAAAACATTGGGCACCTTCACTTTGGACTCCATTGGCCTCATGCATACATGCTTGCATGTTCAGTCTTGTCCAACTCTTTGTGACCCTATGGACTGTAGCCTGCCAGGCTCCTCTGTCCATGGGATTCTAGACAAGAATACTGGAGTGGGTTCCCATGTCCTCCTCCAGGGGATTTCCCCAGCCCAGGGATTGAACCCGCATCTCCCCCTACATAGGTTCCATAAAACACAGCAAGTCTCTAACTGATTTCTTCAGGATGCTCAGCTCTGTTGACCTGGGTTATCAGAATGCTAAGGTTCTGAGGGCAAGATTAGAACATGAGAGGTGCAAGGGACTTTAATTTGGCCTCTATCTCTCCTCTAGGAGAATTTTCCCAGTCTTGTAGAAGACACGGGAAATTAGTCAATGGAACAGTCTGGGTTCTAGGGCTTCCCAGGTGACACTAGTGGTAAAGAAACTGCCTGTCAGTGCAGGAGATGTAAGAGACATGGATTCAATCTCGGGGTTGTGAAGACCTTCTGGAGGAGGGCATGGCAACACACTCCAGTATTCTTGTCTGGAGAATCCCATGGATAGAGAAACCTGACCGGCTACAGTATATAAGGTTGTGCAGAGTCAGACATGACTGAAACAAGTTAGCATGTATGTGCATGGTCTGTGTTTAAATCTTGAATTCATCATTTTCTGGGTGTGGGAATGTGAGCAAATGATCTAACTATTTTGTGCCTCAGTTTTGTCATCTGTAAAATGAGGTTAATGCCAGTACTTACCTCATAGGAATATTATCTGGACAAATTCAGTAAACCCATGCAAAGCACTAAGGCACACATTTGGCATAGAGCAGATGGTGACTCAGACAGTAAGGAATCTGCCTGCAATGTAGGAGACCTGGGTTTGATTCCTGAGTTGGGAAGATCCCCTGGAGAAGGGAATGGCTACCCACTCCAGCATTGTTGCCTGGAGAATTCCATGGACAGAGGAGCCTGATGGGCTACTAAATTTGTAGTCATTTGTTACAGCAGCAATAGAAAATTAATACAATGCTTTTGTGCCTCACTTCGTGCATGCCAAGTGAGAACAAAATAAGGTCTTACCTACTTCATGGGTCTGAGAACAAAATGATGGACAGAACTGTGCTCTGCAGAGTTACAAGTTATAAAACTGTTAGGATATTCTCCAATAGGGAAAAAAACTGATCTGTTTTGAAACAACTGGACTGAATCAATTAAGAGCTTAGAGCTCCTGACATTTCCCAGGAAAAGTGCTGAGGGTTTGGAGGGCTGCTTCTCCTCTCCTAGAGAAGTAGTGCAGCATAGGTGAAATCAAAAAACCTAGGTAAAAGAATGTTTCCTATCTGTGTGACCTTGGGAATGTTATGTCATCTCTCTGAGCCTCAATAACATGTGGGTAATTATCTGCCTAAGTGATATGACAGTATGAAGCTCAACTGAAGAAATGAGTGTGAACATGTGATGCAAACCAAGTACTGAGATGGAAAGCCTATTCATTCTTCACAGTGTGTGCCTTACTGATGGAAGCAGGTATCCTGATTCTGGTAAACTATTCCCCCAAAGAAATTAGAGTTGAAACACCCTCGAGGGGTCTGAGCACCTGCTTTCTGCCATTAGCTCCAGCATGTGATCTTGGACAAGTCCTTTCTACTCTCTGTTTCTCCATTTTAAAGGGTTAGACTATAGCTAGTTGTTTCAACTAATGGGCATCAGAATCACCTGGAGAGATGGCAGGTAGGGGATGAGCAAGTCTGTCCTACCCCCAATAACCTATCCCCTCAATCCCAAATTAGAGGAGTTTTATTAAATTATGTAAAGTATGCCATATTCAGGATACAAGCTGATTTCCAAGTATGTGATTTGAAGCAGTTGGTTCTCAAAGAAATCTGGATGCCTTGGTTTTACAGCAATTAAAATACTGGCCAATTTCAAATTGGTTAACTAGAGTCATGGTCCTCCCAGTTCCATGTAATGTTCATCAATGTAGCTTTGTCATGACAGTGATATTTCCTCCCAGAATACTTCTCATGTGAACTAAGATACTAATCTTTGGTCAGACAAAACCTGGTAGCATTGTCCATGTTTCAGTTACAGCAGCAATAGAAAATTAATACAATGCTTTTGTGCCTCACTTCGTGCATGCCAAGTGAGAACAAAATAAGGTCTTACCTACTTCATGGGTCTGAGAACAAAATGATGGACAGAACTGTGCTCTGCAGAGTTACAAGTTATAAAACTGTTAGGATATTCTCCAATAGGGAAAAAAACTGATCTGTTTTGAAACAACTGGACTGAATCAATTAAGAGCTTAGAGCTCCTGACATTTCCCAGGAAAAGTGCTGAGGGTTTGGAGGGCTGCTTCTCCTCTCCTAGAGAAGTAGTGCAGCATAGGTGAAATCAAAAAACCTAGGTAAAAGAATGTTTCCTATCTGTGTGACCTTGGGAATGTTATGTCATCTCTCTGAGCCTCAATAACATGTGGGTAATTATCTGCCTAAGTGATATGACAGTATGAAGCTCAACTGAAGAAATGAGTGTGAACATGTGATGCAAACCAAGTACTGAGATGGAAAGCCTATTCATTCTTCACAGTGTGTGCCTTACTGATGGAAGCAGGTATCCTGATTCTGGTAAACTATTCCCCCAAAGAAATTAGAGTTGAAACACCCTCGAGGGGTCTGAGCACCTGCTTTCTGCCATTAGCTCCAGCATGTGATCTTGGACAAGTCCTTTCTACTCTCTGTTTCTCCATTTTAAAGGGTTAGACTATAGCTAGTTGTTTCAACTAATGGGCATCAGAATCACCTGGAGAGATGGCAGGTAGGGGATGAGCAAGTCTGTCCTACCCCCAATAACCTATCCCCTCAATCCCAAATTAGAGGAGTTTTATTAAATTATGTAAAGTATGCCATATTCAGGATACAAGCTGATTTCCAAGTATGTGATTTGAAGCAGTTGGTTCTCAAAGAAATCTGGATGCCTTGGTTTTACAGCAATTAAAATACTGGCCAATTTCAAATTGGTTAACTAGAGTCATGGTCCTCCCAGTTCCATGTAATGTTCATCAATGTAGCTTTGTCATGACAGTGATATTTCCTCCCAGAATACTTCTCATGTGAACTAAGATACTAATCTTTGGTCAGACAAAACCTGGTAGCATTGTCCATGTTTCAGTTACAATGTTGACAGTAGTAAAACCCAAAGCTGAGAATAACTGAATGTCAAATTACTTTGAGACTACTTGGCTTAAAGACAGACAATTTGGGGGAGGGTAGGAGTTGCTCAGCATTAATGACAGGAAGTGACAGAGGTGAATCTGCACATACAACATTCCTGAAGGGAACTCTTCACAATGCTTCATATTGTCTTTCCACTGCTTTTAATGCTCAGAGGTTTGAAACTTAAGTAACTTTCAGTCTTAAGCTGTTTTAACTATTCTTTGAAGTAGAAAGACTTCATTTATATTTCATCAAAGTATAAGGCCATGTACAAAGCAATGTAAGAAGCAGGCAGCTATGGACACAACCTTTGTAATCACTTCAAACATATCAGATTAGCTTTATCTACCATTTTTGGTCTTTGCCTCACCAAGATATTTCCTTCCTCAACCTACTTTTCTGTCTCAAATGCCTTACAATCACTGCTTCTGAAACTTAAATATGCATAGTTATCTCCTAGATATCTTATTTAAATACAAATTCTTATTCCAGATGCCTGTCTTGGGGACCAGGAATCTGTATTTCTCATAAGCGCCCAGATAATGCTGATGCTGAGGCTGATTATGAACCACATTTGGAGTAACAAGACCTGCAGGTATTGTTAGTCTCATTTCTAAACATCGTCTCCATTTACTCTCAAAATAGGTTTACCACTTGGAGCAGTATAGTGTATTAGAAACAGTAATGATCCTGTAGCTTCTAGTGCTGGGTTTTTAATCAATCCCTAACAATATGACAATGGGCAAATTATTTCTCATCTTCCTGAGCCTCAAGTTTCCTTATCTGTAGAATGGGGCTGTCACTTTCACAGAATGTTGCTTTGAGGCCTTAAGAAAGGGCTTGGTGTAAAACAGATGGAGGTCCCTAGGTTAAAAAAAATTCTGGGCCCTAGTTCCTTAGAATTACAGAAGAAACCAGGAACCCTAAGTGTTTCATGACAGTGATATTTCCTCCCAGAATACTTCTCATGTGAACTAAGATACTAATCTTTGGTCAGACAAGACCTGGTAGCATTGTCCATGTTTCAGTTACAATGTTGACAGTAGTAAAACCCAAAGCTGAGAATAACTGAATGTCAAATTACTTTGAGACTACTTGGCTTAAAGACAGACAATTTGGGGGAGGGTAGGAGTTGCTCAGCATTAATGACAGGAAGTGACAGAGGTGAATCTGCACATACAACATTCCTGAAGGGAACTCTTCACAATGCTTCATATTGTCTTTCCACTGCTTTTAATGCTCAGAGGTTTGAAACTTAAGTAACTTTCAGTCTTAAGCTGTTTTAACTATTCTTTGAAGTAGAAAGACTTCATTTATATTTCATCAAAGTATAAGGCCATGTACAAAGCAATGTAAGAAGCAGGCAGCTATGGACACAACCTTTGTAATCACTTCAAACATATCAGATTAGCTTTATCTACCATTTTTGGTCTTTGCCTCACCAAGATATTTCCTTCCTCAACCTACTTTTCTGTCTCAAATGCCTTACAATCACTGCTTCTGAAACTTAAATATGCATAGTTATCTCCTAGATATCTTATTTAAATACAAATTCTTATTCCAGATGCCTGTCTTGGGGACCAGGAATCTGTATTTCTCATAAGCGCCCAGATAATGCTGATGCTGAGGCTGAT
Organism: Tragulus kanchil; assembly: GCA_022376925.1. NCBI lineage: Eukaryota > Metazoa > Chordata > Mammalia > Artiodactyla > Tragulidae > Tragulus > Tragulus kanchil. The sequence continues at coordinate 72,898,699 of JAIOJX010000001.1, read as the reverse complement.
TATGAACCACATTTGGAGTAACAAGACCTGCAGGTATTGTTAGTCTCATTTCTAAACATCGTCTCCATTTACTCTCAAAATAGGTTTACCACTTGGAGCAGTATAGTGTATTAGAAACAGTAATGATCCTGTAGCTTCTAGTGCTGGGTTTTTAATCAATCCCTAACAATATGACAATGGGCAAATTATTTCTCATCTTCCTGAGCCTCAAGTTTCCTTATCTGTAGAATGGGGCTGTCACTTTCACAGAATGTTGCTTTGAGGCCTTAAGAAAGGGCTTGGTGTAAAACAGATGGAGGTCCCTAGGTTAAAAAAAAAAAAAATTCTGGGCCCTAGTTCCTTAGAATTACAGAAGAAACCAGGAACAGTGATTGGATTATGCATAATGTGCTCAAAGATTGTTTCCATGACAAAACTGCAGGTGGAGGACATTAATACTAGACAGTCTGAATACTTTATTAAAAGTTACATGAATGGACTCCAGGATCTAATTTTTTTTCTTCTGATGTTACATATATATTTCACAAAGGCATCTTTCTAGAATGTATTAATGACCTTGGTAGCAAGTGATTCCTTTCCTTATGAAAATGAAGGCTTTTCTTCATCAAAAACATCTTGTCAAGGTATCTTGCTTTTCTATGCAATTTTTAAATGGTTCTGAAGTTTTTTTCTCGGATTGTAATGTATCAAGGCAACTAGAGGCATTGATACATTAAAGAATAGCATCATTGAAACATTTCTTGAAAGCAATTTTTTTCTAGTCATAGAAATACTTCTTTATTACTTTATTTGTTCTTGTTATTACAGAATTAAAGAACTTCTTGAAAAGGGAAGGATTCTTTCCCACAATAGCAACTTATTTTAGAAATATTCTACATGACACAACTTATTACTCAAGTTGGATGCTGAGTTTTACCCCTCAGTGACTGGACAATATCCCTCATTTTTTTAAACAAACAATTCAATAATGTTTATTATTCTAAATTATCTCAGCTTTTGCTATCACCACAAAAATCTCTTCATAGGGATTTGATCCCAAAGCATCACGTACTGCAGAAGCACCAAGATCATTTCATCTTCTCAAACTACATTTGTGGAGGTCACCCATCTCTTAGGGTGACACTGCACATGTTAGAACTTTGGGGAAGTAACAGACACATACAAAGGCCTTTTTTCTTTGAAAAGCAGCCAAGACAAGGACTTGACAACTACTAACTAAAAATAAATCCTTCATGTCACAAGGTGAAAGTAAATGATCCTGTTTAAAATATTAACAAATGGCCATACTAAAGTGGAAGGGGAGAAAGACACATAACAGAAATCTCTTTCAGCCCAGTTTTTATCCCCCAGTAAATTGGACCTGCATTCCCTCCTTCCTCTCAAATGCTTGCTTTTTAATATTTTGTTAAGCAAGCAAGAGTCACACCAGCTCCAGAACTATGGCCTTTATATTGCAAAAGGAAAACAAAATGGGGTGCAGAATCAGAGAGATCTGGATTCCATTATTTACTTTCCTTGTGACTTTGAGCCAGTTATTTTAGCCTGCTGGGCCATAAACCCCTTTATCTGTAAAATAAAGGACAGCACCAACCTGTATGATTGTTGTAGGGATTAAATGATATAATATATATGAAGCATCTAGCACTTAGTAGGTGCTTAATAAATGTCACCACTGTCAGGACAAGATTTACAGTTCATCCACTGAAAGTTTCCCTAGCCTGCTGGCTGAGGTATGCAGATAATTTCCTATAGTTAACATGCTTCCATTATCACCACCTTCCCATAGCCTCTTCTGAATGACTATCATCAACTCCAGGCCAAACCAATTTTATGTCACAGAAGCTATTGCTCTTTAAATCAGAGACCAAAACGGTAGATGCTAAGGTTCCTTCTTTGTGGTTCTCCAAGTATAACCCAGGGCAGGGGCAGAGCTACCTTGGCTTCCAACCAGACAGATGGTCTCAACTCTTTAGACCATGTTCTTGACCTGTGTCCCAGGAAACACATAGTAATCTCACAGTGACATTTCTGGGACACATATCACACTGGAATTGTGGTGGCTTTCACTGGTTCTCAATAATCTCTCAATATTTGTAGTGGTGACTGTGGAATTTTCCCCCAAGGAAACCACAGTGAAACCATTCCTCTAATATCCTCAAAGGTACTGAGACCTGAAAGGACACTGCTTCTGTGGCTAAACTCTGCATATTTGCTTGATTGGTCAGTCATCTAATGGGACAGAGCAGGGAGGCCACAGCTCTGAGATTAGGGCTCAATGAGCACTTCCTGACTGAATCCACCAGGCCTCATAGAGATTCTGTTTAGGGGTGAGCAGAAGGTAGAATGGTGGCTATTTAGCTTACTTGCTTCTGGTTTTGTAGTAACTTGGCCTTTGAGACTGGCTGAGAGTTCAATATGGCCACTTGGGTACATCTTAATTAAGAATGTTCTCAAATTTCTACTAAATTACCTCTACAAAGGCTCTCAGTGTGTTTAGCTTACATGTCACTAGCTCATCAATAAACCATATTTAGAGTTAAATCTTGAAAGCAGCTATTGCTTTTCAGTAACACTGTTCCAAAGGCATCTCAGACTTGGTTTGGGTATGTATACATTCTATTTTCAGCTCCCTCTCTATCATCCTCTCTCTTACCTTCCCTCTCCCCATGTCTAGGCTTCTTAGTACTATAGTCAGTGCACTAGTGGGGCCGTGCTAGAAGAGTCCAACAGGAAAGTCCTCTGTCTCATACTGGACCACACTGGACCACATTATATTGGGTTGGTTGAGGCTTTTCTGTACCATCATTTGGAAAAACCTGAATGAATTTTTGGCCAACCCAATAATTACACAGATCCCAGAGACAGGCTATCTTAAAACCTACCCTAAAGCCAAGGCACCTGGGTAGAAACAGGTGGTGACACTTTTTCCAGCAGCTTCTCTTCAACAAATAGGAATCAGAAATGTCTACTTGTCAGATATCTGGTTCACTACACCAGTTGTGTTTGAGTTCCTTTCCAATGACTGAAATATCAAATAAGGAAGACCAGGAGCTCATCTCTGGGAGTTCCATTTGGTGGCAAGTATATGTGCCTCAAAAAAGAGGGTAAAAGCTAAACTCTCAAAATGATGCCCACTAAAACTACCAACCATAAGGCCCTTTGCTAGATAAGCATGGTATAATGGAAAGAAACTTGAGTGGGAGCCTTGAGTATGGATGCAGGATCTTGTTTAGGTGCAGCTGCTAACTTGATCACCTCAGTTTCCCCAATGGTAAACTAAGCAGTTTGACTAAACTTTCAGGCAATTCTTTCAGGCAATAAAAGAGCTTATCTGCATAAAACAAACATGAAACAACAGTGACAACTACACAGCCACTACCCATCATAGCAATTTTCCCCAGCATTTGACCCAAATGGAAGTCCTAGAATAAACAGAGTCTGACTTTTAAAAAGAACAGTTTTCAGTTTTTGTTTCTTTCTTGATTGCTTGGAAAGGAAGCTGTTAGGACAAAACAGGAAGAAGAAATAATTCAAACAGACATAGGCATTGACATGCAAAACATGCTTTGCAGGTTTGTCCTAAATGGCTTATATGCAAAAGCAGGAAGGCCACCTTCCTGAGTCCACATTGGAGGAATTGTAGAGGCATCACTCATTTCGTCTGGCCCCATAAGAGCAGACACATTCTTGGCAGTGTAATACAGCACCAGAGCTCCAAGCTGGCACTAGGGTCCACATTCTCAGTAAGAGACAGGTTAAGAGTCTCCAAAGTTCAACAAACATTCCTACTCCCCTAGTTCCAAGGTAAGCAATGGCCTCAACTCAAGTAACTTTTAGTTCAGGGTAAGACGAATCTTGACCCCAAATCATTCAGAGATAGATGGCCTTTTGAGGAGGCAGGAAGTTCAGAGAACAGTTGAAAACTGAGCTCCTCTCTTCGATTCAGGTCAGTGGATAGCTTGGTTTCTGCAGTCTGACTTGAGGGAGTTCAGCCATTCACAGTCTTATAGGAGCTCAAGATAGACCTTCTAAGGGAATGAAGACAGAATACAAAGGAGAAATAAACTTGTGTCTAGGACATGTGTCCCTTATTTTATAGCCTCCCAGAGCCTGAAGGTGCAGGGCCAGGAAAGATCTGCTCTTCAGCACACAAGGATTTGAAGAAGACCCTTTTAGAACCTGGAAAGGGTCCCCTGAGGCCAAGGATTTTAAAACCTGAAAGGGAAAGAAGAAAGTAAGGAATTAGCTAGGATTTGTTAAGCATTTAACTGCCACTGGGCATTAGGGCCTCTCTTGGTAGGTAGCTAATTTGCTCAGCTGGCTAGGAAAAAGCCCTTATAACTCAGATTTCACAGAACAGTCCTAATATGGTACTATAATCAGGGTTGGAAATAGTTTATGTGCCTTTAGCTTGAACTCTAATCCTCAAAGAGTCTACAGGGGATATAAAAACCTGATACATCTAAGATTATCCCCCTTGCAGGATGACCACTGCCTTCATGGCCCTGTGATAACTCCAAATTTCCTTTTACTGGGACGTTAGCTTCATAAGAGCTGATAAGAAAAAGCTTATCTACCCACAGACTTCTAAGTATTGGCAGTGATAAGAAGAAAAGGAAGGGTGAGAAGTACATGGAAGGCTCTGCTCCAGATACCTGGATCTTGTTTATGCATGTATTTGTTTATATCATGCCAACAATCTGATTGTCAATCAAAACTCCTAGGTAGAGAAAGAAATTTCCATGATCTCCATGGCTCTGGTGATCTTAGTAAGTTAATTATCCTTCCTGAACCTCAGGTCCTTTATTTATTTAGTGAAAGTACCTATTATCTTCCCTATTTCTGGCATTTGACATAGACTAAATGAGATAATGGATGTGAAAGTGTTTTGCATTTGACAAATATAAAGAACTGAAGATGAAGACTCAAGGAGTATGAAGTAGTGATTTGGGCTGAAAGAATGAAGTCCCTCTACAAATAGTAAGGTAGATTCTTGGGACCTAATATAATATCAAATGAGAGGTTACTGATATTCTTACAGACCCAAAGGATGTCAGAATTTAAAGATTCCAAACATTTTATTTTACATATTAGGAAACTGAGGCCCAGAGAAGGAAATGTAGTTGCTCCAAACGTCACAATCTAGAATTCCTAATGACCCTGATTCAAAGGTAATTTGTAAAACTATACTGCAACTTGGCTGAGAGAGAAAGAAAGAGAAAGGAAACTTGAAAACAGAGAACCTCAGTATGAAACAGCAACTGAGGCATGCAGGTGACTTCCCACCCTCTGGACCTATATGGCATTCCAATCCTCAAAAACTCAGACCTCATAAAGAAGGTATATGTGTAACAAGGTTTTGTAATCAGAGGTGGATACTACATACCTGAGGCCTCAACTCTCATCTCCTGGAAGTCTGCCTTGAGAACTGTGGATAAAGGAGGAAAGACATTTCACTAAGACTCTAGAAATCAGACCTGGAAAGGCAAAGCAAAAGGATGGGTAACCCTTTCAGGACAGTACCAATCAGGCAATTTGAAAAATTAGGAAGTGATTCCATCTAGATACTTCAGAACATCTAAGATTATCCCCCTTGCAGGATGACCACTGCCTTCATGGCCCTGTGATAACTCCAAATTTCCTTTTACTGGGACGTTAGCTTCATAAGAGCTGATAAGAAAAAGCTTATCTACCCACAGACTTCTAAGTATTGGCAGTGATAAGAAGAAAAGGAAGGGTGAGAAGTACATGGAAGGCTCTGCTCCAGATACCTGGATCTTGTTTATGCATGTATTTGTTTATATCATGCCAACAATCTGATTGTCAATCAAAACTCCTAGGTAGAGAAAGAAATTTCCATGATCTCCATGGCTCTGGTGATCTTAGTAAGTTAATTATCCTTCCTGAACCTCAGGTCCTTTATTTATTTAGTGAAAGTACCTATTATCTTCCCTATTTCTGGCATTTGACATAGACTAAATGAGATAATGGATGTGAAAGTGTTTTGCATTTGACAAATATAAAGAACTGAAGATGAAGACTCAAGGAGTATGAAGTAGTGATTTGGGCTGAAAGAATGAAGTCCCTCTACAAATAGTAAGGTAGATTCTTGGGACCTAATATAATATCAAATGAGAGGTTACTGATATTCTTACAGACCCAAAGGATGTCAGAATTTAAAGATTCCAAACATTTTATTTTACATATTAGGAAACTGAGGCCCAGAGAAGGAAATGTAGTTGCTCCAAACGTCACAATCTAGAATTCCTAATGACCCTGATTCAAAGGTAATTTGTAAAACTATACTGCAACTTGGCTGAGAGAGAAAGAAAGAGAAAGGAAACTTGAAAACAGAGAACCTCAGTATGAAACAGCAACTGAGGCATGCAGGTGACTTCCCACCCTCTGGACCTATATGGCATTCCAATCCTCAAAAACTCAGACCTCATAAAGAAGGTATATGTGTAACAAGGTTTTGTAATCAGAGGTGGATACTACATACCTGAGGCCTCAACTCTCATCTCCTGGAAGTCTGCCTTGAGAACTGTGGATAAAGGAGGAAAGACATTTCACTAAGACTCTAGAAATCAGACCTGGAAAGGCAAAGCAAAAGGATGGGTAACCCTTTCAGGACAGTACCAATCAGGCAATTTGAAAAATTAGGAAGTGATTCCATCTAGATATTTCAGAACATCTCACCCCATGCTTATAGGTTAGGCTACCTCTCCGACAGCTTTCGGGAGTCCAGTGTCCAAGACAAAGACATCTTTCAGGTGTTAGCACAATCCTTTGAGTGCCATACTATGCGAGGCTAGGGGAGACCAGAGAAATTGACCTAAGGCCAAAGACTACATTCTATAATTATCTCCAATGGAAGAAAAGTTGAAGAGGGAAGAAAAACCATGTTAAACGTGAATCTTCCTTTGATTCAGAGGCCAAGCCAGCTTTGCCTGGCCTCTTGATGTCTTTAGGTCAGTCCTGCAGTAGCCTTGTCTAGGGATGGTTGGAGGAAAGAAAAGATCATGGAGAATCAAGCTCCACATAATGTGGACAGATAATTCCAGACAATAGCTGGTCCCAGGGCTATGTCCTCAACATTATTTTTCTCTTCTCTCAAGTTTATTTATACCTACTCCCTGAGTGATCATATTCCCATTCATGACTTCAATCCCCCTCAAGCACTGAGACCCTCCAAATGCTACAATTCACATTGCAGTATATGTGAATAAATTTGTACAATGGCTGTACTCAACAGTTCTAGCCCTAAATCTATGTAGGTCCAATCCCAATTACTAGTTACCCACTGGATATCTCTATCTGGATGTCCCACAAAGTCTTCAAACATACTGTGTCTGAAATGGAGAAGAGAAACCTTCCCACAAAGTTATGATTAACTATTGCTACCATCTGCCCAACTGTTCAAGTTAAGCTTTTTTCTCTCTTAATCCTTCCCCAGTGTTTCATGTTTGAAAAGTCATCAAGGTCTTATTCAGTCTACCGCAAATCTGTCCTTTCATTCCATTCCTACTGACAGTTCCATACACCAGGGCCTCATCAACTCTTCCTAGGATGGTTAGCCTCCTAATTGGTCTCTGTGCCTTCAGGTGTTACTCTTGCAACTATCTTCCTCACTACCACCAGAATGTGTGTATGTGTTTTAAAATATTTCATGCTGATTAGAATATGCATTTTCATGCTTTTAAGCTTTCCATAATGCCCTATGGACTAGAGAATACAGACCAAACTCCTTGGTATGTTATATAAGGCCTTTACAATCTGGCACCAGTCCATCTTCCTGGCCTCACCTTCAACTGAGCTTCCTTCCTCTCATCCCCACATTCCAGCCAAACTGGAATATTAATCACTTTGTGAACCTGTGTGACATAAGCTATTCTGCCTTACTGAAATATCTCCCCCTCCTTTCTCTTCTTGATGAGCCATTTCTCATTTTCTTTTGAGTTTTTAATTCTTAAATTGTTGTAGAAAGGAGATAAATGAGAAGTGAGGTCATTCAAATAACAGGTTATATACAGTCAGGTGTACAAATTGGAAGCAAAAAAGGGGAAGAGCAAAGGTTAAATAAATTGACATTTTCATTAGAGATGAGATAAGATTGACTGTGGCTAGTCTGAGAATTTTGAGCAGTAGTCAGCATGTAGATGCACTGATGCAAATTGTGGTTACAAAACTGGGGCCTAGACATAAGGGGTGCTTTCCCCATGTGGTTTCTGAGTGGGAGGAGTCCGTAGGTACCTAGGAAGGTGGCTTATGACATATTTGAGGACTGGTGTATCCACCTTGGTATTACCCACACTCCTGCAAAGATAGAATCTGGGAATAAGAACAGGATTAAATTTAGGTTCCATAGGCCTGAACATAGGGCTGGTAGGGTCTGCCACCAGCCTGAAGTGCCTGCTTTGGCCACAGTGTTGCAGTTGGTCCAAGACTTCCCTGAGCACCAAATGACAAAGCCTAGGCAGTGGTTACTAACCAATCTTTTCACATTTTCAACATCAGTTTGGCTATAGTTTCCCTATTAGAAATCAAGCTGCCTTAAAGATTCTATTGGACTTTTTTCATGCCTAGTACATATACTTCTCAATGCCTTGATATTCTGTTCAAGGCTACAGATCAATCCTCATTTTCAGTATATCCTATCCACTTTTCAAGCTTCATCTCAGATACTGCTAGCTTTAAAAAGCATTTCTTTAGATGCTGCTGCTTAGTCACTCAGTCATGTCCAACTCTGTGCAACCCTATAAACTGTAGCCCACCAGGCTCCTCTATCCATGGGATTCCCCAGGCAAGAGTACTGTGGTGGATTGCCATGCCCTCCTCCAGGAGATCTTCCCAACCCAGGGATCTAGCCCAGGTCTCTCACATTGCAGGTGGATTCTTTACCACAAGGGAAGCCCCTATAGATAGATAGATAGATAGATAAGATAGATAGTTATATAGATAGATAGATATTTGTGACCCCATGGACGGTAGCCTACCAGGCCTTTATGTTCATGGGATTTTCCAGGCAAGAATACTAGAGTGGGCATCCATTTCCTTCTCCACTTCCTTTAGACATGCCCAGTTAATTCTGTTAATTCAAGTTAGCTTTATCCTATTTTCCTGGTATTTATTTCTCATATGGCTTATCCTCGGGAGGGATGAAGGTCCATCAGAAGTAGAAAATAGTTCTGCTTATAGGCAGACACTTTACTAAGAATATTAAGGTGTCTCTTTCTGTTTCTCTTTTTTATTTCCACAAGCCTATCTGATTAAACCTGCTTTAAAAATGTTCTAGGTAAAAATTTTATCTTCATTCTATCAGTAAGAGAAATCTGAGGGTTTTGACCTCACTTTCATCTGCTAAGGTAGAATAAATGGTAAATTATTGTCTAAGGAGAATTTGGCCTAGACTAGAGTTCCCTGTGGCTGACTTCCAAGCAGAACAAGGGCAACCTGCTATTCAGAATCATGTCCTGGTGAGTCAGGGCTCACAGTTTTAACTAGAGGATGATTAACCTATCCTAGCTCCAGTGCTGGTAAAGGCATGTTATTCTGCTTTTAACTGAACACCTGGAACAGTTACACTCCTATCACCCACCAGGAAGCACAATTTTGAACTCTCTGATAAGCAACATTGGGTAATTTCATAGGAGAATCCCTAAGGGCTAAGTAATCATTTCTCCAGGTGTTCTAGTCAAAGGGTCACAAATGATAGGCCTTGAAAAATCTGTACCAGCACTAAAAGAATTTTTTAAAACAGATTAAGTGGAAGGAAGAAAAGAAAAGAATGTTATACTGCTCAGATACTGCTAGCTTTAAAAAGCATTTCTTTAGATGCTGCTGCTTAGTCACTCAGTCATGTCCAACTCTGTGCAACCCTATAAACTGTAGCCCACCAGGCTCCTCTATCCATGGGATTCCCCAGGCAAGAGTACTGTGGTGGATTGCCATGCCCTCCTCCAGGAGATCTTCCCAACCCAGGGATCTAGCCCAGGTCTCTCACATTGCAGGTGGATTCTTTACCACAAGGGAAGCCCCTATAGATAGATAGATAGATAGATAAGATAGATAGTTATATAGATAGATAGATATTTGTGACCCCATGGACGGTAGCCTACCAGGCCTTTATGTTCATGGGATTTTCCAGGCAAGAATACTAGAGTGGGCATCCATTTCCTTCTCCACTTCCTTTAGACATGCCCAGTTAATTCTGTTAATTCAAGTTAGCTTTATCCTATTTTCCTGGTATTTATTTCTCATATGGCTTATCCTCGGGAGGGATGAAGGTCCATCAGAAGTAGAAAATAGTTCTGCTTATAGGCAGACACTTTACTAAGAATATTAAGGTGTCTCTTTCTGTTTCTCTTTTTTATTTCCACAAGCCTATCTGATTAAACCTGCTTTAAAAATGTTCTAGGTAAAAATTTTATCTTCATTCTATCAGTAAGAGAAATCTGAGGGTTTTGACCTCACTTTCATCTGCTAAGGTAGAATAAATGGTAAATTATTGTCTAAGGAGAATTTGGCCTAGACTAGAGTTCCCTGTGGCTGACTTCCAAGCAGAACAAGGGCAACCTGCTATTCAGAATCATGTCCTGGTGAGTCAGGGCTCACAGTTTTAACTAGAGGATGATTAACCTATCCTAGCTCCAGTGCTGGTAAAGGCATGTTATTCTGCTTTTAACTGAACACCTGGAACAGTTACACTCCTATCACCCACCAGGAAGCACAATTTTGAACTCTCTGATAAGCAACATTGGGTAATTTCATAGGAGAATCCCTAAGGGCTAAGTAATCATTTCTCCAGGTGTTCTAGTCAAAGGGTCACAAATGATAGGCCTTGAAAAATCTGTACCAGCACTAAAAGAATTTTTTAAAACAGATTAAGTGGAAGGAAGAAAAGGAAAGAATTTCAAAAAGCCAGATTTCCAGGCCTTACTCCTGGCGATTCTGTTTTAGTGGGTCTAGAGTGGAAGGCAGGAATCTGTGTTCATTTTATTTTCCCTCAAAATCTTTCAGGTGATTAAAATGTGCAGCCAGTTTGAAAACAAGCACCTAAGTCTAATGTGTACCTCTGAAATCAGGGCTATGTTTATTCTAAGGTTGTCTGTGTTAGAATATTGCATTCTATATATTCTTATCAGCTTCCCTTTAAGAATATAATAGGGTCTAAATAAGCAAACTACCAAAAACTACATTGAGCATAATGTTTTTGCAATACCACTTGTCGTGAGTATTCTGTGTGTGTGTGTGTGTGTGTGGGTGTGTGTCTGAGAGAGAGAGAGAGAGAGATGGAAAAACAGAGTCAGAGAGACAGAGGCAACAGATACAGAAATAGACAAAGAAAGAGAGACATGGAGAGAGAAGAAAAAGAGTCAGAGTTAGGGAAACTGAGAGACAGAGAAGCAGAGGCATAAGTAGAAAAACACAAAGAGGGAAAGATACTGAGAACTATAAAGACTGAGAAAGAAACAGTGCACAAGAAAAAACTAGGCAAGAGTGATAAAGGCCAGACATACAGGTATAGAGAAAAGACAGAGATACAGGATAAGAGATTGACGAGACAGACAGTGTTGGGGGAGAGAAAGGAACAAACACAGTCAGAGACAGAACTACAGAGAAACAGAAAAGGTGAATGTGAAGAGAGCAAATGACACACTCATGATGCATTTATTAAAAAAAATTTTAGATTTGGTTTCAGTTCTATCTCCTGCATATCTTACCTTCCTGTTTTCCGGGAAGCTGTTTCAAAGAATCTGGTTCTGGAAGCCACTCTGCAAACAGAAGCCAACCAAGTTCAATGAGTTGCTCTGAAATATGTGTGAGAACCAATGGCCAATGGAAAGGAGAATAAAATATGAACCAGACAGGCCACCAATGCCAGGCCCTGCCTTAGCTTGCAAGTATCAGAATGTGAAATGATTCGGAGACCATAGGCACCCCCAAGGCTATGGCTGATGCCCTTTGTTCTCCCTCGGTTCAAGATGGTCTAAGTATGTTGCACATTCAGGCTACTCTTGGGAGAAATAAGTGAAACAAGTTCTTGGTTTCAGACCATAATTTTTGGCATTTTGTAAATACACTTCGCTAATCAGTCCAAATGGTCCAGGCTTTTATTACCTTATTTCCTCAATTTTACAATTATAAGACAATAGGCAGAAGAAAAGGGAACACCAGGGGGCAGGATACTGAGAGGGTCCTAGGCACTAGCTAAGGAGAGGTGGGTCAAGCTAGTTTTGTGACCAAGCAAGGCTGGTCCCTGAGAGGTGCTATGGTCCCATTTTAGCTGCTTTACCCTGGTTCCTTGGCTTGCAGACCAGCCTCAGGATGGCCTGCTGGATATTAGTTCTGCTCTTACTCTGTAAGATGCTCTCGAGAGAATGAGAGTTATCTTGGAAGATTTTAAAAATCACATTCTCTCTTTAAAAATAAAAGCACCTGTAAAACAAACAAACCTGTTCATTGAATTACTTTTCAAACCAGAAGTAATAATAACAAAAAAAAGTTTCCAGAGGCAAGGAAGAATGAAAGCAGCAGGTAATCTTATTACCCTATAAAGATTGGGCGGGGAGGGGGACTAAGAAAAATGTGTCTCCTATCAGGCATTAAGTTTTAAACACTTCAGCTTTTGTAAAAATCTCCCAGCCCTAAGTGTTGAGTAGAAAACTCTGAGACAGTTCCCTACCCTATGAGATGAATGATGCCCCAGGTTTGTGCTCTATACATCCTTCACGATCACAATAGTAACCCTGAAAGCATTCTTAGTGATCTAAGGTGGGCTTTAGATCAAGGTTGAAAAACCACCCTACTTACACAGACGATGGGATTTCCTCTGCATTTCCACCCATAATATCTGGCTTTGGCTCTGGTTTCTGGGTAGTAGCTGTCCGGCAGGGAGGGTCTGGAGGTCTCACTGGGGGTCGGATGATGGTTGGCTTTTCTCCTGGAGGTCGCACTTTGCTGAAACTGTCAGAGTCTCCTAGAAGACAGAACAACAACAAGAACTTGGATCGTCAATTGAAAGGCTAATCCTTAGCTGGTGCCCAACACTGCAGCATTCTCAAGCACCCATCTTGGTGCCCATTTCCTTTTGGTCATTAACAACTCTGGATTAAAAAAAAAATCTCCTAGCAGCTATCCCTTCAGAGAGTCTATGTTTGAACTCCAGCTCTGGAACTTTATATTCGTGTCACCTGGGGTGTGGGCTTCCCTGGTGGCTCAGATGATAAAGAATCCACTTGCAATGCGGGACACCTGGGTTTGATCCCTGGCCTGGGAAGACCCCCTAAAGAACAGAATGGCTACCTACTCCAGTATTCTTGCCTGGAGAATTCCATGATTTGTCCACGGGGTCACAAAGAGTCAGAGGGTATGTCACATCAATATGCATAGTCTCAACTTCTTCAACGATATAATCAAGACCAATAATACAGTATCTTACAGAGACATGAAGAGGATTTACTTAGATGCTAACATGTTTAGTATGGTGACTGGCACATAACAGGTGCTTAGTCAATGTCTGATGATGAATTTGTTATAGTAATCATCACCAAAACATCAGGGTCTTTTCACTTAAACTTTGACTATTGTAGCAGTCTCCTAATTGAACTTCCTGCCTCAATGTCTCTAGTCTCCAGATGAATCAGTAGAAAATAAACATACATAATTTTTAAATAAAACAGTTCTGGCAGGAGTATAGTGAAACAGATACACTCACACATTGCTTGTGGCACTGTACAGTGGACTTGCTCTATTGAGACAGCCAGTCACCAAGAGTTCAGGAACAATGTGGATGAAATGCAAAATAACATATATGAGACAATTCATGCTCACTGATGGAGTTAATCCACTTTGAGGAGCAGATTCAAATTAGCCCAAGAGAAGAAAAAATAAAAACTAAACAATCAGCACAAATACATGATTTTTAATAGCAAAAACTCAGACTCAAGAACAAAGGCAAATAATTAAAATATTACAAGCATTTTACCAATACACCTTATTCATGAAATAACAAGGATTTGGGCTACTTCAAAAATGTATTCATATAAAATAATATTCAATGAAAAAAGCAAAAGCCGGCAGGATCGGATGGGAGAAGGCTAATCTCCTAGAAGACAGAACAACAACAAGAACTTGGATCGTCAATTGAAAGGCTAATCCTTAGCTGGTGCCCAACACTGCAGCATTCTCAAGCACCCATCTTGGTGCCCATTTCCTTTTGGTCATTAACAACTCTGGATTAAAAAAAAAATCTCCTAGCAGCTATCCCTTCAGAGAGTCTATGTTTGAACTCCAGCTCTGGAACTTTATATTCGTGTCACCTGGGGTGTGGGCTTCCCTGGTGGCTCAGATGATAAAGAATCCACTTGCAATGCGGACACCTGGGTTTGATCCCTGGCCTGGGAAGACCCCCTAAAGAACAGAATGGCTACCTACTCCAGTATTCTTGCCTGGAGAATTCCATGATTTGTCCACGGGGTCACAAAGAGTCAGAGGGTATGTCACATCAATATGCATAGTCTCAACTTCTTCAACGATATAATCAAGACCAATAATACAGTATCTTACAGAGACATGAAGAGGATTTACTTAGATGCTAACATGTTTAGTATGGTGACTGGCACATAACAGGTGCTTAGTCAATGTCTGATGATGAATTTGTTATAGTAATCATCACCAAAACATCAGGGTCTTTTCACTTAAACTTTGACTATTGTAGCAGTCTCCTAATTGAACTTCCTGCCTCAATGTCTCTAGTCTCCAGATGAATCAGTAGAAAATAAACATACATAATTTTTAAATAAAACAGTTCTGGCAGGAGTATAGTGAAACAGATACACTCACACATTGCTTGTGGCACTGTACAGTGGACTTGCTCTATTGAGACAGCCAGTCACCAAGAGTTCAGGAACAATGTGGATGAAATGCAAAATAACATATATGAGACAATTCATGCTCACTGATGGAGTTAATCCACTTTGAGGAGCAGATTCAAATTAGCCCAAGAGAAGAAAAAATAAAAACTAAACAATCAGCACAAATACATGATTTTTAATAGCAAAAACTCAGACTCAAGAACAAAGGCAAATAATTAAAATATTACAAGCATTTTACCAATACACCTTATTCATGAAATAACAAGGATTTGGGCTACTTCAAAAATGTATTCATATAAAATAATATTCAATGAAGAAAAGCCCACAAAAATATTCATGGCCTGATGAATACCATCTGGAAATAGACACATGGGCAATTATGCAAGGGTCTTAGCAGATTTTGATATTCCCTCATTTTTTGTCAGTAAATCTTGATAATCATTCAGTTTTCTTTTACAAAGCTTCTTAAGGTAAATGTAAAAAATATTAACTTTAATCGATATAACACTACTGTAAGATTCATCTTAAGTATTTGTACATTGTTTTTCTTCTCCTTAAAGATTTTCTCACTGGCTAAAGGTCAAACTCCTTAACATAAATTCAAGGCCCTCTAGGAGTTGGTCCCAAATTATTATCTGAGGCACTAATGTTGGACTTTAACTCCAGCTCTTCTTTTGTTAAACCAGTCTCCTTACTGGCTCTGTCAAAGCAAGCCCCTGACTCTTACTTCTAGATGACATATTATGGTACGGTGTGGAAAGTAAAGAGTCTAGAGCTGGGCAGACCTGGCTTTCAGGCCATGTTTTGCTACTTCCAAGCTCTTTGACTCAAGGTATTCATCTGAGAAATGGGTATAATAACCTCTCCTCACAAGGTGGTTGTAAGGACTAAATTAGGTGGCTGATGGAGAATATCTAGCAAACAACAGAGATAAGTGTTAGACTCTGCTCTGCTTCTTGTCTGATACATGCCCCTGTTATTATGTTTGATCTGTATTGAAACCAACCCTAAACACTCAGCTCAAATCTCAATCTTCTGAACACTCCAGCTGGCATAGGTCATTTCCATCCATGTAAACACTCATTAAGTACATATATTGTCCTGTGAGTTTTTTTTCATTCCTCTAGCTGTTCATTCTGTTGACAGAGACATATATGAAAAAAAGGTAATGATAAAACAGTGTGATTGGTGTTCTAATGGTGATATGAACCAACTATTATTCATTTACACACAAAGAACTTCTATTTTCTCATCTAGTATGTATCTTACATTTCTACATATGCCATTCTCCTTAGCACCAGGTTGTGTACACAAAACTGTAGCTAAATAACAAGGATTTGGGCTACTTCAAAATGTATTCATATAAAATAATATTCAATGAAGAAAAGCCCACAAAAATATTCATGGCCTGATGAATACCATCTGGAAATAGACACATGGGCAATTATGCAAGGGTCTTAGCAGATTTTGATATTCCCTCATTTTTTGTCAGTAAATCTTGATAATCATTCAGTTTTCTTTTACAAAGCTTCTTAAGGTAAATGTAAAAAATATTAACTTTAATCGATATAACACTACTGTAAGATTCATCTTAAGTATTTGTACATTGTTTTTCTTCTCCTTAAAGATTTTCTCACTGGCTAAAGGTCAAACTCCTTAACATAAATTCAAGGCCCTCTAGGAGTTGGTCCCAAATTATTATCTGAGGCACTAATGTTGGACTTTAACTCCAGCTCTTCTTTTGTTAAACCAGTCTCCTTACTGGCTCTGTCAAAGCAAGCCCCTGACTCTTACTTCTAGATGACATATTATGGACGGTGTGGAAAGTAAAGAGTCTAGAGCTGGGCAGACCTGGCTTTCAGGCCATGTTTTGCTACTTCCAAGCTCTTTGACTCAAGGTATTCATCTGAGAAATGGGTATAATAACCTCTCCTCACAAGGTGGTTGTAAGGACTAAATTAGGTGGCTGATGGAGAATATCTAGCAAACAACAGAGATAAGTGTTAGACTCTGCTCTGCTTCTTGTCTGATACATGCCCCTGTTATTATGTTTGATCTGTATTGAAACCAACCCTAAACACTCAGCTCAAATCTCAATCTTCTGAACACTCCAGCTGGCATAGGTCATTTCCATCCATGTAAACACTCATTAAGTACATATATTGTCCTGTGAGTTTTTTTTCATTCCTCTAGCTGTTCATTCTGTTGACAGAGACATATATGAAAAAAAAAGGTAATGATAATACAGTGTGATTGGTGTTCTAATGGTGATATGAACCAACTATTATTCATTTACACACAAAGAACTTCTATTTTCTCATCTAGTATGTATCTTACATTTCTACATATGCCATTCTCCTTAGCACCAGGTTGTGTACACAAAACTGTAGCTAAATAATGACAATAATAATAATAATTCAATTTTCCTAGCATGTTATACCATTCAAAACACTCTCCCAGATAACTATTTATGTTTACAATAAGCTTGTGAGGAAAGATTAGTAAAGGGGTTTTATCTTCTCATTTTGCAGAGAAGTAAGCTAAGGTTTAGAACAGTGAACTCACCCACAATCACATAATTAGGTAAGTGGTAGAGTGAGGACTAAGACTTATAACTCCTGTTTCCATATTCACTGCTCTTCCCAGTTTCTACTGTTTTGTTAGTAGTAGAAATATGAAAAATTATAAATGATAATAATAATAATAATGGTAATAAAATAAGTGGTAAATAAATTTAGCTACCTTTTTTATTGAACACCTGCTCTGTTCCATGTACTATGACACTAACTCAGAACATTATGCATATATTCTTATTTAACACTGGCCATAACCCTGAAAGATAAAAAGTATTATACGGTTGAGGAAACAGAGAGATGAGAAGTAGCCTCATAGTTAACTGGCAATAGATTCTGATCCATCTACTTTCTGAAGCCCATGTAGTCACAAGTACCAATTGGTTTCAAACTTAGCTAAACATTGAGAACATCGAAATTATATAGTACCGGGTACCCAATCACCAGAGATTCCAATTTAATTGATTAGAATAGGACCTAGGCATGGGTATTTTATAAAAGCTCTCCAAGTGATGCTCTGTATAGACAAAGTTGAGAACCTCTAGAACACATGATGCTACTTGTCTGTAGAGCAGCTGAGAACGCTGTTCCATTTCTAATGGTTACTGGAGTAAGTAATGGATAGGAAGCATACACTGCAGTCAGAGCCAGAAAACATTTCTACCTGAAGCTGTGTCTACCCTAAGGTTGTCATTTCCTTTGATGAGAGGACTGGATGACATTCCCTGAAATACGAAACTCATTCACTTACCAGTTGCAGACACATCCAAATAGACATCAACCTAAGGCCTTGGAAAACAAATGTTATTAGCCTTGCATGCTCCTAGGCTCTTTTGGGGAGCTGTGAATTGATGATTCATTATAAGTCAAACTTTGAAGTAGCACCAAAACTCTTTCTTGGTTTAAAGACCCCAGTGTTGTTCTCTCCTGCCTCTAATTTGGCACAGAAGAGCCACAAGTCAAACTGAGAAGGCAGGGGTGGAAGAGTAATAATACCTAGGAGTCAAGAAGCCGAGATTCCAGTATTAATACTAAAACTAACTTGCTGTGTGACCTTGAATGGATCATTTCTGTGCCTGTACAATGTGAACTTGGACTGTTTTCCAGATCTATGCATCTATAGTATAAGTTGATAGGCCTATATTTTCCCTGCTGACCGTCATACGATGCAATTAAATACTGTATAAGCCTGTTCTGATCATGTACCTAACTAGTTTGAAAAAAAAATCTCCATACAGATAGATATGTAGATAGATAGATAGATAATAGTTAGATTTAGATTTCATAGCTCCCTGTTACTTGCAGAATAAACTCAAACATTTTTAAACTTGCAATTCACTACCTTCTTTGGCCTTGCTTCAACTGACTGTTATGGTCTACCTTTTCACCATTTCTCTTCACATATCCTATAGCTCACACAAACAGTACTACACATCCTACAATAATAATCTCTTTCCAGGATGCCCTCTACCCCTTTTCATATGCCCCAATTTGCATAATCCATCAAGACTCAAGTTTCTGCAAATTCCTGTTAGTCTTGCAGCACTAATGACCTTGTACTTTGAATTAGAGTTCTTTGTTTTGGTGGCTCTATCTCTCCTATTAGAATGGGGGCAACCTGAGAGTTAGATCTATGTGGTATTCCTGTCTGTATTCAGCAAGAGCCCAAGTAAATTGCTTTGCATGTATCTGTTATTCAATAAATATTCATTTAGAAAATAAAAATGTAATTTAGTCCATTAGAAAGACAACAGGAGAAGCCCCCACTTGTGCCATCTGTGATACACACAAACATGATATACCCAAATCTGAGGGTTATTCTAAAATATAATTTGATAGGTATTTAATATACTGAATATTTCTTGTAGGTTTTGTGCCCAGCCTTACGCCCTCACAAAAGATGCAAAGAAATGATTTGACATAGACTTTGCCATCCAGAGTCTTAAAACTGAGGCTCTTTTGGGGAGCAAATTTCAATAAGTCAAACTTTGAAGTAGCACCAAAACTCTTTCTTGGTTTAAAGACCCCAGTGTTGTTCTCTCCTGCCTCTAATTTGGCACAGAAGAGCCACAAGTCAAACTGAGAAGGCAGGGGTGGAAGAGTAATAATACCTAGGAGTCAAGAAGCCGAGATTCCAGTATTAATACTAAAACTAACTTGCTGTGTGACCTTGAATGGATCATTTCTGTGCCTGTACAATGTGAACTTGGACTGTTTTCCAGATCTATGCATCTATAGTATAAGTTGATAGGCCTATATTTTCCCTGCTGACCGTCATACGATGCAATTAAATACTGTATAAGCCTGTTCTGATCATGTACCTAACTAGTTTGAAAAAATCTCCATACAGATAGATATGTAGATAGATAGATAGATAATAGTTAGATTTAGATTTCATAGCTCCCTGTTACTTGCAGAATAAACTCAAACATTTTTAAACTTGCAATTCACTACCTTCTTTGGCCTTGCTTCAACTGACTGTTATGGTCTACCTTTTCACCATTTCTCTTCACATATCCTATAGCTCACACAAACAGTACTACACATCCTACAATAATAATCTCTTTCCAGGATGCCCTCTACCCCTTTTCATATGCCCCAATTTGCATAATCCATCAAGACTCAAGTTTCTGCAAATTCCTGTTAGTCTTGCAGCACTAATGACCTTGTACTTTGAATTAGAGTTCTTTGTTTTGGTGGCTCTATCTCTCCTATTAGAATGGGGGCAACCTGAGAGTTAGATCTATGTGGTATTCCTGTCTGTATTCAGCAAGAGCCCAAGTAAATTGCTTTGCATGTATCTGTTATTCAATAAATATTCATTTAGAAAATAAAAATGTAATTTAGTCCATTAGAAAGACAACAGGAGAAGCCCCCACTTGTGCCATCTGTGATACACACAAACATGATATACCCAAATCTGAGGGTTATTCTAAAATATAATTTGATAGGTATTTAATATACTGAATATTTCTTGTAGGTTTTGTGCCCAGCCTTACGCCCTCACAAAAGATGCAAAGAAATGATTTGACATAGACTTTGCCATCCAGAGTCTTAAAACTGAGTGACAGAATGGAGTCATACTCTGGGAAAATTAATGTGAATACTGTAACTCAGCATCTACATTAAAAGGGTGAGAGGGTGTTGAGAAAAAGGAACACTTTTGGACTGCTGGTGGGAATGTAAGTTGATACAGCCACTATGGAAGACAGAATGGAGACTCCTTAAAAAACTAGGAATTGATCCAGTATATGACCCAGCAATCCCACTACTAGGCATATACCCTGAGGAAACCAAAATTAAAAATGACATATGTACCCCTGTCATGGGCAAGTAAAGGCATATTCACTTCTCACAGGAAAGATTAAGAAAACATATCCAGGCCGAGCAGACAAATGTCTCTTCACACTAACGATAAGCGCTGCCTGCAAGCCTCGCCTCTCTGAGACGTCTTCTGAAGATGAATAGGTGCTAATACAGAGCACAAAAGCTCTTCCTCTTGTTCCCTTTTTAATGATAATGTAACACTTTACAACTCGGAGTTCCCTTTGTAACTTAAGAATTGTAAGAATGTTTCCCCTCGAGCAAAGGTGTTGGTGGGGGAGCAAAGGGCTCCAGTGATGACCTCTTTTGCATCTCAAGAGAAACAAAAAAGCTTCTTTATGATTATTAATTAACTTGAGATTTCTAGTTGAAAAAAATATAAAAAGGGTAAAGGAAGATTGTGCGGGAGGCTCACTCACGGAGATCAGCTGCACCCAATGTGAGATCGAGATTCTCCAGTCCTGGGGTAAGAACATCTGTTTGCATTTAATTGAGTTCTGATTATTTGTGCTTGTCTTTATTTGTATCCTGATTAATGGAATCTTGATTCTGATTATTATATGTTTTATGATTAATAAAACTACTCTTGGTTTGACAATACTTGAGACCATGACTTATTGTCCAAGTCCGAGGCTCACAACTCTGAGGGGACTAAACTGTGACTGTAAAAGGTCTCCGATCTATTTAAGATGGTGCCTCTTAGTGAGAACTAGTAGGAATAGGAATCAGAGTAAACTGCAGCACAGTGCCCGTGACACCCCATTGTTTATTGCAGCACATTTTACAATAAGTAGAACATGGAGCCAACCTAGATATCCATCAATAAATGAATGGATAAAGAAGCTGTGGTACATATATACAATGGAATATTTCACAGCCATAAAAAGAAATGCACTTGATTCAGTGCTAATGAGGAGGATGAACTTATAACCTATTATACAGAGTGAAGTAAGTCAGAAAGAGAAGGATAAATATAGTATACTAACACATATATATGAAATATAGACAGATGGTACAGATAAATGCATATGCAGAGCAGCAATAGGGAATCAGACATCAAGAACAGACTTGTGGACTTTGGGGGGAGGGAGGAATGAGTGAGGTGTATGGAAAGAGTAACATGGAAACCTATACTACCATATGCAAAATAGACAACCAATGTGTATATGCTGTAAGACTAAGGGAACTTACACAGGGGCTATGCAACAATCTGGAGGGATGAGATAGGGAAGAAGATGGAAGGGAGGTTCAAGTGGGAGGGGTCAAGTGTGTACCTATGACTGTATGCAGTAAGAAACAAAACTCTGTAAAGGGAAAGTAAAAATTAATTAAAATAGCTACACAAATGAAAAAAAAAGGGGGGTGCTAAAAGAAGTGAAGTAAGAGTTCCCTGGGGTAGGACTGTCAAAAGGTTGGCCTTTGAGGGATAGCTAAGAAGCTCTCCTTGCCCCTCCACCTGATCAATGGCCCTCTTATTTCTGAGCATACGTCATGGTCTGAGATAGAATGAGAGTGGCAAGAGTGGCTCTGAGCTCTTTTATAATCTTTACATTTGAAGACTGAGGTTTCTCACAGGCTCTAGAATATAGAAGAGTAAACATCTACCCTCTTCCATGCCTAAGAGGTTGTTACCCAATCAGTAACACTATCATTTCTGGAACTTCTATTATATTACCAGATGTATTGCATACCTAATCCAAACTAAACAGCCAAACAAACAAACAAACAAAAAAAACCAAAAACAAAACCTTGCTTGCAATATAGGCATTGTCTTCACTTACAGAAAACTAGTTCAGAGAAGTGAAGTTTACCTAATTAAGATCATGTGGCTAGTAACTGGCTTCCTATAAAATCAAAACAAATGCTACCTTTAACTGAGTAATCCATATGTGCTAAGTACATATGTATCTCATTTCATCATTACGGCAATCAATAGGCATAAATATCTTCATTTTACAAATTAGAGAACTAAGCTCATAGAGGTTGTGAATTGTCCAAGATCCCACAATTAGGATGAAGCAGCACCAGGATTCAAACTCACATCTCAGAGACTCTAGAGCCTAAGTCACACCTGAGACTCTGCCAAGCTTTTTCAAACTTAGTCATATTTCTACCAAACTACTTGCTTGAAATTTACTTTTAAACTTGGTCCACAATCTGACTTTTACTATACATTTGACCTGCCTTGCCAGCCCCACTTGTCCCCTCTCTCACCATTCTCTATCAAATGGTTATAACTAAAGAATCCTAGGATACATAGATTTCTTACAGTAGCACTCATAGTCAAAAAGAGTCCAAAATACGGTACTTGGGTACAATGTCAAAAATGACAGAATGAACTTGATTCATTTCAAGGTAAACCATTCAATATCACAGTAATCCAAGTCAGGGTATATGTCTAGTAGTGGGAAATGGATCTATTCCTAGTTTTTGACAAATCTCCATACTGTCTTTCATAGTGGCTGTATCAACTTACATTCCGGGGTGCTAAAAGAAGTGAAGTAAGAGTTCCCTGGGGTAGGACTGTCAAAAGGTTGGCCTTTGAGGGATAGCTAAGAAGCTCTCC
This sequence comes from Tragulus kanchil, assembly GCA_022376925.1. Taxonomy (NCBI): domain Eukaryota; kingdom Metazoa; phylum Chordata; class Mammalia; order Artiodactyla; family Tragulidae; genus Tragulus; species Tragulus kanchil. The sequence goes on along the minus strand of JAIOJX010000001.1, from coordinate 72,875,360 downwards.
TTGCCCCTCCACCTGATCAATGGCCCTCTTATTTCTGAGCATACGTCATGGTCTGAGATAGAATGAGAGTGGCAAGAGTGGCTCTGAGCTCTTTTATAATCTTTACATTTGAAGACTGAGGTTTCTCACAGGCTCTAGAATATAGAAGAGTAAACATCTACCCTCTTCCATGCCTAAGAGGTTGTTACCCAATCAGTAACACTATCATTTCTGGAACTTCTATTATATTACCAGATGTATTGCATACCTAATCCAAACTAAACAGCCAAACAAACAAACAAACAAAAAAAACCAAAAACAAAACCTTGCTTGCAATATAGGCATTGTCTTCACTTACAGAAAACTAGTTCAGAGAAGTGAAGTTTACCTAATTAAGATCATGTGGCTAGTAACTGGCTTCCTATAAAATCAAAACAAATGCTACCTTTAACTGAGTAATCCATATGTGCTAAGTACATATGTATCTCATTTCATCATTACGGCAATCAATAGGCATAAATATCTTCATTTTACAAATTAGAGAACTAAGCTCATAGAGGTTGTGAATTGTCCAAGATCCCACAATTAGGATGAAGCAGCACCAGGATTCAAACTCACATCTCAGAGACTCTAGAGCCTAAGTCACACCTGAGACTCTGCCAAGCTTTTTCAAACTTAGTCATATTTCTACCAAACTACTTGCTTGAAATTTACTTTTAAACTTGGTCCACAATCTGACTTTTACTATACATTTGACCTGCCTTGCCAGCCCCACTTGTCCCCTCCCTCCCCATTCTCTATCAAATGGTTATAACTAAAGAATCCTAGGATACATAGATTTCTTACAGTAGCACTCATAGTCAAAAAGAGTCCAAAATACGGTACTTGGGTACAATGTCAAAAATGACAGAATGAACTTGATTCATTTCAAGGTAAACCATTCAATATCACAGTAATCCAAGTCAGGGTATATGTCTAGTAGTGGGACTGCTGGGTCATATACTGGATCTATTCCTAGTTTTTTTGACAAATCTCCATACTGTCTTTCATAGTGGCTGTATCAACTTACATTCCCAACAACAGGGCAAGAGGGTTCCCTTTCCTCCACACCCTCTCCAGCATTTATTGTCTGTAGACTTTTTGATGATGGTCATTCTGACTGGTGTGAGGTGATATCGCATTGTAGTTTTGATTTGCATTTCTCTAATAATGACCAACATTGAGCATCTTTTCATGTGTTTGTTGGCCATCTGTATGTCTTCTTTGGAGAGATGTCTCTTTAGGTCTTTTTCCCACTTTTTGATTGGGTTTGATTTTGGGGGTTGAGTTGTCTGAACTGTTTTTCTATTTTGGAAATTAATTCTTTGCCAGTTGTTTCATTTGCTATTATTTTCTCCCATTCTGAGGTTGTCTTTTCACCTTTTTTATAGCTTCTTTTGCTGTGAAAAAGCTTTTAAGTTTAATTAGGCCCCACTTGTTTATTTTTGTTTTAATTTCCATTACTTTGGGAGGTGGGTCATAGAAGATCCTGCTTTGCTTTATGTCTTTGACTGTTTTATGTTTTCCTCTAAGAGTTTTATGATTTTTGGTCTCACAGTTAGATCTTTAATCCATTTTGAGTTTATCTTTGTGTATGGTAACAATCAATTATTAAAAGTATAATGTGCCCAAACAAGAAATTGTGTATAATGGCCAGCACAGCTCATTACTGCAAGAGCAGGCCTGTGCCTAATAGTTTTATAGCAGACAGAAATGCTATTCATAGCATTATTCACCTCAGTGGAGAATTGACCATCTTTTCTCTCTAGTCAAGACAAAGCCTAAGTCCATATGTCATAGGATGCCCATGTGGATATATTCTCCTTTTTTATCTCAGAACCTTTGACACAGTGAAGGGCTCTTTACACCATGCTCCTACTGGAATATATTCTCACTCCCACTAGGACATGGATGACACTGGATTGGGACTGGTTGCTCACGTGCCAGCCTCTCCATGAAACTTTGAAGGGTAGCGACCATGGCCTTTCATCTTTGTCTCATTGCACAGCACTGTGCCTAAATAAATGAACAAATACATGTAAGTAGATGTCCTTCCTCTATGTTCTCCAAAGGAAAGGGCTGTGAGTCCCTCTGTAGAAGCTATGCAAATGCCCTTTTCAAGCCAGACCTGGTAAGAGGCAACAACATCAAAGAAAGGCATGAAATTTGGCTCATGTAATTTTCCTTCTCCAAAAGTAAATGCCTCTTAAAAACAGAGAAGGAAGGTAGCTAAAGCTACTGAAGAGATAAGAATTTGATATCCAGGAAGCCTAGGTTCCATCCCCATGTCCATATTTTATAATGTGGGTGACACTGAGCAAGTGCCCCCCAAGTCTTTTTCCCACTTTTTGATTGGGTTTGATTTTGGGGGTTGAGTTGTCTGAACTGTTTTTCTATTTTGGAAATTAATTCTTTGCCAGTTGTTTCATTTGCTATTATTTTCTCCCATTCTGAGGTTGTCTTTTCACCTTTTTTATAGCTTCTTTTGCTGTGAAAAAGCTTTTAAGTTTAATTAGGCCCCACTTGTTTATTTTTGTTTTAATTTCCATTACTTTGGGAGGTGGGTCATAGAAGATCCTGCTTTGCTTTATGTCTTTGACTGTTTTATGTTTTCCTCTAAGAGTTTTATGATTTTTGGTCTCACAGTTAGATCTTTAATCCATTTTGAGTTTATCTTTGTGTATGGTAACAATCAATTATTAAAAGTATAATGTGCCCAAACAAGAAATTGTGTATAATGGCCAGCACAGCTCATTACTGCAAGAGCAGGCCTGTGCCTAATAGTTTTATAGCAGACAGAAATGCTATTCATAGCATTATTCACCTCAGTGGAGAATTGACCATCTTTTCTCTCTAGTCAAGACAAAGCCTAAGTCCATATGTCATAGGATGCCCATGTGGATATATTCTCCTTTTTTATCTCAGAACCTTTGACACAGTGAAGGGCTCTTTACACCATGCTCCTACTGGAATATATTCTCACTCCCACTAGGACATGGATGACACTGGATTGGGACTGGTTGCTCACGTGCCAGCCTCTCCATGAAACTTTGAAGGGTAGCGACCATGGCCTTTCATCTTTGTCTCATTGCACAGCACTGTGCCTAAATAAATGAACAAATACATGTAAGTAGATGTCCTTCCTCTATGTTCTCCAAAGGAAAGGGCTGTGAGTCCCTCTGTAGAAGCTATGCAAATGCCCTTTTCAAGCCAGACCTGGTAAGAGGCAACAACATCAAAGAAAGGCATGAAATTTGGCTCATGTAATTTTCCTTCTCCAAAAGTAAATGCCTCTTAAAAACAGAGAAGGAAGGTAGCTAAAGCTACTGAAGAGATAAGAATTTGATATCCAGGAAGCCTAGGTTCCATCCCCATGTCCATATTTTATAATGTGGGTGACACTGAGCAAGTTGTTTCTCTTCTCTCAGCCTCAGTTTCTCCAACTGTGAAGTGGAAAAATTAAAACCTATCCCAAAAGCCTACAGACTAATTTGATAGAAGAAAAGACACATCAAATCCAATTGCATGGGTGTAATAGAAAAGGGCAGACAAAATTACAACAGCAAACAATATTGGTTTTATTATAAAGTTAAGTGTTATGGAACAAAGCAATTTAACATGCACTTGGTTTTTGCTATTTTTGATTACTAACAAAATATGTCCTTTCAAATACTGAATAATGCAAGGAATGAAGATGGTGGATAGTAGAATGGTACTCATCATATCACCAAAGCACAGAGACCTATGCATTGACCCTCAGGGTACCAGGAAAAACTCTGAAGAAGTAGCTGAACTGAAGTGACAGTGACTAGACAGGTCAGCTGAGGCAACAGCTCTACCCCTCTGACACTGCCATTTCAGGCTGTGGGGTAGAACCGGTAGTTAACAACAATCAGTTATAGCTTGGGGTAAGAGCTATCTGGATTTCTTGTTTAGCTGATATTTGTTCTGATACCTGGAATCCATCACTAGAGTGGAAGCCAGACTGGGGAGGAAGACAGAGAATAAGAAGTGAAGTGGTGGGAGTATGTGAAGTTCAAAGAGGCAACTACACCAGAAGTTTGGCTAATTCTTCAACAAGGGCAGTTCTGTTTTTAGAACCCAGTTCTGTTTTCTGTAGCCAAGGCTAAGGGTCTTTGAGTCAGCTCTTCACATCAGGTGACCAAAGTACTGGAGCTTCAACTTCAGCATCATTCCTTCCAATGAATCTTCAGGGTTGATTTCCTTTCGGATTGACTGGTTTGATCTCCTTGCAGTCCAAGGACCCTCCAGAGTCTTCTCCCAGACAACAGTTGGAAAACATCAGTTATTTGCTGCTCAGCCTTTTTAATTGTTCAGGTCACACATCTGTACATGGCTACTGGAAAAGATGTAGCTTTGACTATACAGATCTTTGTAGGCAAAGCAATGTCTCTGTGTTTTAATGCACCAAGTTTATCATAACTTTTCTTCCAAGAAGCAAGCATCTTTTAATTTCATGGCTGCAGTCACTGTACATAGTGATTTTGGAGCCCCTCAAAACAAAATCTGACAGTGTTTCCATTGTTTCCCTGTCTATTTGCCTAAAGTGATGTGACTGGATCCTGATCTTAGTTTTTTTAATGTTGAGTTTTAAGCCAGCTTTTTCAATCTCCTCTTTCACCTTCATCAAGAGGCTGTTTTTTCCCTCTTCACTCTCTCCCATTAGGGTGGAATCATTTGCATATCTGAGATTATTCCCCCAGCAATCTTGATTCCAGCTTGTATTTCATCTAAACTGGCATTTCACACTGATGCATTCTGCATATAAGTTAAACAAGCGAGGTGACAGTATACAGACTTGACATACTCCTTTCCCAATTTGGAACCAGTCCATTGTTCCATGTCTAGTTCTTACTGTTGTTTTTGACCTCCATATAGGTTTCTCAGGTGGCAGGTGAGGGGGTCTAGCATTCTCATTTCTTCAAGAATTTTCCACAGTTTGCTGTGATCAACACAAAGGACTTAGTGTGGTCAATGAAACAGAAATAGATAAGTTTTTCTGGAATTCTCCTGCTTTTTCTATGCTCAAATGGATGTTGGTGATTTGATATCTGGTTCCTCTGCCTTTTCTAAATCAAGCTTATACATCTGGAAGTTCTTAGTTCACATACTGTTGAAGCCTAGCTTGAAGGATTTTGAGCATTACCTTGCTAGCATGTGAACTGAGTACAACTGTGCAGTAGTTTCAACATTCTTTGGCATTGTAAATTTTGGGGACTGGAATGAAAGTTGACTTTTTCCAGTCCTGTAGCCAATGTGGCATTTTCTAAACTTGCTGGATATGAGTGCAACACTTTAACAGCATCATCTTTAAAGATTTGAAATAGCTTCACTGGAATTCCATCACCACCAATAGCTTTGTTCATAGTGATGCTTCCTAAGGTCCACTTGACTTTACACTCTAGGATATCTGGCCCTTGGTGAGTGATCATACCATAATGGTTATCAAGGTCATTAAAACTTTTTCTTAAATTTATGCTGTGTATTCTTGTCAACTCTTTTTACTATCTTCTGGTTCTGTTAGATCCATACAATTTCTGTACTTTATTGTGCCCATCTTTGCACATAATTTTCCTTTGGTATCTCTTATTTTCTTGAAGACATTGCTAGTCTTTCTCATTCTGTTTTCCTAATTTGCTTTGAACTGTTTCCTTAAAAAGGCTTTCTTATCTCTCTTTTCTATTCTTTGGAACTCTGCATTCATATGGGTGTATTTTCCCTTTCCTCCTTTGCCTTTCAATTCCGTTTTTTTTCTCAGCTTTTTGTAAGGCCTCCTCAGTCAATCATTTTGCCTTTTTGCATTTCTTTTTATTGGGGATGGTTTTGATCACCACCTCCCATACAATGTTACAAACCTCTGTCCATAGTTTTTCCGGCACTCTATCATAGCTCATTCCATGAATCTATTTGTCACTTCCATTGTGACAAATTCTATTGAGATTTGATTTAGGTCATACCTGAAGGCCTAGTGGTTTTCCCTACTTTCTTCAATGTAAGTGTGAGTTTTGCAAACATCAGTCTTGTTTTCACTGAGTGCATAAAGCTTCTCCATCTTTGGCTACAAAGAATACACTTAATGATTTAAGTACTGACTATATCGTGATTTCCATGTGCAGCATCATCTCTGATGTCTTTGGAAGAGGATGTTTGCTATGACCAGTGTGTTCCCTTAGCCTAACTCTGTTAGCCTTTGTCCTACTTCATTTTGTTCCCCAAGGTCAATCTTTCTTGCTCTTCCAGGTATCTCTTGACTTCCTACATTTGCATTACAGTGCCCTATGATGAAAAAAGACATTTTTTTTGGTGTTGGTTCTAGAAAGTCTTATAGGTCTTCATAGAACCACTCAACTTCACCTTCTTCAGCATTAGTGGTTGGGGCCTAGACTTGGGTTACTATGATACTAAATGGTTTACCTTGCAAATGAACAAAGATCATTCTGTCATTTTTGAGACTGTACTCAAGCATTGCATTTTAGACTCTAGGATATCTGGCCCTTGGTGAGTGATCATACCATTTATTAAACTTTTCTTAAATTTATGCTGTGTATTCTTGTCAACTCTTTTTACTATCTTCTGGTTCTGTTAGATCCATACAATTTCTGTACTTTATTGTGCCCATCTTTGCACATAATTTTCCTTTGGTATCTCTTATTTTCTTGAAGACATTGCTAGTCTTTCTCATTCTGTTTTCCTAATTTGCTTTGAACTGTTTCCTTAAAAAGGCTTTCTTATCTCTCTTTTCTATTCTTTGGAACTCTGCATTCATATGGGTGTATTTTCCCTTTCCTCCTTTGCCTTTCAATTCCGTTTTTTTTCTCAGCTTTTTGTAAGGCCTCCTCAGTCAATCATTTTGCCTTTTTGCATTTCTTTTTATTGGGGATGGTTTTGATCACCACCTCCCATACAATGTTACAAACCTCTGTCCATAGTTTTTCCGGCACTCTATCATAGCTCATTCCATGAATCTATTTGTCACTTCCATTGTGACAAATTCTATTGAGATTTGATTTAGGTCATACCTGAAGGCCTAGTGGTTTTCCTACTTTCTTCAATGTAAGTGTGAGTTTTGCAAACATCAGTCTTGTTTTCACTGAGTGCATAAAGCTTCTCCATCTTTGGCTACAAAGAATACACTTAATGATTTAAGTACTGACTATATCGTGATTTCCATGTGCAGCATCATCTCTGATGTCTTTGGAAGAGGATGTTTGCTATGACCAGTGTGTTCCTTAGCCTAACTCTGTTAGCCTTTGTCCTACTTCATTTTGTTCCCCAAGGTCAATCTTTCTTGCTCTTCCAGGTATCTCTTGACTTCCTACATTTGCATTACAGTGCCCTATGATGAAAAAAGACATTTTTTTTGGTGTTGGTTCTAGAAAGTCTTATAGGTCTTCATAGAACCACTCAACTTCACCTTCTTCAGCATTAGTGGTTGGGGCCTAGACTTGGGTTACTATGATACTAAATGGTTTACCTTGCAAATGAACAAAGATCATTCTGTCATTTTTGAGACTGTACTCAAGCATTGCATTTTAGACTCTTCTGGTGACTATGATTGCTACTCCATTTCTTATGAGGTATTCTTGTCCACATAGTGGATATACTGGTCCTCTGAATTAAATTCACCCATTTTTGTGCATTTTAGTTCAATGATCTCTAAAATGTTGATGTTCACACTTGACATCTCCTGTTTGACCACTTCCAATTTACTCTGATTCATGGACCTAACATTTCAGGTTCTTTTTAAATATTGGTTTTTACAGTATTTGACTATGCTCTCACCATCAAACATTTCTACTACTTGGCATTGTTTTCGCTTTGGCTCAGCCTCTTCTTTCCTTCTGGAGCTATTTCTCCAGTCTTCTCCAGTAGCATATTTGATACCTACTGACCTGGGTGGTTCATCTTTCAGTGTCATATCTTTATGCCTTTTCATATTGTTTATGAGGTTTTCAAGGCAAGAATGCTGAGGCAGTTTGCTATTTCCTTCTCCAGTGGACCACATTTTGTCAGAACTCTCCACTATGGTCCATCTGTCTTGGTGTCCTTACATGGTATGGTTCATAGTTTAATTGAGTTAGGCAAGGTTGTGATCCATATGATCAGTTTGGTTAGTTCCCTCTGATTGTGGTTTTCATTCTGTTTGTCCTCTGATAGATAAGGATAGGAGGCTTGTGCAACCTTCCTGATGGGAGGGACTAGCTGTGGGGAAATTTGGTCTTGTTCTGGTGGGCAAGACCATGCTCAGTAAGTCTTTAATGCAATCTTCAGCTGATGGGTGGGGCTGTGTTCCCTGTAGTTTGGCCTGAGACCAAACGTTATTATGGGTAATAGGCAACCTCCTTCAAAATGACTTATGCCTCCCAGAAGTGTTGTAGTCAGTGTCCCTGACCATGTCGCAGGCCACTATTGACCCACACCTCCACTAGAGACTCACAAATGCTCACAGGCATGTCTAGCTCAGTCTCTTGTGGGGTCACTGCTTCTTTCTCCTGGGTCCTGGTGCATACAATGTTTGTGCCTTCCAAGAGTGTCTGTTTCCCCAGTCTTCTGGAAGCTCTGTAACTCAAGCATTGCATTTTAGACTCTTCTGGTGACTATGATTGCTACTCCATTTCTTATGAGGTATTCTTGTCCACATAGTGGATATACTGGTCCTCTGAATTAAATTCACCCATTTTGTGCATTTTAGTTCAATGATCTCTAAAATGTTGATGTTCACACTTGACATCTCCTGTTTGACCACTTCCAATTTACTCTGATTCATGGACCTAACATTTCAGGTTCTTTTTAAATATTGGTTTTTACAGTATTTGACTATGCTCTCACCATCAAACATTTCTACTACTTGGCATTGTTTTCGCTTTGGCTCAGCCTCTTCTTTCCTTCTGGAGCTATTTCTCCAGTCTTCTCCAGTAGCATATTTGATACCTACTGACCTGGGTGGTTCATCTTTCAGTGTCATATCTTTATGCCTTTTCATATTGTTTATGAGGTTTTCAAGGCAAGAATGCTGAGGCAGTTTGCTATTTCCTTCTCCAGTGGACCACATTTTGTCAGAACTCTCCACTATGGTCCATCTGTCTTGGTGTCCTTACATGGTATGGTTCATAGTTTAATTGAGTTAGGCAAGGTTGTGATCCATATGATCAGTTTGGTTAGTTCCCTCTGATTGTGGTTTTCATTCTGTTTGTCCTCTGATAGATAAGGATAGGAGGCTTGTGCAACCTTCCTGATGGGAGGGACTAGCTGTGGGGAAATTTGGTCTTGTTCTGGTGGGCAAGACCATGCTCAGTAAGTCTTTAATGCAATCTTCAGCTGATGGGTGGGGCTGTGTTCCCTGTAGTTTGGCCTGAGACCAAACGTTATTATGGGTAATAGGCAACCTCCTTCAAAATGACTTATGCCTCCCAGAAGTGTTGTAGTCAGTGTCCCTGACCATGTCGCAGGCCACTATTGACCCACACCTCCACTAGAGACTCACAAATGCTCACAGGCATGTCTAGCTCAGTCTCTTGTGGGGTCACTGCTTCTTTCTCCTGGGTCCTGGTGCATACAATGTTTGTGCCTTCCAAGAGTGTCTGTTTCCCCAGTCTTCTGGAAGCTCTGTAATCAAATTCATGATGAAGTAGTAGGACGTGCACTCTTCTTCTCCTGTGATAATACCAAAATCCAATTAGTTGCTGAATAACCATCCACAGGAGATTGTTGGAACCTGCGAAAAAAAGATACCCCAAGACCGAGGCCAAAGGAGAAGCCACAACAAGACATAGGAGTGGGTGCACTCACATTTAAAATCAAAATCATACCCACCAGAGAGTCTTGGAGGGCACAAAAAACTTTCTGCAAACCAGGACCCAGGAAAAAGAGCAGTGACTCCCCACAAGAGACTGAGCTAGACTTGCCTTTGAGTGTTTGAGGGTCTCCTGACAAGGCATGAGTCAGAAGTGGCCTGCCACAGGGACAGAGGCTCTAGAAACAGAAGTCCTTTGAGGTGTAGCATGTGGCATAAGCCCTCTTCAAGGAAGTTACCATTGCCCCACTATGGAGCAGCTGGGCAGGTGACTCACAAACTGGAGAACAACTGTACCAAAGAATGCTCAGTGTGAAAGTTCTAGACTCCAAAACAGACTTCCCAACCTGGGGATCTGACAAAGGGCCTGAGAATGCCCAGGGAATCTGACTTAGAAGGCCAGAGGGATTTGTATCACATCAACTTGTGGCTAACTGATTTAAGGAAGAAAGCAAAGCCAGGGAGTGCTATGGCTCAGATTTAGATAGTCTGGCTGATATTAGACAGTCAAATCAGTACTTATATTAACTGAAACCATCAGTTCAGAGCAGTTGCCACCAGCAACCTAAGACAGAACTGTGGGGAAAGGGGAAGAGTGGACTGTCATTGGGATTTAACTTTGCAGCAAAAGATGGTGAAGGCAGAACTGATAGGGAGGGTGAAGTTACTGTGTGGGCTAAGCTGGTAGGATCTGACTAACCCCAAGGTTTGGTAATAGGCAAGATAAACTTCACTGTGATGAATATAAGTTGCTGTCCAATTCTCCACCAGGTGAATGTGATGGTCAACACATGACTTATAGTTTGAAACAGTTGTCTACATAGAAGTTTGACCTAACTTGCTTCTTCCCCAAAGAGGCAAATCGTAGGGAGGGGAGGTCAATGGGAAGGAGTTAATAACATATTTTGCATGTTGACTGTACATAAAATATTTCACTTGTTACTACTTTTAACCCAAACAATAATTCTTAAGGGTGAACTGTTTTTCCCATTTACAAATAATGGAAACCAAGATGCAAAGAGGTTGAATAACTTAAGTGTAATCATACAGATGCACCAATGTCAACCTAGATAATTCATACTCAATTACTTGGTAGAAATCTTATCAGAGCCCCATAGAATAGATTTTACTGAATTGTGCCCTAAGACAATGTCATCAATCCATACTCAGTTTATTACATGCAACAATCCACAGCATGAAGGCAGCACTAGCAGCACCAGTCAATATCTGAATGAAGGGGCATGTTTATGGGCACAGAAAATTGAGTTTCACATAATTTTCATGTCATAGCATTAATTTTCTTTTTACTTTTTCAACAAATTAAGGCCACAGTTTGCTAAGTCCTGATATATGCTTCAAGAGGGCAGGGACCTTGTATGTCTTATTCATCCTTATGTCTTAAGCACCTAGAAAGAGGCCGGTTATGTAGTAATTATTCTTACTATTTCTAAGTTCTTATATTATTCTACATTGTAAAATATTTTAAATCATTTTTTGGAACAGGATATGGTATAAAAAGTAAGGCACATTCTTAAAAGATTATCTAGCTAGAGAGTAAAAGAGTCAAGATCTGTATCTAAGCCTTTATGATATCGAAGTATTTTTTCATAGAATTGTACCCCTCAAAGTGGTAAAGAACTCACCTGCCAATGCAAGAGACATAAAAGAGGTGGGTTCAATCCCTATCTGGGAAGATCCCCTGGAGGAGAAAATGGCAACCCACTCCAGTATTCTTGCCTAGAGAATATCAAGGACAAAGGAGTCTGGTGGGCTACAACCATATGGTCCCAAAAAGTTGGAAATGACTGAAGCAACTTAGCAGCCACACAAAACCCCTCTGGATTATTCTCAACCTTGCAACATGAGTCCCAAATCCAGCAGCCAAATAATTTGCAGAAGTCAGTCACATCTTGAATTTGTAATCTGTAACTTAAAAAGCCCATAGTTCTGCTGAATTTGTTCCTCCATTTTCACTATTTCTACTATACTGGCAAGCAAGAACAAGAAAACAGTGATTTACAGATTCAAAGTTTCTTTTAGGGAGGTAAAGTGATAGTTTTGCCTTATTGTAAAGAACACAAATTTTGGAGCCTGCCAGACTTGCTAAGACATGGATCCCTGATGAGCCAGCTACTAACAATGAATATTTAGCAAGTAACTTACCTTGAGAACCTCAGATTTCTAGTAGAAATAAAATAAAATAAAAATAATATATTCTTCACAATAAGGTTGTTGAGGATCAGAAATAATATGCTAGCACCTAGTACAGTGCCAGGAATAGAACAGATACTTAATAAAAGATAAATATAATGTGCCTAACATAGCAGCATCAAAATATATAAAGCAATTATTAATAGCCCTCCAAAATCACTGCAGATGCTTATGGCAGCCATGTAATTAAAAGACACTTGTCCCTTGGAAGAAATGCTATGACAAACCCAGACAGCATATTAAAAAACAGAGACATCACTTTGCTGCCAAAGTCTGTATAGTCAAACCCATGATTTTCCCAGTAGTCATGTATAGATGTAAGAGTTGGACCAAAAAGAAGGCAAAACACTGAAGAATTGTTGCTTTTTAACTGTGGTGATGGATGAGACACTTTAGAGTCCCTTGGACAGCAAGGAGATCAATCCAGTAAACCCTAAAGGAAATCAACACTGAACATTTATTGGAAGAACTGAAGCTGAAGATCCAATACTCTGGCCACCTGATACAATAAGCTAGCTCATTGGAAAAGGCCCTGATGCTGAGAAAGACTGAGGGCAAGAGGAGAAGGAGGTGATAAAGGATGAGATAGTTGGATGGTATCACTGACTCAATGGACACAAGTTTGAGAAAACTCTGGGTAATAGTGAAGGACAGGGAAATCTGGCATGCTTCAGTCTATGGCATCACAAAGAGTTGGACATGACTTAGTGACTGAACAACAACAACAAAAGGAGAAATTGATAGTAACACAATAATTGTAGGTGAATTTAACTCTACACTTACATCAATGAATAGATCATCCATACAGAAAGTCAACAAGGAAACAGCAGTCTTAAATATTAGACCTAATGGATTTCATAGATTTGTACACAACATTCCATCCAAATGTAGCAGAATACATGTTCTTTTCAAGTGCACATGGAGTATTCTCAAAGAAAGACCACATATTAGGACAGAAAACAAGTTTTGGTAAATTAAAGAAACTGAAATCATATCAGGCATCTTTTCAAATCACAATGGAATGAAATTAGTAAACAACTGCAATCATAAATACGTGGAAAATGAACAACATACTACTGAACAACTATTGGGGCAACCAACAAATCAAAGCAGAAACTGAAAATTACCTGAAGAAAAGTAAAAGTGAAAATATGACATAGTTAAATATATTAGATGCAGCAAAAATGGTACTAGAGAGAGGTTTGTAGCAAAGAGGGCTAACCTCAAGAAATAAGTATTAAGACTTCCCTTGTGGCTCAGTAGTGAAGAATCTGCCTGCCAATATAGGGACAAGAGTCTGATCTCTGGTCTAGGAAGATCCTACCGTCACAGAACAACAAAGCTTATTTTCACAACTTTTGAGCCTGTGCTCTAAAGCCCAGAAACTGCAAATAGTGAGCCCAAGTGCTACAACGACTGAAACTTGCATGTCCTAGGGCCCATGCTCAGCAAGAAGAGAAGCCTGTGCACTGCAACTAGAGAGTAGCCCCTACTTGCTGCAACTAGAGGAAATCGCACACAACAAAGATTCAGCACAGCCAAAAATAAATAAATAAATGAATAAAATTTTAAAAATAAGAAATATATCTCAAAGAACCTATCTAACCTTACACCTAAATAAACTACAAGAAAAAGGAACACTGAAGGCCAAAGTCAGTATAAGAAAGAAAATAATAAAGATCAGAATGTAGGTACATTCAAATAGAGATCAAAAAAATAATAGAAAAGATCAAAGAAATTAAGAGCCGATTATTTGAAATAATAATAATAATAAAGAACGTATGAACAAACATTTAACTGGACACTAAGGAAAAAGAGAAAAGTCTCTGAAAAGTAAAGTCAGAAATGAAAGAACAGAAATAATGACAGGTACCACAGAAATACAAAAAAAAATGTAAGACAATGATATGAATGGCTATATGTCAACAAATTGGCTAACCTTGAAGAAATGGACAAATTCTTAGAATCCTAATCTTTCAAGACTAATTCATAAAGAAATAGCAGAATCTGACTAGACTGATCACTAATGCAGAGATTAAAACAAAAACCTCTAATAATCAAAAGTCCATGACCAGACAGCTTCCCAGGTGATTTCAACCAAACATTCAAAGAAGATGTTATATGTATTCTCTTCAAACCTTTCTAAAAAATTGAATAGGAGGAAATACTTCCTAACTTACTTCACTAGTCCAACATTATCCTGATACCAAAACCAAACAAGGACAGCACCCACACACACACACACACACAATTCTAGGCCATTATCCCTGATAAACATTGATGCAAAAGTCCTCAATAAAATATTTGCAAATCAAATAAAATACAATAAAAGGTCAAACATAATCAAGTGAGATTAACTCCAGGGATTCAAGGATAGTTCAATATGTGAACAGCAATCAATGTTTATATGATATTAACAAAATGAAAACAAAAAATGTCATCTTCTCAGCAGATGCAGAAAAAGTATATGACAAGATTCAAGATTCACATATGATAAAATTCTCAATAAAGTGCATATAGAAGGAAGTACTTCAGCATAATGCAGACCATATATTACATACTATATATATGAAGCTAATATCATACCCATGATGAAAAACTGAAAGCTATTACTACAATAACAGGAATAAAACAAGGATGCCCACTCTCATCATTCTTATTAAACACAGAATTAGAAGTCTTAGCAGAGCTATTAGGCAAGTAAAATAAATAAAATACACCTAAATTGGAAAGGCAGAAGTAAAATTATCATTATTTGCAGACGACATTATTCTTTATATATATATATATATATATATATATATATATATAAATTTTGGCCTTTATTTATTTATTTATTTATTTATTTTTCATCCATCTTTATCCTTTGGCCTGTGTGGGCCTCCCACTGCAGTGGCCTCTTTCATTGTAGAGCACCAGCTCTGGGCACATGCACTCCAGAGTACTGGCTTGTAATTGGGCACACCAGTCCAGCTGCTCCATGGCATGTGGAATCTTCCTGGGCCAGGGATTGAACCAGTGCCTCTTGCACTGCGAGGCAAAGTCTTTACCCACTAGACCACCAGGGAAGTGCAGATGATATTATTTTATCTAAAGAAAACTGTAAAGATTCCATCAAATAACTTTTAGAATTAATTTTAAAAATGCAATAAAATACAAATAAAGGTAGGCTTGGTAAATCTTAAGAAAATTGCAGTCATATCAAGCACCTTTACAGGTCACAACACTATGACATTAAAAATAAACTGCAAGAAAAACATAACAAAAAGTACACAAAGTTGAAATTAAAAAAACTATATCTAGAGACAAATGAACATGAAAGCACAATAGTCTAAAATGTAAAAGTAGTTCTAAGAGGGAAGTGTATAGCAATACAATATTACCTCAAGAAACAAGAAACATCTCAAATAAACAACTAAAGCTTATACCTGAAACAGAAGAACTGAAAAGATAAACAAAATTAAGAAGCTTTTAATAAGACTCATCAATAAAAAAGGGAGAGGACTGAAATCAACAAAATTAGACATGAAAAGGGAGAAGTTACAACTGACTCCACAGAAATACCAAGGATCATAAGAGGCTACTATGAGCAACCATATGCCAATAAAATGGACAACCTTGAGGTAATGGACAAATTTTTATAAACGTACTGTCTCCCAAGACTGAACCAGGAAGAAACAGAACACATGAACAGATGAAACACAAGTACTGAAATTGAAGGTATGATTTAAAAACTCTTAAAAAACAAAAGTCCAGGACCTAATAGCATCACATCAGGTGAATCAAACACTTAGAGAAGGGTTAAAACCTATTCTTCTCAAAGTGTTTCAAAAAATTGCAGAGGAAGAAAACTTCCAAATTCATTCTATGAAGCCATCACCACCCTGACATCAAAACAAGAGAAAGATACCACACGAAAAAGAAAATTACATGCCAATATGACCAGTGGTTCTAGTGATAAAGAATCTGTCGCTGCAGGAAACATAAGAGACATGGGTTCGAATCCTGGGTCAGGACAATCCCCTGGAGGAAGGCATGGCAACCCACTCCAGTATTCTGGCCTGGAGAATCCCATGGACAGTTGAGCCTGGTGGGCTATGGTCCATAGGATCGCAAAGAGTTGAACACAACTGAAGCAACTTAGCACACACTCATGCGTCACTGATGAACATAGATGCAAAAATCCTCAACAGAATACTTATAATCTGAATTTACCAATACAAAAAAAGGTCATACAACATGATCAAGTAGAATTAATCCCAGGGATGCAGAGTTTTCAATATCCACAAATCAATCAATGTGATAAATCACATCAACAAGTTGAAGAATAAACCAATATGACCATCTCAAAAAATGCAGGAAGAGCTTTTAACAAAATACAGCACCCATTTTTAATAAAAACTCTCCAAAAAGTTGCCATAAAGGGAATATACCTCAACAAAATAAAGGCTATATATGACAAACCTACAACTAACATCATACTCAACAGTGAGAAGCTGCAAGCATTCCTCTAAGATCAGGGCCAAGACAAGGATGTCCACTCAACATGATTTTGGAAGTCCTGGCTACAGAAATCAGAGAATAAAAGAAATAAAGGGAATCCAAGTTGGAAAAGAAGAAGTTAAACTGTCACATTTTGCAGAATACTCGATACTCTACATAGAAACCCTAAAGATGCCAACAGAAAAGTACTAGACTTAATCAATGAATTTGGCAAGGTTGCAGGTTACAAGATTAATACAAAGAAATCTGTTGGCTTTCCACACAATCACAGGAAAACATCATAAAGACAAATTCAAGAAACAAATACATTTACCATTGCATCAAAACATCAAAATAACTATGAATAAACCTACCTAAGGAGTAAAAAGACATGTATTCCAAAACTATAAGATGCTGATGAAAGAAATCAAAGAACACACACAGAGATCAACCATGGGCATGGACTGGAAGACTCAATTTTGTCAAAATGATTATACTTGTCATGAGTATCATGACATGTCTATCTAGAGACTCAACAAAATCCCTATGAAATTACAAGTGACATTTTTCACATAACTGGAACAGAATATCTGAAAGTTTGTATGTAGACACAAAGACTCTGAAGAGCCAAAGAAATCTTCAGAAAGAGCTGGAGGAATCAGGTTCCCTGCCTACAGGATATACTACAAAGTTACTGTCATCAAAACAGGATGGTACTGGTCACAAAAACAGAAATGTAGTTCAATGAAACTGGATAGAAAACCCAGAAATAAATCCTGTATCTATGGTCAATTGATGTATGATAAAGGAAGCAAGACTACACAAAGTTTGAAAGAGACTCTCTTCAACAAATGGTGCAGGAAAATCTGGATAGTTACATGTAGAAATTGAAATTAGATCATTCTTTAACACCATACACAAAAGTAAGCTCAAAATATATTAAAAATCTAAATGTGAAGCCAGACACTATACAACTCCCAGAAGAAAACATAGGTGAAGCACTCTGAGGTAATTTGTTTTTTCAATCCATCTCCCAGAGCAATGGAAAAAAAAAATAAAGGCTATATATGACAAACCTACAACTAACATCATACTCAACAGTGAGAAGCTGCAAGCATTCCTCTAAGATCAGGGCCAAGACAAGGATGTCCACTCAACATGATTTTGGAAGTCCTGGCTACAGAAATCAGAGAATAAAAGAAATAAAGGGAATCCAAGTTGGAAAAGAAGAAGTTAAACTGTCACATTTTGCAGAATACTCGATACTCTACATAGAAACCCTAAAGATGCCAACAGAAAAGTACTAGACTTAATCAATGAATTTGGCAAGGTTGCAGGTTACAAGATTAATACAAAGAAATCTGTTGGCTTTCCACACAATCACAGGAAAACATCATAAAGACAAATTCAAGAAACAAATACATTTACCATTGCATCAAAACATCAAAATAACTATGAATAAACCTACCTAAGGAGTAAAAAGACATGTATTCCAAAACTATAAGATGCTGATGAAAGAAATCAAAGAACACACACAGAGATCAACCATGGGCATGGACTGGAAGACTCAATTTTGTCAAAATGATTATACTTGTCATGAGTATCATGACATGTCTATCTAGAGACTCAACAAAATCCCTATGAAATTACAAGTGACATTTTTCACATAACTGGAACAGAATATCTGAAAGTTTGTATGTAGACACAAAGACTCTGAAGAGCCAAAGAAATCTTCAGAAAGAGCTGGAGGAATCAGGTTCCCTGCCTACAGGATATACTACAAAGTTACTGTCATCAAAACAGGATGGTACTGGTCACAAAAACAGAAATGTAGTTCAATGAAACTGGATAGAAAACCCAGAAATAAATCCTGTATCTATGGTCAATTGATGTATGATAAAGGAAGCAAGACTACACAAAGTTTGAAAGAGACTCTCTTCAACAAATGGTGCAGGAAAATCTGGATAGTTACATGTAGAAATTGAAATTAGATCATTCTTTAACACCATACACAAAAGTAAGCTCAAAATATATTAAAAATCTAAATGTGAAGCCAGACACTATACAACTCCCAGAAGAAAACATAGGTGAAGCACTCTGAGGTAATTTGTTTTTTCAATCCATCTCCCAGAGCAATGGAAATAAACAAAAATAAATAAATGGCACTTACTTAAACTCAAAACTTTTCGCAAAGCAATGTAAACAATAAAAAAGTGAAAAGACATCAAATAGATTGGGAGAAAATATTTGCAAATGATGTGATTGACAAGGGATTAGTCTCTATAATTTACAAACAGCTCATGACACTTAACAGCATCAAAATAAACAATCCAATTAACAAATGCATAGAAGACCTAAAGAGACATTTCTTCATGGAAGACATACAAATAGTCAAGAGGTACATGAAAAGATGTTCAACATTGCTATTTATTAGAGTAATGCAAATCAAAACATAATGTATCACTTCACACCAGTCAGATGGCTGTCATCAAAAAAAAAAAAAAATCCTCAGACAATAAATGCTAGAGAGGGTGGGGAGAAAAAGGAACCTTCCTACACTGTTAATGTGAATGCAAATTGGTATAGTCACTTTTCTTCAAAAAACTAAATAATGAGCTACCATATGACCCAGGAATCTCACTGTTGGGCATATATACAGAGAAAAACATGATCCGAAAGGATACACCCACACTAATGTTCATTGCAGCACTTTTTGCAATAGCCAAGAAATGAAAGCAACCTAAATATCTACTGATAGAGGAAAGGATAAATATGTGATACATATATGCTATGGAGTATTATTTGGACATTAAAAACATGAAATTTAGCCTTTTCAATAAGTGGTACTGGGAAAACTGGATAGCTATATGTAAAAGAATGAAACTAGAACACATCCTAACACCATATACCAAGATAAACTCAAAATGGATTAAAGACCTAACTGTAAGACCAGAAATCATAAAACTCTTAGGGGAAAACATAGGCAGAATGCTCAATGACATAAAACAAAGCAAGATCTACTATGACCCGCCTCCTAGAGTATTGGAAATAAAAACAAAAATAAAAAAGTGGGACGTAATTAAACTTAAAAGCTTTTGCACAGCAAAAGAAGTTATAAACAAGGTGAACAGACATCCCACAGAAAGGGGGAAAATAATAGTAAATGAAACAACTGACAAAAATTAATCTCCAAAATCTACAAGCAACTCAGACAACTCAACACACACACAAAAAACAAAACAACTCAATCAAAAAATGGGTAAAAGACCCAAACAGACATCTCTCTAAAGAAGACATAGAGATGGCCAACAAACACATGAAAAGATGCTGAATGTCACTCATTATTAGAGAAATGCAAATCAAAACTACAATGAGATATCACCTCATACCTGTCAGAATGGCCATCATCCAAAAATTTACAGATAGTAAATTCTGGAGAGGGTGAGGAGAAAAGGGAACACTCTTTCATTGTTGGTGGGAATGTAAATTGATTCAACCACTATGGAAGACAGTATGGAGATTCCTCAAGAAGCTAAGAATAGAAGTACCATATGGCCCAGCAATTCCACTATTAGGCTTATACCCTGATGAAATCAAAATTGAAAGAGACACCTGTACCCCCATATTCATTGCAGCACTCTATACAATAGCTAGAACATGGAAGCAACCTAGATGTCCATTGACGAATGAATGGGTAAAGAAGCTCTGGTACATATATGCAATGGAAAACTTCTCAGCCCTAAAAAGAAATTCAGAAGAATCAGTCCTAATGAAGTGGATGAATCTAGAACCTACTATACAAAGTAAAGTAAGTCAAAAAGAGAAGGAAAAGTACAGTATACTAACACATATATATGGAATCTAGTAAGATCATACCGATAAATATACATGCAGAGCATCAATGGAAAAACAGGCATAGAGAACAGACTATGGACACTAGGGAGAGGAAGAGTGGGTAAGAGATGGAAAGAGTAACATGGAACCCTATACTATCTTATAGAAGAGATAACTATTGTCAAGGCGCTGTGGAAATAAGGGATTTTTACATAGGGGCTATGCAATGTTCTGGAGGTGTGGGATGGGGGAGATTGGGATATATATATGACTAATCTGAAATTATACATCTCTGTAAACAACAAAACTCTGTAAAAGCAAAAAAGCAAAATAAAAAAAAGAAAAAAAAAAAAAAAACTACAATGAGATATCACCTCACAGCAGTCAGAATGGCCTTCATCGAAGTCTACAAATAAAAAATGCTGTAGAGGGTGTGAAGAAAAGGGAACCCTCTTGCACTGTTGGTGGGTATGTACATTGACACAGTCACTGAAAGACAGTTTGGAGATTCATCAAAAAAACAACAAAGTGAAGTAAGTCAAAAAGGGAAGGACAAATACAGTATACTAACACACATATATGGAAACTAGAAAGATGGTACTGATAAATATACACTCAGAGCAGCAATGGAGAAAGAGACATAAAGAGCAGACCTATGGACATTGAGGGGAGGGAAGATTGGATGACGGGTACAGAAGGAGTAACAAGGAAACCTACACTATCATATGTAAAAGAGATAACCATTGTGCATAAGCTGTAAGACTAAGGGAACTTACATGGGGACTATGCAACAACCTGGGGGAGGGATGGGGGGGAGAGGGAGGAGAGGCTCAAGTGGGAGGGGTCAGAGATACACATATGACTGATTTGGGATCATGTATAACTGTAAAAAACAAAACTCTGTAAAAGATGTATAACAGTAACTTTGCTGTACACCTGAAACTAATGCAACATTGTAAATCAACTATACTCCAATAAAAAAAAAAAAGAACTAGGAATAGATCCACCATATAACCCAGCAATCCCACTACTAGGCATATATCCTAAGGAAATCAAAATTGAAAAAGACACATGTAACCCATGGTTCATTGCAGCACCGTTTACAGTAGCTAGAACACGGAAGCAACCTAGATGTCCACTGACAGATGAATTGATGAAGAGGCTGTGGTACATATATACAACAGAATATTACTCAGCCATAAAAAGAAATGCATTTGAGTCAATCCTAATGATGTGGATGAACCTAGAGCCTATTACACAGAGTGAAGTAAGTCAGAAAGAGAAAGATAAATGTCATATACTAACACATATATATGGAACTTAGAAAGATGATACTGATGAATGCATATGCAGAGCAGCAATGGAGAAACAGACAAAGAGAACAGACTTATGGGCACTGGGGGGAGGGAGGAATGGGTGAGATATATGGAAAGAGTAGCATAGAAACTTACATTATCATATGTAAAATATATAACCAATGGGAATTTGTTGTGGGACCAAGAGAACTCAAATATGGGCTCTGTAACAACCTAGAAGGATGAGATGGGGAGAGAGACAGGAGGGAAGTTCAAGAAGGAGGGAACAAACGTATACCTGTCTGATCTATATTGATGTTTGGAAGTAAACAACAAAAGCTATTATCCTTCAATTAAAAAAAGGAATGAAATAGTACCATTTGCAGCAACATAGTTGTACCTAGAGATAGTCACACTAAGTGAAGTAAGTCAGACGGAGAAGGATAAATACCTAATGATATCCCTTATATGTGGATTTTAAAAAGATGCAGATGAACTTACAGGACAGAAAAGAGACTCACAGACTGAGAGAGTGAACTCATGTTTGGAATGGGGGCATGGGGCGAACTTTGGGATGGGCATGTATAGTCTGGCATATTTAAAATGGATAATCAACAAGGGCCTACTGTATAGCACATGGAACTCTTCTCAATGTTATGTGGTTGCCTTGATGGGAGAGGAATTTGGGGGATAATGGATACATGTATATGGATGAAGGAGTCCCTTTGTTGTTCATATTAAGTGATCATAACATTGTTAATCATCTATGCCCCAATTCAAAATGTTTTTTTAAAAAAATAAAAAATAAAAATAATAAAATGTTCATATTTACAGATCTATTGCAATCCCTATCAACATCACAAGGACATCTTTCACAGAAATAGAACAATTTTAAAATATATGGAACCACAAAAGAAGCTAAAAGTCAAAGCAATTTTGAGAAAAAAAGAAAAGAACAAAGCTACAGGTACTATAATCCCTGATTTTAAATGATATTATTAAGCTTTTGTAATCAAACCACATGGTATTGACATTAAAACAGACACATATATCAATAAAACACATTTAAGACCCCTGAAATAAACCCACAAATACATGGAAAGTTTATGATAAAGGAGCAAAGATCATAGAATAGACAAAGATGTTTTCTTCAACAAATGGTGTTAGGAAAACTGCACAGCCACACATAAAAAGAGAAAGGTTCTAGACTACTACCTCACACACAAAAAAACATCATCTCAAACTTGAATGTAAGACCTGAAACCATAACACTCCTAGAAGAAAACATATGCATTACAAAATCTTTGACATTGATTTTAGGAATATCTTTCTGAATATTCTCTTCAGGCAAGGGAAATAAAAGCAAAAATGAGCACATAGTACTATATCAAACTAAAAAGCTTCTGCACAGAAAAGGAAACCTCTCACAAAAATAAAATGATGGGGCTTCCCTGATGGTCCAGTGGGTAGAGGCAATCTTACAGTGCAAAGGGCACCAGTTTGATCCCTGGCCCAGGAAGATCCCACGTGCCATGGAGCGGCTGGCCTGGTGTGTCCAATTACTGAGCTGGAGCTCTGGAGTGCATGTGCCCAGAGCCTGTGCTCTGCAAGAGAGAGGCCACTGCAATGGGAGGCCCACACGGGCCAAAGAATAAAGATGGATGAAAACAAAATAATGATTTAGGGGCAAAAATTAATAAATAAATAAAAAGAAAATCTATTGAATGAGAGAAAAAAATTTCAAATCATATATTTTATACATGGTTAATGTCTAAAATATTTAAATAACTCATGTAACTCAACAGCAAAATCCCCAAACAATCTACTTTAAAAATGGAGAGAAGAGCTATATGGACATTTTTCCAATGAAGACATACTGATGGCCAACAGGCACATTAAAATGTGTCCAACATCATTAAATATTAAGGAAATGCAAATCAAAGCCCCAGTGAGCTATAACATCCTGCCCATAAAAATGGTTATTTTTTAAAAAACAAAGTAATAAAAAATGTTGGAGAGGAATGTGGAGAGAAGCAAACTCTCTTGTACTGTTGGTGGGAATATAACTTGGTATAGCCACTATAGAAAACAGTATGGAGATTCCTCAAAAAATTAAGAATAGAATAGAATACGATGCAGCTATTTATGCAAGTAACGTGAAAACACTAATTCAAAAAACTCACACACCTCTATGTTCATCACAGCATTGTTTATAGTGACTAAGGTATGGAAAAAAACCTAAGTGCCCAACAAAGGATGCATAGATAAAGATGTGATATTTATAACGTAACTCTACTCTGTCATAAAAAAGATGAAATACTGCCATTCACAACAATATAGATGAACATAGATGAACACTGAGTGTATTATGCTAAGCAAAAGAAGTCAGATGTAGAAAACCAAATACCATATGATTCCATTCATGTGGAAAAAAGACAAAAAAATCAATGAACAAAAAACCAAAATAAACTAACAAGCCAAAATAAACACATAGATACAAAGAACAGATCAATGGCTACCAGAGGGGAAGGAGGGATGAAATGGGTAAAGGGGGTCAATTATATGGTGAGGGATAGAAACTAAATTTTTGGTGGTGAGTATGCCATAGCACATACAAAGGTAGAAATAAATAAGTGGCAATAACAGCAATGATAATATTAATAAATAATATCTGAATTGATGCATGAACTCCACTATTCACAGAAGCAGTATTTATAATTGCCAAGACATGGAAGCAACCTAAATGTCCATTGAGAGATGAATGGATAAAGATGTGATGTGTGTGTGTGCATGTGTGTGTGTTCAGTTGCTCAGTTGTGTCTGACTCTTTGTGACCCCCATGGACTGTAGCTTGCCAGGCTCCTCTGTTCATGGAATTTTTCAGACAAGAATACTGGAATAGGTTGCTATTACCTACTCCAGGGGATCTTCCTAACCAGGGATCAAACTTGCATCTCTTGTGCATCTTTATTGGCAAGTGGATTCTTTACCACTAGAGTCATCTGGGATTCTCTCTCTCCATATATATAAAAATATATACATATATTCATATAGAATATATGTATGTTTATATATATATATGCATAAATACATATATAATTCATATATATATATGCATATATATGTATAGACCCACACAGTGGAATACTACTCAGACATAAAAAAGAATGAACTAATTCCATTTGAAGAAACAGGAATAGATCTAGAGATTATCATATTAAGTAAGTCAGAAAGAGAAAGACAAATATGGTATCACTACTATTTGTGGAATCTAAAATATGACACAAATTAATTTATTTTATGAAATAGTAACAGAGTCATAGACATAAAATACAGAAGAGTGAATGCCAATGGGCAGTCATGTGCAGGATTGATGCATTGGGAGTCTGGGACTAGCAGATGTATACTATTATATGTAGAATGGATAAACAACAGTAGTATATCACAAGAAATTATATTCAATATCTTTTAATAACCTATAATTGAAAAAATAATATCATTATTATTATTAACTTATTCCACAAATAATGAATGCCTACTATGTGAGAGTCAGGTATTATTCTAAGCAATTGGGATAGAGAGGTAAATAAAACAGCCAAAAAGCCCTCCCTAATAAAGCTTACATTCTAGTGATTATTATGAATAGTTTCTATGTTCTTGTCTAGGATTTCAACATTAGTAGTAATGAACTAGAACAGATTTCAACATTAGTAGTAATAAACTGGAACAGATTTCTACTTAAATATCTACAACCTTATACCTGTCTCAAGGTGCAAAGT
Source organism: Tragulus kanchil (assembly GCA_022376925.1). Taxonomy (NCBI): domain Eukaryota; kingdom Metazoa; phylum Chordata; class Mammalia; order Artiodactyla; family Tragulidae; genus Tragulus; species Tragulus kanchil. Next base: position 72,849,927 of record JAIOJX010000001.1, on the reverse strand, counting down.
GGTTGAGGTCATTTTTCCTTCTCATGGGATTCCCAAGCACTTACCCTCCTTGTGGTGAGCCAGGGGCCGAGGTGCTGGTCTCTTTATATGGAAAGATGGGGCCTTAGTGGCCCCAGGGCCTGGCACAGGTCCATTGCTGTCCTTTGGTATGGTCTTGGTCCCTCCATCCTGCAGCCTAGACACCAACTTCCCCACGTCCACATCAAGGCAGGACTCCAACTTGCCATCTGAAATAGGCTTGCTTGGGGACTTCCTTTCAGAATCTGCTTCCCCACTTTTCTGCATATGCATTTTTGGGTATTGTGGTGGCCTGGGGTGTTCTATGCTGCTGATGATAGTACCATTGGGTGTTCTATGCTGGATTTCATCTAGGAAAAGTTGGCATAGAGGAAAGATTAATGACAACCTTTTCATTTTTATACATGTATACATAAGATTACAAAATTATACACATATTCAAAGGAGCTACTGTCATGGAACAAATCAATAATATATCACAAAATCAGTCTCTGCCTACCCCAGTTCATGTGGAGACACAAGTCTCATAACACAAGGAATTCAATTCAAGATTAGATTATTTTCATGACCACAATTCAGGAAAACCACAATATGCCAAGGCAGAGACATCAGTTAAACCTTAACTATTTCTATTTATCTAAAAAGTAATTTATAAAGATCTCTCATATTTCAGTGCAATGTGCTTAACAGAATTTGACACTTTTCTCCATCCTCACCTAGCCACTTTATGGCCTTCACCTAGCTATTGTGGCTTATTTCCTGTGACAATAGCATATGATTTTCAGTTGTCCTGTGTCTTAATTAAAGCTTTCAGACTCTAATGAGAGACAAGGATATTATTCTCCCTAGAAAAAGTAACCCACACAAATAAATGTAAGCTTTTGAAAACTAATGTAAAGAGATTTATAGAGACCCCTGAAGCTGTTAATGAACTCCCAATTGAGAACTCCTGGTATATGGAAATGGTCATGTTCCTGGATAATAGAAACTTAGATCAGAATGCAGTGGTTAAGAACAGAGGTTCTGCTCAGCTAAATGAAACCCAAGAGATATGTCCAGCAATTTGAATACATATGTCTTATTTATATCCTGATTTTTTTTTTTAATGTAAAAAGGATTGGGACACTGACTAGATAGTGATCTTAAGGAATTACTATTTTTGTTTAGTTTTCTTTTCTTTTATGTATGATAACAGTATTGAGATTTTGGTTAAAAAAGTCTTTATTTTTACAGGTACATGCTAAAGCATTTATGGATGAAATGACATGTCTGAGTTGGGGAAATAGGTAGGGGTACAAATGAAACAAGATTGGGTATGTATTGGTAAATGTTGAAGCTGGGCCGTATCTACAAGGGGAGTATGTTATACTGTATATTTTTTATCAAATATAAAATTTCTGCTTACATTTGCAATGCTCCAAAATAAAATGTTAAAAGAGCTTCAAGTTCTGGAGCCAGTTCTACTACTTACCAATTGTGAGATCCTGGGCAAGTTCATAATCTCTCTCTCTATAAAATTTTCTCCTCAATAAAATAGGAATAATAATGGTACCTACCTCATGAGATTGTGGTAATGATTACATGAGATATTACACTTATTTCAGTGCCTGGCACATAATAGACACTCAATAATTGTTAGTTAATATTTATACTATTATGTTATGAGTAGGTAGTGACGCAAGATTTTCCATGGTAGAAGAACGACTGAATCTGGTTTCAAAGAATTTTTCCATAAGAGTTTTCTTTTCCTTGAGAGTTTTTCATTGATCAATCCACAGCTGCTACCACCATAACACTTAGGGCCATGAGGAGTTCCTCTACAGTTACCCTAATTTGGTCCCAAGGTAGATAATAGCACTGGTTTTAGAACCCTAACACAATTGCCATCAGACTAGAGTAGTCAAACAAAAAACATCAAAGACTCATTAATAATACTAGTACTGACATGGCTCAAAAGTGCCATGTAGGGCTTCCCTGGTGGTCCAGTGGGTAAGGACACCGCCTTGCAGTGCAAGGGGCGCCGGTTCGATCCCTGGCCTGGGAAGATCCCACGTGCCACAGAGCAGCTGGACCGATGTGTCCAATCACCGAGCCGAAGCTCTGGAGTGCACATGCCCAGAGCTGGTGCTCTGCGACAACAGAGGCCACCGCGATGGGAGGCCCACAGGGACCAAAGAAAAAAGATGGATGACAATAGATAAATGAAAGACCAATAGAAGTGGCCCGCCCACCCACCTCCCTCCCCACCCACTCCCACCCAAAAAAAAGCGCCATGTAACTAGATCACATGCTTCTAAAACACGCCTTGTAGCAGAGGCTAATTTCCAGCACTTAGGAATAACCTCAAGCAAAAAAAGCTCTGAGTTGGGTAGGTGGGTACAAATGAAACAAGATTGGGTATGTATTGGTAAATGTTGAAGCTGGGCCGTATCTACAAGGGGAGTATGTTATACTGTATATTTTTTATCAAATATAAAATTTCTGCTTACATTTGCAATGCTCCAAAATAAAATGTTAAAAGAGCTTCAAGTTCTGGAGCCAGTTCTACTACTTACCAATTGTGAGATCCTGGGCAAGTTCATAATCTCTCTCTCTATAAAATTTTCTCCTCAATAAAATAGGAATAATAATGGTACCTACCTCATGAGATTGTGGTAATGATTACATGAGATATTACACTTATTTCAGTGCCTGGCACATAATAGACACTCAATAATTGTTAGTTAATATTTATACTATTATGTTATGAGTAGGTAGTGACGCAAGATTTTCCATGGTAGAAGAACGACTGAATCTGGTTTCAAAGAATTTTTCCATAAGAGTTTTCTTTTCCTTGAGAGTTTTTCATTGATCAATCCACAGCTGCTACCACCATAACACTTAGGGCCATGAGGAGTTCCTCTACAGTTACCCTAATTTGGTCCCAAGGTAGATAATAGCACTGGTTTTAGAACCCTAACACAATTGCCATCAGACTAGAGTAGTCAAACAAAAAACATCAAAGACTCATTAATAATACTAGTACTGACATGGCTCAAAAGTGCCATGTAGGGCTTCCCTGGTGGTCCAGTGGGTAAGGACACCGCCTTGCAGTGCAAGGGGCGCCGGTTCGATCCCTGGCCTGGGAAGATCCCACGTGCCACAGAGCAGCTGGACCGATGTGTCCAATCACCGAGCCGAAGCTCTGGAGTGCACATGCCCAGAGCTGGTGCTCTGCGACAACAGAGGCCACCGCGATGGGAGGCCCACAGGGACCAAAGAAAAAAGATGGATGACAATAGATAAATGAAAGACCAATAGAAGTGGCCCGCCCGCTCCCCTCCCTCCCCAGCCACTCCCACCCGCGAAAAAAAAAAGCGCCATGTAACTAGATCACATGCTTCTAAAACACGCCTTGTAGCAGAGGCTAATTTCCAGCACTTAGGAATAACCTCAAGCATGTTCAATTCTAGAAAGTATGAAGTAAACAGTGACATAAATTCATTCTCCCATGTTTTGAGGTCTAACACCTCAGTTACATGTTTCTATCTGAATGCTTTCTTCTTCTGGTGAAGAGACCCTAGGAAATTTCACCCCTGTTCTCATTTAGGAAAAACAACAGGAACTGGTCATGCTCTACAGTATCATCACCATCTCAATATAGTAAAAAGGGTCTAGTCTCATAAAGATGATCTACCTGCACAGTCTCAGGCCACTACTTTCCACATTGGAAAGGATCTTTTCCTGGCTTGGAGAAATAGTGCATATAACGATAGCAGCAACGGGGATTTGGAATTAGGCCATTTTGCCAGGAAAACCATTTCCAGGCTTTGGGATATATTGAATAATGATAAAATGGTAATAATTATAATAATGACAGTGATAATAATGATAACAGATACCATTATTTAAACACTTTTCTTTGTGCTAGGGCCTCTTCTATGTGCTTTTCATGGATTGTCTCAGATAATCTTCAAAACTTGTTATTAGTCCCACTTCACAGATAAGAAATCTAAGGCCCTAAAAGTCTCAGTGTCACAAAACTAGTATAGCAGAGACAGCTTACATAGCTTTAAATCTATTTTCAGAGTCCATACTCTTTCTGAAGAGAGCGTTCATTGCTCCTACTGGGTAATAATAGCTCAGTACCATCCCCTTTCCCTAACCAGCCATCTATTTCTGTGGGAAAACACAAAGCCCAGCTTCAGAAACTGCAGAAAACTAGAAGTGAATCAGTATCATACAAGGATCCCTCATAAATAGGCAAGTAGCCAACTAGAGGCCTCTCTTCTAAGTGTGGGTAAGCGATGGGGAATAGATTTAAGAGGTCGCACACTAGTCCAGCAGGAGAAATAGATCAATTATTATAATACAGGTAGAATCATGCAAATAAATGTTATGAGAAGGACAGTGCTAATTCCATCTGTGGTGTTTAAGAATATGTTGTGAAGAAGGTAACATTTGAGCTAGGCCTTGAAGGATTGTAATAGATGAAAAAAGGTGAAAAGAGAATTTCAAAGAGACATCAACATGAAAGACTGAAAGTTTATGGTTTGCCCAGGAAAATGTAAAAGAAAATGCTTAATGAGGTTTGGGCCACAATCAATTTTAGATAAAACATGTAAGTCATTGGAAATGAGTTATTAAGGTAAGGTGGGGCTAGATCATGAATATCATGTTCAGAAATATGAATGTTATCATTGGACTGCAAAGGACAATGACTTTTATGGCAGATAAATGGCATCATCACATGTGTTTTTTGAATATATCCTTAGGTTCATGACAAAAAGTAGACTGAACCAGAGAGACTGGAGGAGACTGGAGGTAGGGAGACCAAATGGGGGTTGTTGGATCTAACCTGGAGCAGTATCAGCAAAGAGACATAGATTCAAGAGAGATTAAGGGAGTGGAATGCACAGGGCTTAGATACAGCGGTGTGAGGTAATCCATGATGCTGGTGAAGGGACTCATTATAATACTATATGTGAGGGGAATAACAAGTTTAAGGGTAAGATAATGAAATGCTACTGATAAAGAACAGTGGTGAGCAGAGGGATTTGTTCTTTCTCAGAACAGTGTTCAGAGAAGTGTTCAGAGAAGTACAGTATTATAGTAGATAAATGAGCTCTGGAATAACATGAATGCAAGTTGATGCTCCGTAATTCAAACTATACACCCTCTTTAAGCCTCCAATGTTTTCTCTATGAGAAGGGATGACGATTAAATGAATATGAACTCACACCCACGTAGGAATGGCTAGAATTAAAAAGATAACACGACATGGAAACAACCTAAGTGTCCATCAGTGGATGAATAAAGACTTTATTTATTTCAGCCTTAAAAAGGAAAATAAAGGGACTTCCCTGGCAGTCTAGTCATTAAGAATCCACCTGGCAATGCAGGGGATGCGGGTTCCATCCTTGGTCAGGGAACTAAGATCCCATGTGCTTCGGAGAAACTAAGTCCTTGAACCACAACTCCTGAGCCCACATGCCACTCTGGGGAGTCCATGAACCACAGTGAAAGTACCCACACGATGCAATGAAGATTCAGAGTGCCGCAACTAAGACCCAATGCAGCCAAATAAACAAATAATTATCTTAAAAAAAGGAAAATATGCTGCCATTCATTTGCTATAATATGGACAAACCTGGAAGATATTATGGTAAGTGAAATAAGCCAGACAAAGAAAAAAATTGCATAATCTCATTTATATGTGGAATGTTTAAGGTCAAATACATAGAAGCAGAGAGAACAGTGGTTACCAGTAGCAAGAGGATAGAGAAAATGGGGAGATGTAGGTTCAAGGATACAGAGTTGCAGTTATGTAGGATGAATCAGTCTAAAATTCTAATATATAGCATGATGAGTATAGCTAACAATCCTGCATTGATAATGGAAATTTGCTAAGATAGTGGGTTTCAGTTACTGTCATCCAAAAAAAGCTGATGTGTCAATTAGCTTGACTATAATAAATAATTCACTATGTATATGTATATTAAATCATCACTTTGTGTAACTTGAATATACACAGTTTTACTAAATCAAAACACAAGAGGCAATGCTGGTGAAGATGTAGAGAAATTGGAACTGTCATACATTATTAGTGGGAAAGTAAAATGGTGTAGCTGCTTTAGAAAAAAAGCCTCAAAACAATTCCTCCAAGATAAAATATACAATGACTATATGATCCAGAAGTTCCACTCCTAGACATATACCTAAGGTTACTGAAAACATACATCTACATAAAAATCTATGCAGAAATGTTCCTAGCAGTATTATAGCAAAAACTGGAAATGATCCAAGTATACATCAACTGATGAATGATAAACTGCAGTATATACATGTAATGCAATACTACTCATTCAGAAAAAGGAATGAAGCATTGATACATGCTACATAATAGATGAACCTTGAAATTATTATGCTAAGAAGTCAGAAACCAAAAGACCACATATGGTATGATTCCATTTATATGAAATTTTCTCAGAATGGGGATATCCATAGAGACAGAAAGTAAATCAGTGACTGGAATGGGGGAGGAGGGGAGTATTGGAAAGTACATGTAATGTCTAGATACTTGAAATACTACCCACATGCCACTGGATAGCCACAGTGAAAGTACCCACACGATGCAATGAAGATTCAGAGTGCCACAACTAAGACCCAATGCAGCCAAATAAACAAATAATTATCTTAAAAAGGAAAATATGCTGCCATTCATTTGCTATAATATGGACAAACCTGGAAGATATTATGGTAAGTGAAATAAGCCAGACAAAGAAAAAAATTGCATAATCTCATTTATATGTGGAATGTTTAAGGTCAAATACATAGAAGCAGAGAGAACAGTGGTTACCAGTAGCAAGAGGATAGAGAAAATGGGGAGATGTAGGTTCAAGGATACAGAGTTGCAGTTATGTAGGATGAATCAGTCTAAAATTCTAATATATAGCATGATGAGTATAGCTAACAATCCTGCATTGATAATGGAAATTTGCTAAGATAGTGGGTTTCAGTTACTGTCATCCAAAAAAAGCTGATGTGTCAATTAGCTTGACTATAATAAATAATTCACTATGTATATGTATATTAAATCATCACTTTGTGTAACTTGAATATACACAGTTTTACTAAATCAAAACACAAGAGGCAATGCTGGTGAAGATGTAGAGAAATTGGAACTGTCATACATTATTAGTGGGAAAGTAAAATGGTGTAGCTGCTTTAGAAAAAAAGCCTCAAAACAATTCCTCCAAGATAAAATATACAATGACTATATGATCCAGAAGTTCCACTCCTAGACATATACCTAAGGTTACTGAAAACATACATCTACATAAAAATCTATGCAGAAATGTTCCTAGCAGTATTATAGCAAAAACTGGAAATGATCCAAGTATACATCAACTGATGAATGATAAACTGCAGTATATACATGTAATGCAATACTACTCATTCAGAAAAAGGAATGAAGCATTGATACATGCTACATAATAGATGAACCTTGAAATTATTATGCTAAGAAGTCAGAAACCAAAAGACCACATATGGTATGATTCCATTTATATGAAATTTTCTCAGAATGGGGATATCCATAGAGACAGAAAGTAAATCAGTGACTGGAATGGGGGAGGAGGGGAGTATTGGAAAGTACAAGGTTCTTTTTGGATGATGAAGATGTTCTAGAATTAGCTTGTGAATATACTACCCACTGACTTACCCTTGAAAAGGGTGAATTTTATGTCATATGAATTATATCTTAGTTTTGAAAAAAATGGTTAGAGTGGGTGATCCCATTGATGATTTTCCGGCACAAAGACACAGAGTGGAAAATTAAGACCCAGAATAAGGAAATGACTAGCCCAAGTTATTCAGCAAGCTAGGGGCCAAGATGAAATTATAACTTAGGTCTACTAACACCTATTTCATTCATTTATTACATGTATTTATTGAGGTCTTATGATATGCCAGATACTATGCTGGTACTAGAGATACAGAATGAAAAATTTCTGCTGGCATAGAAATTATATTTTGTGATGTTTACTTGGGGATACTGAGAACAAATAAGTGAGTTTATCTAATTAAAATGAGATTATGGAACAACAGAGTAAGAACTTAATGTTCCCTTCCACTTTCCCTAAATGCCACATCATCTCCTAAGGAGGTGATCCCTTAACCTGAGTGATATTTTCCTATTCACTATTCCCTATACACCCACTCATTTATTCTATAAGTTATTTACTGAAGACATGTAATATATAGGAATTGTTCTAAAGTTTGGTGATAAAAGTGAATCTGACATTCTATAGAGAAAGACAGACAATAAACGTGAACAAATATTAATAGTAGCAAGTGATATAAATAAAATAAAGCAGTGTAAAATGATAGTGAGTAATGGAGGAAGAGAAAGACCTATTTAAATAAAGTACACAGAGAATATCTCTGTGAATGTCATTTAGCAGGGACCTGAATAAAGGAGTGAATTTTGCAAAGTTCTGGAGAAAGAATATTTAGGACAAAGAAAACAGCAAAGGCCCTTGGTTAGATTTAGTATGTATAAGAAACAGCAAAACCAATGAGATCAGACCAGAGAACAAAGCGTACAGAGACACAGTGAAGTTCAGAAATGATATCAGAAACATATGTGCAATAAAATGTAAATTTTCTTCTAAAAATTAAGAGAAGTCACTGGAAATTTGGAGCAGAGGGAATGATAGGATCTATTTACAATTTTGAAAGAATGTATATCTTACTGCTTCCTGTGGAGAACAAATTGTAGTCAGAAAAGAAGAAAAACAAAGATAATAGTTTGGAAGCTTCTGTATCTACCCACGTAAAAGATGATTCTGGCTCAACTAGTAAGGTAGTAGTAGGAATTAGTAGATTCAGCATATAATGTGCACACGAGCTAACAGAAATTACTGATGAATTAGATGTAGGGTAAAATGAAAAGAGAATAATCAAGGATGATCCCAAAGTTTTTGACCTTGCCAACTGGGTGACTGGTATTGCCAATTCATCCAGACTTGGTGAATCACAATCTGGAATTGCTGACAAAAATATCAACAGCCTCAGATATACAGATGATACCACTCTGATGGCAGCGAGTGAAGAGGAACTGGAGTGAAAAAGCTGGTTTAAAACTCAACATTCAAAAATCGAAGACCATGGCATCTGGTCCTATCATTTCATGGCAAATAGATGGAGAAACAATGGAAACAGTACAGACTTTATTTTCTTGGGCTCCAAAATCGCTGCAGATGGTGACTGCAACTATGAAATTAAAAGACACTTGCTCTTGGAAGAAAAGCTATGAAAAACCTAGACAGTGTATTAAAAAGCAGAGACACCACTTTGCCAGCAAAGATCCATATAAACAAAGCTACAGTTTTTCCAGTAGGGATAGGGGAATCAAAAATATTTGTACATTTTAAATTGGAGATTTCCTTGAGTCATCTAAAGAGAACTGTTGAGCAGTGGTTTGAGACAGGAAGAGGGGAGATAATACTCCTAGATGTATAAATTTGGAAATCATCCCCATATGTAAAGATATTTAAAGTCATGACACACTGCAATCATGCAGGAAAAAAATAGAGAGAGAAAAGCTGACTGAGAAATATGAAACAAAGCTCTGGGACCTTCCAACATGGAAAAATTGAGAACAGAAGGATAACCAAAAAGAGACTGAGATGAAATGTCTAGTAAGGTAGAAGAAAAAAAGAGTTTGGTGTCCTGAAAGCAAAGTGAATAAAATATTTCAAGAAGGGAGACTTAGTAAACTGAAATGCTACTCACAAGTTAAGTATGGTAAAAACAGTGGAGTGGCACATGGAGATTGTTGGTAATCTTGACAAAAAAAGGTCTCAACAGAATAGTGAGGAGAAAGGCCCATTTAGAATTGCTTCAGGTTTCATACTAAGCAATTATTCTACTCAGTGTTATTTATTAGTTTATCTATCATCTATCTCCATCTAGTTTATAAAGTTGAGCCCACGGACTGTGTCTTAATTCCACCTAGCATAGTACTTAATCCACATGAGTTGATTGTCTCTCCAGCTTTATTAGGACATAATTGACAAACATTATATATAATGTTTAATGTTTAAGGTATGTGCTATTTTGATATATAAATAGATTGTTAAATGAGTTCCACAATCAATCTGATTAACATATCCACCACCTCACATAATTTCCATTTTGTGTGTGTGATAAGAACAGTTAAGATCTACTCTTTTCACAAACTTCACATATACGATATAGTATTATTAACTGTTTCTGCCTGCAGTGATTCTTTCTTCTGCTTATTCAAGTTTGATGTTGAAGCTCTCTATTGAATTTTTCTATGTAATTATTATGCTTTTCAGCTTCAGAATTTCTTTAAGGTCCTTTTTTGTGATTTCTATGACTTTCTTGAAATTCTCATGTATCATTTTCCTGATTTTGTTTAGTTGTCTGAATTCTCTTGTACTTCACTGAGCTTCTTTAAGATGATTATTTGAAATTCCTTTTCAGACAGTTCATAGACCTCAGTTGCATTAGGCTCAGTTCATGGTGCTTTATTTTGTTCTTTTGGTGGTGTTATGTTTCCCTGATTAATCCTCACCCTCATGGCCTCTAGTTGGTGTTTACCTATTTGAAGAAGTAAGCACATCTACCAATCTTTACAGATTGGCTTTGGCAAGGAAAGCCTTTTACCCATTAGCACAACCAGAGATTCTGTGTAGGTCACCTGGCAGGCTTCACAGGTGGGCTTGCTGCTGGAGTCCTTAGGTAGGCTGGTCTAAGGCCTGGGTCAGTGAATGTGCAAGCTTTCAGCCTGGAAATGCAGGGGAGAGGTTGAAGCCTAGGCCAAGGGGACTAGCCTGGAGGCTTGGTTCACAGAAGGCTGGACAAGAAGCTGAGCTGTGGCTGCATCTTGGAAATTAGAGTGACAGGGGACAGCTTGGCATGTATTGAGCCTAGATTCTGGGTCTTTAGGGGCAAACTTAGAACCTTAGATTCCATGGAACAGTCTAGTACTGAGGCAGGTCTACAGTCTAGCTAGGTTGGTGGAGGTTGGCCTGGAAAAATGGGGGATAGGTCAGCACTGGGGTTTACTGGGGTGGGCCTGGTTCTGCAATCCAAGCTTGAGTGCTCACCTCACTCTCCTTCCCCCATGTGGAGGGGGTCTCTCCTTGGACTACACAGTGTGAAATTGGGAGACCATGATACAGGTCATATGAAAATGTCCTTTCTAGCATCTTCAATGTACATCTTTTTATTTCTGTACTCCACTCAGGTGCTCTGATTTCTCATCTGGATTCCATAGTTCTCATTAAAGGAATTTTCATGTATGAGTAGTTTGAATTCATTCATGCTACTATGAAGAGACAAGCACTAGAAATTCCTATTCAGCCATCAGTCCTCTGTGTTAGCAGAATTAAAAAGACACATGGCTCATCCATTTCAATGTATTGAGATACAGATCTAACAACACCTTGTATCTTTCACTGGTCTGCTTTCACTGGTCTGCTAAGGGAAAATGGTAGCTGATTTTACAGGTTCATCTCTGTCCTATCTACTGCCTAAAGACTAATTCACTCTCTGGGGACAAATTTTACATACTTTGGTTTGCATGGTTCAGGACTCAGGAATAGGCTATCTCTATATGGAAAAAATGGTTATTCCTCCACTTCTGATTTTCAATATACTTTTTGTCTCTGATAACTATTAAGAAGCTAATGGTAAACTTTTGTACTGACCTTCACTTTCATCCAGGGAAGAAGTATAGAAAACTGTCCTTTCTCGCAGCAAGCGCTTTGAAATTGTGATTGGTTTGTGCCTTCTTGCTGTCACTCGAGGCGGAGGCACTGGGGGTGCAGTACTTTCCTCAGGTGGACCTGAATAGATCTGTAAAGGGGGAGTATTTCCGGAAAACAATTAGGAAGATCAACTTTTTGTATTCCTAATGGTAACAACAATTGATGCCCATCAGTATTACACCTAGACTCTGCATAGAAATTCGAATATGGCTGAAGGAATTAGGGGAGATTTTCTTAAACATTCTAGCCACCAACCAGCAAGTGTTTAGAGATCTCCCACTGTGTTTGAGATGCAGGACATGGTACTTCTCAGTGCGGAGGAAAGAGTGCAGACAAAAATGGCAACACAAGAGAGCACTCTTCTATATGTTAACTGGAATGTTGTCTGACACAGTCATTGAATAAAACCAATTAAGTTATTATTTTAAAAATCCTGCAATATCAGTCCTGAATTTTCCACTTACTGCCTGGGAAACTGTAAAAAAAAGTCAATTTTTCCCAACAAAACCCATGAAAAACTCACCTCCCATCTCTGAGCCTTAGCTTCCTTACCTGTAAATTGTAGGGATTGCCACCTATCACAGGATGTGGTGAGAATCAAGTGGAAAGGGTAGTCAAAGTATATCATATGGGTAGAGGTGGGGTGTGAGGAATGATTAAAAATACCCACGTGCATTCAATGTTTCTGAAAAGATACCAAAAAACTGGCTATATTGTTTGCCCGAAGAGAGGAGTAATGAGTAGCTAAGGGAAGGATGGAGGAAACTTATTTTTCACTGCTTTATCATTTTGATCTTTGAAATTTTCAAACCAGGTATGCATTACTTGTTCAAAAAAGAAAGCATAGGGCTTCCCAGGTCATCCAGTGGGTAAAGAGTTCACCTTGCAGTGAAGGGGCACAGGATCCCATGTGAAGCAGTGCAGCTGGGACAGTGTGTCTGATTGTGAGCCAGCGCTCTGGAGCGCATGAGCCCAGAGCCAGTGCTCTGCAGCTAGAGGCCACTGCAATGGGAGGCCCACACAGGCCAAAGAATAAAGATGGATGAAAACAAACAATAACTTAGAGGCAAATATATATATATATATATATATATATATATATATATATATACACACACACACACACACACACACACATACACACACACACACACAGAGAGAAATAAATAAAAAATAAAAAGAAAGGACAAAAACAAAGAGTCTTCGAAGATATGAATAGAACTGGATAAGTGAGGGAGGAGCTGTGAGTAGAATTTGTATATAGTATCTCATATGTACTTAAAGATCTTCCTATTTCTAGGGATAATGACCTTTTGACCAGAGTGAACACACTTCGGGAAGATGCACATATGTGGTGATGGAAGGAAACCAGTATCCAACACATTGCAGTAATGAAATCAACCCCAATGATTTATGCAAAGAGAAATGTCACATCCCAACATTCTATCAAGCAAGAGTCAACATGGGTTGCACAATCATAGAACTTACATGATTGGGAACACCAGAGAAGTCTGTGTGAAAACTGCAGTGATACAGAACAAAGTAAGAAGAATCATAAGGCAGTACATGTTTCAGTGTCTCATGGTATAGGGAAAAGAGAATATGACATAGTAGCAAGCAGATGAGGTTTGAGGCCATATACTTCTGGTGCCATTATTAGTAATAATATTCTATATAGCTACCATTTTGTGAGCATCTGCTTAAGCACTATAGTAGCTGTTAAAAATATCCCTTGCTATTTATCAAATGCACCAGCGACTTTGTACTGAATGTTTCATCTACCTGAAGCTATATCCATAGTTTACGCTCTTGATTTCAGTAGGATTAATGATCAAATATATTCTTCTCAGTGAGTCCTTCCAGACAAGTGTGTCAAAATAGGACATGCTTCCCTCTAATGTGCTTCTTATCCCCTGTCTCTATTTAACTTATTTTCTTATTACTTTCTAACATTGTTGTTCAGTCACTAAGTCATGACCAATTCTTTGTGACCCCATGGACTGCAGCATGCCAGGCTTCCCTGTCCTCCACCATCTCCCAGAGTTTGCCTAAGCTCATGCACATTGAGCTGGTGATGCTACCTATCTCACCTTTTACCATCCTCTTTTCCTTTTGCATTCAATCTTTCCCAGCATCAGGGTCTTTTAACACCATATATTGTACTTATTTAGTATTTTTGTTGTTTGTCTCTCTACATGCTTGTATACTATACTAAAGTATATCATCATGTTCACTGTTGTATCTCCAGCAGCTGGAAGAGTGATGAGAATTGTTAGGCCAAAAAATAAACACATTTAAAATTCTGACATAAAAGACCAAATTGTCCTCTGAGAAGAACATAACAGCTACTCTACCTTCAAGCCAAAATAGAGTAAAAGGAACTAGACTTACATCATCAGCATGGAATAACTAAGAAGCTAGAAACGAAAATGTAATAATGTTTCCAAAGGCATTTGAAATCAGGCAGTAAACGACAGTCATCTATGAGGGAGGAAAAATAAATGAAGCGAACCCCATGATTGCCCCAGTGTACAGCCTGGAAAGATTCTTCAGGCCACAATATAGGACAAGGATCGCAGAAGAGCTCAGCAGTCTTCCTAAGCTGAAGACATTGAATTGCAAGTATGAAAATAGCAAGGAAGTGAGAGTTTTCAGGGCAGAGTACCAGAGAGAAGATCTGCATGGAGAGCTCTGGAGCTCTGCAGGGGTCCTCTTTAAGAATTTAGTTGCATACTGATCAATACATATGTGCAAGGCAAGAACCACAGGACAAAATTAGAGGGAAACAGTGGCTGGAAGAATTCCAGTTCTCACCAGTCTTAATGAACTTAAATATTATTTCATCTACCTGAAGCTATATCCATAGTTTACGCTCTTGATTTCAGTAGGATTAATGATCAAATATATTCTTCTCAGTGAGTCCTTCCAGACAAGTGTGTCAAAATAGGACATGCTTCCCTCTAATGTGCTTCTTATCCCCTGTCTCTATTTAACTTATTTTCTTATTACTTTCTAACATTGTTGTTCAGTCACTAAGTCATGACCAATTCTTTGTGACCCCATGGACTGCAGCATGCCAGGCTTCCCTGTCCTCCACCATCTCCCAGAGTTTGCCTAAGCTCATGCACATTGAGCTGGTGATGCTACCTATCTCACCTTTTACCATCCTCTTTTCCTTTTGCATTCAATCTTTCCCAGCATCAGGGTCTTTTAACACCATATATTGTACTTATTTAGTATTTTTGTTGTTTGTCTCTCTACATGCTTGTATACTATACTAAAGTATATCATCATGTTCACTGTTGTATCTCCAGCAGCTGGAAGAGTGATGAGAATTGTTAGGCCAAAAAATAAACACATTTAAAATTCTGACATAAAAGACCAAATTGTCCTCTGAGAAGAACATAACAGCTACTCTACCTTCAAGCCAAAATAGAGTAAAAGGAACTAGACTTACATCATCAGCATGGAATAACTAAGAAGCTAGAAACGAAAATGTAATAATGTTTCCAAAGGCATTTGAAATCAGGCAGTAAACGACAGTCATCTATGAGGGAGGAAAAATAAATGAAGCGAACCCCATGATTGCCCCAGTGTACAGCCTGGAAAGATTCTTCAGGCCACAATATAGGACAAGGATCGCAGAAGAGCTCAGCAGTCTTCCTAAGCTGAAGACATTGAATTGCAAGTATGAAAATAGCAAGGAAGTGAGAGTTTTCAGGGCAGAGTACCAGAGAGAAGATCTGCATGGAGAGCTCTGGAGCTCTGCAGGGGTCCTCTTTAAGAATTTAGTTGCATACTGATCAATACATATGTGCAAGGCAAGAACCACAGGACAAAATTAGAGGGAAACAGTGGCTGGAAGAATTCCAGTTCTCACCAGTCTTAATGAACTATTAAATGATTCACAGGGCAGTGAGTAGAGTACACCAACAAGTTTTGCCTCATTGGTGAATAAAAATTAGCACTTGACTAAACACTACTCTTTTTCTACCTAGAAAAGCCTAAAGGAAATACTTGTAAGGATCAAGTTGCATTTGTGTAACTTAACAGCACCCAACATCATGGTAATGTTGGCCTCATAAAAAGAGTTTGGGAGTGTTCCTTCACTTTCAACATTTTTAACTGAGAATAATCGACATTAATTCTTCTTTTAATGTTTGGTAGAAATCACCAATGAAACCATCTGGACCCAAGCTTTTCTTCTTTGGAAGACTTCTGAATGCTGATTCAGTCTCCTCACTCGCTATTAGTCTGTTCAGATTGTCTATTTCTTCATGATTCAGACTTGCTAGGTTATATATTTCTAGGAACACACCAATTTTTCTAGGTTATCCAATTGTTGGATATATTTATTCATTGTAGTCTCTTAGTACATTTTATATTTCTGTGGTGTATCCTTGTTAATTTCTGATTTTATATTTACAAGTCTTTTCTCTTTATTCTTTAGTCTAGTTAAAGGTTTTCAGTTTTATCCTTTTAAAATCTTAAATTCATTTATCTTTTCTATTGGTTTTCTGATCTCTATTTCATTGATTTACCTTTTTTCTGCTCTGATCTTTGCTATTTCCTTCCTTCTGCAAACTTTGGGCTGATGTTCTTTTACCAATTTCTTGAGGTGTTAGGTTACTTGTGATCTTTCTTTTGTCTTAATGCAAGTGTTTATCAGTGTAAAAGTCCCCTTTTAGAACTGCCTTTTCATTATCCTGTAAGTTTTTATTGGTTGTTTTTCTATTGTCATGTATTTTAAGATTTTTTTTATCTCTCCTTTGATTTCTTGCTTGACCCTTTGGTTGTTCTTGTGTTGTCTACCACATATTTGAAAAATTTCCAGTTTCCTTCCTATTACTGATTTTTAGTTTCATACTGCTGTGACCAGAAAAATAACTTAATAAGATTTCAGTCTTCACACATTTGATTATTTTATGACCTAACATTATCTATCCTAGGGAAAGTTCCATGTCCACTTGAAAAGAATGAGTATTCTGCTGTTGCTGTGTGAAATGTGCTGTATGTGTCATTCAAATTGATTTGGTCTAACGTATAGTTCAGATGCTTCAATTAATCTTCTTTAATTGAATTTCTGTCTGAATGATGTGTGCATTTTTTTGGTAGCCTTTCTTTTTTTTTTAATATTTACTTATTTTTGGCTGCTTTGAGTCTTTGTTGCTGCACGCATGCTTTCTCCAGTTGCAGAGTGCCAGAGGCTGCTCTCAGTTGCAGTGCATGGGGTTCTCACTGCAGTGGCATTTTTGCCAGAGGGACTGGCTTTTCTAGGCTGAAACCATCTGGACCCAAGCTTTTCTTCTTTGGAAGACTTCTGAATGCTGATTCAGTCTCCTCACTCGCTATTAGTCTGTTCAGATTGTCTATTTCTTCATGATTCAGACTTGCTAGGTTATATATTTCTAGGAACACACCAATTTTTCTAGGTTATCCAATTGTTGGATATATTTATTCATTGTAGTCTCTTAGTACATTTTATATTTCTGTGGTGTATCCTTGTTAATTTCTGATTTTATATTTACAAGTCTTTTCTCTTTATTCTTTAGTCTAGTTAAAGGTTTTCAGTTTTATCCTTTTAAAATCTTAAATTCATTTATCTTTTCTATTGGTTTTCTGATCTCTATTTCATTGATTTACCTTTTTTCTGCTCTGATCTTTGCTATTTCCTTCCTTCTGCAAACTTTGGGCTGATGTTCTTTTACCAATTTCTTGAGGTGTTAGGTTACTTGTGATCTTTCTTTTGTCTTAATGCAAGTGTTTATCAGTGTAAAAGTCCCCTTTTAGAACTGCCTTTTCATTATCCTGTAAGTTTTTATTGGTTGTTTTTCTATTGTCATGTATTTTAAGATTTTTTTTATCTCTCCTTTGATTTCTTGCTTGACCCTTTGGTTGTTCTTGTGTTGTCTACCACATATTTGAAAAATTTCCAGTTTCCTTCCTATTACTGATTTTTAGTTTCATACTGCTGTGACCAGAAAAATAACTTAATAAGATTTCAGTCTTCACACATTTGATTATTTTATGACCTAACATTATCTATCCTAGGGAAAGTTCCATGTCCACTTGAAAAGAATGAGTATTCTGCTGTTGCTGTGTGAAATGTGCTGTATGTGTCATTCAAATTGATTTGGTCTAACGTATAGTTCAGATGCTTCAATTAATCTTCTTTAATTGAATTTCTGTCTGAATGATGTGTGCATTTTTTTGGTAGCCTTTCTTTTTTTTTTAATATTTACTTATTTTTGGCTGCTTTGAGTCTTTGTTGCTGCACGCATGCTTTCTCCAGTTGCAGAGTGCCAGAGGCTGCTCTCTAGTTGCAGTGCATGGGGTTCTCACTGCAGTGGCATTTCTTGTTGCAGAGCACCGGTTCTAGGTGCACTGGCTGCAGTAATTGTGGTATGTGGGCCCAGTAGCTGTCATGCATGAGATGAGCTATCCTGTGGCATGTAGGATCTTCCTGGACTGAACCAGCATCTTCTTCATTGCAAGGCACACTCTCAACCACTGGACCACCAGGGAAGTCCTGATAATGTGCATTCTTGGAAGTAAAATATTAAAACTTCTTGCTGTTATTTTCTTGTTTATTTTTCCTTTCAGAACTGGTAGTATTTGCTTACAGTATTTAGGTGTCCCAATACTGGGTGCATATATATGCACAATTGTTATATATATGCTCAATAAATAGACCACTTTATCATTAAATATGACTTTCTTCATCCCTCAAATTAGTTTTTTATTTAAAGTCTATTCTGTCTGATATAAGTATAGCTATCCATGCTTTCACTTGCATGAAATAACTTTTCCAACCCTTGACTTTGAGCCAATGTGTGTCCTTAAATTTGAAGTTTTTCTTTTTTTTCTTTTAGGCAGCATATGTAAGGTCTTATTTTTAATCCATTCAGTCACTCTGCCTTTTGACTGGATAATTTAGTTCATTTACATTCAAAGCAATTTTTGATAGATAAGGATTTAATAATTCCATCTTAATAATTATTCTGGTCATTTTGAAGCTCCCTTATTTCTTTCCTTGCCACTTGTTGTCTTTCTTCTTGTGAATTTATCAACACTAAGGCCATAATTAACACAACCACCATATTGCAGTATTAGAGTATTCTGAATTTGACTATATATTTACCTCTACCACTAGGTTTAATGTATTTCATTCTATAGTGTTGATAAACTCCCTCAGCTTTTATTTTTTTTTGGCAAAATCTTTATCTCCTTCATTTCTGAAAGATGACTTTGCTGGGTATAATATTCATGGTTGGAAGTTTTTTTTTTTTTTTTTCTTTCAGCATTTTGCACATACCATCCAACACTCTCCTAGTCTCCAAGGGGTCTGCTGAGAAATATTCTGATAGGCTCATATTCCTTCATAGGTGAGGTGTTTGGGTTTTTTTTTTTTTTTCTTTTTGCTGTTTTGTTTTTCTCTTTAAACATTCTTTGATTTTACACTGTTTCATTATACTGTGTCTTGGAATAGACTGCTTGGGGCTGACATTTTGAGTTGACATATATTGGCTTCCTCAATCTATTCCTGAATTTAAGTTCTCAGGCATTATTTCTTTAAAAACATCTCTCTCATTCTCGTCTTTCTGGCACTTCTGGGACCCTAATAATTCATAGATTGTTTCTTTTAATGGACCCCATAATTCATATGGACTATATTCAATTTTTTAAAATTCTTTCTTCTTTTTGCTCCTCTGAATGTTGTTGTTGTTCAGTCACTGTGTCTGACTCTTTGTGACCTCATGGACTGCAGCACACCAGGCTTCCCTGTCCTTCACCATCTCCCTGAGTTTGCTCAAACTCATGTCCACTGAGTTAGTAATGCCACCCAACTATCTCATCCTGTCACCCCCTTCTCCTGCTACCCTCAATATTTCCCAACATCAGGGATTTTTCCAATGAATTGGCTCTTTGCATCAGGTGGCCAAAATAGGCTCATCAGCATGGAACCTTAGGCTTAAGGTTCAGCATTAGTCTTTCCAGTGAATAATCAAGGTTTATTTCCTTTAGGGTTGACTGGTTTGATCTTCTTGCTGTCCAAAGGACTGTCAAGCATCTTCTCCAGCACAGTTAAAAAATGTTAATTCTTCAGTGCTCAGCCTTCTTTATGGTCCAACTCTCACATGACTATTGGAAAAACCATAGTTTTGACTATACAGACCTTTGTTGGCAAAGTGTTGTCTTTGCTTTTTAATACACTAACTAGATTTATCATAGCCTTTCTTCCAAGGAGCAAGCATCTTTTAATTTAATTTTGTGGCTGAAGTTACTATCTGCAGTTATTTTGGGGCCAAAGAAAATAAAATCTGTTACCATTTCCACTTTTCCTCCATATATTTGGCTCACCTGAATAGATGATCTCAAATGACCTGTCTTCTAATTCACTAACTCCTTTTTTCTTTTTGGCAGAGTGTGTTACCGAAGCTCTCTGTTGTATTGTTCAGTCCGGTCATTGTTCTTTGAACTCTAGGATTTCTGGGTTTTTTAAATAATGGTTTCTATTTATCTCTTTAACTTATTTTGCTCATGCATTGTTTTCCTAATTGCATTTACTTGTTTTTGTTTTCTCACAGTTCATCAAATTTCTTTTTTAATGAAAGTATAGTTTATTTAAAATATTACATTAGTTTTGAGTATACAACATAATGATTCAATAATTTTATAGATTATATCCCATTTAAAGTTATTATAAAACATTGGCTATATTATCTGTGTTATACAATATATCCTTGTAGCTTATTTATATTATGGAAAGTATATGTAAATATTTCATAATCTCCTACCCCTATATTGCTCCTTCCTCTTTCCCTCATCACACTGATAACCACTTTTGTTTTCCTACATCTGAGCTTGTTTCTGTTTTATTTTATTTAATTGTTTTATTTTTCAGATTCTACATGTAAGTGGTAATACATTATTTGTCTTTGTCTGACTTATTTCACTTAGCAGAATACCCTCTAAATAACCCATGCTGTTGCAATTGGCAAAATTTTCATTCTTTTTTAAGGGTAATAGTCCACGCACAGCTGCTTTATTTATTTGTCTATTGGTTGACATTTAGGTTGCTTCCATATCTTGGTTATTGTAAATAATACTATGATGAACACTGGAGTGCACATATCTTTTTAAATTACTGTTTTCATTTCCTTCAGATATATACCCAGGAGTGGATTTGCTGGATCATATGGTAGTCTTATTTTTAGTTTTTAAAGGAACATCCATATTGCCTTCCATACTGGCTGCACTAGCTTACACTCCCACCATCTATACACTAGGGTTCTCTTTTCTTCACGTTCTCATCCTGAGATTCTAGGTGGGCCATCTGTTGGTGTTTGGGGAGACTTGCTGCTTGAGTTCTTGGGTAAACCAGATCTGGTGCCTTGGTCATCAGGTGGGCAAGTTTGGTACCTGGGTCCAAGGGTGTGGATTCACTAGGATAGGCCTAACACTTGAATCTGCAGTGATGGACCTATGATTTGTGTTCATGTGAATGAATCTGGATCTAGGTTCATGGGTGGTGACCAGGATCAAGGAATCACTGGGGTGGGCTTAACATCTGGGTCCATAGGGACTATTCTGGTGCTGTATGGGCCAGGAGCTTAATTTCATAGGGACTGGACTAGAACTGAGGGAAATGGGGTTGATCTGTTTTTTGGGCAATCCTCGAGACTATGCCCATGGAAGATGGCCTGTAATCTAGGGCTTCAAGGCTTGATATTATGTCTATGGGGCTCAGTTTTTTGCTAGTATAGGCCAGAAGTCTGATTCTCTGGGAGCCCACCTATAAGCTGAGGCCACCAGTGCTTGTCTGGCACTGATGTGGGCCAGAAGCTTGGGTCCACATGAGCCTGTCGGACCACTGAGGCATAGGCGCAATCATGGCACTGAGCTAGAGTGCACCCCTCAGTCTATGTGAGTGGTCTAGAGCTTACGTCTGTGGGAGCTGACCCATTCTGGAATGGGGCAGCAATCTGCATTCACAGGAATCTACTAGTAGCCTGAGGACATCAGAGCTGGCTGGCAATGGGATCAGCCAGGAACCTGGGTTTGTGAGAGCCCACTGTTTGCCTCATGCACTTGGGAATATAGGTGCTGGGCAATGCTAAATGTTTTGGGAGCTTGAGTTTGCAGGAACCTTCAGGTAGCATGGTGCTACTGGAGCTCTCTGGGACTGTGGGGACTGCCTGGGGTCACAGAAGCTGATGGATAACTGGATGGGCCAGAGGTCTGGGTTTGCAAGAGCTCACTGGGAGTGAGGGGCATGAGAAACACCTGTCTGAAGGAGTCAGTCTTATGATGAGGCTGGCTGGCACTGGGGTTTACCAGTGAAATCAAGTGCCCACTTCACTCTCCTCTCCCATGAAGATTGCCTTTCTCCATATTGGGCTGAGAGAGAGATGAAAGACAGGTGATTCTCTCTTTCTTTTTCATTGTGTCTTTTCTTAACTGTGCTTCAACAGGTTTCCTTAGCTATCCAAGTTTCCTCACCTGGATTCCTTAGCTATTGTGAAAATATTTTTGTGTGCAGATAGTTGTTCAAATTGAGGTTTTCGGAAGGGGAGTCATGCTAGAAATTCCTACACTGCCATTTTGTTGATGCTTCACAATCCCCCAGCTTCCATTTCTTCATATCCCATTTTCAACTTGGTCTCTGGCCACACCACTGTTCTGCAACTGTTTTCACAAATATCACCACTAATCTCCTAACTGCCAAATCTTTGGGCACTATTTTTACTTTGCTGCAGCACTTGACACAAGCTGACATTTCTGGTCTAAAAATGCTTTATAATTTATATTTCCTACCTCTCAACACTGCCTGGTCTCTTTCATTGGCTCTTCCTATGTTAATCTTTCCAAATGTTGTATTCTCAGTCCTCTAATGATCTCACCAATCTAGACTCATTCTCTCTCTCAATTTTATGCACTCTATGGTTTACACTATCAATTTGCAATTTTAAAATTATCAATTAATTTTCTCTAAAAATTTCTATACTAATAGATACAATTGGCCTTCTCAATACTGCTATCTGGAAATCACAGAGGCATCTCACCCTCAACATTTCTAAAAATTAAACTACTGAATTATTTTAACTGTTTATTTCTTAAAACAATGGAGAAGTCCATGCCAGAAATCTAGGCATTGTTATCCTACCATCCTCCCCCTCTCTCACATCACATATCCATTTAGTCACCAAGTTCCATCAATACTTCCTTAATATCTCTCTAATCTATTCTCTCTGTTCACTGTCACTGGATCAGTTCAGAGTCTCATCATGCCTAATATTACTACAGTGATCTTAAGTATTCTCTGTGCCTAATGTCACTTTTTTATTTAATCTGTCTATTGAAGTATGAATAGAGTGACCTTTCTAAACTCAAAACATAATTGTCTTACTTCTCTGCTTATATTTTAGTCACTCCTCACTATTTCCGAGACTAAGTTCAAACTCTGTAGTTAGTACACAAGGCGCTCTATAATTTGCCCCCTGCCTACAATCTCCAATCTCATCCTTCACTAGTTCTACCTTCACTCTATTCTGTGGTATCCATCTACTCTTCTTTTTACTAATATTAACAGTAGTCACTGAGTTTTAGCTGAGTATCAATGCTTACATGTTCTGGCATTCCTTATAGCTACATAAGGCCATGCACTTAAGGTTGAAATAATAAAACACAAGTGGAAGTGATATATGCAAACTTATGGACTACATTTTTATAAAGAACTTGTCTTCATTCTATTCTCCTTTCCCCTTTCTCTTTCATGAAGATCAATGGAGCAGGTAAGTAGGACCCAAAGATTAAGGCCAAGTTTAAGGACGGCAGAGCTTCTCCACCAATTTTGGACTGTCCACCTCTGGACTTTTACATGAAAGCCAAATACAATTTAAGTCACAGAACTGGCTCTTATTTAAAATGTCTCTTATTTAAGTCACAGAATTTGCTCTTCCTTTTGTTACAGGAAGTTAAGTTGTACTGTCGTTCACTCATTCCCTTTTAACTTTTGGGTTTCAACTCATGCATTAACACTGTGGGAAGCCTTAGTTAACTCTCATGCCAGAGATACATTCCACTTCCACTTGCTCCATTAGTGTCTGATGTACATCTTCATAGTAGTTACTACACTGTATCCTGAGTGTTAAGTACTCTAAATTCCCTCTCAGTATCACAAGCTTCCTGACTGTAGAGACTGTTGTCTTATTCATCTCTGTAAGCTAGAGCATTATTAGGACACCGGGCAAAAGCAAGCAGTTCAATGACCGTTTTTATAATGAATGGATGAATCTTGGCTGCCAAGCCCCTCGAGGTCTATTAAATAATAGAGACTTTTATCACTTGTTTCTTTTCCAACTGGAAAGAGAGTAATAAGATAGAGATTACAGCACTAGCCTTGAGCAAGAATCAGGTGTGTTAGAGGCTTTGCCACTTGCTACCTATGCAAATTCAGGCAAAGTACTTAAAGTATATGAGCCTCAAATTTAAAGTTCAGTTTGCATTTTGCAAACCTCAGATGCAAAATAGTGCTAATAATACCATCTACCTCATATGGTTGCTATGATGACTGAATGAGAAAATGTATGTAAAGAACCTAGTCTGGAACATATTAAACACTCTATAAATGGTAACCATTGCAACTGTAAAAAGGTCTTAAACTCACATTTCCTTGGACAGAAGCAGTGATAAAGGGAGGAAGAGGCAAGATGGAGGGGGAAGGAAAAGGGGGACAGAGGGAGGTTGCAACTAAAGCAATAATGGGTAAAGTGATTATGTGCTATGCAAATCAGAAGTTGTGGACTTGATGGCTCTTCAAGGTCTCTTCCAGATTAATGTATTTTATTTCTTTCCTCTAGTTAAAACAATTATTTCTTTCTCATTGACAAAACTCCTTGCTCACAGCCTGCTCATCTTCAAAGAGCCACCCAAGCCCAAAGAAAGATATGGGATCACTACCTTTCAGGGTTTGCAATGAAACCCAGCAAAGCCACCTGGTCAGGCTGCTATCTACAGTATCTGTCTCCTTCAGGTAGACTGAGACATTGGTTTGGAACCTTTTGAGACCAGTTCTGCCAATATGCCCATTGGCTGTGCTCAGAGAAGTGGCTTAAAACCGGTCTTTCTAGATGAGAACAGTCTAGAAAGAACAGAGGGGATACTTCCTGTTGTGTGCCCTTTCTAAAATTAAAACATGCCTGGATAAACCTACAATCAACATGGATTGCAACATCTTCCCCAAAGCTGGCCTACAGATGTAAACCTTGGAGCCAAGCTTTAATGTGGAAATACTGGCAATTATTGTGGTAGGATGAATCCATTTACCTCCCTCTCTGTTCTGTGGGCCCTCCAAAAGCCCCACATCAAATCTCTTTTTAAATGATGAGCTTTAACCTATGTGTTACTGCTGTTCCCTTTGGGGAAAGAAATGGAGTAAATTTGTCCTCCTAGCTCATTCAGCCTTAGCTAGTTTGGCCTCATTGCTATTCAATATGCCAAGCACACTTCTTTATGCCTCCTGAACTTTGCACTCACTGTTTACTATTCTTGGAACTGCTCTTCCCCAGGATATCCACCATGGCTAATACCCTTACTTTATTCAGTTTTTATGGTTAAGAATCATATTAATACCACTTTCTACAGGATAACCATAGATAAACCTCCCTTACCTTTTTATTCAGAGCACTTATCACCACCTGAAAAATATACTGAATTGCTTATCATCTGCCCCTCTCCAATAGAATACAAGATCCATGAAATAAATTCTTCATTTTGTTTACAAGTGTATCCTCAGTGCCAAGAATGTTGCCTTGTATGTGATAATAATTTAGTGTTTATGAAATTTATTTGTATCATTAGTTCTTTGAAGGAGGACTACAAGCTAGAGATATGACTAGTGTCTTGGGAATTAAAACCTGGCAAATATCCGTAGCTTCTCTTAAGAAAGGAAGAAAAGATGATGGGTCCAAGATCTATGAACTTAATTTAGCCAACTCTATTTTAATGAGGGAGAAACTTTTAGAGATAAAAAAGAAGTTAAGAAAATCCCAAGAAAAGAAACTCTGTCTGTTTTACTCAATTTCCTATTGACTTGTTGAGTATCCATGAAAAGTATGTTCTGAGAGAGGAATAACAATATACACTCTGAAGACAGAAGAAGTAAATTCTAAAAGAATGGGAAAGTCATACTGTGTGGGGCTTTCTTAGAGGGGTGGATGGAGACAAATACCAGGTGACATAGGATACAAAACTAGCTCCTTGATCTCATGCAATCTTTGAAAAAGGGAAGTGATAGCAGTAGCAGAAGAAGGCATAACTGGCGCTGCTATGACATGAACTCAGATTTATCTGACATCAAGATGAAAAGTTTTTCCACTATATAACATAGAAGGAAACATTTTAAGTTTTAAAAATAATTCCTTGGGTGGAACCAGTATCAGGATGAACTTATTTTCCCACCTCCAAAACCCAGAAAGTAGGAAAACTGATTTGGCTTTCTGTAAACTGGTCAATAATACCTAGAAGTTTGTGGTCTTTGATAGTGACTTTAGAAAAAATATCAGAGAGTACTCAGTGCAGAGTATGAGGACAAACCAATGATATTTGTTTTCTGGGCACATGGTTGACCCTGAATGGATGTTAGCTGAGTTGAATTCTAAAGGCCTGGTCTAAGAGAAAGCAATATACAAGGGATACTATTTCATCCCTGTTGGGCTGGTTATTGTGTGGGATGGTCATGAGTCCAACCTCTGAAAGTTCTTCTTCTGAAGGCTCCTGAGGACTAAGGTTGGATGATAATATTTGTTGAGTTTTGAGGCACAGGCTGGGAAGGGAGTTAATGAAACTGTTGCCTCAGTTTGATCACATATTAACTTCCTCCCGATTTCTTCTCTGTCATGTCTTTAGGCATGAAAGATAGAAAAAATTTAACATAAGACAATCATTTTTCAATTGCCAAAAGCAATGAGATCCATAGTCATCTGAATGCTTGGAAATTTTGACAGAACTGAGTAACTATCCAGATTCTCTCCAGATGCTGCTTCAGGGCTGCAAATGTCAGATTGTACAAAAAAAGGCATCTTTCCTTTGTATAAATCAAAGATATAAGACGGCCCTCATGCAGCTCAGTTTTTCACTGAGTCCCCATTTACACTCTGGCTGAAACTGTGTTGCACTTTCTGAGGTCTGGTTATATTAGCAAAAACTGCACTCTGAACTTCATTAGAAACAAAGGTGGTGATGGAGTCGAAAATTAACGACCTATTAGCATTTGGCAGAGACCACTTTAAACATTAAGTATGTCACCAAGTTATCTCTGAGTATTCACAGAACTTTGAAAATGTCATGTCTGTTTTTACTAAGAGCCAAAAATTTTTAAAGAAGGCTGTCACCAGGCTTGTCTTTGGTCTCTGCAACACATAGACTGTAAGGTTCTTCTACATGACACATTTTAGGATCCTATCTAGTCCTACACATACAACATACTTAAGGTAAAACTGATATCCAAAGAGAGGAAGTAATTTGCTCAAGGCTCCAAAGCTAGTAGGTGGTAAAACTTAGAACAGAATCCCAAAATTCTAATCCTCAATCTGGTGCCCTTTGCCCTTAAAACACCCTCCTATGTGAAATTGTATTATACTCCTGTTCATTGTATCTGATATGTCTATGATCCATGCTTTGTCAGTCCATTCCCTGGTCAGTTGCCTTGGGAAGAGGATACTGAGGAAAGAATGAAGTCAGATCCTGCTAAACACACTTCCATTCACTCATGCAATGGCAGATTTCAAGTGGACTTTCCCCTTAAGACCTACTTACAATACTTTCAGGCTCAGGGAGTACAGAGTTCTGCATCATTAACAGCTGTGAATGAATTAACAATGATCTAAGGACTTCTAAAAAACACCACCTTTACTACAAAGGCTTCACATATACCAGGGATTGTGGAAGAATGTCACCACTACAGTAAACTTAATTTCCTATCAACATAGTAAAATGTTGGAAGGTATTATTGGGTTGGTTAAAAGTTTGTTTGAGCCTTTCTGTAAGATCTTATGGAAAAACCCATACAAACATTTTGGCCAACCCAATAGCATTTGGTGGACAATGCTGTGTACAAAATACTTGATATATTTATGCCACTGAACCCTCCCAACGAGTGAGAAGATTTTAATTATTACTCCCATTTTTAAAATGAAGGAAACAAGGTTCAAGGAGGTAGACTGGCTTGTTGAAGACTATCTTTGCTATTTATTGCCTAGCAAAGGAGGAGCTGGGATTCAGCCTCAGGGTCATCTGCTTCCAAAGCTATTTTCCATTCTTTATATAATAGTCTCACATCTAGGGTTATTTGGAAAACCGACAGAGGTGGCCTAGGCATTTTCAGGTTTCAGCCTTAAACCAAAATTAGCAGTGACTCAGTCATCAGTTCCAAAATCTCAGAGCAGAAAAGAGTTCACCCAGTCTCTATGCTCCTCCACTGATTCCTGGTTTCTGAAATTTCTATAGACAGTGTCACCAGACTGAGGAATCTCAGTCTTCTTCAAGTCTAGCTGCTAAAGTATACCTATCTGACCCTCCAGCAAAGTACCCAGTTTTACTGTACTATTTAGACTCTGATGTTCAAACCTGGGAGCCAGACCACCCAAAGGGGAATAGCAAAGGCAAAATTATATGATATGAGAATATCATTGGCCACTGAGGGGAATGGGCTATATGATTTTGGAGATCTTATTAAATTCTCAAAATCTCTGATTATATATTCATTCTCTCTCTCTCTCTCTCTCTCTCTTACACACACACACACACACAAACATACAAGCAAATCAGAAGCCACCAAAAATACAATAAAAACAGATACTTGATTTTGAAATCCATAACAAATTTAATCCCTCCAGGCCTCAGTTACCTGCAAGTAAAATGAGGAAATACATCATAAAAGTTATGAGGATTCAGAGAGATGTTGAAGGTGCTGAATGTCAAAATTTTAGCACATTCAGAGACACAAGTAGTAACAGTAAATAAATGTGAAGTATTTTTTGTACTACTGTAACTTTTGTTTCAGTGCCAGCTGGAGACAGGAAATGGAAGGGAGAAGGTATTCCCACTTTTTGCTGAACCTTGATAATAATCCTTAGGGTAACAAGAATCAAAAGGATGACTCATCATTGTGCTGTGGGAAAAGGGGATCCTGCAGGGGCACTGTGCAACGGCCTGAAGGGGTGGGATGGGGGGGATATACATATGACTAATCTGGGATCATACATATCTGTAAACAACAAAATCATACATATCTGTCTGTAAAAGTAAAAAGTAAAAGAAAAATTAAAAAAAATAAAAAATAAATTCAAAAAAATGAACATAAAACAACTGAGTCAGAATTTTACCTAGATATAGTACATGATTTTAAACAATTTTAGTTTCTCTGTATGCTATTACAATAATATTTGAGGAAGTAAAGCATTTGAACATGTAATTACAGGGTTATTTGGAAAACCGACAGAGGTGGCCTAGGCATTTTCAGGTTTCAGCCTTAAACCAAAATTAGCAGTGACTCAGTCATCAGTTCCAAAATCTCAGAGCAGAAAAGAGTTCACCCAGTCTCTATGCTCCTCCACTGATTCCTGGTTTCTGAAATTTCTATAGACAGTGTCACCAGACTGAGGAATCTCAGTCTTCTTCAAGTCTAGCTGCTAAAGTATACCTATCTGACCCTCCAGCAAAGTACCCAGTTTTACTGTACTATTTAGACTCTGATGTTCAAACCTGGGAGCCAGACCACCCAAAGGGGAATAGCAAAGGCAAAATTATATGATATGAGAATATCATTGGCCACTGAGGGGAATGGGCTATATGATTTTGGAGATCTTATTAAATTCTCAAAATCTCTGATTATATATTCATTCTCTCTCTCTCTCTCTCTCTCTCTTACACACACACACACCCACAAACATACAAGCAAATCAGAAGCCACCAAAAATACAATAAAAACAGATACTTGATTTTGAAATCCATAACAAATTTAATCCCTCCAGGCCTCAGTTACCTGCAAGTAAAATGAGGAAATACATCATAAAAGTTATGAGGATTCAGAGAGATGTTGAAGGTGCTGAATGTCAAAATTTTAGCACATTCAGAGACACAAGTAGTAACAGTAAATAAATGTGAAGTATTTTTTGTACTACTGTAACTTTTGTTTCAGTGCCAGCTGGAGACAGGAAATGGAAGGGAGAAGGTATTCCCACTTTTTGCTGAACCTTGATAATAATCCTTAGGGTAACAAGAATCAAAAGGATGACTCATCATTGTGCTGTGGGAAAAGGGGATCCTGCAGGGGCACTGTGCAACGGCCTGAAGGGGTGGGATGGGGGGGATATACATATGACTAATCTGGGATCATACATATCTGTAAACAACAAAATCATACATATCTGTCTGTAAAAGTAAAAAGTAAAAGAAAAATTAAAAAAAATAAAAAATAAATTCAAAAAAATGAACATAAAACAACTGAGTCAGAATTTTACCTAGATATAGTACATGATTTTAAACAATTTTAGTTTCTCTGTATGCTATTACAATAATATTTGAGGAAGTAAAGCATTTGAACATGTAATTAATAAGGATGACTCATGAGGGAATGTTTCAGTTCTCTGAAGACTGAGGGCTAAACCCCAGTGTACAGCTGTATCTTATACTTATCACACTATCTCATCAGGCTGGGACAAACCTATTCACTTCAAACAGGTCCTGACCTCACTTCAAAGCTAAGAGAATTAGGCTTTTGGGAAATGTGTGAAGATCTTCCTGATTTAGGTAGAAATGAAAGCTCAGAGCAGTGTTTTCAAAGATTCACTATGACTAATGAATATATCTGAAATTTCTCAATATATTCATTCTTTGTTCAAAGATATTTTTCTTCAGGTTACACGCTGCTTTTAATATTCATTACTTAATTTTTCTTTCTGAAGAGTCATTTGAAAATATTTGCCAAATCCCTAGTTAACTACACATTATAGTCTGAAAGTATCCTCATATGTACAGACTAATACAAATGTTATTTCAATAACTTTGAGCTTAATTTTATCATTTCAGAATTTAAAGGCAATGACCTATAAACCTGGCTTAATTGGATTTTCTCTCCATGTGTGTCCATGTGCGTTTTGTACCTATATGTATATGTGCAGATAGATATATGAAGATATACTTTACGATATAAAAAATACAAATCTGTAAAGTATAAACCTATATTTATATTTACATATATTTTAAAATAACTGTCTCTAGCTACCTACTTACCTATCATTCCAGAAAGCAGAGGTAGAGGGAAACAGTCGTCTATTCCTTTGCTGCCCTCTGGTGGCAGACCAAAATTCACAGACGCCACATTTCAGAGAAACAGGAGGCAGACCAGGACTAGAAGATTCTGTTTCCTCTAGGTTGCCAGACTGGGCGTTTGAAGAATACATAAATCAGAGCTGCCGCTTAAAATGGACTCTTGTTTGCCTCCTCAAATCCATTACATTGCTAGAATGTTGGGTTTTTCCTGGACAAGATCCCATTTGGCCAGTTGGAAACACATGGCAGCATTTGAGTTCCCACAAACTCAACGAAAACAACCCAGCTTTCTCTGGCCAACTTACAGAAATAATTTTCCTTAACCATGTATATCTTCAGCAAAGATTGTACCATTCTGTTCCCTCAACCATGGCTTCTAACTATACATCTTTAGACATAAAAATAAAATCCATTTTCACATACATTGATAACTGATTTTTTAATTACTCTGAAAATAATTATTCACCCAGTAAACTGTACATAAGGCCATAAAGCAAGATCTTGTAGGATTAAAAAGCAGCTTGGAAAGTGAAAGTGTTAGTCACTCAGTCATATAGGACTCTTTGCAACTCCATTGACTGTACACCCTGCCAGGCTCCTCTGGAATTCTCCAGGCAAGAATACTGGAATGTGTAGTCATTCTTTTCCCCAGGGAATCTTCCTGACCCAGGAATCAAACCTGGTTCCCCTGGATTGCAGGCAGATCCTTTACTATCTGAGCCACTAGAAAAGTCCCCCAAAATAGCTTATCACCCTGTGAAAGAGAAAATTTAGCAATCAGAAAGGAACTCAAGAGAGGTTAGAAGTGCCAAGTCAACAACAGTGATGAAAAGCCAAGTACAGCTCTCTGTGTCTTTAACATCTCATGTAAAATAAGTCCCCATTCACTATGGTACAGCCTTAACCCAACAGACCTAAGTCTCAACTTGGCC
Organism: Tragulus kanchil; assembly: GCA_022376925.1. Classification (NCBI taxonomy): domain Eukaryota; kingdom Metazoa; phylum Chordata; class Mammalia; order Artiodactyla; family Tragulidae; genus Tragulus; species Tragulus kanchil. The sequence continues at coordinate 72,817,859 of JAIOJX010000001.1, read as the reverse complement.
ACTTACCACACTCTGTGCCTCTATTTTCTAATCCAAAACAGTGGAAATAATAATATCCATCATTCCCATAGTTAGAATAATAACTGAATGAGATAAAAGTACATTGCCCCATATACGGCACATAGCCTGATTTCACGTTCCCTGAATCCAAGTTTAAATGTGAGAGGTTCCTAGCCCCAACAAAATGATCCCATTAGTAATAATGAAGGGAAATGTCCAATGTCAGATTGTATGACTATGAAGATGAGTTTATAAAGCATAAGGGAGACAAGAAGAACTATGGGGTTAGGTTAATGGGGGACTAAAGTTCCAAAGAGCACATGAGTAGGAATGGAGTTGAGAAATGCAAATTTGATACCACTATTGCAGCATACACAAAAGACTTTATGTAAAACGAAGAGCCTGGACCAGTAGGCCTTTAAGGTTGCTTTATAGTTCTAATAGTCAAATGTTTCTATCCCACACATTGTCCCTTGAAGTTAAAGTGAATCAATGTCATCAAAACAAAATTGTTAAGAACTGCCTTTGGGAACGACCTCTCTATTCCCCTGTAATTCATCAGAGTTCCCCAAAACAAAATTTTCAGAAAACAGAAGTCAACTTTCCTCTGTACATCCAAATTGCCTCTGTGTCTCAGCAGCAGCATTAGGTTTGTTCACTCTGATAGATACTGCTCAGTGCGATGGGAAGAGAGAGAACTTAAGAATCATTGATATCATTGAGGAATCAGTGTAGAGGTAGATTTTCTTGCCCTATAACTTACCTATCTACCAACTTAGAAAATAAGAATTTCAAATATGATGATTCAAACTTTCAAATATTCTTTTAAAAATACTTAGGAATGTACTCCTTTAAGTATCAATATTTCTGATGCACTTAAATTTTATTTACAGAACCAGACATTCTTAAAAAAGAGAGAAAAGGAAGAGAATGACAAACTTAAAACCAATGTGTTTAAGCCCTTTTCTATTAAAGAGCAAGTGAAAATGGAAAAAAAAGACATTACTGAAATTATAATATAGGCCAACTGAAAAATCATATCCCATTAACTGAACAATTTGGCAGGAACATATAATTCTTGATATTTGTAAAGCAGCATCAACTCTCATATATTATCTTTTTTAAGCTCCGTAACCATCCTATGAGCTTACACCTACATATAGTCCAGAATTTTGAAACAATATCATCCACATTTCATTTTGGTATTTTTCAAAAAAAGAAATTTGATAAATGTATGTTACATCGGTACTTCTTTTTATATTTCCATATATCTTCATATTTATATCTCTATGTGAATAAATTCATAAATCAGAAAAATTCTTGGTTACCATGTCTTTGTTTGGATAATATGATCAGAGTGCATCTCGAGTATCATACAAAGGTCTGAACATCAATCATGTAACACATATTTATAGTTACAAGGGTAAAAAGCTGACCACTGGTTAACAGAAATAATCTCCTATTAAATCAGAGGAATAACAGATAACTAGCACATTAATTGCTCTTCAAATCACCTAACAGAATACACTTTTGATTTCTTAGTCAAAACCACAGCAAAATTCACTTTAATAAACTCAAAGAGGATTGAGGCCATTCAGTGAAAAATGGATTTTCTGGGAAAACTGAAATAGGCAATTCCCCCTAAAAATTGTAAAGAATAGCAACAAAGAGGTTTCAGGGTGCATAAGCCAACTGTCTCCCTGTGGGGTTGTGCAATAAGCCTTGCTCTGCTCCAAACTCAGACATTTAGGAATTGTTTGGTTGGGGCTGTGGTCACAAAGCATGGCCCCATCCCTCTGTCTGGGACATCCCTACAAGGTTGCCCCTTGAGGCAAGACAGTGGACCATGCTCTTAGGGACATCTTCCCAGGTGCCTCCACTAACCTCCCTTGACTAAGGGCTGAGTGGCCCTGTCACTGCTGCTGGACTTGGAGCCCTGGTCCATGCAGGGCTGAAAATCTTAGGTTGGTGTCTTTTCCCTCTACTGTCACTAAGCTGTCCCAGAGCCTGAGAGGAGAACAGTACAAAACTCAACCATGCCCATGGCCACATCACCACCATGCTTGAGAGGGATCCCACCAGCTAAAGTCCCATCTGCCCCCCAGAAATGTCTGTCAGTTTGAAGAGAAAGCAGTCAAGATGGCAGAATAAGAGAATGTTGGGTTCACTCCTCCCCACAAATACATCAAAAGTACATCTATGAGCAGAACAATTTGCTCAGAGCACCTATTGAACAATAGCAGAGGACCACACACAACTAAAAAGACAAAAGAAGATCTTCCTGCAATCAGTTTTTATTGTCTGTTTTGGTTTGGGTATATTTTCATCTGATTGGCTGTTTTCTTCTTTTATGTTTTCCTTGGGTTTGCAGGGGTTGTATCTTTGGCTTAATTTTTATTGTTTCTCTTGAATCTTTGTTTTCTTTGCCTTTTTTTGGTTTTTGTTTTGTTGTTATTTTGTGAGTTTATTTTTCTTTGCTTTTTCTGTTTCCTTTGCTTTCTTATTCTTTGTTCATTAGTTTTGTTTTTATTCTTTTGGTTTTGAAGTGTTCTGATTTTTCTGTTTTCTTTATGTTTTTGGTTTGTTTCTTTATGTCTTTGATTATATCTGTATTATTTATCTTGGTTTTTGTTTGTCTCTTTCCTTTTTTTTTGTTTCTCTTATTTTGCAGTAATTTTTTTACTTTTTTTGTTTTCTTTGCTTTTTTTAGTTTTGTTTTTCATTTCTGTTGCTGTTGCTGTTCATTTTGTTTCTATTGCTTGTTTTGGTTTGGGGGTTAATTGCTTGGATGCTTTCTTTTTCATTTTCTCTGTTGTTTTTCTCTAGTTACATTTGTATTATTTGTATTTATTTTTGCTTGTCTATCTCTTTTCTCATTTTTTGGTGGCTACACCACATGGCTTATGAGGACTTAATTCCCTAGCCAGGGATCAAAACTGAGCCCCAGTGGTAAGAGCACCGAGTCCTCAATGATGGATGGCCAGAGAATTTTTAGCCCAGAGAATATTAACTGGCATGAGCTCTCATCCAGATCCCCATTTCACCACCAAAACAGGGCTCCACCCAACTGTCTACAAACTCCATTTGCTGGATGCCTCCGACCAGACAACATTCAGATAAGAGCACAACTACACTCATCAGTAGACAGACTACATAAATCATGGCCACATCACCACCATGCTTGAGAGGGATCCCACCAGCTAAAGTCCCATCTGCCCCCCAGAAATGTCTGTCAGTTTGAAGAGAAAGCAGTCAAGATGGCAGAATAAGAGAATGTTGGGTTCACTCCTCCCCACAAATACATCAAAAGTACATCTATGAGCAGAACAATTTGCTCAGAGCACCTATTGAACAATAGCAGAGGACCACACACAACTAAAAAGACAAAAGAAGATCTTCCTGCAATCAGTTTTTATTGTCTGTTTTGGTTTGGGTATATTTTCATCTGATTGGCTGTTTTCTTCTTTTATGTTTTCCTTGGGTTTGCAGGGGTTGTATCTTTGGCTTAATTTTTATTGTTTCTCTTGAATCTTTGTTTTCTTTGCCTTTTTTTGGTTTTTGTTTTGTTGTTATTTTGTGAGTTTATTTTTCTTTGCTTTTTCTGTTTCCTTTGCTTTCTTATTCTTTGTTCATTAGTTTTGTTTTTATTCTTTTGGTTTTGAAGTGTTCTGATTTTTCTGTTTTCTTTATGTTTTTGGTTTGTTTCTTTATGTCTTTGATTATATCTGTATTATTTATCTTGGTTTTTGTTTGTCTCTTTCCTTTTTTTTTGTTTCTCTTATTTTGCAGTAATTTTTTTACTTTTTTTGTTTTCTTTGCTTTTTTTAGTTTTGTTTTTCATTTCTGTTGCTGTTGCTGTTCATTTTGTTTCTATTGCTTGTTTTGGTTTGGGGGTTAATTGCTTGGATGCTTTCTTTTTCATTTTCTCTGTTGTTTTTCTCTAGTTACATTTGTATTATTTGTATTTATTTTTGCTTGTCTATCTCTTTTCTCATTTTTTGGTGGCTACACCACATGGCTTATGAGGACTTAATTCCCTAGCCAGGGATCAAAACTGAGCCCCAGTGGTAAGAGCACCGAGTCCTCAATGATGGATGGCCAGAGAATTTTTAGCCCAGAGAATATTAACTGGCATGAGCTCTCATCCAGATCCCCATTTCACCACCAAAACAGGGCTCCACCCAACTGTCTACAAACTCCATTTGCTGGATGCCTCCGACCAGACAACATTCAGATAAGAGCACAACTACACTCATCAGTAGACAGACTACATAAATCATATAATCTCACACAAAAGCTTTTGTAATTCAAGATTGCGGAGTAGAGAGACATGCACTCATCTCCTGCAAGAGCACCAAAACTGCAAATTGCTGTTGAACAACCATCGACAGAAAGATGTTGGAACCACCCAAAAAAGATACCCCACATCTAAGGACAAAGGAGAGGCCACAATGAGGTGGTAGGAGGGGAGCAATCATGATAAAATCAAATCCCATATCCACCATTGGGATAACCTATAAACTGGAGAACAATAATACCAAAGAAGTTCTTACACAGTTGTGAAAGTTCTAGACCCCACATCAGACTTTCCAACCTGGGAATCTAGCAAAGGGACTGGGAATCTCTAGGGCATCTGACTTAGAAGGAGAGCAGGATTTGATTTCAGAACTTTCACAGGACTAGGGCAAACAAACTATTGGAGGGCACAAATAAAACCTTGTACACAGCAAGATACAGGTTAAAGGAGCAGAGACCCCATAAGATACTGAGCCAGACCTGTCTGTGAGTGTCTGAGGGTATCCTACAGAGGCATGGGACAACAGTGGCCTCCCACAGGAACAGGGGCAGTAGCAGCAGCAGACTTGGGAGGTGCATGTTGGCATAAGTCATTTTAGAGGTCACCAACAGACCAACCACAGAATCTGAAGACTCCAGGACTGGGTTGCCTCAAGCCAAATAATGAACAGGAAGGAAGCACAGCTCCAACCATCAACAGACAATAGATTAAAGATTCACTGAGGGCTTCCCCTGGTGGTCCAGTGGGTAAGGATACCGCCTTGCAGTGCAAGGGGCGCCGGTTCGATCCCTGGCCTGGGAGGACCCCACGTGCCGCGGAGCAGCTGGACCGATGTGTCCAATTACCGAGCCGGAGCTCTGGAGCGCATTGCGCCCAGAGCTGGTGCTCTGAGACAACAGACGCCACCGCGATGGGAGGCCCACATGGGCTGAAGAGCAAAGATGGATGAAAATGGACAAATGAAAGACCAATGGGAGTGGCCCACCTGCTCCCCTCCCTCCCCAACCCGACCCCCACCCAAAATAAAATAAATAAATAAATCTTTAAAAAAAAAAAAGATTCACTGAGCATCGCCCTGTCCAACAGAGCAACACCCAGGTTTCCCCACAGCCAGTCCCTCCCATCCGGAAGCTTAGGCAAACCTCATCCTCATCTATAAAAGGGCACAAAGAATGAAACCCACAATCACAGAAAACTAAGCAAAATGATCAAGCAGATTGCAGCATTTTATAACTCAAAGAAGATATGAGCCATGCTAAGCATGGTAATTCAAGATAGACCAGTGATAGTGGAGAGTTCTGACAAAACATGGCCCATTAGAGAAGGGAACGGCAAACCACTTCAGTATACTTGCCTCAATTACACCGTGAACAGTATGAAAGGTAAAAAGATATGACACTATAAGGTGAGCATCCAAGAGCAGTAGGTGTCCAATATGATACTGGAGAAGACCAGAGAAATTGCTTCAGAAAGAATGAAGAGGCTGGGTTGAATCAGAAATGATGCACAACTGTGCATGTGTGTGCTGGTGAGAGTAAATTTAAATGCTGTAAAGAACAATATTGAATAGAAATCTGGAATATTAGGTCCGTGAATCAAGGTCAAAATTGGACATGCTCAATACAGGGGGAACAGTGGCTAGCAGTAGCAGCAGCAGACTTGGGAGGTGCATGTTGGCATAAGTCATTTTAGAGGTCACCAACAGACCAACCACAGAATCTGAAGACTCCAGGACTGGGTTGCCTCAAGCCAAATAATGAACAGGAAGGAAGCACAGCTCCAACCATCAACAGACAATAGATTAAAGATTCACTGAGGGCTTCCCCTGGTGGTCCAGTGGGTAAGGATACCGCCTTGCAGTGCAAGGGGCGCCGGTTCGATCCCTGGCCTGGGAGGACCCCACGTGCCGCGGAGCAGCTGGACCGATGTGTCCAATTACCGAGCCGGAGCTCTGGAGCGCATTGCGCCCAGAGCTGGTGCTCTGAGACAACAGACGCCACCGCGATGGGAGGCCCACATGGGCTGAAGAGCAAAGATGGATGAAAATGGACAAATGAAAGACCAATGGGAGTGGCCCACCTGCTCCCCTCCCTCCCCAACCCGACCCCCACCCAAAATAAAATAAATAAATAAATCTTTAAAAAAAAAAAAGATTCACTGAGCATCGCCCTGTCCAACAGAGCAACACCCAGGTTTCCCCACAGCCAGTCCCTCCCATCCGGAAGCTTAGGCAAACCTCATCCTCATCTATAAAAGGGCACAAAGAATGAAACCCACAATCACAGAAAACTAAGCAAAATGATCAAGCAGATTGCAGCATTTTATAACTCAAAGAAGATATGAGCCATGCTAAGCATGGTAATTCAAGATAGACCAGTGATAGTGGAGAGTTCTGACAAAACATGGCCCATTAGAGAAGGGAACGGCAAACCACTTCAGTATACTTGCCTCAATTACACCGTGAACAGTATGAAAGGTAAAAAGATATGACACTATAAGGTGAGCATCCAAGAGCAGTAGGTGTCCAATATGATACTGGAGAAGACCAGAGAAATTGCTTCAGAAAGAATGAAGAGGCTGGGTTGAATCAGAAATGATGCACAACTGTGCATGTGTGTGCTGGTGAGAGTAAATTTAAATGCTGTAAAGAACAATATTGAATAGAAATCTGGAATATTAGGTCCGTGAATCAAGGTAAATTGGACATGCTCAAACAGGAGATGGCAAGAGTGAGCATCAACATTTTAGGAATCAGTGAACTAAAATGGATAGGAATGGACAAACATAAATTAGATGACCACTATATCTACTACTGGGGGGCAAGAATCCCTTAGAGGAAAAGGAGTAGCCCTTGTAGATAAATAGGAGTCCAAAATGCAGACTTGGGTGCAATCTAAAAACAAGAGAATTATCTGGGTTCATTTCCAAGGCAAACCATTCAATAGCAATGCAAGTGTATGCCAGAACCACTAACATTGAAGAAGCTGAAGTTGAATGGTTCTATGAAGACTTAGAAGATATTCTAAAACTAATACCAAAAAAGATGCTTTTTTCATCATAGGGGATTGGCAGGCAAAAGTAGGAAGTCAAGAGATACCTGGAGTAACAAGTAAGTTTTGCTTTGGAGTAAAAAAATGAAGCAAAGCGAATTCTAACAGAGTTCTGTCAAGATAACACATTAGTCATAGCAAACAGCCTCTTCCAAAAACAGAGACAACTGTACATGTGGACATCACCAGATGGTAAACATCAAAATCAGACTGATTACATTTTTTCAGCCAAAGATGCAGAAACTCTGAACTGTCAACAAAAACAAGACCTGGAGCTGACTGTGGCTCAGATCATGAGCTCCTTACTGCAAAATTCAGGCTTAAATTGAAAAAAGTATGAGAAACCACTAGGTCATTCAGACATGACCTAAATCAAATCTGTTATGGTTATACAGTGGAGATAACAAATAGATTCAAGGGATTAGATCTGATAGTGTACCTGAAGAACTATGGATGGAGGTTCATAACACAGCATAGGAGGCAGTGATCAAAATAATCCTCAAGAAAAAGAAATGAAAGAAGGCAAAGTAGTTGTTTGAGAAGGCATTATAAATAGCTGGAAAACAAGAGAAGCAAAAGGAAAAGAAAGGGAAATATACGTGCAACTGAAAGCAGAGTTTCAGAGAATAGCAAGGAGAAATAAGAAAGGCTTCTTAAGTGAACAATGTAAAGAAATAGAGGAAAATAATAGAATGGAAAAGACTAGAAATCTCGTCAAGAAAATTAGAGATACCAAGGGCACATTTCATGCAAATATGGTCATAATAAAGGACAAAATGGCAAGGACTTAACATAAGCAGAAGAGATTAATAAAGAGGTGGAAAGAATACACAGAACTATAAAAAACAAATGTCTTAATGACTTGTATTACCACGATTGCATGTTGACTCACCTAGAGCAAGGCATTCTGGAGTGTAAAGTCAAGTGGCCCTTAGGAAGCATTACTATGAACAAGCTACAGGAGGTGATAGAATTCCAGTTGAGCTATTTCAAATCCTAAAAGATAATCCTGTCAAAGTGCTATACTCAATATGCCAGCAAACATGGAAAACTCAGCAATGGCTAAAGGACTGGAAAATGTTAGTTTCCATTCCAACCCCAAAGAAAGGCCAAAAAATGTTCAAACTATTGTACAATTGCACTCACTTCACATGCTAGCAAGGTAATGCTCAAAATCCTTCAAACTAGGCTCCAACAGTGCACGAACCAAGAACTTCCAAATGTACAAGCTGGATCTTAAAAAGGCAGAGGAACTAGAGATCAAGTTGAAAACATGCACTGGATAATAGAAAAGTAAGGGAATTCCAGAAAAGCATTTACTTCTGATTCATTGACCACATGAAAGCCTTTGACTGTGTGGATCACAACAAACTGTTTAAAATTATTAAAGAGACAGGAATACCAGACAAAGTTATCAGTTTCTTGAGAAACCTATATGCAGGTCAAGAAGTAACAGTTAGAACAAGACATGGAACCAGACTGGTTCAAAACTGGGAAAGGAATACATCAAGGCTGTAATTGCCACCCTTATTATTTAACTTATATGCAAAGCACATCATGTGAAATGCTGGTCTGGATGAAGCACCAGCTGGAATCAAGATTTCCAGGAGAAATATTAATAACCTCAGATATTCAGATGACACCACCCATAATGGCAGGAAAGCGAAGAGAAACTAAAGAGCTCCTTGAAGAAGGTTAAAGGGGAGAGTGAAAAAGCTGGCTTAAAACTCAACATTCACAAAACTAAGTTACTGGCATGTGGTCCCATCACTTCATGGTAAATGGGGAAAAACAGAGACAGTGACAGATTTCATTTTCTTGAGCTGCAAAATCACTGCAGATGGTGATGGCAGTCATGAAATAAAAAGATATTTTCTCTTTGGAAGAAGAGCTGTGACAAACCTAGACAGCATATTAAAAAGCATAGACATCACTTTGCTGGCCAAGGTCTGTATAGTCAAAGCTATGATATGATCATCTCAATAGATATCCTGAAAACTTCTAAAAAAATTCAACATCAATTTATAATTAAAAAAAAATTCTAGGAAGTGGACAGAGAGGGAACATACCCAACATAATAAGGGCCATATATGACAAACCTACAGCTGACATCATACTCAATGGTGAAAAGCTGAAAGCATTTCCTCTAAGATTAGGAACAAGCCATGGATATCTACTCTCGCTTATTCAATGTAACTGTCGACACCCTAATTATAGCAGAGAAGAAGAAGAAATGAGAGGAATCCAAATTGGAAAGAAGTAAAACTGTTACTGTTTGCAGATGACATGATAATACACAGAGAATTCTAAATACCAGGAAACTACTAGATCTCATCAATGAATTTTGTAATGTTGAAGGATACAAAATTGATACACAAAAGTCTCTTACATTCCTATACACCAACAACAAAAGTTCAGAAAGGGAAATTAAGAAAATAATCCCATTTACCATTGCAACAACAGCAACAAAATCTAGGAATAAATCTACCTAGGGAAGCAAAAGATATGCACACAGAAAACTATAAGGTGCCGGTGAAAGAAATAAAAAATGACACATACAGATGGAGAGATATACCATGTTTCTGGATCAGAAGAATCAACATTGTCAAAATGACTACAGTACCCAAAGCATTCTAGATTCAATGCAATCCCTATCAATCGCAATGGAATTTTTCACTGAGTTAGAAAAAAAATTATAATTTGTATAGAAACACAAAAGTCCCTAAAAAGCCAAACAATCTTAAGAAAGAAAAACACAAGTTGGGGATTTAGACTCCCTGACTTCAGACTATACTACAAAGCTACAGTAATCAAGACAGTACAATACTGGTACAAAAATATAAATATAGATCAGTGGAACAGTATAGATAGCCTAGAGATGTGTCTGTGGTCACCTAATCTGTGAAAAAGGACCCAAGAATATACAATAAAGAAATTAATAAATTCTGCTGGGAAAACTAGTCATCTCCATGCAAAAGAATGAAACTAGAATATTCTCTAATATCATAAATAAAAATAAACTCAAAATGGATTAAAGACCTAATGTAAGGCCTGATACTATAAAACTTTCAGAGGAAAACTTAGAAAGAGCACTCTGTGACATAAATAGAAGGAAGATCTTTTTGGACCCACCTCCTAGAGTAATGGAAATAAAAACAAAAATAAGCAAATGAGACCTAATTAAACTTAAAAGCTTTTACACAACAAAGGAAACCATAAACTAAACAAAAAGACAACTCACAGAATGGAAGAAAACATTTACATATTGGTTTTGGGCAGTATCATGGGGGAGGTAATAGACCCAAGGGATGATATCACTGTAGACTTATGGGGTATATTTTCCTTTAATAATAGTCTTTTAACACGTCCTTGTTCAGCTCTTTCTCCATTCCCTTCACAGATATTTAAATCTTATTCTCCTCTAGCCTCCAGCCCTACATCCATTTTCCTTTACTCTCTGCAAGTATGATAAACCTACATTCTACTTGAGGAAATGGAGTGCAACAATCACTATGTTCCTCAGTCTTCAGACACTGCTTCCTCATGCCTATAGCTTGCAAACTTACATGCATCCATTCCCATTTTCTTCTATCTTCCTAAAAGATAATAAAGATAATCTAGAGGCCATGTGCTCAAAGCTTCTCACAGACCTCCCTCGATCAATTACTTTCTCTCTCATTTAGATCTTCAATCTCTTCCTCCATACAAGCTCTGTTGTCCCTGGGAATATGCATGTTTCCATCTTTAAAGAGATTCTCTAATCTGGGATTATACATATCTAAACAACAAAACTCTGTAAAAATAAAAAGTAAAATAAAAAAAAAAAATCTCTCTTGAATCAATACCTCTATAGTTATTGCCTCCAGTTTTTCTTTCCCTTTACAATCAGACTTCTAGAGATTAACTTCTTTATCTCTCATTAAATATTTTAAATGATTTATTATGAAATATTCCACATTGATAACATTATGTATAATATGATTATATGTAATATTATATACATATAATATTCTGTGTAACTACCACTCACTTAGGATCAACAATGTTTATCAGTTATTCCCTCTTTCCTCTCACAGAGATAACCACTGTTGTAGAGTTTATAGTGATTGAAGGTTAAATGGGTGCACAAAGAAGGATAGGCACATATTCAAATGTCAACCCAAAATAAACAATGTGCTATCCCGTCTCTCAGCTAAAATGGAACACTATTAAGAAGTGAAATGTATCCCCCCAAAATTCAAAATTTAAAGGTGTTACTCTTAATGCGACTATATTTGGAGATAGGGGCTCCAAATTATCTTGAGGTCATATAGGTCAAGCCCAAGCTAATATTTCTGGTGTCCTTTTAGGATAAAGAAGAGACACTGGAGACACACACACACACACACACACACACGTGTAAGTCTGCATATGAGGACACAGTGAAAAAGCAACCAATGAGAGAAGTCTGATGAGAAACGAACCCTCCCAGTATCTTGACTTTCGACTTGTGTCATTTAAGCTATATAGTATGTGGCATTTTGTTATTACAGCCTAGCAAACTAATACAACACCAATAAATGTATGAAAAGATACTTAATCTCATTCATAATTTTTAAAATTTATTTTAAAAAATGAAATATAATTATTCACTTAAGAGCTGAATGACATTAAAATATTTGGGAGTATCCAAGTTTATTTACTATGTGAAGAAACAGGCCAAATATTGATGGTGCCAGTATATATCAATATAACTTTTTTAATGTTTTAATTTGACTTTAGATTTAATTTAATTTGATTTTAGACTTATAGAAAAATTATAAAATATTGTGAAGAATTTCTGTATAACCTTTATCTAAATTCCCCTAATGTCTGAGAGTGCAATTGTCAAAACCAGGATATTAATGTTAGCATGATAATATTAAATAATCAACGGATTTTATTTCAATTTTGTTAATTTTCATATTAACGTACTTTTTAATGGTCTAGGATATAATCCAGGATCCCATATGGCATTAAATTGTCATGTTACCTTTCTTTTCTCCAGTCCATGATAGTTACTCAATCTCTGTCTTTCATGACTATAAGTCTTTTTAAGAGTACTGGTATGGTACACAGAATATTGATACTCAAGATGTCCATGTGTTAATTCCAAGAACCTGTTACTATGTTACCAAACATGGAAAAAGATATTTTGTAGATAGATATGATTAAGGTAAAGATTTTGACCACCTGATGTGAAGAGATGACTCATTAGAAAAGATCCTGATGTTGGGAAAAATAGAAGGCAAAGGAGAAGGGGATGATCAAGGATGAGATAGTATGGCATCCGTCTCTCAGCTAAAATGGAACACTATTAAGAGGAATGTATCCCCAAAATTCAAAATTTAAAGGTGTTACTCTTAATGCGACTATATTTGGAGATAGGGGCTCCAAATTATCTTGAGGTCATATAGGTCAAGCCCAAGCTAATATTTCTGGTGTCCTTTTAGGATAAAGAAGAGACACTGGAGACACACACACACACACACACACACACACGTGTAAGTCTGCATATGAGGACACAGTGAAAAAGCAACCAATGAGAGAAGTCTGATGAGAAACGAACCCTCCCAGTATCTTGACTTTCGACTTGTGTCATTTAAGCTATATAGTATGTGGCATTTTGTTATTACAGCCTAGCAAACTAATACAACACCAATAAATGTATGAAAAGATACTTAATCTCATTCATAATTTTTAAAATTTATTTTAAAAAATGAAATATAATTATTCACTTAAGAGCTGAATGACATTAAAATATTTGGGAGTATCCAAGTTTATTTACTATGTGAAGAAACAGGCCAAATATTGATGGTGCCAGTATATATCAATATAACTTTTTTAATGTTTTAATTTGACTTTAGATTTAATTTAATTTGATTTTAGACTTATAGAAAAATTATAAAATATTGTGAAGAATTTCTGTATAACCTTTATCTAAATTCCCCTAATGTCTGAGAGTGCAATTGTCAAAACCAGGATATTAATGTTAGCATGATAATATTAAATAATCAACGGATTTTATTTCAATTTTGTTAATTTTCATATTAACGTACTTTTTTAATGGTCTAGGATATAATCCAGGATCCCATATGGCATTAAATTGTCATGTTACCTTTCTTTTCTCCAGTCCATGATAGTTACTCAATCTCTGTCTTTCATGACTATAAGTCTTTTTAAGAGTACTGGTATGGTACACAGAATATTGATACTCAAGATGTCCATGTGTTAATTCCAAGAACCTGTTACTATGTTACCAAACATGGAAAAAGATATTTTGTAGATAGATATGATTAAGGTAAAGATTTTGACCACCTGATGTGAAGAGATGACTCATTAGAAAAGATCCTGATGTTGGGAAAAATAGAAGGCAAAGGAGAAGGGGATGATCAAGGATGAGATAGTTGGATGGCATCACTGAGTCAATGGACATGAGTTGGAGCAAGCTCCAGGAAATGGTGAAGGACAGGGAAGCCTGGCATGCTGCAGTCCATGAGTTTGCCAAAAATTGGACATGACTGAGTGAGTGAGCAGAACTGAACTGAAAGATTTTGAAATGGGAATATTATCTTGGATTACCTGGGTAGGCCCAATGTAATAACAAGGGTAGTTATACGATGGATGCAGGAGGTTCAGAGAAAAGGTGAGATGATGATATAGAGCAAAGGTGAGTGAATAAGACAGTGAGAGTAATAGTGGGGATAAAAATGAGAGATACAAATTATATGCTTGGAAGATGAAGGAAATGTCCACAAACTAAGGAATGCAGGAGGCTTCCAAAAGGTGGAAAGGATTAGGAGAGAGAGATGCAGCACCATGAAAAAAATTTTATACTTCTGATGTCCAAAATCATTAAGATAATGTATTTGTCTTGTTTTAAGTCACAGAGTTTGTGTCAATTTGTTACAATAGGAAATAAACATAAATTTTAATGCCTAGAAGCAATATGCTGCTGTAAAAAAACAAATGCTTAAAAACTATGGAAGTCAAAACTTAAAAAATGGAATCTCCATACTGTTCTCCATAATGGTTATATCAATTTACATTCGCATCAACAGTGCAAAGAGGGTTCCCTTTTCTCCACACCCTCTTGAGCAAGCATTGTTTGTAGATTTGATAACCATTCTGACCAGTGTGAAGTGATACCTCATTGTAGTTTTGATTTGTATTTCTCTAATAATGAGTGATGTTGATCATCTTTGGGGGCTTCCCTGGTGGCTTTAGGACACCATAATTGAAAAAGACACATGTACCCCAATGTTCACTGCAGCACTATTAACAATAGCTAGGACATGCAAGCAATCTAGATGTCTGTCAGCAGATGAATGGATAAGGAAGTTATGGTACATATATATAATGAAATAGTACTCAGCTATAAAAAGGAGTGCATCTAAGTCAGTTCTAATGAGGTGGATGAACCTGGAACCTATTATACAGAGCTAAGTAAGTCAGAAAAAGGAAGACAAATATTGTATATTAATGCATATATATATAATTTAGAAAGACGGTAGCAATGATCCTACATGCAGGGCAGTAAAAGAGACACAGATGTAAAGAACAGACTTTTGGACTCTGTGGCAGAAGATGGGGGTGGGATGATTGGAGAAAACAGCAATGAAACATGTATATTGCCATATGTAAAATAGGTGACCAGTGCAAATTCAATGCATAAAGCAGGGCACCCAAAACCAGTGCTTTGGAACAACTCAGAGGGATAGGGTTGGGAGGGAGGTGGGAAGGGGTTCAGCATGGGGGTGACACATGTATACCCATGGCTGATTCATGTTGATGTATGCCATAAACCATCATGACATTGTAAAGTAATTATCCTCCAATTAAATTTTTTTTAAAAAAAAAGGAATGCATTTGAGTCAGTTCTAATGAGGTGGATGAACCTGGAGCCTATTATACAAGCGAAGTAAGTCAGAAAGAGAAAAGTATCACCCACATATATGGAACCTAGAAAGACAGTACTGATGAACCTATTGGCAGGCAACAAAGGAGACACAGACATAAAGAACAGATTTAACACGTTGAGGGAAAGAGAGGGTGGGATGAATTGAGAGAGTAGCATTGAAATATATACATTACCGTATGTAAAATAGAGAGCCAGTGGGAATTTGATGTATGACAAAGGGAGCTCAAATCCAGGGCTCTGTGATACCTAGAGGGGTAAGATAGGGTGGGGAGTTGGAGGGAGGTCCAAGAGGAAGGGGATATATGTATACCTATGGCTAATTCATGTTGATGTTGGCAGAAACCAAGACAATATTGCAAAGTAATTATCCTCCAATTAAAAATAAATAAATAAAAATAAAGTAAACAAAAACTGAAAAAAAAATGTGGAAGTTGCTTTGTAATGGACAGTAAGAAGATGCTGGAAGAATTCAGAGGATGACAGGAACAGCCTTGACTACTTTGAACAAAGTGTTAAAAGGTATGTGTGGTGTCCCAAGGATGAAATAAGATAAACAAGAAGGATCCTGGAATACAGGAACAGATAAACCAGATCCTTATTGCCTTTTCCTCCCCCAGGCTGTAACTATTACTCTTCTCCAACCCAGTACACCATACCTCATCCAATTAGCAAATGACTCTTAAGACTCC
This sequence comes from Tragulus kanchil, assembly GCA_022376925.1. Lineage (NCBI taxonomy): Eukaryota > Metazoa > Chordata > Mammalia > Artiodactyla > Tragulidae > Tragulus > Tragulus kanchil. Next base: position 72,801,884 of record JAIOJX010000001.1, on the reverse strand, counting down.
TATCCCATTCCTGGGACCCTGGCTATAAAAAATGGATCAAAGATCCCTGTTCAAGGTCAGTTTTTCCTTGAGCCAGCCCACTGTTCTAACAGTGTCTTCCACTTTAATAAACTTTATTCTTGGTCTTCCCTTGTTGCTCAGTCTAAAGAGTTTGCCGGCCTAGATACAGGCGACCATAAACCAGTGAAATTGAAAAAAATTTGGAACAACTCAGAGGGATAGGGTTGGGAGGAGGTGGGAAGGGGTTCAGCATGGGGTGACACATGTATACCCATGGCTGATTCATGTGAATGTATGGCAAAAACCACCACAATATTGTAAAGTAATTAGCCTCCAATTAAAATTTTTAAAAAAAGGAATGCATTTGAGTCAGTTCTAATGAGGTGGATGAACCTGGAGCCTATTATACAAGCGAAGTAAGTCAGAAAGAGAAAAGTATCACCCACATATATGGAACCTAGAAAGACAGTACTGATGAACCTATTGGCAGGCAACAAAGGAGACACAGACATAAAGAACAGATTTAACACGTTGAGGGAAAGAGAGGGTGGGATGAATTGAGAGAGTAGCATTGAAATATATACATTACCGTATGTAAAATAGAGAGCCAGTGGGAATTTGATGTATGACAAAGGGAGCTCAAATCCAGGGCTCTGTGATACCTAGAGGGGTAAGATAGGGTGGGGAGTTGGAGGGAGGTCCAAGAGGAAGGGGATATATGTATACCTATGGCTAATTCATGTTGATGTTGGCAGAAACCAAGACAATATTGCAAAGTAATTATCCTCCAATTAAAAATAAATAAATAAAAATAAAGTAAACAAAAACTGAAAAAAAAATGTGGAAGTTGCTTTGTAATGGACAGTAAGAAGATGCTGGAAGAATTCAGAGGATGACAGGAACAGCCTTGACTACTTTGAACAAAGTGTTAAAAGGTATGTGTGGTGTCCCAAGGATGAAATAAGATAAACAAGAAGGATCCTGGAATACAGGAACAGATAAACCAGATCCTTATTGCCTTTTCCTCCCCCAGGCTGTAACTATTACTCTTCTCCAACCCAGTACACCATACCTCATCCAATTAGCAAATGACTCTTAAGACTCCTATCCCATTCCTGGGACCCTGGCTATAAAAAATGGATCAAAGATCCCTGTTCAAGGTCAGTTTTTCCTTGAGCCAGCCCACTGTTCTAACAGTGTCTTCCACTTTAATAAACTTTATTCTTGGTCTTCCCTTGTAGCTCAGTGCTAAAGAGTTTGCCGGCCAATACAGGAGACACAGGTTCAATCCCTGATCCAGGAAGATCCCACATGCTGCAGAGCAACTAAGCCCATGAGCCACAACTACTGAGACTGTGCTCTAGAGCCTCAGAGCTGCAACTATTAAGCCCATGTGTCACAACTACTGAAGCCTGTGTGCCCTAGAGCCTGAGTTTCACAACAAAAGAAGTCACCGCAAAAAGAAGCCTGCTCACCTCAACTAGAGAGTAGCCCCCACTCCCTGCAACTAGAGAAGAGCCTACAGCAGCAGTGAAAACCCAGAATAGCCAAAAATAGATAAATAAATAAAAATGCATTCCTTTAAAAAAAATAAAATAAACTTTATTCTCTCATTCTGCCTCATGTTTGGAAACTCTTTACCAACCTGCACATGGACAATGAAAGTATATATTAACAATTCTACTACTGAGGGCTCAGAAGGAAGTGAGGAGCACAGTAGAGATAAAAGTATACTGATACAACATGTGCTCAGTTGCTCAGTCATATCAACTCTTTGTGACCCTATGGGCTGTAGCCCACCAGGCTAGTCTGTTCATGGGATTTTCCAGGTGGTAATACTGGAGTGGGTTGCCATTACTTCCCCCAGGAGATCTTCCCAACCCAGGATCGAATCCATGCCTCCTGCATCTCTTAAAGTGGCTGGTAGATGCTTTACCAGTAAGCCACTTAGGAAACCCCTAAGGGAACATTTAAATCATTATAAGCAAACTGTTGTTAGAAATATAGATGTTAAAGGCGCTTCATCAGACTCAGAAGGAAATAATTCAAGTGTTAGTAGAAACTGGAAGAAAGGGAATCCTTGTTATATGCAGTGGAAAGCGTAGCTGAATCGTGTTGTACAGTTAGGTGGGAAGCACTACTTGTAAGTCATTAACTTGGTTATTTAGCTGAGATTTCCAAGCAAAGTATTAAAGATATTGCTTTGCTTCCTCTTTCCGCTTATAGTAAAATGTGTAAGGAGATAAATTTGAGACAAGAACTTTTAACCAAAAAGGAACTTGGACTTCTAGAACTACATAATTTAGGAAATATTCAGTCTATACAGATTGCAAAATATGCCAAAATTAGGAGATTAATTGTCAGGAAGGCATGTTCTGGATAGAAACCCAAGGGTGGGACTGGACAGTCTCTTTCTAGTGGTTCAGAAGTATCAAAAGATCACAGTACTCAGTTATACACTGCATATGTGCATGCTAAGTTGCTTCAGTCGTGTCCAATTCTTTGTGACCCCATGGACCATAGCCCACAAGGTTCCCGTGTCCATGGGATTCTCCAGGCAAGAATAGTGGAGTGGGTTGGTGTATTCCCCTCCAGGGGATCTAAGCGGCTTTTAAAAGAGATGAGGTATGTAACTGTCAAACCTGCACTTGTCAAGAGCATTTGCCATCTGCCTCTCAGGAGATTGAATCCTGTACTGCTGCAGCTGTTCACCTTCCATGCTCCCTAAAGGGAGCTCAGGGTGAATAACAAGAATGAGGCACTTTGTGCTCCAGGAAAACTGGTAGAACATGTCTTTAGATAGTTAGAAATTTTTAGGAACTAATTTTATGAATCCAATCCTTGCATCTCTCCATATATAGAAAAACACTAAATCCCTCCATGGTGACATCAGCTCTTTGTGACTAATGGAAAACCTTTTGTTCGATAGCATAAACTCCCTCTTCACCAAAATCACATATATTGACCACCCTCATTGCACTTCTTTGGAGAAGTTTCTCAGAGCTATCTGAAGTGCTGTCTCTCAGACTGCAGTGCTCATTTTGCCCCAGATAAGACAATTCACAACTCTCACATTGTGCATCTTTTATCCCCTCAGCTATCTCAGTAGAAACCAAAATTAGAAAGGTGATGGATGGCTAAGGCACTTATTTAGGAATGACTGGTGGAGGATCCTCTTGCCAAATTGAATTAATCTCAGTGACATTCTTGGGGGACCCACAGAATTTTAAGGATGTTATACCAATATAAACGCTGCTAGATTGGCCTAAAAGGGACAGAGATAATAAATGAAATACAAGAAGGCTTTCAGACACCGATAATTCTACAAGCAAGAACAGGCTGATAAAGCTACTCAGCTTCAAACACATGCTACTTTTCACAAAAAAGGAAGGATGACTCTGAGAGTGGAACTGCAGACTGAAAGGATTAAGCCACATTCACAGAGGGTTATACCAGGCCTTGAGATCTAATGGAATTTGCCCAGTTGAATTTCAAAAGTACTTGGTATTGGCGACTCATTTTTTTTTCCCTTCCATTTTCTTCCTTTTGGAATGGAAATATCTATAACTTTTATTTTATACCTATCCTACTATTGTATTTTGGAAGCAAATCAGTTGTTTTCTAGATTCACAGGTGAATAACTAGTAAGGAATTTTACCCTACACTTATGCATACACAGTTTGGATGATTAAGTTGATGAGATTTGGGACTTTTGAGCAGATGATAATTACATGAGATTTTGAACTTGAGTTGATGAGTCAGTTAAGACTTTTGAGGAGGTTGAAATATAATGGATGTGTTTTGGATGTGGGATGGATGTAAATTTTTTGAGGCCAGAGAGTGAACTCTGGTAGACAGAAATAATGACCCTAAAGATGTCCATGTCTTAGTATGCCAGACCTGTAAACATGTTAAATTAACATGGCAAGTTACATACAATTTGTCGGGTATTTTGTAGGATTCACTCAACTTCGTTTTTTCTGATGTCTTCTCATGATTATATTTAGGTTAAACATTTTAGGAAGAAGTGATGCTGTACCCCTTTCAGTGCATCATACTAATATTATAAGATGCTGCTACATCTTATTACTGGTGACGTCAGTAAAGATATTATCTACTATAAAGACATTATTTTCCCCCTTATCATTAATAAACATCTTGCAGTGAGATACTTGAGGCTATGCAGACATCCTTATTCTTGCCACATTTTCACCCACTAATTTTAGTATGTGTTGATGATTTGCATCTGTGAATGACTGTTGAATATACTGTAGTAATTTATTTTCTTCATTTCTTCTGTTTGCTCATTAAAATCCTACCATAAGAAAGAGTTATTTCTTCTCCATTGTGTGTGTACATCTGTTAGTTTATATCAGTACAGAATAGACATTTATTTTATCCTATGGACCATAGTCCAAGAATACACTTATTTATTTTGTTGCTCAAATATTTCCACTTTAACCACGGGAATCAGTTTTGTGTTGACTCCCATGATCTTTCATCACATTACTATAATTTTTTTCAGCACTACCCTAATTTTTTGGCAACATAAGGTATTCCAGTATCATCTTGTATTTCCCCTGTCCCAGTCCTGGAACCAGTAATTTTTCCAAGAAGTCCAGGTTATTTTATAGGAGAATAGTATTTAGAAACCAAGGCCTGGGTTCTAAGTGTGCTCACTGTTAGTAGAGTGGCATTGCTTCTAAGGTATTCTATGAATACACACTTATCTATATTTACTTTTGTACCTATCTGCACATATTTAAAATATGAGTTTTAAAAACATTGACAGCTTCCATTCTGATCCAATACTAGAGTAATCATTTTAGCCTTCTTTCATTGCTCATTTGCAATGTCCTTCTTCAACAGCAAGAAATCTAGTTTTCATTATTCATAATATATTTACTTATTTATTTAATCCCATAATTTAAGTATATTAGTTTCAGAGCTATTAACTCATACTCCTGTGAGTAATACATTTACCAACCAGGGTAGCATTTATTTCAAGGTTTTTTTCATCCTGTGTCCTAAAATATACAGTAGAAATACTATTTTTCAAAATTAAATTTGTTAGTTCTTCTCATCCTTTTCTCTATGGCTATGTTCCTCATTTGTAATATCATTATGTTAAATTGTTACTGTTTGTATTTCATCTTGTTTTCTTCCAACTGTCAGGCTGATTTTTGGCGGGGGGGTGGGGGAGGGGTTAGGGAGGGAAGGGGGCAGGCTGGTCACTTCTATTGGTCTTTCATTTATCTATTTTCATCCATCTTTGTTCTTTGGCCCGTGTGGGCCTCCCATCACGGTGGCCTCTACTGTCGCAGAGCACCAGCTCTGGGCGCATGCGCGCCAGAGCTCCGGCTCGGTAATTGGACACATCAGTTCAGCTGCTCCACAGCACGTGGGATCTTCCCAGGCCAGGGATCGAACCGGCACCCCTTGCACTGCAAGGCGGTGTCCTTACCCACTGGACCACCAGGGAAGCCCCAGGTTGATTTTTCATTTAGTTAGTTTGACTACATGAAACAATACTATGATTCTATAAGTCAGACCAAGGCCAAAAAAAAAAAAAAAGAAACTACCTGCCAAACACCTATAGGTAACCATTCATTAGGTTCTGGTTTACCTGTCCTATAAATCTTTTTCACAAGAAACAGATTCATTTATGTTTTCTTATATCCCCTCCTTGCTTACATAAGAGTAGCACATTATAGATACTCTTCTGCATTCTACTGTTTTGAGAGTATATAATGGAAAGCATTCCATATGAGATCTTCATTTAAAACTTTTTTATAGTACACTTTCTTAAACTCAATATATCCAAAACAGAGTTATTCTCACCCATTATACATATGATACATTTGAGTTGGTTTATACTTTCTAAATTTTTATTTTCAAATAAAATAGATGCACAGGAAGATGCAGAGATAGTACAGAGTGGTTGCACAGTCCTCTCATCCAGTTTCCCCCCAAGGGACATCTTACAGAACTACAGTACAATATCTAAACAAGGAAAATAACATTAGCACAATGTGTATAAGTAGTTGTTTGTCATTTTATCACATGTGTAGGTTCATGTAACTAACACCACAGCCAATATACTATTCCATTATCACAACTATCTCTCTTATGCTACCCCTTCATAGTCACACCCATAATCCTCCACCTCTACCATCACCCAAACACTGGCAACCACCAATCTATTTTTCATCTCTATAATTTTTTCATGTTGAGCATGTTATCTGAGTAGAATTATATAGTATATATCCTTTTGAGATAGGCCTTTTCACTCAGAGTCCCATCAAAGTTGTGTGCATCAATAATTCATTCTTTTTTTAACTACTAAAAGGATTCTAGAATATGAATTATTGTAATTTGTTAATTATTCCCCTACCGAAGGACATCTGGGTTGTATCCAAGTTTTGGCTATTACAAATAAAAATGCTATGTACATACCTGTAGAGGTTTTATGTGAACATGTTCTCATTTTTCTGACACGAATGCCCAGGAGTATAAAATGATGGGTTGCACAGTAAGTACATAGTTTTATTTTTAAGAAACTGGCAAAGTTTTTCAGAGTAACACTATCATTTTATATTCCCACCAGAAGTGTAGGAGACCTTCAATTTCTGTGTATCCTGGTCAGCATTTGGTGCTATCACTATTTTTTAACTGTTTAAGGGACATGCACTGTGGTCCTTAATTTCAATTTCTCTAACGGCTAGTGATCTTGAACATCTTTTCATGTGTTTGTCATATATACATCCTTCTCATGTCTTTTGCTCATTTTATAATTGGATTGTCTGATTTTTTTTTTAAACCATTGAGTTCTGAGAGTTGTACATTCTAGTTATGAGTCCTTTATCAGATACATGGTTTGCAAATATTTTTTCCAAGAAAGTGGCTTGTTTTGTTATCTTTTTAATAGGGTCATTTATAGAGCAAATGTTTTTAATTTTGATGAAGTTAAATTTATTAATTTATTTCTTTAGTTTGTGCTTTTGGTGTAATGTCTAAAAATTGCTCAGTAAGACTCTTTAATAGGCCTAAATATTTTCTCTTATGTTAGTTTCTAAAAGTTTTATAGTTTTACATTCATATGTATAATGACTTTAATTTTTCTATAAGATGTGAGGTTTAGGTCAATGTTCACTTTCGTTGCCTATAGATATGAATGGTTCGACCATTATTTGTTGAAAAGGCTATTCTTCCTCCTCAACAATGCTTTTGTACCTTTGTCGAAAACAATCTGGCCATACTTTGGAAGACTATTCTCTTCCATTGATGTATGTGTCTATTCATCAGCCAACATTATACTGTTTTGACTACTGAAGTAATATAGTAAGTATTAATAGTATCTCCCTATTTTTTCATTTTAAAAATTGTGTTATCACTTCTAGCTCCTTTGTGTATACATGTATGTATGTGTGTATATATGTATATACACATATGCATATACATATATATGTATATTATATTGTATAAATATACATATATGTGTGTATGTATGTATATATACACATATGTTGATATAATCTTGTCTCTTTGCAAAAAGTCTTACTGGGGTTTTGATATTAATTACCTTAAACTGTTATATAAAGATAGATTTGGGAAAAAATGACAGTATTCACTATATTGCACTTCCTATTCCCTGTCTTTTAGTTTATATTTTCTTTAACTTCTTTATCAGCATTTTATAATTTTTAGCATATGAATGCTATAAACATTTTAGTAGACCTATACTTATGCATTTCAGTTGTTTTGAAAGATTGTAAATGGTATTATTTTGTAAATTAATTTTCCACACCTTCATTGCTGGTATTAAAAATGAAATTGATTTTTGCATGTTGGCCTTGTATCCTATAATTTTGAAACTTACAGACTCCTTAACGAGTCAAAATCTAGTTCTTTTAGGATATGGCCCCTGTCTGCCTCCAATCATATCTCCTGCCACTCCTATTTCATTCCATGATCCAACAATATAAAATGGTTTGGGGTTTTAGGCCCTTGGGCCTTAGTTCACACTGGGCCATCTCCTTGAAATTTCATTTCCCTATTACCCTGTCTTTCCCACTTTAAATATTGACACAGGTTGTACCTCTCTGTAAGTATCTACCCTTGATAATTCCAAAGTGCCCTGTATAATATATATATATAGCCCCAGTAATACTGCTGTACCAAAATGATTGGTTACACAGCACTAAATCATGATTAAGTACGTCAACTCTGAGCCAGGTACAACTTGGATTTAAATTCCAGTTCTGTCATTTGTTAAAGGTTTCAGGCATATAACTATCACAAGTATGTGCATGTTCAGTCACTTCAGTCGTGTCTGTCTCTTGAGACCCCATGGACCATAGCCCACCAAGCTCCTCTGCCATGGTATTTCCCAGGCAAGAATACTGGAGTGGGTTGTCATTTCCTCCTCCAGGGAATCTTTCCAACCCAGGGATTGAACAAATGTCTCCTGCAACTCTGTACTGGCTGGTAGATTCTTTACCACTGAGCCAGCTGGGAAGCCCAATTATCACACAGCATGTGTCTACTATCATGTTCACATTTCCACAGATAATATGGCAGAGAATACCAATTGTTCTCCAACACTCATTCTCTACTTTTTTGGTAAAGAACTAAAATCTTAGCTGGGAACACGGCTGCCCCAAATAAAAACTAAATCTATAGCTAGATTCTATATCTATAGCTAGATGTGACCATGAGATTACATTCTGATAAATGAAGGTGATAGGTATGACTTTCAGGTCATTGCCTTAGAGGAAAGAGCTATATATACCTCCTCTTCCTTTCTTTAATTTTTCCCAACTGATATAATGCAGAAAATAGTTGGTCATGTAGATGAAGCAGCACCTTAGGGATGACAGAACAACAACAAAGAAGTAACCTGGGTTCTAGTCCCTGTCAAATCACCATACCAGGCCTGGACTACCTTGTTGACCTGTTCCAGAACCAAGAAATAAATGTCTTGAAGTCACTGTATTGTCTTAGCAACCCAATATATGTACCCTACTTAACGCAGCTAGTAAGTGGAAGAGCTTGGATTTGAACTGCACATACCACCTGGACTGTATCACCAGTCTCCTCTCCCTGAAGAAAAGTTTTCATTGAATTATGCTCTGCTAAGATGCACTGGAAGCTAGAAAGCTAAGAGTCAAATGTAGAGCCATCCATAGCAAGTGTATAGGACTTGCCAATAAGTATTTCTTGTCTAGTTTCATTCCTGGGTTTACTTTCAGTCTGCATCATTATTTTTCATTTTTGATTTGACCTAATTATAATGTACACTGCCCCACAATTTACATATCATAAAAATATAACATCTTCAATTCTTTTAGAATGTGATGGTATTTAAATAAGTATAAACATAATTTTCTTTATGGTTTAATTGTACATATACCACTTTTATACCTATCATTTTCCTTTGTTTACATGATTATGTCCATATTATACTATTAATTCCTTAAAGGTATGAACAGTGATGCATTTTCTTCTTCTATACATTCTTGCATGGGGTTTAACAACAACATAGTTGCATACTCAAGCAAAGTTTGTTGAATAAATGAATTTTGCAAGGTCAGTAATGCTATTAAATGTCACTTTGTCATATGGAATTTCCTTCCATTATAATGTGAGCCTGAGAGAAGACAAAACTTTAAAAATTGGCTAGGGGAAAGTGTCACATGCTTGGAGAAATGATGGTGAGGACAGGAAATACATACCTTGACAAAGTGCTCAATCAGGATTTCCACCACAATATTCTGGAATTTGATGTTCATCATGGCAGCCACGGTATCCTCCTGAGCTCTCATGAGAGTGGGCCCAAAGATCACCCCCATGTTAGAAGGGGTCATAAGATTCTCTTTGCTGTGCTCACACACACTGCCAGAAGAGAAAGAAAATGATTAACGAGATTTTCTCCAAGATCCCTTTGTAACCAAGACTGTGTTAGATGCTTCAGGGGGTAAGAGAAACTAAACAGCAGAAGAAAAGGCAAGGCCCTATATATATATATATATATATATATATAAAGAAAAGATTACAAAGGAAGCAACCAGCAGAGAATACAAGAATACAAGTTCAATGAAGTAAAGAGATTTGGCTGAAATCACAATCAGGTACCTTGATTAGAGAAAGCGCCTGTAATCCAAAATTTTAGTGGCTTCCTATTACCTATAAGACACCACCAATTGTCTTTAAAGTAGCAATTTAACACTTCAGTAACTTGACACCTATTTTCAATCTCAACACACAACTTGGGCATCAAAGCTGACCCGGATTTGAATCCCAACACTTTCACCCATTACCTGTGTAAAAGTGAGTGTTGGTGACATAACCTCTCTGGGCTTAAGTTTTCCCAACTGGGAAAATGGTGTTCATCACAGAGGGTTGTGAAATACATACATTTAAATTACTTTAGAAAAGCCTCCTGGAAATATTTCATAAGAAGAATCTAATATTATAATGATCTTTCCAGGAGACTTCATCTAGGAAATGCAGACATACGATACACATATTTTGTTTGTGTTCAGTACAAAGTGGTATATGACTCTTTGCAACCCCATGATCTACAGCATGCCAGGTTTCCCTGCCCTTCACTATCTTCCAGAGCTGGTTCAAACTCATATCCATTGAGTTAGTGATGCTATCCAATTATCCCATCCTCTGTTGCCCACTTTTCTTCCTGGCCTCACCCTTTCCCAGCATCAGAGTCTTTACCAATGAGTCAACTCTTCTCAGCAGGTGGCCAAAATATTGGAGCTTCAGCTTCACCACCCATCAATCCTTTCGGCGACTATTCAGGGCTGACTTCCTTTAGGATTGACCAGTTTGATCTCCTTGTAGCCTAAGGAATTCTCAAGAGTCTACTCCAGCACTAGAGTTTGAAAGTATCAATTTTTCAGTGGTCAGCCTTCTTTATGGTTCAACTATCACATCTGACATGACTACTGGAAAAATCATGGTTTTCATTACATAGACCTTTATCATCAAAGTAATATCTCTGCTTTTTAATGTGCTAAGTTTCTCACAGTTTTTCTTCCAAAGAGTGTCTTTTAATTTCATGACTGGAGTCATCATTGGCAGTGATTTTGGAGCCCAAGAAAATAAAATCTGCTACTGTTTCCATTGTTTCTCCATCTATTTGCAATGAAGTGATAAGACCAGATGCCATGATCTTTGTTTTTTGAATGTTGAGTTTTTAAGTCAGCCTTTTCACTCTCTTCTTTCACCCTCATCTAGAGACTCTTTAATTCCACTTCTCTTTCTGCCATTAGAGTGGTATCATCTGCATACAGGAGGTTGTTGATATTCTCTTCCCCCCACATGATCTAATTTTCAATCTCAACACACAACTTGGATTGGTTGAATCCCAACACTTTCACCCATTACCTGTGTAAAAGTGAGTGTTGGTGACATAACCTCTCTGGGCTTAAGTTTTCCCAACTGGGAAAATGGTGTTCATCACAGAGGGTTGTGAAATACATACATTTAAATTACTTTAGAAAAGCCTCCTGGAAATATTTCATAAGAAGAATCTAATATTATAATGATCTTTCCAGGAGACTTCATCTAGGAAATGCAGACATACGATACACATATTTTGTTTGTGTTCAGTACAAAGTGGTATATGACTCTTTGCAACCCCATGATCTACAGCATGCCAGGTTTCCCTGCCCTTCACTATCTTCCAGAGCTGGTTCAAACTCATATCCATTGAGTTAGTGATGCTATCCAATTATCCCATCCTCTGTTGCCCACTTTTCTTCCTGGCCTCACCCTTTCCCAGCATCAGAGTCTTTACCAATGAGTCAACTCTTCTCAGCAGGTGGCCAAAATATTGGAGCTTCAGCTTCACCACCCATCAATCCTTTCGGCGACTATTCAGGGCTGACTTCCTTTAGGATTGACCAGTTTGATCTCCTTGTAGCCTAAGGAATTCTCAAGAGTCTACTCCAGCACTAGAGTTTGAAAGTATCAATTTTTCAGTGGTCAGCCTTCTTTATGGTTCAACTATCACATCTGACATGACTACTGGAAAAATCATGGTTTTCATTACATAGACCTTTATCATCAAAGTAATATCTCTGCTTTTTAATGTGCTAAGTTTCTCACAGTTTTTCTTCCAAAGAGTGTCTTTTAATTTCATGACTGGAGTCATCATTGGCAGTGATTTTGGAGCCCAAGAAAATAAAATCTGCTACTGTTTCCATTGTTTCTCCATCTATTTGCAATGAAGTGATAAGACCAGATGCCATGATCTTTGTTTTTTGAATGTTGAGTTTTTAAGTCAGCCTTTTCACTCTCTTCTTTCACCCTCATCTAGAGACTCTTTAATTCCACTTCTCTTTCTGCCATTAGAGTGGTATCATCTGCATACAGGAGGTTGTTGATATTTCTCCCAGTAATCTTGATTCCAGTTTGTGATTCATCCAGCCCAGCATTTCACATGATGCAATCTGCATATAAATTAAATAAGTAGGGTGACAATATATAGCCTTAATGTACTCCTTTCCCAATTTTGAACCAATCCATTGTTCCATATCCAGTTCTAAGCTATACTTCTTGATTTGCATACAGGTTTTTTAAGAAGCAGTAAGGTAGTCTGGTATTCCCATCTCTTAAAGAATCTGAGACACTTTGTTGTGATCCACATAGTCAAATGCTTTCACATAGTCAAAGAAGCAGAAAAAAGATGTTTTTCTGGAATTTTCTTGGTTTTTCTATGATCCAACAGATGTTGGCAATTTGTTGTCTGGTTCCTCTTCCAGCTTGCATGTCTACAATTTCTGGGTTTATGTACTGCTGAAGCCTAGCTTGAAGGATTTTGAGCATTATCTTGCTAGCATGTGAAATGAGCGCAATTGTGCGGTAGTTTGAACATTATTTGGTATTACCCTTCTTTGGGATTGGAATGAAAACTGACTTTTTCCACTCCTGAAGCCACTGCTGAGTTTTCTATATTTGTTAGCATATTGATTGCAATACTTTAATAAGATCATCTTTTAGGATTTGAAATAGCTCAACTGGAATTCCATCACCTCCACTAGCTTTCTTTATAGTAATGCTTTCCAAGGTCCACTTGACTTCAAACCTCAGAATGTCTGGCTCTAGGTGAGTGAACACATCTTCATGGTCATCCTGGTAATTAAGACCTTTCTTACATAGTTCTTCTTTTTATTCTTGCCACCTCTCCTTAATCTCTTCTGCTCTGTTAGGTCCATACAGTTTCTGTCATTTACTGTGCCCATCTTTGCATGAAATGTTCCATTGGCAACTCTAATTTTCTTAAAGAGATATCTGGTCTTTCCCATTCTATTGTTTTCCTCTATCTCTTTGCATTGTTCACTTAAGAAGGCTTTCCTATCTCTCCTTGCTAGTCTCTGAAACTTTGCATTCAATTGGGTATATCTTACCCCTTTTCTCCAATGTCTTTCACTTCTCTTCTTTCCTCAGCTATTTGTAAGGCCTCCTCATACAACTATTTTGCCTTGTTGCATCTTTTTTTCTTAGGGATGGTTTTGGTCACTGGCTCCTGTACAATGTTACAAATATTCTGTCCATAGTTCTTCAGGAACTCTTTCTAACAGATCTAACTCTTCGAATATATTTGTCACCTCTATTATATAGTCATAAGGGATTTGATTCAGGTCATACCTGAATGGCCTAGTGGCTTTCAATGTAAGTCTGATTTTGTAATAAGGAGCTCATGATCTGAGTCACAGTCATCTCCAGGTCTTCTTTTTAGTGACTGTATAAAGCTTCTCCATCTACAGCTGCAAGGAACATAATCAATATGATTTTGGTATTGACCATCTGGTGATGTCCACATTTAGATTCATCTCTTGTGTGGTCGTAAGGGTGTTTGCTATGACTAGTGTGTTCTCTTGGCATAACTCAGTTAGCCTTTGCCCTGTTTCATTTTGTACTCCAAAGCCAAACTTACCTGTTACTCCAGGTATCTCTTAACTTCCTAATTTTGCATTTCCCTATAATGAAAAGGGCAGCTTTTTTTTTTTTTTTTTTTTTGGTGTTAGTTCTAGAAGGTCTTGTAGGTCTTCATAGATTTGTTCAACTTCAGCTTCTTTGGCATTAGTGGTTGGGGCACAGGCGTGGATTACTGTGATAATGTATGGTTTGCCTTGTAAAAAAACCAAGATCATCCTGTTGTTTTTGATATTGCACCCAAGTACTTCATTTTGGATTATTTGGTTGACCATTAGGGCTACTTCGTTTCTTCTAGGCGATTCTTGCCCACAGTAGTAGATATAATGTGGTTGCTTGCTAAATCGCTGAAGTCATGCTGACTCTTTGCAATCCTATGGACTGTAGCTTGCCAGGCTCCTCTGTCTATGGGGATTCTCTAGTCAAGAATACTGGAGTGGGTTGCCATTTCCTATTCCAGGGGATCTTCCTGACCCAGGGATCGGACCTGTGTCTTTCATGCCTCCTGCAATGGCAGTCAGGTTCTTTACCAATACTGCCGCCTGGGATGGTCATCTGAATTAAATTCACCCATTCCTGTACATTTTAGTTAACTGATTCCTAAAATCTCAACAATAATATACTACACTGCTTAGATAATGCCTTCTGGGTATATTATGCTATTTCAGATCTCCATATCTTTGTGCATCCCATTTCCTCATTTCATCTCTTTCGAATGCCTCCAACCTCCTAGATCCAAAGAATGTCTATCTATCCTTTGAGGTTCACTTTATTTTTTTTATAATTTTTTTTGAGGTGGGGGGCAGGCGGGCCACTTCTCTTGGTCTTTCATTTATCTATTTTCATCCATCTTTGTTCTTTGGCCCATGTGGGCCTCCCATCGTGGTGGCCTCTGTTGCAGAGCACCGGCTCTGGGTGCACGTGCTCCAGAGCTCCAGCTCGGTAATTGGACACATCAGTTAAGCTGCTCTGCGGCATGTGGGATCTTCCCAGGCCACGGATGGAACCGGAGCCCCTTGCACTGCAAGGTGGTGTCCCTACCCACTGGACCACCAGGGAAGCCCTGAGATTCACTTTAAATGACACCTTCTTCAGTGCTCTCATAGCCCACTGTCCTCATCTTGATTGATATCACTGGTATGAATATGTTGCAATTTTCTGTTTCCTACCTGCCTTTTGTACTAGTTGGTAAAAAACTTGCAAGTGTGTGTGTCCTTCACACAGAGAAGATACTAGTTAATCAATTTTAATAGAAATGAGAGCTTCTAGTGCTCTTTCATGTAGTAGTGGAGGCACCCAAGTAAAAAGGTGTGTGGCCCTTTGGTCAGTTTGTCTGTGGGATGGGGTGATGAGAAATAGAACAGACCACTACAAACTAATTTTCAAAGCCTGCCCAGGTCAAGGCCCTTGAAAGACTCACCCCCATGAAGAGGAAGGCTCTGGTCACTCAGTAGGTAATTGACAGGTACTGAATCCTTAGACAAATCCTAATGAAGTCTGTTAATCCCATGACAAAGGCTGGATGTCATTCAGATGATAATGAACAACTATTCACAGGACTTTGGTGTTGCTGAACTGGTGATGGATCTCTTTAATTTTAAATACTTCCACAATTAACCCTTATTCTTTAGTGACAGAATGTTTCAGATGTTCTAACAGAAAAGAAACTCCATGCTGTACCAAGGGATCCCAAATGGCTAAACCACTAGTACCAAGTCAAGGACACTAGTGAGACAACAGTCTTCAGCATGTATGAATGCTTATCTCCTATTTAGAGTTTTGAAAGGAAGTGACTTGGTTGAATATGCAGAGCTCACCTAACCCCTTAATTCCAAAAGACAGAGTATTTTATCTCTGAAGCCTAGTTTCACAGAAGGAAAAGCACTTAGTCAATGCCAGTTTGTGAGTACATGGTAATGGAGGGATTCAAACCCGTATCTGTCGGGCTCCAAGACTTACAGTCATCTCATTGCATCCCACTGACTCCTTATCTAGTCTAGTTTCTTAACTCCTGTCAAGAAATCAGCCCCTATGGGAGCCTCTTTAAGATACAGTTGTTATGGACACCTGGAGACATGTTCATTTCTCACAAAATTAAAAGAAAGACATCTCACTGCAAGGTGGTGTCCCTACCCACTGGACCACCAGGGAAGCCCTGAGATTCACTTTAAATGACACCTTCTTCAGTGCTCTCATAGCCCACTGTCCTCATCTTGATTGATATCACTGGTATGAATATGTTGCAATTTTCTGTTTCCTACCTGCCTTTTGTACTAGTTGGTAAAAAACTTGCAAGTGTGTGTGTCCTTCACACAGAGAAGATACTAGTTAATCAATTTTAATAGAAATGAGAGCTTCTAGTGCTCTTTCATGTAGTAGTGGAGGCACCCAAGTAAAAAGGTGTGTGGCCCTTTGGTCAGTTTGTCTGTGGGATGGGGTGATGAGAAATAGAACAGACCACTACAAACTAATTTTCAAAGCCTGCCCAGGTCAAGGCCCTTGAAAGACTCACCCCCATGAAGAGGAAGGCTCTGGTCACTCAGTAGGTAATTGACAGGTACTGAATCCTTAGACAAATCCTAATGAAGTCTGTTAATCCCATGACAAAGGCTGGATGTCATTCAGATGATAATGAACAACTATTCACAGGACTTTGGTGTTGCTGAACTGGTGATGGATCTCTTTAATTTTAAATACTTCCACAATTAACCCTTATTCTTTAGTGACAGAATGTTTCAGATGTTCTAACAGAAAAGAAACTCCATGCTGTACCAAGGGATCCCAAATGGCTAAACCACTAGTACCAAGTCAAGGACACTAGTGAGACAACAGTCTTCAGCATGTATGAATGCTTATCTCCTATTTAGAGTTTTGAAAGGAAGTGACTTGGTTGAATATGCAGAGCTCACCTAACCCCTTAATTCCAAAAGACAGAGTATTTTATCTCTGAAGCCTAGTTTCACAGAAGGAAAAGCACTTAGTCAATGCCAGTTTGTGAGTACATGGTAATGGAGGGATTCAAACCCGTATCTGTCGGGCTCCAAGACTTACAGTCATCTCATTGCATCCCACTGACTCCTTATCTAGTCTAGTTTCTTAACTCCTGTCAAGAAATCAGCCCCTATGGGAGCCTCTTTAAGATACAGTTGTTATGGACACCTGGAGACATGTTCATTTCTCACAAAAATTAAGAAAGACATCCGGGCTAAACAGACAATGTCTTCTCACACTAAGGATAAGCACCTACAAGCCTCGCCTCTCTGAGACCAATATAGAGCACAAAGGTTCTTCCTCTTACCACTTTTTAATGCTAATGAAACACTTTACAAACTCGAGCGCCCTTTGTAACTTAAGAATTGTAAGAATGTTTCTCCTCAAGAGCAAAGGTGTTGGTGGAGGAGCAAAGGGCTCAGGTGATGACCTCTTTTGCATCTCTAGAGAAACAAAAAGCTTCTTCATGATTACTAATTAGCTTGAGATTTCTAGTTGGAAAAAATATAAAAAGGGGTGGGGAAGGATTGTGCGTTAGCCTCGCCCATGGAGATTGGCTGAGCCCGATGGGGTCGAGACTCTCCAGCTCTGGGGTAAGAACATCTGTTTACATTTGATTGAGTTCTGATCATTTCTGATTATTTCTGATTGCCTGTGCTTACCTTTATTTGATGATTAATAAACCCACTCTTGGTTTGACAATACTTGAGACCACGATACTTTATTGTCGAGGTCCGAGGCTCACACCCTGAGGGGACCATGCTGTGTTCGCGGAAAAGTCTCTGAGCTATTTAATATAGTTTCTCTTAGCGAGAACTAGTGAGAGTAGTAATCAGAGTAAGCTCGGAACACGGTGCCCATGACACAGTTACCTTATATTTCTCTGAGGCATGCTCTTGGTATTTCCCATTTAGGACATTCTTTTCCTTCTTTGTCTTCTTATGCAATTTGAAAGGTATCTATTCTCTGGAGAGATTTTCTTTTCCCTATTTGACATCTCTCTTTTTATTGCGCATTTTGAAAACCATTAAGAGGCCTAATTGTGGGTTAATAATGTGAAAGAAACCAAAAATAAGGGCATCATGAGTAGTGAATTAGGTAGGAGTTTGTAATATGATTTGAGAGCAAAGAAATCGTAAATTGTCTAGTTTGCTTAGACTTGAGTAAATAAGTACAACTTCTTGAAAATAAAATTTAAAACAAACAAAAAAAATTAGGTATTAGAGGGAGATTATATGAAGCCTCCAGTTTAGGAAAAAGTAATTTTGATTAGATGGTTTAGATCAGAGGTTATAAATTAAAATGTCTATAAAAACAAAACTACCTTATGATCTAGCAATCACAGTTCTAGGTTTCTATCCAAAGGAAATGAAATCAGTATCTCAGAGAGAATATATGTATTCCTATGTACATTGCAACATTAGTCACAATAGCCTTTGTCCTTAGATGTACAAACATATAAAGATATACACACAGTGGATTACCAATACACCTTTAAAAAGAAAGAAATCCTGTCATTTGCAACAACATAGATGAATATGGAGGATATTATGTTAAGTGAAATAAGCCAGACACAGAGAATAGAATAATAGTTGCCAGGGACTGGAGGAGGGTGGTGGGAAAATAGGGAGATGTTGGTCAAGAGATACAAAGTTTCAATTACGTAAGATGAGTAAGTTATGGAGATTTAATATATAGCACTGTGGAACATGGAAGCAACCTAGATGCCCATCAATGAACTAATGGATACAAAAGCTCTGGTACATATATACAATGGAACACTACACAGCTATAGAAAGAAATGCAGAAGAATCAGCCCTAATGAGGTGGCTGGATCTAGAACTTATCATAAAAAGTGAAGTCAGTCAAAATGAGAAGGACAAATACAATATACTAACACATAAATATGGAATCTAGTAGGATGGTGATGATGGCACATGCAGTGAAGCGATAGAAAAACAGACATGGACAATGGACATATGGACATTGTGGGGAAGGAACAGAGAGTGGGAGGCGTAAAGGAAGTAGCATGAAGGCCTGTACTATCATATATGAAGAAAATAGTTATAGTCATTGCTCAGTGAGAAAAGGGGGATCCTTCAGGGGCACTGTGCGATGGTCTGGAGGGGTGGGATGGGGGGTGATATACATATGACTAATCTGGGAACATACATATCTGTAAACAGAAAAACTCTGTAAAAGTTAAAAGTAAAATAAAATTTAAAAATATATATATATAGCACTGTGAATGTAGTTAACAATATTGTACTTTGGTCTTGAAATTTACTGAGGATATACAGTAAGTATTCTTATTAAAAAAGAAAGAAAAAGAGGAAGGGAGGGGCTTCCCCTGGTGATCCAGTGGGTAAGGACACCGCCTTGCAGTGCAAGGGGCGCCGGTTCGATCCCTGGCCTGGGAAGACCCCATGTGCCGCAGAGCGGCTGGACTGATGTGTCCAATTACCAAGTCGGAGCTCTGGAGCGCATGCGCCCAGAGCCAGCGCTCTGCAACAACAGACGCCACCATGATGGGAGGCCCACAGGAGCCAAAGAACAAAGATGGATGAAAATAGAGAAATGAAAGACCAATAGAAGTGGCGTGCCCATCCCCCTCCCTCCCCACCCCACCCCCTAAAAGATAAATAAATAAAATTGAAAAAAAAAAAAAAAGAGGAAGGGAGGATGGAAGGAAGGGAGGAAGGAAGAAAATATGAACTATATGAGGTGATGTTTAGATGTTAAGTCATGTCTAACTCTTTGGAGACCCCCTGGGTTATAGCTACCAGGTTCCTCTGTCCATAGAATTTCCCAGGCAAGAATACTAGAGTGGGTTGCCATTTCCTCCTTACAAGCCAGGGATTAAACTGGTGTCCAATTAGCTTTACTGTGGCAATTATCTGACAGTATATACATACATCAAATGTCATTATAGTATATAAGTTATACAGCATAAATTATACAACTTTTATTTGTTAATTATGTCTCAACAAATATGAAAAAATAAAAATAAAAACTGAGTAAGTTCATTAAATTGGTTCCATCACTACTGTAGTTTTATGATTTTGGACATATCTATTTCCATCCCTAGATATCTATTCCTTCACATATAAAACAAAAAGTTTACTGTGCAATCTAAAGAACCTTTCAGCTTTGCCATTCAATGACTCTAAGAAAGTCCTTCTCTTGAAAAAAAGACAGTATGTGCCTACTGTTGGAAGAATATAAAATCATTTACTAAGTATGTTTGCCCTCACCACTTTAAACACCTCTTCAAAGGAAACTCAAAATAAATAGAAACAAAACTCAAATCCCTCAAAAACAAATGAAAAGAGCCTTAAAATATGCTCATTGCAATATATCAGGCTTCCCTAGTGACTCAGCAGTAAAGACTCTGCCTGAGATATGTAGGAGATGAAAGAGATGTGGGTTCCATATTTTGGTCAGGAAGATCCCTGGAGAAGGGCATGACAACCCACTCCAGTATTCTTGCCTAGAGAATTTGGTGGATAGAGGAGCCTGTCTGGCTACAGTCCACTCTGGCATACACCCAGGCCAACATGGGGCTCATCCTCGGGGTTCTCTTTGGAAAGGTGTTCAGCCAAACGACCACCTGCCGTTTTGAGGCTTTGCAGCTCAGTTTCAAGAACATGTGTAAGTTGCAGCCCCTGCTGCAGAAGTAGGGGGAGGAAGCTGACTACAATGAGAATCTGCAGGAGATACACAAGGTAGAGACCCTGGTGCAGGCCTGGAGAATTTCTTGGATAGAGGAGCCTGGCAGGCTGCAGTCCATAGGATCACAAAGCATTGGACACGACAAAAGTGACTTCGCACTCAACATCCAGACCCACTGAGGTTCAGGTTCTTCATGTATCTTTGCAGAGAAGAATTCAGCGAGAGACAAAGTAATAGGTAAGAAATAGATTTATTCAGATTCAGAGAAAGCACACTCCACAGACAGTGTGGGCCACCGTAGAACAAATCCAGTGGTCCCTCTGTGTACTTTCTTAGCCCTCCAAGTGATTCCGATGGGCTTCCCTGATGGCTCAGATGGGAAAGAATCTGCCTGCAATGTGGGAGACACAGGTTTGATCCCTGGGTTGGGAAGATCCTCTGGAGAAGGTATTCTTACTTGGAGAATACCATGGACAGAGGACCCTAAGAGGGTACAGTCCTTGGGGTCATAAAAGAGTCGAACACAACTAAGTGACTAACACACACAAGTGATTCCAGTACACAAAAGTTTGAGAACTACTGCTATAGATAAGAGATCATGAAACAATGACCCTTCAGCCAAATCTAATCTGTTTTTGTAGATAAAGTTTTATTGGAGCTATGCATATTCATAGCTATGCAATAGCTATGCATATTCATCCACGTATTATCAATGACTGTTTCTGTATTATAATAGCAGAACTAAGTAGCTTGGACAGAGTCCATACAGCTCACAAAGACTTCAATATGTATTATCAAACCCTTTCCATAAAAAATTTGATCATCTCTGCTAGAGATTTCAAGAAACTTAAAAAAAATTTAAAACATTTCTATGTGTGGATGTTATTCAGATCCTGATTCAAAATGACATATTTGAGATTATTGGAAAACTGATCACAGAATATTTAATAATATTAAGTAATTATTAACAATTTATTGTCAGGTGTGATTAATTATATTGCGATATATGTGCAAAAGAATATTAATAGAGTGAAATATTTGTGGATAAGATAATGTCTTAAAATTGCTTCAAAACAATATAGGAGGGGCTTCCCTGGTGGTCCAGTGGGTAAGGACACCGCCTTGCAGTGCAAGGGGCACTGGTTCGATCCATGGCCTAGGAAGATCCCACATGCCACGGAGTGGCTGGACCAATGTGTCCAACTACCAAGACGGAGCTGTAGAACACAAACTGCAGTACCATAGGATCACAAAGCATTGGACACGACAAAAGTGACTTCGAACTCAACATCCAGACCCACTGAGGTTCAGGTTCTTCATGTATCTTTGCAGAGAAGAATTCAGCGAGAGACAAAGTAATAGGTAAGAAATAGATTTATTCAGATTCAGAGAAAGCACACTCCACAGACAGTGTGGGCCACCGTAGAACAAATCCAGTGGTCCCTCTGTGTACTTTCTTAGCCCTCCAAGTGATTCCGATGGGCTTCCCTGATGGCTCAGATGGGAAAGAATCTGCCTGCAATGTGGGAGACACAGGTTTGATCCCTGGGTTGGGAAGATCCTCTGGAGAAGGTATTCTTACTTGGAGAATACCATGGACAGAGGACCCTAAGAGGGTACAGTCCTTGGGGTCATAAAAGAGTCGAACACAACTAAGTGACTAACACACACAAGTGATTCCAGTACACAAAAGTTTGAGAACTACTGCTATAGATAAGAGATCATGAAACAATGACCCTTCAGCCAAATCTAATCTGTTTTTGTAGATAAAGTTTTATTGGAGCTATGCATATTCATAGCTATGCAATAGCTATGCATATTCATCCACGTATTATCAATGACTGTTTCTGTATTATAATAGCAGAACTAAGTAGCTTGGACAGAGTCCATACAGCTCACAAAGACTTCAATATGTATTATCAAACCCTTTCCATAAAAAATTTGCTCATCTCTGCTAGAGATTTCAAGAAACTTAAAAAAAAATTGAAAACATTTCTATGTGTGGATGTTATTCAGATCCTGATTCAAAAATGACATATTTGAGATTATTGGAAAACTGATCACAGAATATTTAATAATATTAAGTAATTATTAACAATTTATTGTCAGGTGTGATTAATTATATTGCGTATATATGTGCAAAGAATATTAATAGAGTGAAATATTTGTGGATAAGATAATGTCTTAAAATTGCTTCAAAACAATATAGGAGGGGCTTCCCTGGTGGTCCAGTGGGTAAGGACACCGCCTTGCAGTGCAAGGGGCACTGGTTCGATCCATGGCCTAGGAAGATCCCACATGCCACGGAGTGGCTGGACCAATGTGTCCAACTACCAAGACGGAGCTGTAGAACACATGTGCCCAGAGTCAGTGCTCTGTAGCAAGAGAGGCCACTGCGATGGGAGGCCCACATAGGCCAAAGAACAAAGATGGATGAAAATGAGTAGATGAAAGACCAATAGAAGTGGCCAAAAAAAATATATACATATATTTGCTACATGTTGATAATTGTTGAAGCTGCGTGGCAGGCACATCAGAGTTCCTTGTAATATGCCTTCTGTTTCTTATACTTGAATATTAAATAATGACATGCAATATCATACCAATATTGAATATACATGAAATCTTGAATAATAAAGTTTTTCAATGAGTAAGATATTAATGGAGGAGGGGAAAGTGAGTCAGTGTCTGTCACAAAGTGAGCAGTCCCTGAAATTGAGCAAGACCCTAAGTTCCCAGGAATGGATGCCTTTTTTCCCACCTGTTTCTTGTAGGCAAAACTCTAGCTTCCATGACCTTCTTTGAATGCCAAAGGGCAGATTGTAACAACTGCTAAGGAAGTAAGGCTCAGCCAAGTAACTACCTGAGGCAAGATTAAAAAGACCAGAGAAACTCATCAAGATTAAAAGACCAGCTCCTAGTTGATAGTCTACGGGAACTTGGATAGAATTTGTATCTTACTGTTGTATGAAAATTGTATAAATCTTAATTGTGTTGAATTGGTTCACAGCACTTTTCAGGTCTACCACATCCTTCTACTTTTCTGTATATATATACACACACATATATATATGTATGTGTATATATATATATATTTATACCTATATATATAGGTATATGTATATATATATTTATACCTACCTATATACAGGTATATATATGTGTATGTGTATATATATATATATATATATATTCTATGAATTTTTGAGAGTTTAATATTGAGTGAGTGAGTGACAGTCACTCAGTTCTGTCTGACTCTTTGAGACATGAAGGACTATAGCCTGCCAGGTTCCTCTGTCCATGGAATTGAAGCTCCAAGTAAAAATCCTAATTTAGCTACTGAAAAAATAATTGTAATATATAGTGAAACTAAACTATATGTAACTTTGCTCTATATTTTCCAAGTCTCCTGTAAATTAGTTATCATACTTTCATAATTAAAAAAAAAAAAAAAAAGAAAGAGAAAAGGAAACAAAAAGAGTAGGAGACTGACCATCTGAGATGACATAAAAGGTGTATAAGCTCTGCTCACACCCTAATCTTGTCAGAGACCTCAGCCTAGAACCATTGATATAAAACCCTTCAGCAAATACTCTGGAGTTATGACACATAGTTTTTTTGAGGAAGGAGACTGTTTTGTCCCCCCTTTTCCTGGCAAAATAATAAAGTCATCCTTTTCTACTTCACACAGATCTCTGTCTCCAAGATTTGATTCAGCACCAGTGCAAAGAGACGCTGAGCTTTGGGTAACATTCCTTATGGGTAGACAGCTTTGGTTTCCCCCACTGGTGTTATATTGGTGTTATATTGTTCATAAATGACTTTAAATACTAGAGAATAGCCAGTGAAATATCCTGAACTTCACCAATATTATCAATTGCAATCACATCATTATTTTATTATATTCTACTAAGAAAAAACTTTCATTGTCAAATCATTTTGTGATTTTTTTTTAAAAGATTTATTTATTTATTTATTTTGGGCAGGGGTCGGGTTGGGGAGGGAGGGAAGTGGGCGGGCCACTTCTATTGGTCTTCCATTTCTCCATTTTCATCCATCTTTGTTCTTTGGCCCATGTGGGCCTCCCATCGTGGTGGCCTCTGTTGCAGAGCACTGGCTCTGGGTGCACGTGCTCCAGAGCTCCAGCTCGGTAATTGGACACATCAGTCAAGCTGCTCTGCTGCATGTGGGATCTTCCCAGGCCACGGATGGAACCGGAGCCCCTTGCACTGCAAGGTGGTGTCCTTACCCACTGGACCACCAGGGGAAGCCCTTGTGATGTTTATGAAAATATTTTAAATAGAAAATGAACAATGAACGCAATTTAACTAGAATGACTACAACATGAGAAGCAATGACCAGGTTCATGCATGCACAGATAATGATAATTACATAAAAACTGCTACCTGAAACAGTGACTTTA
Organism: Tragulus kanchil; assembly: GCA_022376925.1. Classification (NCBI taxonomy): domain Eukaryota; kingdom Metazoa; phylum Chordata; class Mammalia; order Artiodactyla; family Tragulidae; genus Tragulus; species Tragulus kanchil. The sequence continues at coordinate 72,776,842 of JAIOJX010000001.1, read as the reverse complement.
AAAACCATTGATTTTTAAGATGCACCCAGAATTCAGGTTACAATTTGAAAAAGACAAAGGCTCCTAGGAATGAATGAAATTTGATACATGTATTTGTTATTTTTTTGCACACTCTAGGACAAGTGCATAACAGAAGTAGAAGAGATTAAGAAGTGGCAAGAATGCACAGAATACAAAACAGGTCTTAATGACCTGGATGACCACGATGGTGTAGTTACTCACCTAGAGCCAAAAATTTTGGAATGTGAAGTCAAGTACGCCTTAGGCGGCATTACTATGAACAAAGCTAATGGAGATGTGGAATTCCAGCTGAGATACTTCAAATCCTAAAAGATGCTGCTGCTAAAGTGATATACTCAATATACCTGCAAATTTGGAAAACTCAACAATGCACACAGGAATGGAAAAGGTCAGTTCAGTTTTCAATACCAAAGAAAGGCAATGACAAAGAACGTTCAAACTACCACACAATTGTGCTCATTTCACATGCTAACTAGGTAATACACTTCAATAGTATGTGAACCAAGAAGTTGTAGATATGCAAGCTGGATTTAGAACAGGCAGAGCAACCAGCAAACAAATTGCAAACATTCATTGGACCATAGAAATGCAAGAGAATTCCAGAAAAACATATACTTAATTGACTATGCTAACATCAAACTGTGGAAAATTCTTAAAGAGATGGGAATACCAGACCAACTTATATGTCTCCTGAGAAACCTGTATGCAGCTCAAGAAGCAACTGTTAGAACCAGACACAGAACAATGGATCGGTTCAATATTGGGAAAGTAGTCAAGGCTGTATATTGTTACCCTTCTTATTTAATTTATTTGTATAGTACATCATGTGAAATGCTGGGCTGGATGAATCACAAGCTGGAATCAAGACTGCCAGGAGAGGACTTCCCTGGTGGTCCAGTGGGTAAGGACACCGCCTTGCAGTGCAAGGGGCGCCGGTTCAACCCCTGGCCTGGGAAGATCCCATGTGCTGCAGAGCGGGTGGACTGATGTGTCCAGTAACCAAGCTGGACCTCTGGAGCACATGTGCCCAGAGCCGGTGCTCTGCGACAACAGAGGCCACTGCAATGGGAGGCCCACATGGGCCAAAGAACAAAGATGGATGAAAATAGATAAATGAAAGACCAAGAGAAGATGCCCGCCTACCCTCTTCCCTCCCCAACCAGCCCCCCACCCGCCCCCAAAAAAAGATTGCCAGGAGAAATAACAAAATGCAGATGGTATCACTCTAATGGCAGAAAAGGAGAAATATCAATAACCTCATATATGCAGATGATACCACTCTAATAGCAGAAAATGAACTAAACAGTCTGTTGATGAGGGTGAAAGAGGGGAGTGAAAAGGTGGTTTAAAAATTCAATATTCAAAAAACTAAGACCATGGCATCTGCTACCATCACTTCAAGGAAATAGATGGGAAAAAAACGGAAACAGTGGCAGATTTTATTGTCTTCAGCTCCAAAATTAATGTAAAGGGTGACTACAGCCAAGAAATTAAAAGACACTTGCTTCTTCAAAGGAAAGCTATGACTGACCTAGAGAGCGTATTATAAAGCTGAGGCATCACTTTGCCAACTAAGGTCCATATATTGTAAAAGTTATGGTTTTTCCAGTAGTCATGTACAGATGTGAGATTTGAACCATAAAGAAGGCTGATCACTAAAGAATTGATGTTTTCAAATCATGGTCTTGGTGAGAAGACTCTTGAAAGTCCCTTGGGTGCAAGGTGGTCAAAGTAGTCAATCCTAAAGGAAAGCAACCCTGCATATTCATTGGAAGGACTGAAGCTGAAGATACAGATCAATACTTTGGCCACTTGATGTCCAGAGCCGACTCATTGGAAGAGACCCTGATGCTGGCAAAGACTGAGGGAAGGAGGAGAAGCAGGCAACAGAGGATGAGATGGTTAGACGGTATCACTGACTCTATGAACAGGAGTCTGAGCAAACTCTGGGAGATAGTGAAGGACAGGGAAGCCTGGTGTGCTGCAGTCTATGTCGTCGCAAAGAGTCAGACACAATTTAGCCAGTGAACAGCTAGGACAAGTGAGTTATGACTGCAGTATTCTAACTTTAAATGCATACTTACATAGTCTAGGACAGCATAGTTATTGTTTAAAAGACTCTGACCAGAAGCCAAAGGAGCTACTATAAACTTCAGCTACCTCCGTCTCCAATCAATACCAGTGGCTTTGTTAATTAGCATGACTGGAGGCAAACTAACCTCTTACTGCTTAGACATGTCAAGATATGTGGATTGTGGATTGGCTAAAAGTATTGTATAGACATTCCAAAGCTTGTATTGACAGGTTAGAAGAACAGAGATCAATCTTAATATCAGTAAGGTAGATCAACTAATGCTATGCATCTTCAGATATGATGCAGCATAAGGTACACACAAATTACCTATGGTGTATTCTGTCCTCAGAATAATTAACTTGAATTCACCTAGCCTTAAAATACAACCACTACTTTAAAAGAAATAAAGAAAATAGGGGAACAAGCTGAAAAATATAATGTAGGATGTAAACAAAACTAGTTAGTAAGACTACAGAACAACTAAATTTTGGGGTCAGCTAAGGAAATGCTGATTTGGTCTGGAAATATAGAAGCTGTTGAACTGAAAAAAAAGGTAGAAACTGTTGAAAAATTCAGTGCTACTGAACAGCATAATCTCAATTTGGTAAAAAAGGCAAATATGCCATTTAGTAAAAATACATTTGCATTTTTTATGTTTATACATAAACACACCCACAGAAATAGTCAGAAGAAAATGCACTAATATATTAATAGTAATGATTTTTCAATGCTGATGACAGATAGTACTTATCTTTTTTTTTTTTACAGCATTTTTTTTTGTTTGGTTTTTGGCCACTTCTATTGGTCTTTCATTTATTTCCATCTTTGTTCTTTGGTCTGTGTGGGCCTCCCATCGCAGTGGCCTCACTAGCTGCAGACCACCAACTCTGGGTGCACGCTCTCCAGAGCACCAGCTTGGTAGTCGGACACGTCGGTCCAGCTGCAGCATATGGGATCTTCCGGGCCAGGGATCGAACTGGTGCCCCCCAGGCAGTTATGACCACCAGGAACCAGAGTCAGACACAATTTAGCCAGTGAACAGCTAGGACAAGTGAGTTATGACTGCAGTATTCTAACTTTAAATGCATACTTACATAGTCTAGGACAGCATAGTTATTGTTTAAAAGACTCTGACCAGAAGCCAAAGGAGCTACTATAAACTTCAGCTACCTCCGTCTCCAATCAATACCAGTGGCTTTGTTAATTAGCATGACTGGAGGCAAACTAACCTCTTACTGCTTAGACATGTCAAGATATGTGGATTGTGGATTGGCTAAAAGTATTGTATAGACATTCCAAAGCTTGTATTGACAGGTTAGAAGAACAGAGATCAATCTTAATATCAGTAAGGTAGATCAACTAATGCTATGCATCTTCAGATATGATGCAGCATAAGGTACACACAAATTACCTATGGTGTATTCTGTCCTCAGAATAATTAACTTGAATTCACCTAGCCTTAAAATACAACCACTACTTTAAAAGAAATAAAGAAAATAGGGGAACAAGCTGAAAAATATAATGTAGGATGTAAACAAAACTAGTTAGTAAGACTACAGAACAACTAAATTTTGGGGTCAGCTAAGGAAATGCTGATTTGGTCTGGAAATATAGAAGCTGTTGAACTGAAAAAAAAGGTAGAAACTGTTGAAAAATTCAGTGCTACTGAACAGCATAATCTCAATTTGGTAAAAAAGGCAAATATGCCATTTAGTAAAAATACATTTGCATTTTTTATGTTTATACATAAACACACCCACAGAAATAGTCAGAAGAAAATGCACTAATATATTAATAGTAATGATTTTTCAATGCTGATGACAGATAGTACTTATCTTTTTTTTTTTTACAGCATTTTTTTTTGTTTGGTTTTTGGCCACTTCTATTGGTCTTTCATTTATTTCCATCTTTGTTCTTTGGTCTGTGTGGGCCTCCCATCGCAGTGGCCTCACTAGCTGCAGACCACCAACTCTGGGTGCACGCTCTCCAGAGCACCAGCTTGGTAGTCGGACACGTCGGTCCAGCTGCAGCATATGGGATCTTCCCGGGCCAGGGATCGAACTGGTGCCCCTTACCCTCCAAGGCAGACTCTTTACCCACTGGACCACCAGGAAAGCACCAGTTCTTATCTTTATTTATTGATATTTTTTCTCTTCTGTATTTTCTAATCTCTACAATGCAATGGTATTGCTTCAGAAATAACAGAAGTGTTATTATTACAAAAATAAGAAAATTCTAATAAGCCTGAGAGCTCACACCTTTCACAATGGTAGCCCAAGTCTAGGACTGTGAAGAGATCTTTCACTTGGGCATTAGATTATGGGATTTTATTGCCTGACTCCAATTGCATTCCTGTAATATTATCTGCTTGAAGTTAAAGTTTAATGTATGATGCAGTCAGAACATCTGAAAGGAAAGACAGCTGAGACTTCAATGAGTTTAGAGAACAGGCTGTATACCTGTTTTGCATCTGCTTCCAGATAAATATCTGCATGAGTGGCAGAATTATGCCTAAAGCTTTTTTCCATTGCATTATACTATGCCACTGGTAGAGAGATTGTGGAGGAGGTACCCATGTAAAGTTCTCCTACATCTGATTAATGGAAGCGATAGATATCAACCAAAAACAATGGAATAATTAAAAATATCAAATTGTCTGAGGTCAGTTTGTGTTTGCCTATTATTAATTGAGAAAATGGGACGTGCGTGTGTGTGTGTGCTAAGTTGTTCCAGTCGTGTCCGACTATTTACAATCCTAAAGACTATATCCCCTCAGGCTCCTCTGTTCAAGGAGTTCTCCAAACAAGAATACTGAAGTGGGTTGACATTCCTTTTCCAGGGTATCTTTCCAATCCAGGGATAAAACCTGCATCTCTTTTGTCTCTTGCATTGGCAGGTAGGGTCTTTTACCACTAGTGCCACCTGGGAGCCTGAAAATGGGTCTGCAGTGGGAATGCACAACAAAGGCTTATGTTATAATGAAAGCTGTGGCAGGAAAATTATGTGGATTTTAAAAGCACATGGATTGGGATTCCCCTGGTGGTCCAGTGGGTAAGGACACTGCCTTGCAGTGCAAGGGGCACCGGTTCGATCCCTGGCCTGGGAAGATCCCACGTGCCGCGGAGCGGCTGGACCGATGTGTCCAATTACCGAGCCAGCGCTCTGAAGCGCATGCACCCAGAGCCAGTGCTCTGCAACAACAGACGCCACCGCGATGGGAGGCCCACAGAAGCCAAAGAACAAAGACGGATGAAAATAGAGAAATGAAACACCAATAGAAGTGGCCCACCCGCTCCCCTCCCTCCCCAACCTGACCCCCGCCCAAAATAAATAAATAAATCTTAAAAAAAAAAAAAAAAAAAGCACATGGATTTTCTTCTCCTGTGCAAATTTTGCTGTTGGAACTAAGCCTATTTTTATTTGCATTTTCCCTGTAACTTTTGGTTATAAAGACAAAACCTTGAAATAATGGTATTATGAACACTCATACTGTCTACACCTAAATTTAGTAATTAATATTTTCCACATTCGCTTTGTTTCATATATTATATTCTGAGTCATTTAAAAGTAAATTGCTTCAACCCTGAATACCTTAGTGTTCATCTCCAAATAATAAGCATGCTGTCCTAAAAAACCCAATAACATTTTTATGTCAGGGAAAATTTATGAAAATTTAATATCACCCAATATCTGGTACCTATTCAAATTTTCTCAAATGCCATGAAAAAATGATTTTATAGTTAAATGTTCAAATCTAGATCCAAAGTTCACATGTTGCACTTATTTATGTTTCTTTAGCCTCTTAATATAGAACAGTGCCGGGCTCAGTAGCTTCAGCCATGTTTGTTTCTTTGTGAGCCTATGGACTGTGGCCCACAAGGCTCTTCAGGCAGTGGGATTTCCCAGGCAAGAATATTGGCATGGGTTACCATATCCTTCTCCAGGGGATCTTCAAGGCCCAGAAATTCAACCCATGTCTCTGACATCGCAGATTCTTAACCACTGAGTCACCAGGGAAGTCCATATAGAACAGTATGGGCACAATGCTTTCTGCCCAGAGCGCTGACTTTTTAAAAAAATTCTAAGAGAGTTGTCTTAAAGAATATCAACTATCTGCATTTTTCTATACCCTGTAAGTATTGTAAACTTAGAAGCTAAATTTGAGTGGAGTTAAATGCAAAACATTCTAACCTAGACAGTGTATTGAAATGCAGAGACATTACTCTGTGGGAAAAGGTCCCTATAGTCGAGGCTATGGTCTTCACAGCAGTCATGAACAGTTGTGAGAGTTGGACCTTATAGAAGGCAGAGCACCAAAGAATTGGTGTCTTTGAACTTTGTGCTAGAAAAGACGCCTGAAAGTTCCTTGGACAGCAAGATCAAACCAACCTTAAGAGAAATGCATCCCGAATACTCATTGGAAGGACTGATGTTGAAGCTAAGGCTCCATTATTTTGGTCATCTAATGCAAAGAGTTAACTCATTGGAAAAGTCCCTGATGCTGGGAAAGATTGAGGGCAGAAGGAGAAAAGGATATCAGAGGATGAGATGGCTGGACAGCAGCACCAATGCAATGGACATGAACTTGGGCAAACTTTGGGTAATAGTGAGGGACAGGGAGGCCTGGCATGCTGCAGTTCATGGTGTCACGAAGAGTCAGACATGACTGGGCAACTGAATGATAAGCAACAATGAAACACTTTTGGAGAAAATAATTATGTTGTATATTTCTTACTGTATCTCATCAGGAGGTATATAAGGTCAGTTTTTACCATTGTCAGTGATGCTAGATTTGATCAATTAATTAAGGTGGTGTTTTCCAGATAACTTCATTGTAAAGATACAGTATTCCATTCATAATTAGTAAGCAATCTACGGACAACACTTTGAAAATTTATGAATATATTGTACCTGAAAAATCTTTTACCCAGTAATTTTGATCCATGCCTAAAACAAGGAACTGAGGTTGCAAACTAGTAGTTTTTCTTTTCTTTTTTTTTAAGTAAAGTTGATTTATAATATTATTTTCAGGAGTACAACATAGTAATTCAGTATCTTTGTAGAATATACTCCATTCAAAGTTATAAAATATTGGTTATATTTCCTGTACTGTACACTATATCCTTGTAGCTTATTCATTTTACATAATTACTTCATACCTTAGGGATTCCCAGGTGGTGCCAATCCAGGAGACATGAGAGACAGATTTGATAACTGGGTTGGGAAGATCCCCCAGAGGAGGGCATGGCAACCTGCTCCAGTATTCTTGCTGGGAGAATACCCACAAACAGAGGAGCATGGGGGGCTACAGTCCATAGTGTCACACAGAGTCAGACACAACTAAAAGGGGTCCCTATAGTCGAGGCTATGGTCTTCACAGCAGTCATGAACAGTTGTGAGAGTTGGACCTTATGGGAAAAAATTGGTGTCTTTGAACTTTGTGCTAGAAAAGACGCCTGAAAGTTCCTTGGACAGCAAGATCAAACCAACCTTAAGAGAAATGCATCCCGAATACTCATTGAAGGACTGATGTTGAAGCTAAGGCTCCATTATTTTGGTCATCTAATGCAAAGAGTTAACTCATTGGAAAAGTCCCTGATGCTGGGAAAGATTGAGGGCAGAAGGAGAAAAGGATATCAGAGGATGAGATGGCTGGACAGCAGCACCAATGCAATGGACATGAACTTGGGCAAACTTTGGGTAATAGTGAGGGACAGGGAGGCCTGGCATGCTGCAGTTCATGGTGTCACGAAGAGTCAGACATGACTGGGCAACTGAATGATAAGCAACAATGAAACACTTTTGGAGAAAATAATTATGTTGTATATTTCTTACTGTATCTCATCAGGAGGTATATAAGGTCAGTTTTTACCATTGTCAGTGATGCTAGATTTGATCAATTAATTAAGGTGGTGTTTTCCAGATAACTTCATTGTAAAGATACAGTATTCCATTCATAATTAGTAAGCAATCTACGGACAACACTTTGAAAATTTATGAATATATTGTACCTGAAAAATCTTTTACCCAGTAATTTTGATCCATGCCTAAAACAAGGAACTGAGGTTGCAAACTAGTAGTTTTTCTTTTCTTTTTTTTTAAGTAAAGTTGATTTATAATATTATTTTCAGGAGTACAACATAGTAATTCAGTATCTTTGTAGAATATACTCCATTCAAAGTTATAAAATATTGGTTATATTTCCTGTACTGTACACTATATCCTTGTAGCTTATTCATTTTACATAATTACTTCATACCTTAGGGATTCCCAGGTGGTGCCAATCCAGGAGACATGAGAGACAGATTTGATAACTGGGTTGGGAAGATCCCCCAGAGGAGGGCATGGCAACCTGCTCCAGTATTCTTGCTGGGAGAATACCCACAAACAGAGGAGCATGGGGGGCTACAGTCCATAGTGTCACACAGAGTCAGACACAACTAAAGAGACTTAGCACACATACATTTTGTACCTTAGTACCCTCCCCACCTTCTCTCTACCTACTGGTAACCACTAATTTGTTTTCTATATCTGTGTTATTTTCTGTTTTGTTACGTATGTTCATTTTGTTTTGCTTTGGTTCCACATATAAGTGAAAACATGCAGGTATTTGTCTTTCTCTATCTGACTTATTTCACTTAGCATAATACCCTCCAAGTTTATCCATGTTGCTACAGAGGATAAAATTTCATTCCTTCTGTGACTGGGTAGTATTCCATTGTATATATATATATATATATATATATATATATATACACCATAACTGCTTTATAAATCTGATGGATACTTAAGCTGATTCCACATTTTGGCATTTGCAAATGACGCTGCTACAAACACTGGTGCTGAAGTTGAAGCTCCAATATTTTCATCACCTGATGTGAGGAGCTAACTCATTGGAAGAGACCCTGATGCTGCAAAAGATTGAGGGTAAGAGGAGAAGAGAGTGACAGAGAATGAGACGGTCAGATGGCATCATCTACTCAACAGACATAAGTTTGAGCAAACTCCAGGAGACAGTGAAGGACAGGGAAGCCTGGTGTGCTGTAGTTTATAGGGTGGTAATAAGTCGGTCACAACTTAGCAATTGAACAATGAACAATGAACATTGGGGTACAGGTATAATTTCAAATTAATATTTTGTTTTCTTTGTGTATACATATATATATATATACATGCATATATATGTGTGTGTGTTTGTATATATATATATTCAGGAGTGGATTTGTTGGATTATATGGTAATTCTAGCCTTATGGTTTTGAGAAGCCACCAAATATTTTCCACAGTGGCTGCGCCAATTTACATTCTCACCAATAGTATACTAGGGTTCTTTGGGGGGGCGGGCACTTCTATTGGTCTTTCATTTCCATCTTTGTTCTTTGGCCTGGTGGGCCTCCCATTGCAGTGGCCTCTCTCACTGCAGAGCACTGCTTATGGGCAAATGTGTTCCAGAGCACTGGCTCAATAATTGGACACATTAGTCCAACCACTCGACAGCACGTGGGATCTTCCCAGGCCAAGGATTGAACCAGCACCCCTTGCACTGCAAGGTGGTGTCTTTACCCACTGGACCACCAAGGAAGCCCCTAGGGCTCTTTTTTGATGATAGTCATTCTTTTCTTTTTTGGCAGGGAGAAAAGTGTTATTTTTCATTAGGTATGACAAATAAAAAATTAGCAAATAAAATTATACTTATAAAATTTATTTATAATATTTCAAATATCTCTGGGTGTCTATACTTACACTGTTTCCATTCTAGACTTCTTAAAATAATTTTCGTGAGTTAATGATTCACAGTAAAATTTAAAAAAAACTCACAGTTATCCTTCAATCTGTTTATTTCATTAAAATTGAGTCCTTGGCATCTCTCCAAAAAATACAGATGGTTAACAAACACATGAAAAGATGTTCAACATCGCTCATTGTTAGAGAAATGCAAATCAAAAGTACAATGAGATATTACCTCACACCAGTCAGAATGGCCATCATCAAAAAGTCTACAGACAATAGATACAGGAGAGGGTGTAGAGGAAAGGGAACTCTCTTGCACTGTTGGTGGGAGTGTAAATTGATAAAGCCACTATGGAAGACAATATGGGGATTCCTTAAAAAACCAGGAATAGAACCAGCATATGACCCATCAATTCCATGACTGAGAATATACCCTGAGAAAATCATAATTGAAAGAAACACATGTACCCCATTATTCATTGCAGCACTGTTTACAATAGCTAGAACATGGAAGCAACCTAGGTGCCCACTGACAAATGAAAGGATATAGAAGCTGTGGTACATATATACAATGGAATATTATTCAGCCATAAAAAGAAATGCATTTGAATCAGTTCTAATGAGGTGGATGAATCTAGAACCTATTATAGAGTGAAGTATGTCAGAGAGAGAAAAATAAATATTGTATGCCTACACATATATATGGAATCTAGAAAGATGGTGCTGATAAATGAACATGCAGAGCAGCAATGGAGAGGTGTACATTGAGAACAGTCTTATGGACATTTGGTGTGAGGGAGGAGAATATGCTGTGGGACTAGGGGGTCTCAAACAGGGGCTCTGTGGTAACCTGGAGGGGTGGGATGGGGAGGGAGATGGGAGCAGAAGGTTCGGGGGTGAGGGACACATGTATACCTATGGTGGATTCAGGTGGCTGTGGCAGTAAACAACAAAACTCTGTAAAAAATAAAATTAAATTAAAAAATCCAGCCCTTGGTCTAATTGCATTTTTCTTCTTTAAAATAGTGACACTAACAATAACACTAACAATTGCAATAGGTCCAACCACTGACAGTATCAATGTAGAAATGTTTACTCTAGGATTTGGATGACTTTCACCTGGACTGGGATCTGCTTGAGGAATAAACAAATCCACTTGAGCAATGCTGGACATTTTTTATATCAAATTACTTTTGTCCACACTTTGAATGGTAAAGAATATATGGGTTGTATTTTATTTTGAGATATTCCCTGGTTTGAATACAAACATTTCCTTGAAGTTGGCCTCATTTGGTAACAGATCAGTAGTGTTTTACCTGCAGGACATCATCAAAATCATCCCTTAAAGGGAATCCTCTTACACTATTGGTCAAATGTAAATTGATATAGCCACTATGGAGGACAATATGGAGATTCCTTTAAAAAAAAAAAAAAACCTAGGAATAAAAATGCCATACAACCCAATAATCCCACTATTAGGCATATACCTTGAGAAACCTTGAGAAAATCATAATTGAAAAAGACACAAGTACCCCAATGCTTATTGCAGCCCTATTTACAAGAGACAGGACATAGACGCAATCTAGATGTGCACTGATAGATGAAAAGATAAAGAAGCTGTGGTACATAAATTCAATGGGATATTACTTAGCCATAAAAAGCAACGCATTTGGGGCTTCCCCTGGTGGTCCAGTAGGTAAGGACATCGCCTTGCAGTGCAAGGGGCGCCGGTTCGATCCCTGGCCTGGGAAGATCCCACGTGCCGCGGAGCGGCTGGACTGATGTGTCCAATTACCGAGCCAGAGCTCTGGAGCGCATGTGCCCAGAGCCGGAGCTCTGCAGCGACAGACACCACCGCGATGGGAGGCCCACGGGAGCCAAAGAACAAAGATGGATGAAAATGGAGAAATGAAAGACCAATAGAAGTGGCCCACCCGCTCCCCTCTCTCCCCAACCCAACTCCCGCCCAAAATAAATAAATAAATAAATCTTAAAAAAAAAAAAAAGCAATGCATTTGAGTCAATGCTAACGAGGTGGATGAACCTAGAACATATAATACAGAGTGAAGTAACTTAGAAAAAGAAAAACAAATATTGCATATTAATGTATATATATGAAATCTAGGAAAGATGGTACTGATGAACCTATTTGCAGAGCAGCAATGGAAATGTAGGCATAGAGAATAGACTTATGGACATGGAGAAAGGGTAGGAAGGAGAGGGTGGGATGCATGGAGAGAGTAACATGAAAACATACACTATCATATGTAAAATAGATAGCCAGTAGAAATTTACCGTATGACTCAGGGACTCAAACTGGGGCTTTGTAACAACCTAGAAAGGTGGGATGAGGAGGGAGGAAGGTTCAAGAGGGAAGGGACATGTGTACACCTATGGCTGATTCATGTTGATGCATGGGAGAAACCAACACAACATTGCAATTATCCTTCAATTAAACATAAATAAGTAAGAAAAAAAACATCCCTTAGATCCAGGATGTTTCAACTTATCCTTATGATACACTGTTGAACTTATGGGAAAAATTACAATAATGTAGGAATTGGAGCAACCATATGGAGTTTCTTTTATTAATTCTTCTCAAAAACATTCAGTGATGTCAAGGTTATACTTATATCCAAAGCCTTATTTATTTTTTCATAAAAACTGAATTCTAATTTTTAGGTTCAAAAGTGGTATCAGGTGAAAATGTGTCACGTTTGATTGATTCAAAATATGATATTACAAGACTAATACTTTTCTGAGCTATCAATTAAAACTTATTTTCCTCTTACCTACCCTTACACCCTTGCTTTTCAATGAGTAACCTTTCACTTAATCAACAATGCATGATGATTTGTCCTTTACCTTTCCTACTACATCAAAATCATCTAGTTCTATGTTTTTCTTTTTCCTAAACTTAAAGCTTTTTATTTTGTAATGGGGTATATCTTATAATGCTATGACAGTTTCAGGTGAACAGCAAAGGGACTCACTCATACATATACATGTACCCATTCTCCTCCAAACACCCCTCGGATCCAGGCTGGCACATAACACTGAGCAGAGTTCCATGTGCTATACAGTAGGTCTTTGCTGGTTATCCATTTTAAATATAGCAGTGTGTATATGACATTCCCAAAGTCTCTAATTCTCACTCCCTACTCCCCAGCAACCATAAGTTTGTTTTCTAACTCTGTAAGTCTCCTTCTATTTCGTAAGTTCATATGTATCATTTCCTTTTTTCCACATATAAGGGATGTCATACTATATTTCTCCTTCTCTGTCTGACTTACTTCACTCAGTATGATACACGTTAGGTCCATCCAAGTTGCTGCAAAATGGTATTATTTCATTCTTTTTAATGGTTGAGTAGTATTCCATTATATATATATATGCACCACACTTTCTTTATCCATTCATCTGTTGATGGATATTTAGGTTGCTTCCATGTCTTGGTTATTGTAAACACTGTGTAATGAACATTGGAGTGAATGTATCATTTTGGATTGTGTTTTTTTCAAGATATATGCCCAGTAGTGGGATTGCAGGGTCATATGGTAGCTCTATTTTTAGCTTTTTTAAGGAACATCCATACTATTGTCCATAGTGGCTGCACCAATTTACATTCCCATCATCAGTGTAAGAAGGTTCCTTTCTCTCCACACTCTCTTCAACATTTGTTGTTTGTGGGTTTTTTGATGATAGCCATTCTGACAATCTCTCACTGCAGGTTTGATTTGTATTCATCTAATATCGAGTGATGTGGAACATCTTTTCATGTGTTTATTGGCCATCTGTATGTCCTTTTTGGAGAAAAGTTTTTTCAGGTTCTCTACCCATTTTTTGAGTGGACTGTTTATTTTGATGTTATTAAGCCTCATAAGCTGTTTGTGAAATTTGGAGACTAATTCCTTATCAGTCACATCATTTACAAATATTTTTATCCAATACGTGGGCTGTCTTTTCCTTTTATTGTTTCCTTTGTTGTGCAAAAGCTTTTTAATTTAATTAGGCCACATTTATTTGTTTTTATTTCCATTATTCTGGAAGACGGATTGTAAAAAAAAATTTTGCTGTGATTTATGTCAGAGAGTGTTCTGCGTGTGTTTTCCTTTAGGAGGTTCATATGTCTGGTCTCAAATTTAGGACTTTAATTCATTTTTAGCTTAGTTTTGTATATAGAGTTAAGAAATGGTCTAATCTCATTCTTTTACATGTGGCTATCCAGTTTTGCTAGCAAAATTTGTTGAAGAGATTGCCTTTCCAAAGTTGTATAGTCTTGCTTCCTTGTCACAGATTAATTGAACATAGGTGCAAGGGCTTGTCTATGTTTTTTTTTTTTTTTAAATTAATTTTTCTTGGAGTATGGTTGCTTTACAATGTTGCATTAGTTTCTGCTATGGTGCAAAGTGAACCAGATATACACACACATACTTTTCTAAGATTTCCTTCACATTTAGATCACCATGGACCATTGGGTAGAGTTCCCTTTGCTATAGAGTAGGTTCTCATTAGCTATCTCTTTTACAGATAGTGGTATATATATGTCAATCCCAATCTCCCAATCCACCTCATCCTCATTGATAACAGTCATTCTGACAGGTTTATGAGGTGATATCTGAATGTGGTTTTGTTTCCTTTCTCTGATTATTAATAATGTTGAGCATCTTTTCATGTGCCAGGTGATCATTGCATGTTTACTTTTGAAAAATGTGTATTTGTCTTTCTTTTTTTTAGTCAGATTGTTTACCTTTTTTGATATTGAATTGCATGAGTTGATTATATGCTTTAGATATTAACCTCTTATTGGTCATATCATTGACAAATATTTTCTGCAATTCAGTAGAATGTATTTCCATCTTCGTGATACTTTTCTTTGCTGTGAGAAATGTTTAAAGTTTAATTAGGTCCCACTTTTTCTTTTTGGCTTTTTTTCACTTTGCTGTAGGAAACATATCCAAAAAATATTGCTACAATTTATGCTAAAGAATGTCTTGTCTATGATTTCCTCTAAATCTTTTTTTTTTTTTTTTGAATTTTGGCCTCTTTTTATTGGTTTTTCATTTATTTATTTTCATCCATCTTTTTTTGTGGGGGAGGGGGGACTGGTTGGGGAGGGAGGGGGGCACCTGGGCCACTTCTATTGGTCTTTCATTTATCTATTTTCATCCATCTTTGTTCTTTGGCCCATGTGGGCCTCCCATCACAGTGGCCTTTGTTGTCACAGAGCACCGGCTCTGGGCACACGTGCTCCAGAATTCCAGCTCGGTAATTGGACACATCGGTCCAGCCGCTCTGCAGCATGTGGGATCTTCCTAGGCCAGGGATCAAACTGACACCCCTTGCACTGCAAGGCGGTGTCCTTACCCACTAGACCACCAGGGAAGCCCTCCTCTAAATCTTTTATATACCATGCCTTACATTTAAGCCTTTAACCGATTTTGAGGTCATTATTGTGTATGGTGGTGGTGGTGGTGGTGTTCAGTTCCTCAGTAATGACTGATTTTTTTATAACAACATAGACTGCAACACAACATTCTTCCCTGTCCTCCACTATCTCCCAGAACTGGCTCAAATTCATGTCCATTGATTCAATGATGCCAGCCAACCATCTCATTCTCTATCATTCCCTTCTTCTCCTGCACTCAATTTGTCCCAGCATCAGGATCTTTTCCAATGAGTCAGCTCTTCATATTAGGAGGCCAGCGTATTGGATCTTCACCTTCAGCTTCAGCATCAGTCTTTGCAATGAATATTCAGGGTTAATTTCCTTTAAAAAGTTTTGATCTCTTTCCAAACCAAAGAACTCTCAGTTGTGCACTCCAGTACCATAGTTCAAAAGCATCAGTTCTTCAGTGCTCAGTCAACTTTATGGTCCAACTCTCCTACCCTACAAGACAACAGGAAAAACCATAGCTTTGACAATACAGAGTTTTGTTGGCAAAGGGATGTCCCTGCTTTTTAATAACCTGTCTAGCTTTGTTACAGTTTTTCTTCTCAAGAGCAAATGGCTTTTAATTTCATGACTGCAGTCACCATTTGCAGTGATTTTGGAGCACAAGAAAATAGAGTCTGTCAATGTTTCCATTTGTCCTCATTTATTTGCCATAAAGTGATGGGACCAGATGTCTTAATCTTTGTTTTTTCAGTGTTTTTTTAAAATTTCTCATTTATTTGTTTCTTAATTGAAATATAATTGCTTTACAGAATTTTGTTTTCTGCCAAATATCAACATGAAATAGTCATAGATACACGTATGTCCTCTCCTTCTTGAAGTTCCCTTTCATCTCCCTCCCCATCGCACCCTTTCAAGTTGTTACATAATCCCTGTTTAGGCTCTCTGAGATATACACTGAATTCCCATGGGCTATCTAGTCTACACATGATAATGCAAGTTTCCATGTTACTCTCTCTATATCTTTCACCCTCTCCTTCCTCCCCTCCCTATGTCCATAAGTCTGTTCTCTATGTTTGTTCTTCTGTCCTGCAAACAAATTCATCAGCACTATCATTCTAGACTCCATAAACATGTGTTAGTATACAATATTTATCTTTCTCTTTCTGACTTACTTCACTCTGTATAATAGGTTCTAGGTTTATCCACCTCATTAGAACTGACTCAAATGCATTTCTTTTTATGGCTGGGTAATATTCTATTGTATATATGTACCACAGCTTCTATATCCTTTCATTTGTCATTCGATTCATCTGTCAGTGGACATCTAGGTTGGTTCCATGTTCTAGCTATTGTAAATAGTGCTGCAATGAACACTGGGCTACATGTATATTTTTCAATTTTGGTTTCCTCAGGATATGTGCCTAGTAGTGGGATTGTTGGGTCATATAGTGGTTCTATTCCTAGTTTTTTAAGGAATCTCCATACTGTCTTCCATAGTGGCTGTATCAACGTACATTGCCAACAACAGTGCAGGAGGGTTCACTTTTCTCCACACCCTCTCCAGCATTTATTGTTTGTAGACTTTTTGATGATGGCCATTCTGACTGCTGTGAGGTGGTATCTCATTGTAGTTTTTATTTGCATTTCTCTAATAATGAGTGATACTGGGCATCTCTTCATGTGTTTGTTGGCCATTGGTCTATCCTTGGAGAAACGTTTGTTTAGGTCTTTTTCTCACTTTTTGAATGGGTCATTTGTTTTTCTTGTATTGAGCTGTATGAGCTGCTTATATATTTCGGAAATTAATCCTTTGTCAGTTGTTTCATTTGCTATTATCTTCTCGCATTCTGAGGATTGTCTTTTTACTTTGTTTATAGTTTCCTTTGCTGTGTAAAAGATTTTAATTAGGTCCCACTTGCTCATTTTTGTTTTTATTTTCATTACTGTAGGAGGTGAGTCATAGGTGGTCTTGCTTTATGTCATTGAGTGTTCTGCCTACGTTTTCCTCAGAGAGTTTTATAGTTTTTGGTCTTGCATTTAGGTATTTAATCCATTTTGAATTTATCTTCATCTATGGTGTTATGAAGTGTTCTAATTTCATTCTATTACATGTACCTCTCCAGTTTTCCCAGCACCGCTTATTGAAGAGCTGTCTTTACCCCATTGTATGTTCTTGCCTCCTTTGTCAAAAAAGGTATCCATAGGTGTCTGGGTTTATCTGTGGGTTCTCTATCTTGTTCCATTGATCTATATTTCTTTTTTTTCTGCCAGTACCATGCTGTCTTGATGACTGTAGCTTTGTAGTATCATCTGAAGTCAGGAAAGTTGATTACTTCAGCTCCATTCTTCTTTATCAAGACTGCTTTGGCTATTTAGCATCTTTGTGCTTCCATACAAATTGTAAAATTATTTGTTCTAGTTCTGTGAAAAATGTCACTGGTAATTTGATAGGAATCACAATGAATCTGTAGATTGCGTTTAGTAGTATAGTCATTTTCACAATACTGATTCTTCCAACCCAGGGAATGTTGACCCAGCTTTTTCACTCTCATCTTTTACCTTTATCAAAAGACTCTTCACTTCCTTCCATTTGGTTGGTGTCACCTGCATATCTGACGTTATTGATATTTCTCATGGCAATCTTGATACCAGCATTTCATATGACGTATACTTCATATGAGTTAAATAAACTGGGTGACAATATAGAGCCTTGTTGTTTTACCTTTCCCAATTTTGTACTCATCCATTCTTCTGTGTCTGGTTCTAACTCTTGCTTCTTGACCTGCATACGGGTTTCACAGGAGGCAGGTAAGGTGGCTTGGTATCCCATATCTTTAAGAATTTTCCACAATTTACTGTGATCCATACAAAGGCTTTAGCTTAGTCAATGAAACAGAAGTAGATGTTTTTTCTGGAATTTCCTTGCCTATGGTCCAACAGATGTTGGAAATTTAATTCCTGGTTCTTCTGCTTTTTCTAAACCCAGCTTGTACATATGGATGTTCTCAGTTCATGTACTATTGAAGCCTAGCTTGGAGGATTTTGAGTATAACTTTGCTTGCTTGTGAAATGCAAATAACTGTACAGTAATTTGAACATTCTTTGTCATTGTCTTCTTTGAGATTGAAATGAAAACTGACATTTTCCAGTCTTGGGGCTACTGCTGAGTTTTCCAAATTTGCTGGCATATTGAGTGTAACACTTTAACAAGATCATCTTTTAGGATCTGAAATAGCTCAACTGGAATTCCATCACCTCCACTAGCTTTGTTTATAGTAATGCTTCCTAAGGCCCACTTGGCTTCACACTCCAGCATGTCTGGCTCTAGGTGAGTACTCACACCACCATGGTTATACAGTTCATTAAGATCTTTTCTGTATAGTTCTGTGTAGTCTTGCCACCTCTTCTTAGTCTTTTCTGCTTTTGTTAGGTCCGTACTATTCCTGTCATTTACTGTGCCCATCTTTGCATGAAATGCTCCACTGGTATTTCTAATTTTCTTGAAGTGATCTCTAGTCTTTCCCGTTCTATTGTTTTCCTCTATTCTTTGCATTGTTCACTTAAGAAGACTCTTTACTTTCCTTGCTATTCTTTAGAACTCTGCATTCAGATGGGTATATCTTTCCTTTTCTCCTTTGTCTTTCACTTCTCTTCTGTTCTCAGTTATTTATAAGGCCTCTTCTGACAATCATTGTGCCATGTTGCATTTCTTTTTCTTGGGGATGGTTTTGGTTCCTGGTTCCTGGAAATTATTTAGAACCTTCAGGCACTCTGTCTATCAGATCTAATCCCTTGAATCTATTTGTCATATCCACTGTATAATCATAATCAATTTGATTTAGGTCATACCTGAATGGTCTAGTGGTTTTCCCTATATTCTTTAATTCCAGTCTAAACTTTCCAATAAGGAGCTCATGATCTGAGCCACAGTCAGCTCCTGGTTTTGTTTTTGTTGCCTGTATAGAGCTTCTCCATGTTCGGCTACAAAGAAAATCAACGTGATTTTCATATTGACCATCTGGTGATGTACATGTGTAGATTCATCTCTTATGTTGTTGGACATGGGTATTTGCTATGACCAGTGCATGCTCTTGGCAAAACTCTGCTAGCCTTTGCCTTGTTTCATAATGTACTCCAATGCCAAAATTGCCTGTTACTCCAGGTACCTCCTAATTTCCTACTTCTGCTTTCCAATCCCCTATGATGAAAAAGACACTTTTTTTTTTTTCGTGTTAGCTCTAAAACGTTTTAAAATCTTTATAGACCCATTCAACTTCATCTTTTTCAGCATTAGTGATTGTGGCATAGACGTACATTATCATGATGTTAAATGGTTTGCCTTGGAAATTAACTGAGATCATTCTGTTGTTCTTTTTTAGATTGCTCCCAAGAATTGCATTTCAGACTTTTTTGTTGACTATGATTGCTACTCCATTTCTTCTAAGGTATTCTTTCCCACAGTCATAGAGACAACAGTTATCTGAATTGAATTTGTCCATTCCCATCCATTTTAGTTCACTGATTCCTAAATTGTTTATGTACACTCTCCCATCTCCTCTTTGACCACTTCCAATTCACCTTGTTTCATGGACCTAAATTTCCAGCTTCCTATGCAATATTGCTCTTTACAGTATCAGACTTTATTTTCACCACCAGACACACCCACAATTGGGCATCATTTCCACTTTAGCTCAGACTCTTCATTTCTTCTGAAGAGATTTCTCCCGTCTTTTCCAGTAGTATATTGGACAACTACTGACCTGAAGGTTTCATCTTTCAGTGTCATATCTTTTTTTTTTTTTTTTATTCTTTATTTTAAAGGTTTTACAGGGTTTTGTTGTTCACATACATGTATGTTCCCAGATCAGTCATATGCATATCCATGGTCCCCACCCACCCAGATCCCCCCATCCCACCCCTCCAGACCTTTGCCCCAAGCCATTGTAAGCACTCCTATTCCCTTAGCACTGTGACACTAGCTATCTTTTCCACACATAACACTATAGGTTTCCTTGTTAATTCCTCCATGCTTCTCCCTCCCTATTTATTCACCACGATGTCCATATGTCTATGCTCTGTCTTTTTTTTTTTTTCATGAGTTCCCTGTGTGTGATATCAAGACCGTCCTACTAGATTCCATATATGTGTGTTAGTATACTGTATTTGTCTTTCTCTTTTTGACTTACTTCACTTTTTATGATAGGTTCTAGAGCCAGCCACTTCATTAGGATTGAGTCTTCTGCATTTCTTTTAACAGCTGAGTAGTATTCCATTGTATATATGTACCAGAGCTTCTGGATCCATTCATTCGTCGATGGACATCTAGGTTGCTTCCATGTTTTGGCTATTGTATAGAGAGCTGCAATGAACATTGGGGTACAGGTGCTTCTTTCAGTTTTGATTTCATCAGGATATAAGCCTAAGAGTGGGATTGCTGGGTCATAGGGTGCTTCTATTTTTAGTTTTTTAAGAAATCTCCAGACTGTCTTCCATAGAGGCTGTATCAATTTACATTCCCACCAGCAATGCAAGAGGGTTCCCTTTTCTCCGCACCCTCTCCAGCATTTGTTGTCTGCAGATTTCTTGAAGATGGCCATTCTGACGGGTGTGAGGTGATATCTCATTGTAGTTTTAATTTGCATTTCTCTAATAATAAGCGAGGTTGAGCATCGTTTCATGTGCTTTTGGGCCATCTGTATGTCCTCTTTGGAGAAGCGTCTCTTTAGGTCTTTTTCCCATTTTTTGATTGGGTTGTTCGTTTTCCCTGTGCTGAGTTGTCTGAGTTGCTTGTAGATTTTGGAGATTAATTCTTTGTCTGTTGTTTCATTTGCTATGATTTTCTCCCACTCTGTGGGGTGTCTGTTGAGCTTTTTTGTAATTTCTTTAGCTGTACAAAAGCTTTTAAGTTTCATGAAGTCCCATATGTTCATTTTTCTTTTCAGTTCTGCTATTTTAGTTGGTGGGTCAGAGAAGATCTTGCTTTGATTGATGTCCTTGAGGGTTTTGCCTATATTCTCCTCTAAGAGTTTGATGGTTTCTGGTCTTACATTTAGGTCTTTAATCCATTTTGAGTTGATCTTAGTGTATGGTGTCAGGGAATGTTCCAATTTCATTTTTTTGCATGTAGCTGTCCAATTCTCCCAGCACCACTTGTTGAAGAGGCTGTCTTTGTCCCATTTTATAGTTTCTCCTCCTTTATCAAAAATAAGGTACCCATAGATGCGTAGGTTTATCTCTGGGTTCTCGATCTTGGTCCATTGGTCTATAGTTCTGTTTTTATGCCAGTACCATACTGTCTTGAGGACTGTTGCTTTGTAGTAGAGTCTGAAGTTAGGGAGGCTGATCCCTCCAGCTCCGTTTTTCTTTCTCAGGATTGCTTTGGCTATTCGAGGTCTTTTGTGTTTCCATATGAACTGTGTGATCCTTTGGTCTAGTTCTGTGAAAAATGTCAATGGTAGTTGGATAGGTATTGCATTGAATCTGTAGATGATATTTGGTAGTATGGTCATTTTCACAATATTGATTCTTCCGACCCAGGAACATGGAATATCTCTCCATCTGTGTAAGTCTTCTTTAATTTCTTTCATGAGTGTCTTGTAATTTTCTGTGTACAGTTCTTTTGTTTCTTTGGGTAGGTTTATTCCTAGATATTTGATTCTTTTGGTTGCAATGGTGAAGGGGACTGCCTCTTTGATTTCATTTTCTGATTTTTCATTGTTTGTGTATAGGAATGCCAGTGATTTCTGTGTGTTGACTTTGTATCCTGCGACTTTGCTGAATTCATTGATTAGCTCTAGTAGCTTTGTAATAGATTCTTTGAGATTTTCTATGTATAATATCATGTCATCTGCAAAAAGAGAGAGCTTGACTTCTTCCTTTCCAATCTGGATTCTTTTGATTTCTTTCTCTTCTCTTATTGCTGTTGCTAGAACTTCCAGGACTATGTTGAATAGTAGTGGTGAAAGTGGACACCCCTGTCTTGTTCCTGATCTTAGAGGGAATGCTTTCAGTTTTTCTCCATTGAGGACAATGTTCGCTGTGGGCTTCTCATATATGGCTTTCACTATGTTGAGATAGGTTCCTTCTATGCCCATTTTCTGAAGAGTTTTTATCATGAATGGATGTTGTACTTTGTCGAAGGCTTTTTCTGCATCTATTGAAATGATCATGTGATTTTTGTCTCTCAAATTGTTGATATGGTGTATCACATTGATTGATTTGCGGATGTTAAAGAAGCCTTGCATGCCTGGGATGAACCCGACTTGATCATGATGTATGAGTTTTTTGATGTGTCGTTGAATTCTGTTTGCTAGGATTTTGTTGAGAATCTTGGCATCTAAGTTCATCAGAGAAATCGGTCTGTAATTTTCCTTTTTTGTGTTGTCTTTGCCTGGTTTGGGTATCAGGGTGATGGTGGCCTCGTAGAATGTGTTTGGAAGTTTTCCTTCCTGTGCAATTTTTTGAAAGAGTTTTAGAAGGACAGGCATTAGGTCTTCTTTAAATGTTTGGTAGAATTCGGCTGTGAAGCCATCTGGTCCTGGGCTTTTATTTTTGGGTAGATTTTTAATCACAGATTCGATTTCTGAGCTTGTGATTGGGTTGTTCAAAGTTTCTGTTTCTTCCTGGCTCAGTCTTGGGAGATTGATCTTCCCCAAGAAACTGTCCATTTCTTCCAGGTTGTCCAGTTTGTTGCCATAGAGTTGGTCATAATAGTCTCTTAGAATCCTTTGGATTTCTGCATTATCTGTTGTAATCTCTCCTTTTTCGTTTTTGATTTTGTTGATCTGGTTCTTCTCCCTCTTTTTCTTGATGAGTCTCGCCAGAGCCTTATCGATTTTGTTTACCTTTTCAAAGAACCAGCTTTTTGTTTTATTTATTTGAACTATAGTTTCTTTCATTTCTTTCTGATTTATTTCTGCTCTAGTCTTTATAATTTCACGTCTTCTGCTAGCTTTGGGATGTTTCTGTTCTTCTTTTTCCAATTGTTTTAAGCGGAGGGTTAGGTCATCTGCTTCATATTTTCCTAGTTTCTTGAGGTAGGATTGTATTGCTAAAAATTTCCCCCTTAGGACTGCTTTTGCAGTGTCCCATAAGTTTTGCACGGTCGTATATTCATTGTCATTTTCTTCTAGGAATTTTTTAATTTCTTCTTTGATTTCCTCAGTGATCAGTTGGTTTTTTAGGTAAGTGTTGTTTAATCGCCATGTGTTTGTATTTTTAGTGATTTTTTTCCTGTGGTTGATCTCTAGTCTCATTGCATTGTGGTCTGAGAAGATGGTTGATATAATTTCAGTTTTCTTGAATTGACTGAGGTTAGATTTGTGGCCCAAGATGTGGTCTATCTTGGAGAATGTTCCGTGAGCACTTGAGAAGAAAGTGTATTCTTCTGCTTTTGGATGGAACGTCCTAAAGATATCTATGAGGTCCATCTTTTCCAGTGTGGCATTTAAGGCTTGTGTTTCTTTATTAATTTTCTGTTTAGATGATCTATCCATTGGTGTGAGAGGAGTGTTAAAGTCTCCTACTATTCTTGTGTTATTATTGATTTCTTCTTTAAAGTCTGAAAGTATCTGTCTTATGTATTGAGGTGCCCCTGTGTTGGGTGCATAGATGTTCATGACTGTTATGTCTTCCTCTTGGATGGATCCTTTAATCATGATGTAATGACCTGCCTTGTCTCTTAGAATCTTCTTTACTTTAAAATCTATTTTGTCTGATATGAGGATTGCCACTCCAGCTTTCTTTTGATTTCCATTTGCATGGAATATCTTTTTCCAGCCTTTTACTTTCAGTCTATGAATATCTCTAGGTCTGAAGTGGGTCTCTTGTAAACAGCATATATATGGGTCATGTTTCTTGATCCATTCAGCCAACCTGTGTCGTTTGGTTGGAGCATTTAATCCATTTACATTCAAAGTAATTATTGATACGAATGTTCCTATTGTCATCTTCTTAGAAGTCTGGGGTTTGGTTTGTAGGACTTCTTCTATTCTTGTATTTATTGGCTATATCAGGCCCTTTAACACTTGTTGTAGGGCTGGTTTTGTGGTACAGAATTCTTTTAGTTTTTGTCTGTCTGAGAAGCTTCTGACTTCTCCATCGATTCTGAATGAGATTTTTGCTGGGTAGAGAATTCGTGGTTGCAGATTATTCTCTTTTAGCCGTTTAAACGTGTCCTGCCATTCTCTTTTGGCCTGCAGGGTTTCTGTTGAGAGATCCGCAGTTAGACGTATGGGGTTTCCTTTATGTGTTATTTGTTGTTTGCTTCTAGCTGCTTTTAGTAATCTGTCTTTATATTTAGTCTGTGTTAGTTTGATTAGAATGTGCCTTGGTGTGTTTCTTCTAGGGTTTATCCTGTATGGAACTCTTTGTGCTTCTTGGACATGGCTGACTATTTCCTTTCCCATGCTGGGGAAGTTTTCTACAATAACCTCTTCAAGAATTTTTTCGTAACCTTTCTTCCCTTCTTCTTCTTCTGGGACTCCTATAATTCTAATGTTGGTGCGTTTGATATTGTCCCATAGGTCCCTGAGGCTTTCCTCAGTTCTTTTCATTCTTTCGGCTTTGTTCTGTTCCTCACCAGTTATTTCCACCAGTCTATCTTCCAGCATGCTTATCCGTGCTTCAGCCTCAGATAGTCTGTTGAGGCCTTCTATCGTATTTTTGAGTTCAGCAATTGAGTTGGTGGTCTCTATTTGCTTATTTTTCATTTCCTGCATGTCTTTTCTCAATGCACTAATTTCCTCTAATATTCTGTTTTCGGTGTTTTGCATCCTCATTAGAATAGTTTTTCTGAATTCTCTTTCAGATAATTTGTCTATCTTCTCCTCTGTCATTTGAGGCTGTGATTCTCTAGCTTGGTCCTTCATTTGTGCAGTGTTTCTCTGTCGTTTCATCTCTAGTGTTGCATGTTCTTTGATAGTGTGGGGTCTTGGAATCAGGGCTTCTAGTTCGAGGGTCCTTGGTTTGATGATTGGTCAGGAGATGTAGGCTCTATGCCTGGTTTGCTATATTGTTCCGTGATATTAGTTCAAATACTAGGAACTGAGGGGCAAGAGGTGTGTCCCTAATGGGTGCCAGTCATAAAAGCATGCAGATGTTTTCTAACCTAGTCATAAGATATATATACATACACAGCAATAACCACATCTAACCAGTTTTACAGTGATAAAGCATAGGAAATTTTCCTGGCAAACGACACAATCAAAGATAGTACTTGCCCATTAAGCTCTGAGTTAATTAGAATAGTGCCTGGAAAAATAGATCTTGGGTAGGGTTCTGGCTTGGACTATTTCGTCATTGAAAGCAATTTTTAACTAAGACATGTGTTGGGAGTGAGAAGGTGGAAAATGTATGGGTAATGAGAAGGAATAGATTCAACTTGGAAGGGTTTTATAGGGTTATGTAGCCAAGATTAGTGTGTTCTTTTGTTTAGTGCAGCTGGGAGAGAATAGTGGAGACAGGAAGGTCGGAAATATTTATCTAGGGGGTAGTGGTATATAGGAGAAAGTTTTAGATTTAGAACATAGAGGGAGGAAAGAGTGGGAAAGAGGAAAGAAAATTGGAAGTTCAAGAATTAAAATTAAAAAAAAATTGATAATAAAAAAATTAATAATTAAAAATCAAAAAAATTAAAAATTACAAAAAAAAGAGAAAAAAACGAGGAGAAACTTGATAAGAAGAGATCAAAGAGAGAGAGAGAGGAAAAAAAAAACAAACCCAAACCTGACCAATCAATCGAATAAGCAAAACTGTCCACAACAGATAAACCAAAAAGCTAAATACTGTCCCTGGTTTTTATACTCTCATCTGTCTGGAAGCCAGTCTGCTCTCGATGGTGTTGTCTTGATGATGCAGCCTTTTCCTTATGGCACCGGTCTGCAAGCTCAGATGCTGGCGGGGACTGCGGGCTGATCTCTGTCCGTTGGGCGGGGGACCGCGGTGCGCTCTCTGTCCCGGGTTGGGCGGGAGCGCGGGCTGAGCCCAGTGTGTCAGGCGCGGGGTGCGGCAAGCGCCGTCCCGGGTTGGACGGGGGCGCGGGCTGATCCCAGTCCGTTGGGCGGGGGACAGTGGTGCGCGCGCAATCCCGTGTTGGGCGTGATACCTGCCTTACTCCCGGCTTCCGCCGCTGCGGGTGTAGCTATCGGGGTGCATCTATGGGGGTGCAGGGGTTCTTCCGCCACTGGCGCGCGCACTGCCAGTTGCGCCTCCAAGTCCCAAAGGTAGGCACAAGTCTCCCCATCCCGCTCGAGCCCGGTCCCTGGTCAGCAATCTGCGGGCGACTTCCCCTTCAGCCAGTCCCCTACTAGGAGTGTTTGAACTCACCCGGTGCCAGGCGGAAAGTCGCAATTTTTGCCCGGCGGCCAAGCGCTGCGATCCTCACACTGGGCGCTCTCCCGTCTCGTTCAGTCCGGCCTGAGGTCGCCAGGCAGCAAACGCGTTCTGCTCGGCCCTGCTGTATCCTATCTTCACAATGTCTTAATTTCTGCCGGCGATCCGGGCGGATTCTTGGAGTTTTCACACTGAGCGCTGCCCTTTCTCCCCCGAGGCTCTGCTTAGGCCCCCTTTTAGGGCACTTGCTGGCGCGCTCTCCGTCGGTGCTGTCCGGTGTGGGGATAGGACAGAGGATTCTTAGAACCCTAGCTCCGGGAAATTTCTGGCTATTCACTCTTCAATTCTCGCGGACCTGTGTAATTCTTCTGTCATCTAGCGGCTGGTTTGTTGGTGGTGGTTCTTTTCTTGATTAGTACTGGTGATTCTGTTGGGGAGCTGGTGAAATCTTCCCCTCATTCCTCCGCCATCTTGGCTCCCTCCGCTCAGTGTCATATCTTCTTGCCTTTTCTTACTGTTAAGGATTCTCAGGGAAAGCATGCTGAAATGGTTTGCCATTCTCTTCTCCAGTCGACCACATTTTGTCAGAAATCTCCAACATGACCTGTCCATCTTGGGTGGCCATATACAGCATGGATTGAGTTAGGCAAGGTTGTGATCCATGTGATCAGTTTAGTTAGTTTTCTGTGATACTGGTTTTCATTCTGTCTGCCCGCTGACAGATGTGGATAAGAGACTTGTGCAACCTTCCGGATGGGAGGGACTGGCTGTGGAGAAAACTGGGTCTTGCTTTGGTGTGCAAGACCATGCTCAGGAAATCTTTAATTCAATTTTCTGGTATTGGGTGAGGCTGTGTTCCCTTCCTCTCAGGCCAAACTGTGGTAGGGTTAATGGTGACCTTTTTGTAAAGAACTTATGGCAGCAAGCCCTGCCTCCCAGAACTGCTGTTATCAGTGATCCTGACCCCCAGGCCTCTGCCAGAGACTTCCAAAAACTCACAAGCAAGTCTGGCTCAGTCTCTTGTGGGGTCATTGCTCCTTTCTCCTGGGTTCTGGTGCACACAAGGTTTTGTTTGTGCCCTCCAAAAGTCTCTGTTTTCCCAGTCCTGTGGAAGTTCTGTAATGAAATCCTGCTGACTTTCAAAGTCACATTCCCTGGGGATTCTCAGTATGGTGCTATGAAGTCTTCTAGTTTTATTATTTTACATGTAGCTGTGCAGTTTTCCCAGGACCACTTATTGAACAGGCTATCTTTCTCTAGTATATTCTTGCCTCTTTTATCGTAGGTTAACTGAGCATAGGCATCTAGGGTTACTTTCTGGGCTTCTATTCTGTTTCATTGATCTATGTGTTTGTTTTTGTGTCAATAACATACTGTTTTGATTACCGTAGTTTTTTGAAAACTTAGTGTTTATATCATTTCTCTCACATTTGTTCGTTGGTATTCTTCAGTAACAAAGGGCTTTTGTTACTCTACCTACCTATCATGCATTTTTATTTATTCAAAATGCTATCATCAAATACAGCACTCACTGTTTTTGATATTTTGGTTGTTCCATTTGTAATCAATGTCAGCCTTTTCAAGCAGATTCCTGAGTCTTTGTGACATGATCCTATTAGTGCGTGGGCTTTTCTTTGCTTACAAAGATTGAAGGCTCATCTTTCATTTTCCTTGCCCCAGGCTTTTGGTAAAGAACATGCCTGCCAATGCAGGAGATGCAGGAGACATGGGTTCATTACCTGTGCCAGGAAGAGCCCCTGGATCAGTTTAGTTAGTTTTCTGTGATACTGGTTTTCATTCTGTCTGCCCGCTGACAGATGTGGATAAGAGACTTGTGCAACCTTCCGGATGGGAGGGACTGGCTGTGGAGAAAACTGGGTCTTGCTTTGGTGTGCAAGACCATGCTCAGGAAATCTTTAATTCAATTTTCTGGTATTGGGTGAGGCTGTGTTCCCTTCCTCTCAGGCCAAACTGTGGTAGGGTTAATGGTGACCTTTTTGTAAAGAACTTATGGCAGCAAGCCCTGCCTCCCAGAACTGCTGTTATCAGTGATCCTGACCCCCAGGCCTCTGCCAGAGACTTCCAAAAACTCACAAGCAAGTCTGGCTCAGTCTCTTGTGGGGTCATTGCTCCTTTCTCCTGGGTTCTGGTGCACACAAGGTTTTGTTTGTGCCCTCCAAAAGTCTCTGTTTTCCCAGTCCTGTGGAAGTTCTGTAATGAAATCCTGCTGACTTTCAAAGTCACATTCCCTGGGGATTCTCAGTATGGTGCTATGAAGTCTTCTAGTTTTATTATTTTACATGTAGCTGTGCAGTTTTCCCAGGACCACTTATTGAACAGGCTATCTTTCTCTAGTATATTCTTGCCTCTTTTATCGTAGGTTAACTGAGCATAGGCATCTAGGGTTACTTTCTGGGCTTCTATTCTGTTTCATTGATCTATGTGTTTGTTTTTGTGTCAATAACATACTGTTTTGATTACCGTAGTTGTTTGAAAACTTAGTGTTTATATCATTTCTCTCACATTTGTTCGTTGGTATTCTTCAGTAACAAAGGGCTTTTGTTACTCTACCTACCTATCATGCATTTTATTTATTCAAAATGCTATCATCAAATACAGCACTCACTGTTTTTGATATTTTGGTTGTTCCATTTGTAATCAATGTCAGCCTTTTCAAGCAGATTCCTGAGTCTTTGTGACATGATCCTATTAGTGCGTGGGCTTTTCTTTGCTTACAAAGATTGAAGGCTCATCTTTCATTTTCCTTGCCCCAGGCTTTTGGTAAAGAACATGCCTGCCAATGCAGGAGATGCAGGAGACATGGGTTCATTACCTGTGCCAGGAAGAGCCCCTGGAGTATTTTTGCATTCTTACCTGGAAAACTGCATGGATAGAGGAGCCTGTTGGGCTACAGTCCATGGAATCACAAAGACTCAGACATGACTAAACCGCCTGAGCACACACACTAAGAAAACTTGGAACTTTTGAGAAGGCAGTGTCTTTTAGAGACAAAATGCCTGGGCAGAATGTGTGTTTATTGTTTTTTGGGGCAGAATCACTTCAAGACTGATTCAGTGAATAGAATATTTTGCTGTTCTGTTTTTAAATCATGAGTTCATGTTGGCACTCTCAACCCAACTCTGCCATCATTCTTTTCTTTACATTTTGTGTTTTGTATCTGTATCTCTTTTTCTTACACCATAACTCTTGGCTTCTGATAATATTAATGTATTCACTCTTTTTACTTATCCTTATAAGATACATATACATAAAATAATTTAAAGTTTATAATTATGATATTACTAGTACTAATAATCCTACTGGGTGATGTTTACAACCTTTTTGTAGCTTTTCTTGTTTCTAGAATATATTTTTTATTATCATGAATCAGGGGCTGTGTCTGATGGAATAAGTCTTTTCTCTGTATGAATGTCCTATGAATTTGATAAGCATTTAGATTCATTTGATTTCCTTACATTCCATTTTAGAGTTTTTAATATTTTCCTTTTGATTTAGCTTTAATATTTAGATACATAAAATATCATATGGCTCAGAAGTCAAAAGGAGGTGGACTCAGAGTAATCTAGCGTTCATCCCTATTCCTTCCACTCCACCCTATTCATCACCTATCCCCTGTAAAAAAGGAAAAAAAAAAAGAGAGAGAGAGAAGCCTCAATTAAATAAAGTCAGGATACCAGAAGGGGGAGCTCTTATACCCTGCCAGATAGCAGAGCCCAACATGAGGGCAGACTTTTCTTTCCAGCTAAGGACTCAAATCAATGAAAAGCCATGTACTCTTTGTTTCCTGTAGCTCTCCCAGCTTTCCTTTCTCCTCTGTGAAAGTGGTCTCCTTTTCTTGTCACCTGAGTATTTGCCCATGGTTTGGCATGGGTGAAGATTTTAAATTATAGCTCTCTGCTCAACTCAGATAAACCTATCTTTGCTGGAGAAATATCTGGTAGTCTATTTCAGGTCAACACCCCTTTAGTAACCATTTTCATTTGTTTTCTTTTTAAAACAATATTTGAGATATGCTTCTTATACAATAATATTCACCCTTCTAAAAGGTACCATCCAGTGGTTTTTAATAAAGTCACAGAGTTGTCCAACAATCATCACTATCTAATTCCACAACACTTTCACCACTCCAAAAAGAAACCTTATGAGCGTTAGCTGTTAACTTTCCTTTCTGTCCCATGTCCTCATGTCTCAGTCCTAGGCAACTATTACCTTACTTTCTGTCTCTATAGATTTGTCTTTTCTGGACATTTAACATAAATGGACCAATATAATATGTAACCTTTTGTGTCTGGCTTCTTTCACTTAGCATAAAGTTTTCAAGGTTCATCCATGTACTAGTCCTTGATTTCTTTTATAACTGAGTAATATTTCATTGTGTGTTTATTCCACATTATATTTTTCCATTCAACATTTTATGGTCATATGAACTGATTCTACTGTTGGGCAACTATGAATAATGCTGGCATGCATGTTTGAGTACAAATTTTTGTGTGAAAATTTGTAATACATCTGGAAATCACTTCAAAAACAATATTCCTATTTCCTCATTCATTTTAATTCCTGTATAATGCCATATTGTTTGAATATGCCATGATTTATACAAGTAGTCACTTATTTTTGGACATTTGTGCTGTTTCTAATATTTTGTTACTAAGAATTATGCTGCAGTGACAAACTTTATGCATATGTTGTTTTATATTTGTGGAGATATGTCTTCAGAGTAGATGCCTAAGAGTGAAATTGCTGGATCAAAGAGTAAGTGAAAATGTGGATTTGTCACATCCTCTAGGTTTGCACTGCATTAACCCGAGCAATGTACTGAAGTCCTTATGTTCCAAAGTCTTGTCAACAGAATGTATTCAAGCTTTATCGTTTGCCAAATAAATGGTTTATTTCAATGTATGGTTTTCTTGTCACCTGAGTATTTGCCCATGGTTTGGCATGGGTGAAGATTTTAAATTATAGCTCTCTGCTCAACTCAGATAAACCTATCTTTGCTGGAGAAATATCTGGTAGTCTATTTCAGGTCAACACCCCTTTAGTAACCATTTTCATTTGTTTTCTTTTTAAAACAATATTTGAGATATGCTTCTTATACAATAATATTCACCCTTCTAAAAGGTACCATCCAGTGGTTTTTAATAAAGTCACAGAGTTGTCCAACAATCATCACTATCTAATTCCACAACACTTTCACCACTCCAAAAAGAAACCTTATGAGCGTTAGCTGTTAACTTTCCTTTCTGTCCCATGTCCTCATGTCTCAGTCCTAGGCAACTATTACCTTACTTTCTGTCTCTATAGATTTGTCTTTTCTGGACATTTAACATAAATGGACCAATATAATATGTAACCTTTTGTGTCTGGCTTCTTTCACTTAGCATAAAGTTTTCAAGGTTCATCCATGTACTAGTCCTTGATTTCTTTTATAACTGAGTAATATTTCATTGTGTGTTTATTCCACATTATATTTTTCCATTCAACATTTTATGGTCATATGAACTGATTCTACTGTTGGGCAACTATGAATAATGCTGGCATGCATGTTTGAGTACAAATTTTTGTGTGAAAATTTGTAATACATCTGGAAATCACTTCAAAAACAATATTCCTATTTCCTCATTCATTTTAATTCCTGTATAATGCCATATTGTTTGAATATGCCATGATTTATACAAGTAGTCACTTATTTTTGGACATTTGTGCTGTTTCTAATATTTTGTTACTAAGAATTATGCTGCAGTGACAAACTTTATGCATATGTTGTTTTATATTTGTGGAGATATGTCTTCAGAGTAGATGCCTAAGAGTGAAATTGCTGGATCAAAGAGTAAGTGAAAATGTGGATTTGTCACATCCTCTAGGTTTGCACTGCATTAACCCGAGCAATGTACTGAAGTCCTTATGTTCCAAAGTCTTGTCAACAGAATGTATTCAAGCTTTATCGTTTGCCAATAAATGGTATTTCAATGTAGGTTTAATTCGCATTTTTCTTATAAGTGAACTTGCATGGTTTTTCATGTTTAAGGGTATTTGTCTTTCTATTTCTGTGTTGTGTTGTATTTATTGTTCCTTTTGTTCTACAGATTTTGAGGAACAAGATTCTTCATATAAGGTAGGTAGCCAGTCTTTGGGTAGAGGGAGGCAGATAGCTCTCACTAACTGCTAGTAGGAAAATCTTCAACTGAGTTTTTGGCTCATGTCACATATTGAGACCCTTAGAAAGTCAGAGCTACAAGAACCCTTTGAGATCAGCTACTGCAGTCGTCATGTTCTATTAGTGTTGTTCATTCACTCTATCATGTCCAACACTTTGCAACCCCACAGACTGCAGCACACCAGGTTTCCCTGTCCTTCACTAATTCCTGGAGTTTGCTCAAACTCATGTCCATTGAGTCAGTAATGCCATCAACCATCTCATCCTGTCATCACTTTCTTCTCCTTCCTTCAGTCTTTTCTATTATAGATGAACAAACTGAGACCCATAGAAGAGGAAAGACTTCCTTTCGATTCATATCAAATTAACAGAGATGAAATGTGAACCCAAAGTCCCTTTTCCCCTGGGCAACCTCAAATTAACATTATGTGCTGATTTTTGTACTTTGTGGAAATTATCATAAACAATTTTTTGGAAAGAAAATGCTTCCTAATGTTCACTATTAGTCCAAACTACAGACATTGGCAATAAATATAAAAGCCATCTTCTTGTTAATTCTGCCTATTTATCTGCAACAGCATCTATAAAACTCATTGAATACAGACATATTAAAAAAAAAACTTAGAATATCAGAACTGGTCAGACCTTAGAGAGATATCATCATATAAGGGCACCTAAGGTTCAGAGATGCAGAGTAATCAAAATTTATCATAGCAGGAGACCAAGACTCTGGAGTCTGCCTTCGTTAAGGACTTCAGTTTTAGGTGCTTGAGATATTCTCCAAATGAGGTTAAAATATCTTATCAATGCATTTTTATGTGTACTGATACCTTAATTTTTCTTAAATACAGACTTAAATACATGACAATTTTTCTAAGCTTGATGTCTCATTTATTTACTTTTTAACACAACAGGAGCATTCTTAAGAGTGACCTGTCAGTGGTCATCAAAAAAGCTAGTAGCAAAACTGATGCTGGAACCCAAGTTTGCTGATTCCTGGTTAGAGTACTTTCTGCTATCCCATATTGTTTCCCTGGAGCAGCTAACCTTTTATGAGTCAAGTAAATTCATCTTTAATTCACAATATTGAACCCTCTGGTTAAGAAGCAACCTAGTGGGACACATGTATCCCTTGTACCCTCCCATCTTAGAGCCCATCACCAGACCTATCCTGGAATGCTGCTATCTCTTCCTATCTGCCATATCCAAGCAAAGAAGGTAACCATAATCATAACTACCATGCCTTGAGAACTCCCTGTGTCCCATGTACTTTACTTCTGTTCATTCAAATCCACACAACAGTCTTTTGGGGTAGGCAATACCACTCTCATTTTACAGATAATCAAACAGAGGTTAAGAGAGGTTTTCCTAAGATTACACAGCTAAATAAGTGGTAGAGCTGAGATTTGAAACCAGGTTTATCCGACAGCAAAGCTTGTGTTCTAGCTGGTGCTATCCATAAACTGAGAAAACCCCTCAATTTAGATGCATGATGACCCTGAGAGAATATATAAGAGGGCAAAGGCAAAATCGTCTTTCTCACAGAGTACTCAGACTGCCTAGGATGAAGCAAATTGGGGATTTGGCACTTAATGAACTGAAAGAAAGTTTACCTATAGTGCTATCATGTAGGACAGTCTTCTAATAGGAACTCTTCCTGAAAACCTAGAAGTTACTTACTTGACCAAGTGTTTTATAAGAAGTTCCAGCATCTCTCGGTTCTTTTCTGGTAGCTTATATACCAGGGAGTGAATAGCTCCCAACCGATAATCCAGGTTGTCAGACTCTGAGAGAGAACAGAGAGATAGTTTTGTCTTCTGGGCCACTGGATTAAGCAAATTCCCATACACAGTCACACCCAAGCATATGCACATGCAGAGACAAGAAGAGACACATAGAGATCCAGAGCAATGAAAAGAGAAAGAGATATTGACACAAGGACAAAAAAGACAGAAAGAGACTAAGAAACAAAGATACTGAAGGTGGGGGTGGGGGAGGGAGACAGAAACTGAATAAAAAATAGATTAAAAACAAAGAAATTGGTCTAGAAAGAAGATAAAGAAAATAGAAGGGAGAACAGAAAACTGTCTCAGACAGAGCAAGTCTGAATCTTGGATACAGCAGGTTGCTCTTAAAGTCCCACACATAAAGTTCCAGCTGGAAACCCTTGTCCAACTTTCCTTGTGGAACTGGGGAGGTATGCTGCTGTTTCTGGTTTCTTATGAAAATTACTGGGACAGCTCAGAGTAAAGAGTAAGGCTCTCTTGCCCCAACAAAGATTCATTATGAGGACAAATCCCCTGCATCTTTTTCCTCAATACCATACAAGGCACAATAAAGAGTCACATGGAGGTAGAGAGGGATACTCATACAGTGGTCTAAGCCAACAATTTTAATACTTCTTCAGCTGCTGATTTTTTGAGTGATTCTATATACTTTATTTCCTATGTACCTGTCCACTCTCATCATCGGTCTTTTAAAAATTGTGATGTTAGCACTAAAAGATTAAGAGTAATAATTTACAACATAATTGAAAAGAATTTAAAGGGCAAAGTGTTGAAAAAAAGCTGAAACAGTAACTGTAATAGAGCCATTTTGCTGTTCCCTGGCAATGTGAGCCAATATGCTTGCTCTGATATGAAGCACAATCAAAGTTCTCAGAACTGTTTTATCCCTCAAGTTAGCCAGTTTTCTCCAATTCACTCAACTAACATTGATTTATGAAAACTAATATAGCACTTGACTTAGCAAGTAAGAATATTCTCATTTGACCGTGGACAAAACCTGTATGCTTGTTTGTTTTTTCCCTTACTTTCCCTCAAGCAGTATTCTAGGCTTATTGTTGTAAACATTAGTTAGAAGCCAGGAAAATATAATTAACTAAGAAACATAAATACTTACTGGCAGCAGAGACCAGCTCTTTGTGAAGTCTATAGGTCATGACAGGTTCAGAAAGATTCCTGAAATTAATGAAGACTGTAAGTTCCTTTGGGGAGGGAGTAGTGAGGCCTTAGAATTGCAGTAAGAGATCCTTACTGAGATTCTTACTCAGTTCTGTGAGCAGTCAGACTGAAGTTTCTGAGATTCACAGATTAATACGACTACATGCATTTTTTTGTTCATCTGAAACTTTGTCAGAGGAATCTTCATTGTTAGTAATTCAACAGAAGAAAATATGAGCCAAGACCCTGAGCAGGGTCTCCAACTAGTTCCCCAAAGTTAAAAGAGGCACAAACAAGTCCTTCAAAATTCCAAAGTGGACCCACTGTAAATGCTACTATGGAGTCCTTACAGTTTGATAGTTCTTTAGTATCCAAGTGCTTTTACATCTGTCCTCCCATTTGATCCTTCCAAAAATCCTGTGAAGTGAAGAAGTAATTCAAATCCCTGTTTAATTGAGAAGGAAATAGAAGCTCAAATAGGTTTTCTTATTTAGTCAAAAAATATTGGTTGAGGGACTTCCCTAGAGATCCATAGAGATTCAGTGGTTAAAACTCTGCATATCCACTACAAGAGCCATGGGTTCAACCCCTGGTCAGGGAACCAAGATCCTGCATGTTGCACGCAGTCTATATATATGTATATAGGCTGAGCACCTACTTGCAACTGGCAGTGTGCCAGGTATTGGGGATTGAGATGAATTAGATGTAGTCTAAACCTTCAAGAAGACTTGGAGAGTGCCATATATAAACTTTGCAATGTAATGTAACACATTTAATGATGAAAGTAGGTGGTACATGGCCCAGAATAAGGAAGCAAGCCACTGATAATAATAATAATAACAAACTTGTCACTGTTCTAATTGGATTACATATATCTACTCATTTAATTCTCATGACAACCCTGTAAGGTAGATAGTATTATTACCTCCATTTTTTTTTAGATAAGTAAACTGAGCATCAGAAGAGTTAAAAAGTTCATCATTAATACACATTTAGTAAAATAAATTTGCAAAAACTAAGAAACATAAATACTTACTGGCAGCAGAGACCAGCTCTTTGTGAAGTCTATAGGTCATGACAGGTTCAGAAAGATTCCTGAAATTAATGAAGACTGTAAGTTCCTTTGGGGAGGGAGTAGTGAGGCCTTAGAATTGCAGTAAGAGATCCTTACTGAGATTCTTACTCAGTTCTGTGAGCAGTCAGACTGAAGTTTCTGAGATTCACAGATTAATACGACTACATGCATTTTTTTGTTCATCTGAAACTTTGTCAGAGGAATCTTCATTGTTAGTAATTCAACAGAAGAAAATATGAGCCAAGACCCTGAGCAGGGTCTCCAACTAGTTCCCCAAAGTTAAAAGAGGCACAAACAAGTCCTTCAAAATTCCAAAGTGGACCCACTGTAAATGCTACTATGGAGTCCTTACAGTTTGATAGTTCTTTAGTATCCAAGTGCTTTTACATCTGTCCTCCCATTTGATCCTTCCAAAAATCCTGTGAAGTGAAGAAGTAATTCAAATCCCTGTTTAATTGAGAAGGAAATAGAAGCTCAAATAGGTTTTCTTATTTAGTCAAAAAATATTGGTTGAGGGACTTCCCTAGAGATCCATAGAGATTCAGTGGTTAAAACTCTGCATATCCACTACAAGAGCCATGGGTTCAACCCCTGGTCAGGGAACCAAGATCCTGCATGTTGCACGCAGTCTATATATATGTATATAGGCTGAGCACCTACTTGCAACTGGCAGTGTGCCAGGTATTGGGGATTGAGATGAATTAGATGTAGTCTAAACCTTCAAGAAGACTTGGAGAGTGCCATATATAAACTTTGCAATGTAATGTAACACATTTAATGATGAAAGTAGGTGGTACATGGCCCAGAATAAGGAAGCAAGCCACTGATAATAATAATAATAACAAACTTGTCACTGTTCTAATTGGATTACATATATCTACTCATTTAATTCTCATGACAACCCTGTAAGGTAGATAGTATTATTACCTCCATTTTTTTTTAGATAAGTAAACTGAGCATCAGAAGAGTTAAAAAGTTCATCATTAATACACATTTAGTAAATGGGAGAAGTAAGCAGTCTGTCTCAAGTCCATGTTCTTAATCACTGTGTGTGTTGAGGGAGAGAGTAATCTGGTTTGGGTGACTGAATAGATTAGAAATTGACTCAAAGGAAAGTGGAATTGCTATGTCTGAGGGGCTTCTGGGATAGCCAAAAGCAGACGTTAATTAGGAAGATGGATGGAGTACTTTTCCAGATATGAGAAGTAGATGTGGAAATCATGACCCTAGGAGGGCTGATTAGAACCAAGAGAATGGATACCATGTCTTAAGAAGATATGACAAACTAGCAGCCAACAGTTATACGAAGTTTTTCAACATTTCTTTCCTGTCCGGAATAGTGTGTAAAAAGAAATAGAACTGAATAATTCATCACAATATGAAAAAAATTGAGTATTTAACATATTGAGTACTGTACAAATCAATAATGTCTACCTCTGTTTAAAAAAGGAAAGATCTGTCTATATTGGGCCCATATGATTATTTGTAGAAGTAAAGAAAATTGCTGTTTATATATAAACAAGGGGATTGCTATACAAGTAAAGGTTTTATATGCAACATGTTTAATATGAAAGTAGTTTCTTTAAGTCAACTCCATGTCCGGGCTCCTGTAAATATTTGAATCTTCCATCCCTCCCATATAGCAAAAAGAGAATAAATCCCTCAGAAATACCAGGTAGTAAGTCCATAAAAAGGACTTCTAAAAGTATTAAAAAGCAGAGACATCAATTTGGTGACAAAAGTTCATAGAGGTGGAGCTAAGATGGCAGCATAGAAGGGCGTGCACTAATCTCTCCTGCAAAAAATTTACTGAATTGCAACGAGTTCCTGGGAAAACATCGACAGGAGGAGGTTGGATCTGATCACAGAGAGGATATCCCAAATCAAAGAACAAAGGAGAAGCTGCATCAAGATGGTAGGAAGGGCACAATCACACTTTTAAAAGTCAAACCTCACACCCGCCAGAGAGGCTGGGCGGGCCAAAGGCGCAAAGCCTGTTGCAGATCAAGACCCAGGAAAGGAGCAGTGACACCCACAAGGGACTGAGCCAGACCTGCTTTGGAGGGTCCAGGTGTCCCTGAGAGTTAAAGTTCATCATTAATACACATTTAGGGGTGTCTGTCTCAAGTCCATGTTCTTAATCACTGTGTGTGTTGAGGGAGAGAGTAATCTGGTTTGGGTGACTGAATAGATTAGAAATTGACTCAAAGGAAAGTGGAATTGCTATGTCTGAGGGGCTTCTGGGATAGCCAAAAGCAGACGTTAATTAGGAAGATGGATGGAGTACTTTTCCAGATATGAGAAGTAGATGTGGAAATCATGACCCTAGGAGGGCTGATTAGAACCAAGAGAATGGATACCATGTCTTAAGAAGATATGACAAACTAGCAGCCAACAGTTATACGAAGTTTTTCAACATTTCTTTCCTGTCCGGAATAGTGTGTAAAAAGAAATAGAACTGAATAATTCATCACAATATGAAAAAAATTGAGTATTTAACATATTGAGTACTGTACAAATCAATAATGTCTACCTCTGTTTAAAAATGGAAAGATCTGTCTATATTGGGCCCATATGATTATTTGTAGAAGTAAAGAAAATTGCTGTTTATATATAAACAAGGGGATTGCTATACAAGTAAAGGTTTTATATGCAACATGTTTAATATGAAAGTAGTTTCTTTAAGTCAACTCCATGTC
The DNA here is from genome assembly GCA_022376925.1 of Tragulus kanchil. Taxonomy (NCBI): domain Eukaryota; kingdom Metazoa; phylum Chordata; class Mammalia; order Artiodactyla; family Tragulidae; genus Tragulus; species Tragulus kanchil. The sequence goes on along the minus strand of JAIOJX010000001.1, from coordinate 72,737,394 downwards.
CGGGCTCCTGTAAATATTTGAATCTTCCATCCCTCCCATATAGCAAAAAGAGAATAAATCCCTCAGAAATACCAGGTAGTAAGTCCATAAAAAGGACTTCTAAAAGTATTAAAAAGCAGAGACATCAATTTGGTGACAAAAGTTCATAGAGGTGGAGCTAAGATGGCAGCATAGAAGGGCGTGCACTAATCTCTCCTGCAAAAATTGACTGAATTGCAACGAGTTCCTGGGAAAACATCGACAGGAGGAGGTTGGATCTGATCACAGAGAGGATATCCCAAATCAAAGAACAAAGGAGAAGCTGCATCAAGATGGTAGGAAGGGCACAATCACACTTTTAAAAGTCAAACCTCACACCCGCCAGAGAGGCTGGGCGGGCCAAAGGCGCAAAGCCTGTTGCAGATCAAGACCCAGGAAAGGAGCAGTGACACCCACAAGGGACTGAGCCAGACCTGCTTTGGAGGGTCCAGGTGTCCCCGTGAGCTAGAAGTGCCCTTGAGCAGTCCACAGAAGGATGGCACTCAGTTTCCTTTGGAGGAGGTTACCATTAACCCAATCACAGAGCCACCAAGGAGGACTGAAAACTCTGTGCGCACTGTTATTCGGGAGAGGGGAATAGCGATCCTGCATGAGACTGAGCGAGACTCACCTCTGAGTAATCTGACGTCTCCCGCAGTGGCAGGGGTCGACGGTGGCCTGCAGTAGGGTCAGGGTCACTGCAGAAGTACTTCCCATAGAGCATGTGGGAATAAACCCTTTGTGAGACAGACGTCATTTTCCCTACTGTAGTTTGGCCGCTGGTCAAACTGCAGGGCTGCTGGTCAAGCTACAGGGAGGGAATTTAGCTCCACCCAGCAAGAAAAGGGATTTGGATTAAGAAACTCCTAGGGCCATCCTGGGCGGGCCTTTTAGTTCTGGAATAGGCTGAAATAAACAAGCAGTCAAAGAGGTCTTCAGATCTAACCACTGCCAGAGGCAAGAAAAAGACTGATAATTCCTGAATAGTCAGCAAGAGACAGAAGAACATAAACACTATTTTCACGTTGTGTCTAAAGCTGGAATTACTGCTGGATTTTTAAAGTCTCATTTTATTCCTTATTCTTTTTTATTGCTTTTTTTTTTTTTTTGTATTGTATTGCTTTGTTTCAACTGTTTTTTTTCTCTTTTTTTCCAAACACATTCAGTGCACCCCCTGTTTTTTTGGTTGTTTTTTTTGTTTGTTTTTGGATTTTTTCAGGTGTGTGAGAGTGGGTGTGTTCATTTCCTTCACTGAATTCTATTGAAGCTACTAATCTTATCAGTAAGACTGAATATATTCAGGTTTACGTATTTTTTTTTCTTTTTCCTTTTAAACCATACATTTTATTTTGGTATAAACTTCTGGTTCCCCATTGGCCTTTTAAGGTTCTGTGGGGGCTTTGTTTGTTTTTATTATTTTTGCTTTGTTTTTCTCTATTTTTCTAAATACTTATCTCTGTTTTAATTTTTAAAATTTTTCATTTGTACTACTACTTCCTCTATAGTTTTTTGCTTTCTCTGAAGCTCCTTTCCTATAGCACTAAACTCTACTACATACAAATCTTTATCTCCCTATATTTAACTTTGCAATATTATTCTATATTTCTATTCTATCCTCCTTTCTCTTTTTCCCTTTTCCCACCATATTTCTTAGTCTGTTCTGTCTTCATTGCCTTATCCCCAACGGGGACCCTGCTCTATCTAGCATTATTCTCCAATTGGTGCTCTACTTAGTTTGGTTATTAACTGGTGGATAACATTCTTGGTTTTCTCTATTTGCTGTGCTAACATATTGTACTGTATTTTTCGTTGGAATGCTTGGGTTATGTTACAGCTGCATATGTTTATGTGTATAATTCAATACGCTGGATAATACTTGTATAATATTTTAATTGCCATTTGTCAAAGGCATACCTTCTGTTTCTCATTCGTGTATATATGTTTTAATATCATTTAATGCTATAACAAACCAGCCGTTAAATCTTCATTCCCTGGTCAGGCAACAAGCCCCGGGGCTTTAGGGAGGGAGCACTGACTCTAAAACTCTACAATACTAGAGAACGCCTAACACTAGAGAGCACTATACAAGTGAGAACGCCAACAAAGGTAATCAATTCTATGCAAGTCCTGACATCACCCAACTATCAGCATCACCCAGAATAAGAAGCCCCATCCAAACAACAAACATCAACAGACATAACTCAAAGTCTGGGAAAAGGAAATCCCAAACTGAGTCAGTTAAAAATTAATAATAACAATGAAATGGCAGAGAAATACCACACAAGCAAAGGAACAATCTACAAAAACACAAGATCAAATCAATGAAAAGAATTTGGAAAAATCTTTCCGAAAGTGATTTCAGAAGAATGATAGTAAAGATGATCAAAGACACTGAAAACAGAATGTTAGAGAAAATGCAAGACACAACTAACATGCTGAATAAAGAAATATAAGAACTGAAAAAAAAAAGTAACAGAGACAAACAACTTAAGTGCTGAACTGAAAAACACTGTAGAAGGAATCAAGAGCAGAGTATCTGACACAGAAGAACAGATACGTGAGCTGGAAGATAGAACGGTGGAAGTAACTGCTGAAGAACAGAATCTAGCTCAAAGAATGAAAAGAGCAGAGGACAGCCTGAGACCTCTGGGATAATATCAAACGCACCAATATTCAAATTATAGGGGTTCCAGAAGAAGAAGAAAAAAAGAAAGGCTATGAGAAATTTTTTGAAGAGATTCTAGTTGAAAATTTCCCCAACATGGGAAAAGAAATAGTCAATCAAGTCCAAGAAGCACAAAGAGTACCATACAGAATCAATTCGAGAAGAAACACACCAAGACACATACTAATGAAGCTAACACAAATTAAATACAAGGACAGAATTCTAAAAGCAGCAAGGGAAAAGCAACTGGTGACATACAAGGGAAAGCCCATATGTTTAACAGCTGATCTTTCAACAGAAATTCTGCAGGTCAGAAGGGAATGGCAGGACACATTTAGACGGCTAAAAGAGAATAATCTTCAACCAAGAATCCTCTACCCTGCAAGGATCTCCTTCAAAATTGATGCAGAAATCAAAAGCTTTACAGATAAGGAAAAATTAAAAGAATTTAGTAATACCAAACCAGCCTGACAACAAATGTTAAAGGGACTTATATAAATAACAAATACAGAAGAAGAGAAAGATCTACAAAACAAACCAAACCTACCATTTAATAAGATGACAACAGGATCATTTGTATCATAATTACCATAAATGTAAATGGACTATATGCCCCAACCAAAAGACACAGAGTGGCTGAATGAATTCAAAAACAAGACCCATACATATGCTGCCTACAAGAAACCCACTACAGACCTACAGACACTCATAGACTGAACGTGAGAGGATAGAAACAGATATTCCATGCAAAGGGAAATCAAAAAAAAAACTGAAGTAGCAATCCTCATAACAGACAGGATAGACCTTAAAATGAAGAACATTAGAAGAGAAAAGGTATGCCATTTCATAATGATCAAGGGATCTATCCAAGAGGAAGACATAACAATCATACATATCTATACACCCAACACAGGAGCACCCTAATATGACAAACACTTTCAGACATAAAAGAAGACATCAACAATAACACAATCATAGTAGGAGACTTTAACACTCCTCTCACACCAATGGACAGATCATCAAAACAGAAAATTAACAAAGAAACACAAGCCTTAAATGCCACACTAGAAGAGATGGACCTCATTGATATCTTTAGGACCTTCCATCCAAAAGCAGAAGAATACACTTTCTTCTCAAGTGCTCATGGAACATTCTCCAGGATAGACCACATCTTGGGCCAGTCTAGTTGAAAATTTCCCCAACATGGGAAAAGAAATAGTCAATCAAGTCCAAGAAGCACAAAGAGTACCATACAGAATCAATTCGAGAAGAAACACACCAAGACACATACTAATGAAGCTAACACAAATTAAATACAAGGACAGAATTCTAAAAGCAGCAAGGGAAAAGCAACTGGTGACATACAAGGGAAAGCCCATATGTTTAACAGCTGATCTTTCAACAGAAATTCTGCAGGTCAGAAGGGAATGGCAGGACACATTTAGACGGCTAAAAGAGAATAATCTTCAACCAAGAATCCTCTACCCTGCAAGGATCTCCTTCAAAATTGATGCAGAAATCAAAAGCTTTACAGATAAGGAAAAATTAAAAGAATTTAGTAATACCAAACCAGCCTGACAACAAATGTTAAAGGGACTTATATATACAACAAGTATAAAAGGAGAAGATCCACGAAACAAACCCATCATAACATCTAAGAAGATGACAATAGGATCATTTGTATCAATAATTACTTTGAATGTCAATGGACTAAATGCCCCAACCAAAAGACATAGAGTGGCAGAATGCATTCAAAAACAAGACCCATACATATACTGCCTCCAGGAAACTCATTTCAGACCTAGAGACACTCATAGACTGAACGTGAGAGGATAGAAACAGATATTCCATGCAAAGGGAAATCAAAAAAAAAACTGAAGTAGCAATCCTCATAACAGACAGGATAGACCTTAAAATGAAGAACATTAGAAGAGAAAAGGTATGCCATTTCATAATGATCAAGGGATCTATCCAAGAGGAAGACATAACAATCATACATATCTATACACCCAACACAGGAGCACCCTAATATGACAAACACTTTCAGACATAAAAGAAGACATCAACAATAACACAATCATAGTAGGAGACTTTAACACTCCTCTCACACCAATGGACAGATCATCAAAACAGAAAATTAACAAAGAAACACAAGCCTTAAATGCCACACTAGAAGAGATGGACCTCATTGATATCTTTAGGACCTTCCATCCAAAAACAGAAGAATACACGTTCTTCTCAAGTGCCCCTGGAACATTCTCCAGGATAGACCAGATCCTGGGCCACAAATCAAACCTCAGTACAATCAAGAAAAGTGAAATTATATCAACCATCTTCTCAGACCACAATGCAATGAGACTAGAGATCAACTACAAAAAAAAAAAAAAAAAAACACTAAAAACACAAGCACATGGAGATTAAACAACACAAACCTTAAAAACAAACTGCTTACCTAGGAAATCAAAGGAGAAATTAAAAAATTCCTAGAAGAAAATGACAATGAACACACGACAGTGCAAAACCTATGGGATACTGCAAAAGCAGTTCTAAGAGGGAAGTTTATAGCAATTCAATCCCACCTCCAGAAACTAGGACAATCTCAAACAGAAGACCTACCTTATGGTTAAAACAATTGGAGAAAGAAGAACAAAAACACCCCAAAGTTAGCAGAAGAAAAGAAATCATATAGATCATTGCAGAAATAATTGAAAAAGAAATGAAAGAAACTATAATAAAGATACATAAAACAAAAAGGTGATTCTTCATGAAAGAAACTATAATAAAGATACATAAAACAAAAAGGTGGTTCTTCGAAAAGATAAACAAAATGAACTGTATGTTGGCCAGACTCATCAAGAAAAACAGAGAGAAGAACCAGATCAACAAAATCAAAAATGAAAAAGGAGAGATTACAAGAGAAAATGCAGAAATCCAAAGGATTCTAAGAGACTATTATGAGCAACTCTATGGCAACAAACTGGACAACCTGGAAGAAATGGACAGTTTCTTAGAGAAGATAAGTCTCCCAAGACTCAACCAAGAAGAAATAGAAACTATGAACAACCCAATCACAAGCTCAGACATTGAATTTGTGATTAAAAATCTAGCCAAAGATAAAAGCCCAGGGCCAGATGGTTTCACAGGTGAATTCTACCAAACATTTAAAGAAGAGCTAATGCCTGTCACTCTAAAGCTCATCCAAAAAATTGCACAGGAGGGAACACTTTCAAACACATTCTACGAGGTTGCCATCACCCTGATACCAAAGCTAGGCAAAGACAACACAGAAAAAAAAACTTATAGGCCAATTTCTCTGATGAACCTAGACACCAAAATCTTGAACGAAATCCTAGCAAACAGAATACAACGACACATCAAAAAACCAATACATCATGACCAAGTCGGGTTCATCCCAGGTATGCAAGGATTCTTCAATATCGGCAAATCAATCAATGTGATACACCATATCAACAATTTGAGAGACAAAACTCACATGATCATCTCAATAGATGCAGAAAAAGCCTTCGACAAAGTACAACACCCATTTATGATAAAAAACTCTTCAAAAAATGGGCATAGAAGGAACCTATCTCAACATAGTGAAAGCCATATATGAGAAGCCCACAGCGAACATTATCCTCAATGGTGAAAAACTGAAAGCATTCCCTCTAAGATCAGGAACAAGACAAGGGTGTCCACTTTCACCACTACTATTCAACATAGTCCTGGAAGTGCTAGCAACAGCAATAAGAGAAGAGAAAGAAATTAAAGGAATCCAGATTGGAAAGGAAGAAGTCAAACTCTCTCTATTTGCAGATGACATGATATTATACATAGAAAATCCCAAAGACACTATTACAAAGCTACTAGAGTTAATCAGCGAATTCAGCAAAGTCGCAGGATACAAAGTCAACACACAGAAATCACTGGCATTCCTATACACAAACAATGAAAAATCAGAAAACACAATCAAAGAGGTAATCCCCTTCACCATTGCAACCAAAAGAATCAAATATCTAGGAATAAACCTACCCAAAGAAACAAAAGAACTGTACACAGAAAATTACAAGACACTCATGAGAGACATTAAAGAAGACTTACACAGATGGAGAGATATTCCATGTTCCTGGGTTGGAAGAATCAATATTGTGAAAATGACCATACTACCAAATGTCATCTATAGATTCAATGCAATCCCTATCAAACTACCAATGACATTCTTCACAGAACTAGACCAAAGAATCACACAGTTCATATGGAAACACAAAAGACCTCGAATAGCCAAGGCAATCCTGAGGAATAAGAATGGAGCTGGAGGCATTAGCCTCCCCAACTTCAGATGGTACTACAAAGCAACAGTCATCAAGACAGTATGGTACTGGCATAAAATCAGAAATATCAACCAATGGAACAAGATAGAGAACCCAGAGATTATCCCACGCACCTATGAGTACCTTATTTTTGACTAAGGAGGCGAAACTATAAGATGGGACAAAGACAGCCTCTTCAACGAATGGTGCTGGGAAAATTGGACAACTACATGCAAAAAAATGAAGTTGGAACATTCCCTGACACCATACACTAAGATCAACTCAAAATGGATTAAAGACCTCAATGTAAGACCAGAAACCATCAAACTCTTAGAGGAGAATATAGGCAAAACCCTCAAGGACATAAATCAATGCAAGATCTTCTCTGACCCATCTACTAGAATAGCGGAACTGAAAAGAAAAATGAACACGTGGGACCTAATGAAACTTAAAAGCTTTTGTACAGCAAAAGAAATCACAAAAAAACTCAACAGACACCCCATAGAGTGGGAGAAAATCATAGCAAATGAAATAACAGACAAAGAATTAATCTCCAAAATCTACAAGCAACTCAGACAACTCAGCACAGGAAAAACGAACAACCCAATCAAAAAATGGGAAAAGAACCTAAACAGACACCTCTCCAACGATGACATACAGATGGCCCGAAAGCACATGAAACGATGCTCAACTTAGATAAATGCAAATCAAAACCACAATGAGATACCACCTCACACCCGTCAGAGTGGCCATCATCAATAAATTGACAGACAATAAATGCTGGAGAGGGTACAGAGAAAAGGGAACACTCCTGCCTTGCTATTAGGAATGTAAATTGATACAGCTGCTATGGAAGACAGTCTGGAGATTTCTTTAAAAAACTAAAAATAGAAGCACCATACAATCCAGCAATCCCACTCTTAGGCTTATTCCCTGATGAAATCAAATCTGAAAGAAGCACCTGTACCCCAATATTCATTGCAGCTCTCTATACAATAGCTAGAACATGGAAGCAACCTAGATGCCCATCAACGAACGAATGGTCCAAAAGGTCTGGTACATATATACAATGGAATACTACTCAGCTGTAAAGAGAAATGCAGAAGAATCAGCCCTAATGAGGTGGCTGGATCTAGAACGTATCATCAAAAGTGAAGTCAGTCAGAAAGAAAAGGACAAATACAGTATATTAACACATATATATGGAATCTAGTAGGATGGTGATGATGGCACACGCAGTGAAGCGATGGAAAAATAGACATGGACAGTGGACATGTGGACATTGTGGGGAAGGAACAGAGGGTGGGAGGCGTAAAGGAAGTAGCATGAAGGCCTGTACTATCATAAGTGAAGAAAATAGTTATAGTCATTGCTCTGTGAGAAAAGGGGATCCTTCAGGGGTGCTGTGCGATGGTTGGGAGGGGTGGGAAGGGGGGGATATACATATGACTAATCTGGGAACATACATATCTCTAAACAACAAAACTCTGTAAAAGTTAAAAGCAAAATAAAGGTTTTGTTTTTTGTTTTTTTTAAAGTCCATACATAGAGTCAAAGCTTTGGTTTCCCAGTAGTCATGTATGGATGTGAGAGCTAGGCCATAGAGAAGGCTGAGTGTGGAAGAATTTATGCTTTTGAACTTTGGACTTGGAGAAGGTTCTTGAGAGTCCCCTGGACTGCAAGGAGATCAAACCAGTGAATACTAAAGGAAATCAAGCCTGAATATTCATTGTAAAGAATGATGCTAAAGCTGAAGCTCTAATACTTTGGCCACCTGATGTGAAGAGACGACTCACTGGAAAAGAGCTTGATGCTGAGAACAGAAGGCAAAAGGCGAAGGGGATGACAGAGGGTGAGATGGTTGGATGGCATCACTGAGCCAGTGGACATGAGTTTGAGCAAGCTCCTGGAGATGGTGAAGGACAGGGAAGCCTGGTGTGCTGCAGTTGATGGGGTTGCAAATAGTCAGACACAGCTGAGTGACTGAATTGAACTGAAAAGTGATCAAAATGGTAAGAGAAAATCCAAAATTAATGGATTAACAGTATCTAAAAGAAGAAAAAGTTTCAAGGACGGCTTGCTAACAGCTTCAAATGCTACAAAGAGATCAAATGAGGTAAAGGCTGACAAGCGTCCATTGTGTTTAGCACTGAGGAATCACTGTTGACCTTGGCAAGAGTAGCTTCAGTAGAGTAAAGGGGGCAGGAGTCAGATTACAGTGGGTTAAAAAGTAAACTTGGAGATTAAGTACAGTTTTGTGGGTGTATATTACTTCATCCACTTAGATTGGGAAGGAGTAAAATATTTTACTAGACAATCTCATCTAAGCTCTTGCCTCCTATTATCATTGACACTGTTAATGATTCTCAACTTTTTAACCCTACCCCAGAATTCTTCTCTGAGTTTCATTCCTATACATTTCCTACATATCAAAGTGCCTACTTAAAATTCTTGCCCTAATTTTTTTGAAGACACCTAAATTTGACATATCTGAAATCTAATTTGTCATATCCCTCAAATGCAAATTTTTTGTGCATTTCCCAAATCAGTACATGTATGACCATTATTTGGTTGTATGGACGAGAAATGCGGAAGTCATTCTTTCATCTCCCTATCCTCTATCTTCATATCCAAGTTTACCTCCTAAATCTTTTGAATATGCTTATTTATATCTATCCCCAATGATACCCCCTAGTCCCACAGAAGTATCATCTCTTTCCAGGACCACAGCAATAGCTTGCTAATTGGTTTCCACCTCCCCTTATTTCAGACTTCTCTGATCTCATCACTCTATTTTTTTCAGAATGCAAATCTCATCATAAAACTTCCTGCTTAAAATCTTTCAATATATTCCCATTCCTTTTAATATAAATTTGTACCCCAATTCTTAAAATATCCAAAAAGGCCTTGAATGAGAACAGAAGGCAAAAGGCGAAGGGGATGACAGAGGGTGAGATGGTTGGATGGCATCACTGAGCCAGTGGACATGAGTTTGAGCAAGCTCCTGGAGATGGTGAAGGACAGGGAAGCCTGGTGTGCTGCAGTTGATGGGGTTGCAAATAGTCAGACACAGCTGAGTGACTGAATTGAACTGAAAAGTGATCAAAATGGTAAGAGAAAATCCAAAATTAATGGATTAACAGTATCTAAAAGAAGAAAAAGTTTCAAGGACGGCTTGCTAACAGCTTCAAATGCTACAAAGAGATCAAATGAGGTAAAGGCTGACAAGCGTCCATTGTGTTTAGCACTGAGGAATCACTGTTGACCTTGGCAAGAGTAGCTTCAGTAGAGTAAAGGGGGCAGGAGTCAGATTACAGTGGGTTAAAAAGTAAACTTGGAGATTAAGTACAGTTTTGTGGGTGTATATTACTTCATCCACTTAGATTGGGAAGGAGTAAAATATTTTACTAGACAATCTCATCTAAGCTCTTGCCTCCTATTATCATTGACACTGTTAATGATTCTCAACTTTTTAACCCTACCCCAGAATTCTTCTCTGAGTTTCATTCCTATACATTTCCTACATATCAAAGTGCCTACTTAAAATTCTTGCCCTAATTTTTTTGAAGACACCTAAATTTGACATATCTGAAATCTAATTTGTCATATCCCTCAAATGCAAATTTTTTGTGCATTTCCCAAATCAGTACATGTATGACCATTATTTGGTTGTATGGACGAGAAATGCGGAAGTCATTCTTTCATCTCCCTATCCTCTATCTTCATATCCAAGTTTACCTCCTAAATCTTTTGAATATGCTTATTTATATCTATCCCCAATGATACCCCCTAGTCCCACAGAAGTATCATCTCTTTCCAGGACCACAGCAATAGCTTGCTAATTGGTTTCCACCTCCCCTTATTTCAGACTTCTCTGATCTCATCACTCTATTTTTTTCAGAATGCAAATCTCATCATAAAACTTCCTGCTTAAAATCTTTCAATATATTCCCATTCCTTTTAATATAAATTTGTACCCCAATTCTTAAAATATCCAAAAAGGCCTTGAATGATCTGACTTTACATATCTCTCCTTCCCTCTACATGCAATATTCCACATATACTGGTACATGTAGTTCCTTGAAATGGTCTACCTCATGCTTCTTTGCATATAAATTTATTTCTGTCTGGAACTGCCTCTTCCTGTCATGCCAGTTGACTCCATGCTAGAATCCAAGCCTCAGTTCAAAATAAAAAACAGTAAATCAGGCTTTCTTATTAGATGACTACATAGCACCTTGCACTTTTCCTTCAGATAACTTATTATACAGTTTATTATATTTGTATAATTATTCAACTTTTCTCTGTCCATTTCACTGGACGATAACTTTTTAAAAAACTTTTAAATTTGTTTATGGCTGTGCTGGGTTTTTGTTGCTGTCTATGGGCTTGTCTTTAGTTGCAGAGTAGAAGATACTCTCTACTGTCATATCCCTCAAACATAGTTGCATCATGCAGGCTTAGTTGTCCTGTGGCATATGGCAGCTCCCGTGACTAGGGATTGAATCTGTGACCCTTGTATTGGCAGGCAGATTCTTAATCACTGGACCATCAGGGAAGTCCCAACTACAACCTTTTTAAGGTCATATCTACTCACAGCTGTGTGCCAACTTATAGACACCATGCTAGATGTAGAGTAGGAACTCAGAAAATGTATACTGAATGTTTAGTGGAATGAATGAATGAAACAAAACGTAATACAGAGATGGGCAGGCAATGCTGCATCATTTTTGTTCATGAGGTTCTTAAGACAAGAATACTGAAGTGGTTTGCCATTCCTTCTCCAATGGATCACTTTTTGTCAAAACTCTTCAATATAACCTGTCCATTTTGGGTGGCGTTACACGGCATGGCTCATAGTTTCACTAAGTTACACAGAGCTGTGATCCATGTGAATATTTTGGTTAGCTTTCTGTGCTTGTGGTTTTCATATTTATATGCTAAGAGGAAAGAGCCCATTAAATGAAAATGATTAAAGATACAGAAGAGAGAAGGGATGGTTTCCAGAGTAATTTTCTAGAAATGTTGGAGATAAGGGGTGAGTTAAGTGTATAGAACACAGATGAAGGATGTTCATTTTGAACATACTGACACAATTAAGAAATCTGAGATGTTAACTGGTGAGTGTATATTTAAGGTTCATGGATAAGACTCTTAAGAACAAATATCTCTTATTGGGATGCTGGCCATTCAAACTTTCAGGCTCAATCTTCTCATCTTTCAAAAGGGCTACACTGCTTATTATGTGATGAGTTGGGAAAAACATAATGTGGGAGAGACTTACCTTACATAAGTCTCTGAAAAAAAAAATAACTCCTTTTAAGAAGGCTAGAGAGTGTGAGTCATTTACTCACACTGTTCTCATTATCACAAGTCTCCCATAAGCACACACAGCAGATGCTCTGGCTTTACTAAATTACCCAAGCAACTCCAAGAAGGTCACAGCCTCTGGGAGGTGGAGACTAGGGAAATAAGATGCTCCAATATCAGTGACTTTACAAGTCAAAGATAGGAGTTTCAAACAATATGAGCTGTGAATATGTGAGTATGGTAACACCTACCTTATAAGATTATTGTGAGAAAAAACCAATGATATTGTAAACATAAGCAACAAGAACATTGCCTAGCACACAATAAATCCTCTAAGAACAGTGGTCTTCTTCTTTGGCAAATGCTGGAGAAATACGCCTGGAAAGAGCATTCATATTTATTTCAAGTTCTAAGATGATGCTATAGCAGAAAGGCATTTAATAGCAATATCTGGAACCCAATCTATTTTGGATTAATGACATTATCCATAGCATACCTTAAGGACTAAAGAGTACAATGGTTGAAAAGACATTTTAGCACACAAAGTATGGTGCATACTATGGGACATAGAAAACGGTAAGAAACGAGTAAGTTAAAAAAAGTATATATGTCACAAATACTTTTTTTTTAAGATTTATTTATTTATTTATTTTGGGTGGGGGTTGGGTTTGGGAGGGAGGGGAGCGGGCGGGCCACTTCTATTGGTCTTTCATTTCTCTATTTTCATCCGTCTTGTTCTTTGGCTCCTGTGGGCCTCCCATCGCGGTGGCATCTGTCACTGCAGAGCGCTGGCTCTGGGCGCATGAGCTCCAGAGCTCTGGCTCGGTAATTGGACACATTGGTCCAGCCGCTCCATGGCATGTGGGATCTTCCCAGGCCAGGGATCGAACCGGCGCCCCTTGCACTACAAGGTGGTGTTCTTACCCGCTGGACCACCAGGGTAAGCCCTCACAAATACTTTTATATAATATAAAGTTATGCAAATAAACTGTCATTATACAACCCCAAATTTTGCTCATCAGTTAATTTCTTCGCTATTCCACCACACCATTCAGTTCTAACATTTTTTTCTCTTCCAGTTCTAACATTTTTAGACTTGTATTTTTTTAGTTTTTATTTGCATTATAAAAAAATACATACAAATACACAAATTGTGCTTGGTTAATGCAATTTAATGTTTAAAAATGATTATTATCGAATAAAACAGGTTAAAAACTTTGAATTTTAACAAACTTCTGAGTTTGCTAGTGAGTCCATTGTGATATCGCTCTATCTGTGCACAAAGGCAAAATTTTAATTACCTTAAGGGCATGATTTTTAAATAACTGTTCTTTAAGCAAATTTTCTTTAGAAACTCATGTTTCAATAATAATTCAATTATTTTGATGCTTGCCTTGCTTAAATTCCCAAATTAAAAAAAAAGTCTCCTCATATACATTCTTCTTTAACAGAATATTTTTTTTCTTTTTTAACCTTAGCAATCCTGTCTAACCTCCTCCAATTGGAACCACATTAACTCCAATCTCCACCAAGAAAAATTTCATGAATTCTGAAAAGTAATGTTCCAAATCATATCAGACATACCTGAGGTAGAATTTCAAGGAGCTGGTGATTGTCTTAATATCCCAGTCACTATTATGAAAATCAACATCTCCTGGACATTTAGGATCTATTTGGGAAGAAAAAAAATGAGAAAAAGTTAATGTTTCACAAGATCTTATATTTTTATCCCTTTAAAAGAAACATTAATTAATAGATAGTTACTCTAACCAGTTTTCAAAAGATGAACACTTTACAACAAAAATGTCTTGGAGGCATCAAAAAATTCCCTTGCATTCCAGTTAGGCATGCAAAGAGCCTGGAGGTCAATTCTTTCAATTACACAAAAAGAAGAGAAAAAAACAACCTGAAAATCAACTCCTCTTAGTTCCATCAGTGAACTGAGGTCATAGGGCAAATTGAAGAAACAAACAGGAAGATACAAAGATCAAAACATACAGGGTAGGTTTATTCCTAGGCATTTTATTCTTTTGGTTGCAATGGTAAATTGCCTCTTTGATTTCTCTCTCTGATTTTTCATTGCTTGTATACAGGAATGTGAGTGATTTCTGTGTACTTCTTTTGTATCTTGCAACGTTGCTGAATTCATTGATTAGATCTAGCAGTCTCTAATAGTCTCTTTGGGGTTTTCTATGTATGTATCATATTATCAGCAAATAGTGACAGTTTTACTTCTTTTCCATTCTGGATTCCTCTGATTTCTTTTTCTTTTCTTATTGCTGTTGCTAGAACTTCCAGAACTATGTTGAATCATAGTGGTGAAAGTGGATACCCTTGTCTTGTTCCTGATCTTAGAAGGAATGCTTTCAGTTTTTCACCACTGAGACTAATGATTGCCATGGGCTTCTCATATATGGCCTTAACTATGATGGGGTAGGATATTTCTATGATCATTTTTTAAGAATTTTTATCATAAATGGGTGTTGGATTTTGTCAAAGGCTTTTTCTGCATCTATTGAGATTATCACGTGATTTTTGTCTTTTAGTTCATTGATATGATGTATTACATTGATTGATTTGCAGATATTGAAGAATCCTTGCATGTTTGGGATGAACCCAACTTGATCATGATGTATGAGATTTTTGCTGTGTTGTTGAATTCTGTTTGCTAGAATTCTGTTGAGGAGTTTTGCATCTATAGTCATCAGTGATATCGGCCTGCAATTTTCTTTTTTTGTGTTGTCTTTGCCTGGTTTTGGTATCAGGGTGATGATGGCGTCATAGAATGTGGAAGTGTTCCCTCTTGCCTACCTAAAGAGACAAAAAATAACTGTACACAGAAAATTCCAAGACTCTCATTAAAGAAATCAAAGAGGACATAAACAGATGGAGAGATATTCCATATTCCTGGGTAAGAAGAAATCAATATCATGAAAATGACCATGTTTCCAAATATCATCTACAGATTCCAACGACATTCTTCACAGAACTATTCCAAAAAATAACACATTCATATAGAAACACAAAAGACCCTGGATAGCCAAAGCAATCCTGAGAAGAAAGAATGGAGCTGGAGGGATCAGCCTCCCCAACTTCAGACTCTACTACAAAGAAACAGTCATCAAGACAGTATGGTACTGGCACAAAAACAGAAATATGGGCCAATGGAACAAGACAGAGAACCCAGAGATAAACCCACGCACATATGGGTACCTTATATTTGACAAGGAGGTGAAAATATACAATGGGACAAAGACAGCCTCTTCAACAAATGGTGCTGGGAAAATTGGACAGCTACATGTAAAAAAAATGAAGATGGAACATTCCCTGACACCATACACAAAGATCAATTCAAAATGGATTAAAGACCTAAATGTAAGACCAGAAACCATCAAACTCTTAGAGGAGAATATAGGCAAAACACTCAAAGACATAAACCAAAGCAAGATTTTCTATGACCTACCCTCTAGGATAATGGAAATAAAAACAAAAATAAACACGTGGGACCTAATGAAACTGAAAAGCTTTTTTACAGCAAAAGAAACTACAAACAAGGTGAACATACAACCCACAGAATGGGAGAAAATAACAGAAAATGAAACAACTGACAAAAAATTAATCTCCAAAATCTACAAGCAACTCAGACAACTCAACACTGAAAGAACAAACAACCCAATCAAAAAAATGGGAAAAAGACCTAAAGAGACATCACTCCACAGAACACATACAGATGGCCAACAAACACATGAAAAGATGCTGAACATAGCTTATTATTAGAGAAATGCAAACCAAAACTACAAGGAGATATCACCTCACACCAGTTAGAATGGCCATCATCGAAAAATCTACAGACAACAAATGATGGAGAGGGTTCAGAGAAAAGGGAACACTCTTTCATTGTTAGTGGGAATGTAAATTGATACAACCACTATGGAAGACAGTATGGAGATTCCTTAAAAAGCTAAAAATAGAAGCACCATATGATCCAGCAATCCCACTATTAGTCTTATATCCTGATGAAATCAAAATTGAGACGCCTGTACCTCAGTGTTCATTGCAGCACTCTATACAGTAGCTAGAACATGGAAGCAACCTAGATGTCCATTGATGAAAGAATGGATAAAGAAGTTATGGTAATATATACAATGGAATATCTCTTGGCCATAAAAAGAAATGCATTTGAATCAGTCCTAATGAGGTGGATGAATCTAGAACCTATTATACAACATGAAGTAAATCAAAATGAGAAGGACAAATACAGTTACTAACACATATATATGGAATCTAGTAAGAAGATACTGATAAATGCACACGCAGAGCAGCAGCTGGAGAAACTTACATAGAGAACAGACCTGTGGACACTGGCAGGGAGGGAAGAGTGGGTGAGAAATATATGTTAGAAATCCAAGCAGCAGAAAATTCCTTTGGAACCAGTATAGGGCTATAAAAATCTAATCTGTAATTGGTAAATTGAAAGTGGCTCACTGTGAACAAGTTTGAGAGTTAAAATTTTAAGCAGGCTAAATGCTAGGGTACTCTCCAAGCTTTTTTGAGTTTCACCTTCAGGAAGCATATCAGGTTCTCACAGTGAAGATCTGAGAAAAATTCCCTCATGTTACTGTAATTCTGAGAAGGGGATAAGAAAATTAGCCATTTAAAAATGTGCACAGAGCATTTCATTTTTCTTAATAAGGCCTACCCTCAAGAGAAACTATTTTATCAGAGCTTAACTGACCTGGGAAAGGGGAAATGCACAATTCCAGAACTGGAATGCCATCCTGTCTCTTCTAAAGGGGAAAACTGAAACAAAATTGAGCAATATTTGTGAAGGTCACAGGCCAGAAGCACAGGTTCACTAATGAAAGTGAATAGGCAGACTTGGTAAGGAGGTCAGTGGTTTTCAAGGAGGAGAAGGAGGGGAAACAAACATTTTCTAGCCTAAATGTTTGCCATGAAAAGGATCTGCCCTATTGGAAATTAACTTTCCTAAAATCCAGAATTACCATTACTGTCTTCTGAATGCAAACAATTTTTGCGTTGTAATGTCTCAGTTACCCTTTTTTCATTATGGATGCAAACTGTTTTTGGATTGTTATGTCTCATCTAGTCTTAACCCTAATGATGTCCAGAGACCATTCTCTGACTAATCCTATGTTAATATGTTGTGGGTGTGGTCAGTAAGACCTTTACAACCTTAAAATATTATTTTGATCTATTGTTAATAACCAAATGAAAAAATGCATAATGTCCCGCCTAAACTAGCTGCTCAGGGTACTCTCCTACCCTCTTCTAGTGCCTTTTGCTGGAAACTTTCTCTATCCCTTTTTACTTTAATAAAACTTTTGCCTTAAGAAACTCTGAGCAACCAAAGCTGCTTCTTTTGATCCTGAAGTGAAATTTTCTTCTTCAGAGGTCACAAATCCAACACCATTCCCCATAAGTCATCTACCATTATCTCTCACTAAAATACTAAGACATGACTGTGGAACTGCAGAATTCTGCCTCTCCTTTCATACCTTACCACAGCATCAACAGGCTTCCCGGATAATAACAAGGGAATATGACTGAAAGAACTGTACTTCTCAGAAATACTTAAGACTAAATAAAAGACAATCAAGATAGTAAAAACAAGGACACCAGAGGTAAGTTTAGTCCCTGACTCCTACAGTAAAAGCAAACAGAAAACACAGACTAAACTCTAGCTAGATAAATAAAACCTCACACTAAAGACCTATTTGCCTCAGTTCCTTTTACCCATCATGTCTGGCTTGCAACAAAAATCATAAGAAAATACTAAAAGAAAAATATTAAGAAACACAGAAAGCATCAGAATCAGACTCTGATATGATAGACCTTTAGAAATGTCAAAATGGGAATTTAAAATGACTATAATTAATATGATAAGGACTGTAATGGATAAGGTGAATACCATTAAAAACTAATTGGGTTAATTTAAGTGGAGACATAGAAGCTTTAAGGGAGAATCAAAAGGAAATTTTAGAAATCAAAAACACCATAACAGAAATGAAAAATTTATTTGATGGACACAGCTGAGAAAATATTCAGAAAACTTGAAGAAATGTCAGTAGAAACTTCCAAAAATAAAAGGGATGAAGAAAGATATACCATGCCAACATGAATCAATAAAAAAGCTTAGACAGCTCTATTCATTTCAAATAAAGAAGATTAAGGAAAACTATCAGGGACAAAGAAGGTCATTAAACAGAAGGATTAATTCTCCAAGAATACACGTGTGTGTGTGTGTGTATTTGTAGTCACTCAGTTGTATCTGACTCTTTCTGATTCCATGGAGTGTAGCTGACCAGGTTCCTCTGTCCATTGGATTTCCCAGGCAAGAATATTAGAGTGGGTAGCCATTTCCTTTTCCAGGGGATCTTCCCCATCCAGGGATCAAACCTGCATCTCTTGTCTCCTGTACTGGCAGGCAAATTCTTTATCATTCCACCCCTTGGTTAAGAAGATCCCCTAGAGAAGGAAACGGCAACCCACTCCAGTATTCTTTTCTCATCATATTTGTTACTATGTTTTGTTTTCATTGCTTTCTCACCTGTTGGGACCCTGCTCTAATTCTGTTTTCCAATTTGTACTTTAGTTAGTTTGGTCCTTAACTGGTAAATATAATTTTTGGTTTTTCGCCAGGTCAATCTGTTATATTTTCTTTTTCTGGACTCTTTAGGTTTTGTTATGGGTATATATGTATGTGTGTATATTCCATTTTGTTAGATAATATTTCCATGATCTTTTAATTGCAATTTGTCAAGAGTGCAACTTTTGTTCCTCATTTGCATATATATGTTTAATATCATTTAATGCCATAACAAATCAACTGTGGAATCTCCATTCCCGAGCCAGAGATCAAGCCCTGGGACTATGGAGAGGGAGTACTGACTCCAACACTCTCCACTAAAAGAGAATGCCTATAACTACAGAATATTAAACAGCGAGAACTCCCATAAAGGAAAGCACTTGTACACAAGACCCAACATCAACCAACTGCCAGGAGAATGCTGTGCAGGACATCTCATACAGACAACAAACAAGACGAGAATACAAACCCAATCATCAGCCGATAGGAATGTCACCTAACTCAGGCTTGTCCATCAGAGGGAAAATAAATTAAAAAATAAATAAAAATTCACCTCCTGGAGAAGGAAATGGCAGCCCACTCAAGTAATCTGCCTGGGAAATCTCATGGATAGAGGAGCTGGGTGGGCTGTAGTCCATGGGGTTTCATGACTGAGTATGCACATGTGTTGGGGGTGGAGGGAGATGGGTTGGTAGCAATAAACAGGTAGAATCAAAAAAAAAAAACCAAACAAACAAAAAAACACCTTACCTCTTCCCATACCTCACACAAAACTCACACAAACCACTGGATGAACCTTATAAGGGCAGAGACCAAAAGCATGAAAAAAATTCAACTATGAAGGCTGGGAAAAGGAGAAATTAATTTATCCATGTTGCAACAGGTATCAGTAATTTATCCTACCTAATTGCAAAAAAATATTGCATTGAATGTACATACAAAATGTGCATCTTAAATACTAATTACTTCATATGAAAGAAGCGATGAGGATAAAATTAGATGCACATTTTTAAAATCAAGCAAAACTGAGGATTTGATTTCATTTGTAGAGAATTTTCCAGAATTCCCAAACTTGTTTATTAAAAGCTATTATAACCAAAGGGATTGCTTCCCTGATGGCTCAGATGGTAAAGAATCTGCCTGCAATGAAGGAGACCCAGGTTAAATCCCTAGGCCAGGAAAATCTCCTGGAAAAAGGAATGGCCACCCACTCAAATATTCTCACCTGGAGAATTCCATGAACAGAAGAGTCTAGTAGGCTACAGTTCATGGGGTCGCAAAGAGTCAGACACGAATGAGCAACTCTTTCTCTCTCTCTCTCTCTCTCTCTCACACACACACACACACACACACACACACAATCATAGGGAGTTTCTGTAAGGACCTAAGAAGCTTACACCATACACACTATGTAGGATAAATGATAATAGTGTCAATAATGGTACAATTAACACTATGAATACAAATAAAAGATTAAAAACAAGCCCAGAAAAGACTCCATGGCAAGGCATATGACTTTCTGGACCTGGGCTGCCAAGCAGCCACACCCACGTTTGGCTATTTTAATCTAAATTAAATTAACTAAATTTTAAAATATAGTTCTACAGTTACATTAGCCACATTTCGAGTCTTCAATGGCCAAATGTAGCTAGCAGCTATCATATTGGACAATGCAGACAGAGTATTTCCAGAAAGTTCAGACAATGCTTCTCTAAAGATACATAAAACTGTCATAGTATGATTCATTCATTCCTTTAAATAATAATAATAATGAATAGTCTATTACATGCAAGGCACTGCTCTAGATACTGGTGTTTAGTTGGTTAGCTGTGTCTGTTTTGTGAACCCCTGTACTGTAGCCAACCAGGTTTCTATGTCTACAGGTCTACAGGATTTTCCAGACAAGAATACTGGAATGGGTTGCCATTTCCTTCTCCAAGGGACCTTCCAGACTCAGGGATCAAACCTGTGTCCCCTGCATTGGCAGGTGAATTCTTTACTACTGAGCCACCAAGGAAGCCTGCTCTATTTATTAAAGATACCTTAACACATAAACAGACAAAATTTCTACTGCTGTGGAGTTTAAGTGCTAATGGTGGGAAAGAAAAGATAAACAAATAAACAAAATGTATTACAGAATATATTAAATGGTGACAAATGGAAAAATGTGAGGGCACAAGAAAGAAGAGATACTACTTTAGATACAATGGTCTGAGAAGATTTCAAATATTAAATGATGCTTGACTCTAATCAGCAGGACTAGAATAATGAATCCAAATCACCTCTGTGCCTTCTCACTCACAGGGCAATGATTCCATGCAGAGAGATAGAAGCTGAGAAGACCATTGGATTCTGCTTCAGTAGAAGCAGAATTATAGAGCATGGTTGTAATTCTAAAAGAAGCACGTCTCTGTCCCCATCCCCATCTCTCAGTTCATTTGTGCAGAGGTTCTACGCAGCAGGAGGTGAAGGCAATAAAAACAGTCTCAAATCTATCCTCAAAGAGACTGACTTTATGTGAAAGAGAGCATAAGGCAGCTCTCAGAAGTCTAAGGGCATTCTCAAATATAATTGAGTATTTAATGGTAACCAATTAAGAGGAAGGTGGTACCTTCACTGGGCTTCCAAAGAGGCACTAGTGGTAAAGAAATTCCTTGCCAATGCAGGAGAAGTAAGAGACGCAGGTTCAATCTCTAGGTCAGGGAGACTCCCTGGCTACCCACTCCAGTATTCTTGCCTGAAGAATTCCAGTGACAGAGGAGCCTGGCAGGCTAAGCCCATAGGGTTTCAGATTTAGACACAACTGGGCAACTAACACTTACACCTAGACACATTACACAAAAAATGCCACAAGAAAAAGAAAGAGTATCTTGAAAGCAGCAAGAGAAAAGTGACTTGTCATGTACAAAGGGACCCTAAAAGTATCAACAGCTCACATCACCTTAGTTTGAACAACGGAGGATAGAAAACAATGAGACAATACAGTATAAATTCAAATAGAAATTTTTAAAACACTTCACCCCAAAATTTTATACTGAACAAAACTGTCTTATGAAAATGAACATGGAATAATGACATTCCAGGATTAAAAAAGAAATACTAAGTTATTTTAAGAGCAGATTCAAGTTACAAGAAATGGTAATGAAAATTCTTAAGACTGATTA
Source organism: Tragulus kanchil (assembly GCA_022376925.1). Lineage (NCBI taxonomy): Eukaryota > Metazoa > Chordata > Mammalia > Artiodactyla > Tragulidae > Tragulus > Tragulus kanchil. The sequence continues at coordinate 72,715,320 of JAIOJX010000001.1, read as the reverse complement.
CAGTGACACAGACAATAATTTGAATACACACACATGCACACACACACAGACAGACAAAGAGCACCAATAAATGTAATTAGGAAAGTATAAAAAGCAGTGTAACTGCATTTTTTGTATTTTCTCTTAGCTGATTTAAAAATCAATTCTTTAAAATATCTATGATAATGTTTTTCGACCTGAAACAAATAGAATTCAATATATTTCACAACAACAGCACAAGGATGTACTTGTTACAAAGTTGTATTGGATGTTGGCAGTGTTGGTCTCTGGTTCCTCTGCCTTTTCTAAATCCAGATTGTACATCTGGAAGTTCTCAATTCACTTACTGTTGAAGCCTAGCTTGGAGGATTTTGAGCATGACCTTGAACTTGAGCTTGCTAGCATGTAAAATGAGTGCAATTGTGTGGTAGTTTGAATATTCTTTGGCATTGCCTATCTTTGGGACTGGAAGGAAAAGAGACTTTTTCCAGTCTTGTGGCCACTGCTGAATTTTCCAAATTTGCTGGCCTATTGAGTACAACACCTTAACAGCATCATCTTTTAGGATTTGAAATAGCTCAGCTGGAATTCTCCACTAGCTTTGTTCCAAGTGATACTTCCGAAAGCCCACTTGCACTCCAGGATGCCCGGCTCTAGGTGAGTGTTCACACCATCGTGGCTATCCATATCATTTAGGTCTTTTTTGTATAGTTCTTCTGTGTATTCTTACCAATCTTTATTAATATCTTCTGCTTCTATTATGTCCATAGAATTTCTGTCCTTTATTGTGCCTACTTTGCATGAAATGTTCCCTTGGTATCTCTAATTTTCTTGAGGAGATCACCAATGTTTCCCATTCTATTGTTATCCTCTATGTCTTTTCATCATTCACTTAAAAAGGATTTCTTATCTCCCCTTGCTGCCATTAGGATGGTGTCATCTGCATATCTGATGTTACTGATATTTCTTCTGGAAACCTTGATTTCAGCTTGAGCTTCATCCATCCTAGCATTTCACATGATGTTCCCTGCATATAAGTTAAATAAGCAGGGTGACACTATGCAGCCTTGATGTACTCCTTCCCAAATTTGGAACCAGTCTATTATTTCTTGTCTGGTTCAAACTGTTGTTTCTGCAACAGAAATCTGCTGCATACAGATTTCTCAGGAGGAGGTCTAGTATTCCATTACATACTTCAATACCCCAGTTTAAATAGTGGATAAAACAACTAACCAAAAGATCAACACAGAAACAGAAGATTTGAACATTTAAATCAAATAGATGCAAAAGACCACAATAGAACACTCCAGTCAAAAACAGTAAAATATTTTTCTCAAACACATGTGAAACATTCCCCACAGCAGACCATAATCCAGGGCATAAATCAAACCTCAGTATATTTTAAAGCACTGAGAACATACAGAGTATGTTCTAAAACTTCAGTAGAATAGAGTTAGTAACCAGTAACAAAGAAATTCTGAGACTTCACAAATATGTGTAAACAAAATACTCCTAAACAATCAATGAATCAAAGAATAAATCACACAAAAATGAGAAAGTACTTGATGACGAATGAAAATAAAAACATATAAAAACATCTTGAGTTCAGCTAAAGCAGTGTTAGGAGCTAAGTGTCAATTGCTGGCCTATTGAGTACAACACCTTAACAGCATCATCTTTTAGGATTTGAAATAGCTCAGCTGCCACTCCAGGTTTTGCCCGGGCCCTCTAGGTGAGTGTTCACACCATCGTGGCTATCCATATCATTTAGGTCTTTTTTGTATAGTTCTTCTGTGTATTCTTACCAATCTTTATTAATATCTTCTGCTTCTATTATGTCCATAGAATTTCTGTCCTTTATTGTGCCTACTTTGCATGAAATGTTCCCTTGGTATCTCTAATTTTCTTGAGGAGATCACCAATGTTTCCCATTCTATTGTTATCCTCTATGTCTTTTCATCATTCACTTAAAAAGGATTTCTTATCTCCCCTTGCTGCCATTAGGATGGTGTCATCTGCATATCTGATGTTACTGATATTTCTTCTGGAAACCTTGATTTCAGCTTGAGCTTCATCCATCCTAGCATTTCACATGATGTTCCCTGCATATAAGTTAAATAAGCAGGGTGACACTATGCAGCCTTGATGTACTCCTTCCCAAATTTGGAACCAGTCTATTATTTCTTGTCTGGTTCAAACTGTTGTTTCTGCAACAGAAATCTGCTGCATACAGATTTCTCAGGAGGAGGTCTAGTATTCCATTACATACTTCAATACCCCAGTTTAAATAGTGGATAAAACAACTAACCAAAAGATCAACACAGAAACAGAAGATTTGAACATTTAAATCAAATAGATGCAAAAGACCACAATAGAACACTCCAGTCAAAAACAGTAAAATATTTTTCTCAAACACATGTGAAACATTCCCCACAGCAGACCATAATCCAGGGCATAAATCAAACCTCAGTATATTTTAAAGCACTGAGAACATACAGAGTATGTTCTAAAACTTCAGTAGAATAGAGTTAGTAACCAGTAACAAAGAAATTCTGAGACTTCACAAATATGTGTAAACAAAATACTCCTAAACAATCAATGAATCAAAGAATAAATCACACAAAAAAATGAGAAAGTACTTGATGACGAATGAAAATAAAAACATATAAAAACATCTTGAGTTCAGCTAAAGCAGTGTTAGGAGCTAAGTGTCAATCTTACAGAAAGAAGAAGATCTCATATCAATAGTTTCACCATCTAACTTAAGACAGTAGAGAAAGAAAATCGAGTCAAATGAAAAGATATGAAAATAAATAATAAATATTTCAAAGAAAATTAATGAAATAGAGAATAGAAAAACAGAGATAATCAATGAAAAGCTTGATCTTTTAAATGTTCAACAAAAAGCCAAACCCCTAGCTGCAATGACTATGAAAAAAGAGAAAAGTTAGTAAAATGAGGAATGAAAGAGGGGTCATTATTACTGACCTTTGAGAGGAGAAAAGGATTATAAAGGCATACTATGATCAGTTATATGACAACAAATCAGATAAACTAGATGAAATGGACAAATTCCTAGAGAATATACAAACTACTGCAATCAACAAAAAACAAAATAGAAAAATCTGAATAATTCTGTAATGAGTAAAGAGACTGAATTATAAATTAAAACTAATAATTTGGTGAATTTTACCATACACTTAGTAGGTAAACTATACCATACATGAAGAATGAATACAAATCTTCCACAAACTCTCCCAAAAATTGAAAAAGAAACACTTCCCAATTAATTTTATGAAGCCTGAATTGTCATCAGAACATAAGCAGACAATGAGGAGGTACTACAGAGTGGAGGAAAAATTAATGGAAAATCAATGCAATAAAAAGTTTTCCTTCACTACTTTGTTAATAAATAAAGGTATTCAAATTAAAACCTCAAGTAGAAAACATGTGATATCAACTATATGGAGGGAAATTAAAAACCTAAAAATGACAAAAATGTTGATAAAGAAAGAGTTTAAAAGAATACTCTTTACACTCTAGTGAAATTACTGGTGTACCACTTTGGAAAATTACTACTGTCTATAAAAATTGAATGTATGCATTCTCTAATTCGTTGTAACTTCTATACATACTTAAAGATAGACTCTTGTAAGGACATTTGCAAGAAGGCGTGTAGTAACATTATTCATAAAAGTAAAACAAAAGTCAAAGAGTAAAATTGCTAGCAGGAACAATAAACATACATTAACAAGAGAATGAATAAAGTATGGTGGAATACTCGTATAACGGAATACTATATATCAGCAAAAATGAATTTAACAGAAATTTTCACAGCAACATGGGTACACCTAAATATTACATAAAATTGAGGAAAAATCAAACGGAAAATACTACACTATAACCTTTATACAGTATTCAAAGACAGGTCTGTGTACGTGTGTCTGTATGTGTGTATTCAGTTGAACAACATGCACTGCTGTACTTATAGGTCAAAAACAGTTAAGTAGTGACCGTTTTATTCAGGTACAACTTAAGACACTGAAAACAATTATGTAAAGAAGAATAAGTAAGAAAATGTTCCCCAATGTTCATTGTAGCACTATTTACAATTGTCAGGACATGAGAACAACCTAATATCTATTGATGGATGAATGGATAAAGAAGATATGGTACATGTATACAGTGGAATATTACTCAGTCATAAAAAATAAAATGCCATGTGCAACAATATGGATGTATTTAGAGATTATCATACTAACTGAAGTAAGTCAGACAAAGAAAGACAAACATCATATGATATCAGTTATATGTGGCATCTAAAAATTAAAAGATACTTATGAACCTATTCATAAAACAAAGAGTAACAGATATAAAAAACAAACTATATGGGGCTTCCCTGGTGGTCCAGTGGGTAAGGACACCACCTTGCAGTGCAAGGGGCACTGGTTCGATCCCTGGCCTGGGAAGATCCCACGTGCCACGGAGCGGCTGGACTGATGTGTCCAGTTACCCAGCCAGAGCTCTGGGGTGCATGCTCCCAGAGCCAGTGCTCTGCGACAACAGAGGCCACTGCGATGGGAGGCCCACAAGGGCCAAAGAACAAAGATGGATGAAAACAGACAAATGAAAGACCAGTAGAAGTGGCCCGCCTCCCCCCTCCCACCCGACTCCCTCTGAAAAAAACAAGCATACTTTGTTTACCAAGAGGGAAAGCGGTCGGGGGTGGGGGATAAATTTGCAGATAGGGGCTGACATATACACAGTACCGCATCTAAAACAGATAAATAATAAGGACCTTTTGTATATCACAGGGAATGTTAAGTCAGTACTCTATATTGGCCAATATGGGAAAAGAATCTAAAAAAGAGTGTTATATGTGTATGTATAACTGATTCACTTTGATGTACACCTGAAATTAATATAGCACTGCAAATCAACTATCTTTGAATAAAATATATAAAACATAAGAAAATATTAAATATGAAATTCCAGATGCCAGATATCTACTAAGGAGAAAGAAAAGACTGTGATTAGTAAGGGATATGTGGGTAGCTTTCACTCTATTAGTAATGTTCTCTTTTTTTAATCTGAGTTCTCAAATGTTTACTGTATTATTTATTATACCTTGTGTGTTTCTAAAGTTCTTTATATAAACCAAATTTCATAATAATTATTAATGTTATTAATGTTATTAATAATAAAATAAAATTGTATTCAAGAATATGATTGAGTATTTGCTATGCACATATTTAAAGCCTCTGGAATGTATTGAGAAATGGAGTATTTCCTTCCATATCAGTAAACAAGGAAGTCAGGGTCTTTGGTGATTGCAGTCCTCCAATGTGAGCTGGTGATCCTTAAAGGCACTCAGGAAGAAGAATACCTGAGAATTATAGCCACAAGACTACATCCATTCCCTAAGGGGAGCTACAAGGGAGCTCAGTATGTGAAAAACAAACTGGCCTGAATAGCTAAGATGCATATAAAAGGAATGGTTTCAGTGAGCCCAGAGTTTTACATCTCCCTATAGATAGAAAAGTTCTGAATTCTTTAACTTGAGATAGCTGGTTTTCTTTAATTAACAATAACCTTTTGATGTTCAGACAGCCTGCCCTTTGTTGTAAAACTTGTATCTATAAAACCTGGCTCCTTACCGCCTTGGAGCACTTCTCTCAGGGTTACTTAAGATACTATCTCCCAGGTCTGAAGTCCTAAAAATTCCCACTGAATAAATCATAATTCTCAACTTTTGGGTTGTGAATATTTCTTAAGTCAACAGTATATAAAGTATTAATAGGACCAAGAGGAAGCGGTCGGGTGGGGATAAATTCAGATAGGGGCTGACATATACACAGTCCCTCTAAACAGATAAATAATAAGGACCTTTTGTATATCACAGGAATGTTAAGTCAGTACTCTATATTGGCCAATATGGGAAAAGAATCTAAAAAAGAGTGTTATATGTGTATGTATAACTGATTCACTTTGATGTACACCTGAAATTAATATAGCACTGCAAATCAACTATCTTTGAATAAAATATATAAAACATAAGAAAATATTAAATATGAAATTCCAGATGCCAGATATCTACTAAGGAGAAAGAAAAGACTGTGATTAGTAAGGGATATGTGGGTAGCTTTCACTCTATTAGTAATGTTCTCTTTTTTTAATCTGAGTTCTCAAATGTTTACTGTATTATTTATTATACCTTGTGTGTTTCTAAAGTTCTTTATATAAACCAAATTTCATAATAATTATTAATGTTATTAATGTTATTAATAATAAAATAAAATTGTATTCAAGAATATGATTGAGTATTTGCTATGCACATATTTAAAGCCTCTGGAATGTATTGAGAAATGGAGTATTTCCTTCCATATCAGTAAACAAGGAAGTCAGGGTCTTTGGTGATTGCAGTCCTCCAATGTGAGCTGGTGATCCTTAAAGGCACTCAGGAAGAAGAATACCTGAGAATTATAGCCACAAGACTACATCCATTCCCTAAGGGGAGCTACAAGGGAGCTCAGTATGTGAAAAACAAACTGGCCTGAATAGCTAAGATGCATATAAAAGGAATGGTTTCAGTGAGCCCAGAGTTTTACATCTCCCTATAGATAGAAAAGTTCTGAATTCTTTAACTTGGGATATCTGGTTTTCTTTAATTAACAATAACCTTTTGATGTTCAGACAGCCTGCCCTTTGTTGTAAAACTTGTATCTATAAAACCTGGCTCCTTACCGCCTTGGAGCACTTCTCTCAGGGTTACTTAAGATACTATCTCCCAGGTCTGAAGTCCTAAAAATTCCCACTGAATAAATCATAATTCTCAACTTTTGGGTTGTGAATATTTCTTAAGTCAACAGTATATAAAGTATTAATAGGACCACTAAAATAGAAAAAAAAGTACAATTTTAGAATATAAACTGAGGAGAATAGAAGAATTCTCTATCCAAATTATTCCTCTTTAATTTCTAAGAATGTTTAAAATATAGCTATATAATTTAAAATTATGCCTTCCAAAGTGTAAGTTCAACTGGCAATATATGGGAAATAGCAGTTTTTCAATTTTTTCACAAAAATGATTTTAGAAATGTGTTTTAAACTGTTAACCTGATAATTAGTTACTCAATCAAATGATAGCTGGATCATTAACTATTACTTTGGAATTCAAAGGAGTTGATCACATAATTGACTGCATTTACCAGCAATTTCCCTTAAATAAGAAAAACAACTCATGTGGTCAATAAATAATAAAATTCACTTTTTAGGCTAAATGATATTTTTTTATTAAATAACATATAACTAGACCCCCCAACCGGGTGGGCTCATGTACCCTGGTTAAGCACCACCCCCACCTCAGTCCTGCCAGAGGAGACTCCTCACTCCAGGGCAGCCTCAGTATCAGATGTTGGTGTGTGGCTGCCTCCACCAGGATCAGATGCAAAGGTTGGGCTGAAAGCACAGCAAAGTTCCAAGGGTTGTAAAACTAAGGAAGAAGAGATAAAAATCTCTCCTCACAGCTGTGGAAAACAAAGATTTACATTCCAGATGTTGGCTTTGGAAACTCAGTGTCTGTAGAACATCTGAACAAACAATAACTGCCTCTGCACCTGAGACAGGTCTAGCTTTAACAGCTGTGGGCTTTGTGGGTGCACACATATGGGGGATGGAACAGGCCAGAGTCTGAGCTGTCCCCATAGTGTCCACAGCACATACAGGTCCATGATTACTGCAGTATAGGGACGTGACACCAGTGGATCTACACTGGTGTCTTGGTGAAAATAATACGTGAGAGGCACCAGTTCCAACCGCTAGCATAATGATGGTTAAGGTGGGGACAAGAGCAGTGACAAAAAGAATTGAATTTGCACAACTTGTGAAAGATGACACAAAGGAGCACACTCACAGGTGAACATTTGCAGAGGAAGAATCCTCAGTGGTTTCTTTCCCACTGGGAATGCTGCAATCCTGTGTACCTTTCACCACAGATCATAAACAGCACAGAAACAGATCCCAGGGCCTCTGTTCCAACAATTAGGGAACAGACTCCATCCCTAACAGTGCAGTGACAACCACAGAGCAAAGAGGAAGTCCAGCTCAATATCTAGGGCAGGCTCTGGTCACTACAACATCAGCTACACCTCCTATCAAATAACAGACCAGCATAATGACCAGCATACACTGAGGAAGGAGGTGGTAGATATTCATACTAAAAATAACACTCTTACTAAAAAATATTAAAGCACACAGGGAGGTGGAACTAAGATGGTGATGTAGAAGGACGTGCACTCATCTCTCCTGCAAAACTGCCTGAATTGCAACTAGTTCCTGAAAAACCATTGACAGGAGGAGGGATGTGACACCAGTAGTCCCACATCCAAGAATAAAGGAGAAGCTGCAACAAGACAGTAGGAGAGGCACAATCATGCTGTTAAAAGCCAAACCTCAAACCCACCAGAAAGGCTGGGTGGACACAAAGCCTATTACACACCAAGACCCGGGAAAGAAGCAGTGACTCCCCACAAGGGACTGAACCAGACCTGCTTTAGAGGGTCCAAGTACCTCCTTAAGCTAGAAGTGCCCTTGAGCAGTCCTCAGAAAGACGGTGATGCACTTAATTTCTTTCGAAGGAGATTATCATTAATCCGATAATAGAGTCGCCAAGTAGGACTGGAGATTCTGTGCGCACCGAGATCCAGGAAAGGGGAATAGCGATCCCACATGAGACTGAGCCAGACTCATCTCTGAGTATTCTGAAGTCTCTGGAGGTGGCGGGGGTCATTGGTGGCCTGCATCAGGGTTAGGGACACTGTGCAAGTGTCTCTCATAGCGCACATGGGAATAAATCCTTGTGAGAGAGAAGCCATTACCCCAACTGTAGTTTGGTTGCAGGTGAAACTACAGGGAGGGAACTTAGTTCCACCCAGCAACAAACCTAACTGGATTAACAATAAAGAAACTGACAGGGCCAGCATGAGTGGGCCTTTTAGTTTTGAAATAGGCAGAAGCTGACAAAAACTGTAAAAGAGACCTCCAGATCCAACCATTACCAGAGGCAAGAAAAAGACTGATAACTCCTGAATAGTCAGCAAGAGACAGAAGAGCATAAACATTCAGTATTTTTACGTTGTGACTGGAGCTGGATTTACCTCTGGACCTTTTTTTTTTTATTTTCTTTTTTGACACTTCCCCACCACCTTATTTATTACTTTTTTTCCTTTTCTCTTTTAAAATACACACTTTATTTTGGTTAAATCTGATTCTACATTGGCCTACTGTTGTCCTGTGGGTTTTTTTTTTTTTTTTTGCTTTGTTTTTCTATATTTTTCTATACATTTATCTCTGTTTTAATTTCTTTTTAAATTTTTGTAAGTATTATTACTTTTTCTACAGTTATTTCTTTGCATTCTCCATGCTCTTTTGCTACAGCACTAAACTCTAATACATACAAAGTTTTATCTTCCTATATTTAGCACTGCATTATTTTTCTACATTTCTCTTCTATCCTATCTTTCTCTTTCTCCCTTTTCCCACCATATTTCTTAAGTCCGTTTTGTTTTTATTGCATTATCCCCACTTGGGACCCTGCTCTAGCATTGTTCTCCAATTTGTACCTTAGTTACTTTCATTCTTAACTGGTGAATATCATTCTTAGTTTTCTCTATTCACTCTGCTAACGTATTGTACTGTATTTTTTTTTTTTGAATGCTTGGGTTATGTTATGGCTGGATATGTTGGTCTGTATAATCCAGTACACTAGATAGTTATTTGCACGATATTTTAATTGCCATTTGTCAAAGGTATACCTTCTGTCTCTCATTTGCATATACATTTTTTTTCTTTTTTTGAATTTAATGCCATAACAAAGCAGCCATGAAATATGCATTCCATGGTCAGGCAACAAGCCCAAGAGCTTTAGGGAAGGAAAAAGGACTCCAAAACCCTACAATACCAGAGAACACCTAATACTAGAGAGCATTAAACAGTGAGAACCCCAACAAAGGCAAGCACTTGGATGCAAGTTCTGATATCACCCAATCATCAGCATCAACCAGAAAAGATGCATCGTCCAAACAATAAAAACCAACGGATGTAAATCCAAACTCAGGGAAAAGGAAATTCGAAACATAATTAGTTTAAAAATTAATAATAACAATGAAATGACAGAGAAATACTGCATAAATTAAGGAACAATCTACAAACAGAAAAGTCCAAATAAATGAGGAGGAATGAGACAAACTTCCTGAAAGTGAGTTCAGAAGAATGATAGCAATGATGATCCAAAACACCAAAAACAGATTTTTAGAGAAATTGCAAGAAGCAACTAACACACTGAACAAAGAAATACAAGAACTTAAAAAACACCAAACAGAGACAAACAACTCAATTGCTGAACTTAAAAACACTATAGAAGGAACCAAGAGTAGAGTATGTGAGGCAGAAGACCAGATAAGTGAGCTGAAAGATAGAATGGTGGAAGTAACTACTGGAGAACAGAGTCAAGCTCAAAGAATGGAATTAGCAAAGGATAGCTTCAGAGACCTCTGGGATAATATAAAACACATGAATATTCAAATTTTGAGGGTTCCAGAAGAAGAAGAAGAAGAAAAGGATATGAAAAAATTTTTGAAGAGATTATGGTGGAAAATTTCCCCAACATGGGAAAAGAAATAGTCAATCAAGTCCAAGAAGCACAAAGAGTACCATACAGGAAAAAGGCGAGAAGAAACACACCAAAACATATACTAATAAAATTACCACAAATTAAACACAAAGACAGAATTCTAAAAGCAGCAAGGGAAAAGCAACTGGTGACATACAAGGGAAAGCCCATATGTTTAACAGCTGATCTTTCAACAGAAACTCTGCAGGCCAGAAGGGAATGGAAGGACACATTTAAAGCGCTGAAACAGAATAATCTGCAACCAAGAATCCTCTACCTTGCAAGGATCTCATTCAAAATTGATGGAGAAATCAAGTTTTACAGATAAGCAAACATTAAGAGAATTTAGTAACACCAAACCAGTCTTACAAAAAATGTTAACAGAACTTATGTAGACAACAAGTATAAGAGAAGAAGACGAAGATCTACAAAACAAAGCCATCATAACATCTAAGAAGATGACAATAGGATCATTTGTATCAATAATTACTTTGAATGTAAATGGACTAAATGCCCCAACCAAAAGACACAGAGTGGCAGAATGCATTCAAAAACAAGACCCATACATATACTGCCTCCAGGAAACTCATTTCAGACCTAGAGACACTCATAGACTGAACGTGAGAGGATAGAAACAGATATTCCATGCAAAGGGAAATCAAAAAAAAACTGAAGTAGCAATCCTCATAACAGACAGGATAGACCTTAAAATGAAGAACATTAGAAGAGAAAAGGTATGCCATTTCATAATGATCAAGGGATCTATCCAAGAGGAAGACATAACAATCATACATATCTATACACCCAACACAGGAGCACCCTAATATGACAAACACTTTCAGACATAAAAGAAGAAATCAACAGTAACACAATAATAGTAGGAGACTTTAACACTCCTCTCACACCAATGGACAGATCATCAAAACAGAAAATTAACAAAGAAACACAAGCCTTAAATGCCACACTAGAAGAGATGGACCTCATTGATATCTTTAGGACCTTCCATCCAAAAACAGAAGAATACACATTCTTCTCAAGTGCCCCTGGAACATTCTCCAGGATAGACCAGATCCTGGGCCACAAATCAAACCTCAGTACAATCAAGAAAAGTGAAATTATATCAACCATCTTCTCAGACCACAATGCAATGAGACTAGAGATCAACTACAAAAAAAAAAAAAAAAAAAAACACTAAAAACACAAGCACATGGAGATTAAACAACACAAACCTTAAAAACAAACTGCTTACCTAGGAAATCAAAGGAGAAATTAAAAAATTCCTAGAAGAAAATGACAATGAACACACGACAGTGCAAAACCTATGGGATACTACAAAAGCAGTTCTAAGAGGGAAGTTTATAGCAATTCAATCCCACCTCCAGAAACTAGGACAATCTCAAACAGAAGACCTAACCTTATGGTTAAAACAATTGGAGAAAGAAGAACAAAAACACCCCAAAGTTAGCAGAAGAAAAGAAATCATATAGATCATTGCAGAAATAATTGAAAAAGAAATGAAAGAAACTATAATAAAGATACATAAAACAAAAAGGTGGTTCTTCGGAAAGGTAAACAAAATGAACTGTATGTTGGCCAGACTCATCAAGAAAAACAGAGAGAAGAACCAGATCAACAAAATCAAAAATGAAAAAGGAGAGATTACAAGAGAAAATGCAGAAATCCAAAGGATTCTAAGAGACTATTATGAGCAACTCTATGGCAACAAACTGGACAACCTGGAAGAAATGGACAGTTTCTTAGAGAAGATTAGTCTCCCAAGACTCAACCAAGAAGAAATAGAAACTATGAACAACCCAATCACAAGCTCAGACATTGAATTTGTGATTAAAAATCTAGCCAAAGATAAAAGCCCAGGGCCAGATGGTTTCACAGGTGAATTCTACCAAACATTTAAAGAAGAGCTAATGCCTGTCACTCTAAAGCTCATCCAAAAAATTGCACAGGAGGGAACACTTTCAAACACATTCTACGAGGTTGCCATCACCCTGATACCAAAGCTAGGCAAAGACAACACAGAAAAAGAAACTTATAGATCAATTTCACTGATGAATTTAGGCCCCCAAATCCTCAACAAAGTCCTAGCAAAGAGAATTCAACAACACATCAAAAAACTCATACATCATGACCAAGTCATGTTCATCTCAGGCATGCAAGGATTCTTCAATATCCACAAATCAATCAATGTGATACACCATATCAACAATTTGAGAGACAAAACTCACATGATCATCTCAATAGATGCAGAAAAAGCCTTTTACAAATTCCAACACCCATATAGGATAAAAACTCTTCAAAAATGGGCATAGAAGGAACCTATCTCAACATAGTGAAAGCCATATAGGAGAACCCCACAGTAAACATTATCCTCAATGGTGAAAAACTGAAAGCATTCCCTCTAAGATCAGGAACAAGACAGGGGTGTCCACTTGCATCATTATTATTCAACATAGTCGTGGAAGTTTTAGCAACAGCAATAAGAGAAGAAAAACAAATAAAAGGAATCCAGATTGGAAAAGAAGTAGTAAAACTCTCTTTGCACATGACACGATAATATACACAGAAAACTCCAAAGACACTATTAGAAAATTACTGGTGCTAATCAAAGAATTCAGCAGAGTCATGGGATACAAAATCAATACACAGAAATCACTGGCATTCCTATACACAAACAATGAAAAATCAGAAAACGCAATCAGAAAGGCAATCCGCTTCACCACTGCAGCCAAAAGAATGAAATAACTAGGAATAAACATACCCTAAGAAACAAAAGAACTATACACAGAAAATTACAAGACACTCATGAAAGAAATTAAATAAGACTTAAAACGGATGGAGAGATATTCCATGTTCCTGGGTCGGAAGAATCAGTATTGTGAAAAAGACCATACTACCAAATATCATCTACAGATTCAATGTGATCTCTATCAAATTACCAATGACATTCTTCAAAGAACTAGACCAAAGAAGAATACAGTTCATACAGAAACACAACAGACCTCAAATAGCTAAAGTAATCCTGAGAAAGAAGAATGGAGCTGGAGAGACCAGTCTCCCCAACTTCAGATGGTACTACAAACCAACAGTCATCAAGACAGTATGGCACTGGCACAAAAATAGAACTATAGACCATGGAACAAGACAGAGAACCCAGAGATAAAACCAGACACCTATGGGTACCTTATTCTTGACAAAGGAGGTGAAAATATACAATGGGATAAAGACAGCCTCTTCAACAAATGGTGCTCGGAAAATTGGATAGCTACATGAATAAAAATGAAGTTGGAACATTCCCTGACACCATACATAAAGATAAACTCAAAAGGTATTAAATACCTAAATGTAAGACCAGAAACCATAAAACTCTTAAGAGGACAATATACGTAAAACACTCAAGGACATAAACCAAAGCAAGATCTTCTCTGACCCACCTACTAGAATAGTGAAACTAAAAAAATTTAACATGTGGAACCCAATGAAACTTAAAAGCTTTTGTACAGCAAAAAAAAAAAAAAAGAAAAGAAAAGAAAAAGAAATTACAAACAAGGTGAACAAACAGCCCACAGAATGGGAGAAAATAATAGAATATAAAATAACTGACTATTAATCTCCGAAATCTACAAGCAACTCAGACAACTCAACACTGAAAAAACAAACAACCCAATCAAAAAATGGGGACAGGACCTAAAGAGGAACCTCTCCAAAGAAGACATACAGATGGCCAAAAAACACATGAAGTGATACCCAACCTTGCTTATTATTAGAAAAATGCAAATCAAAACTACAACATGATATCACCTAACACCAGTCAAAATGACCATCATCCAAAAATCTACAGATAACAAATGCTGGAGAGGGTGCAGAGAAAAGGGAACACTCTTTCATTACTGGTGGGAATGTAAATTGATACAGCTGCTGTGCAAGACAGTATGGAGATTCCTTAAAACACTAAAACTAGAAGCACCATATGACACAGCAATCCTACTATTAGGCTTATACCCTGATGAAATCAAAAGTGAAAGAAGCACCTGTACCCCAATGTTCATTGCAGCTCTCTCTACAATAGCTAGAACATGGAAGCAACCTAGATGTCCATTGACAGTTGAATGGATAAACAAACTCTGGTATATATTTACAATGGAATACTTCTCAGCTGTAAAAAGAAATGCAGAAGAATCAGCCCTAATGAGGCAGATGAATGTAGAACCTATTATAAAAGGTGAAGTAAGTCAAAAAGAGAAAGACAAGTACAGTATAGTAACACACATATCTGGAATCTAGTAAGAGGGTAATTATAACACACACAGTGACGTGATGAAAAAACAGACATATAGAATAGACATATGGACACCGTGGGGAATGAACAGTGGGTGGGAGATGTAAAGGAAGTAGCATGGAAACCTATATTATCATATGAAAAAGATAGCTATTGGGCTTCCCCTGGTGGTCCAGTGGGTAAGGACACCGCCATGCACTGCAAGGGGCGCCGGTTCGATCCCTGGCCTGGGAAGATCCCATGTGCCGCGGAGCGGCTGGACCGATGTGTCCAATCACCGAGTGGGAGCTCTGGAGCGCATGCGCCCAGAGCCGGCACTCTGCAACGACAGACGCCACCGTGATGGGAGGCCCACACGGGCCAAAGAACAAAGACGGATGAAAATGGAGAAATGAAAGACCAATGGAATGGCCCGCCCACTCCCCTCCCTCCCCAACCCGATCCCCGCCCAAAATAAATAAATAAATAAATCTTTAAAAAAAAAAAAAAGATAGCTATTGTCATTGCACTGTAGGAATAGGGGATCCTGCAGGGGCACGATACAATGACCTGGAGGGGTGGGATGAGGGGAACTGGGAGGGGCGTGGAGGAGGAAGGGGGCTAGGGATATACATATGACTTATCTGGGATTATACATATCTGTAATCAACAAAACTCTGCAAAAATAAAAAGTAAAATAAATTAAAAATAAATAAATAAATAAAAGACACTTGCCCCTTTGAATGGAAGAAAGTGAAGAGGAACTAAAGAGACTCTTGATGAAGGTGAAAGAGAAGCGTGAAAAAGCTGGCTTAAAACTCAACATTCTATAATGTTGAGGATCATGGCATACAATCCCATCACTTCATGGTAAATAGACAGGTAAACAATGGAAACAGTGACAGACTTTATCTTCTTGGGCTCCAAAGTCACTGTGGTCAGTGACTGCAGCCATGAAATTAAGGGATATTTGCCCCTTGGAAGAAAAGCTATGACAAACCTACACAGCGTATTCTAAACAGAGACATCACTTGTAGACAAAGGTCAGTATAGTCAAAGCTATGGCTTTTTCAGTAGTCATATACAGATGTGAAAGTTGGACCATAAAGAAGGCTGAGAACTGAAGAATTGATGCCTTGGAAGTGTGGTGTTGGAGAAGACTCTTGAGATTCCCTTGGACTGGAAGGAGCTCATACCAGTCATTCCTAAGGGAAATCAACCCTGAATATTCACTGGAAGGACTGATGCTGAAGCTAAAGCTCCAATACTTTGGGACTCATTGGAGAAGACTCTGATGCTGGGAAAAAATAGAAGGCAGAAGGAAAAGGGGACCACAGAGGACGAGATGGCTGGGGGACACCACTGACTCAATGGACATGAGTTTGAGTAAACTTTGAGAGATGGTGAAGGACAGAGAAGCCTGGCATGGTGCATTCCATGCAGTCACAAAGAGTCAGACATGACAGAGTGACTAAACTGCCCTTGGAATGAAAGCTATCACAAACCTAGATGGCATGTTAAATAGCAGAGACATCACTTTGGAATTCCCTTGTAGCTCATCTTATAAAGAATCCACCTGCAATTCAGGGGACTCTGGTTTGATTCTTGGGTTGGGAATATCCCCAAGAGAAGGAATAGGTTACCTATTCCAGTATTCTTGGGCTTCCCTGGTGGCTCCAATGGCAAAGAATCCACCTGCATCATAGGAGACCTGGGTTCAATCCCTGGGCTGGGAAGATCCCTGGAGAAGGGAAAGGTTATCCATTCTAGTATTCATGCCTGGAGAATTCCATTGCTGGTCTATGTGCCACAAAGAGTGAGCTCGTGAGAATTCCATGGTTCATCGATGTGTCACATGACTGAGCAATTTCACTTTCTTTTACTTTGCCAACAAAGGTTTCTATAGTCAAAGCTACAGTTATGACACATGGGCTTAGCTGCTCCAAGGCATGCAGCATCTTCCCAGATCAGGGATCAAGCCCATGTCTCCTGCACTGGTAGGCAGATTCTTTACCACTGAGCCACCAGGGAAGCCACTCTATAGTGTCTTGTACTACTAAAAAACAAGACAAGAGACTCAGAATGGAGTCTTGTAAGCTAAGCCACATGCCACCAAAGACATAATTACAATTTTTGTTTTACCAGAAATGCAATCTTAATCTAGTCAATCAGGGATCACATGATCAAAACTAGTCATTTAATCTATCTGGTAGATCTCTGCTTTCCCCTAAAGGAAATTAATCTTGCAATAACCAACCTGCTTTTATACAAGTATTATTTCCTTATTCAGCATCCCCTTTGCTTATAAAAGTCTTCATTTTGTATAGCTCCTTGGAGCTCCTTTCTGTCTGTTAGATTGGGTGCTACCTTATTCAAAATCAATTTTTACTCAAATAGACACTTAAAAATTGTAATATGCTTCAGTTTATTTTTGACAGTAGATATACCTTCCATGGTATATGAAATTGTGAGTGCATTTAAAGGCTGAGCAACCCATGAAATCAACTTTGAACATGTATTCACAGTCTAGTGGGACTTGCTGAAGATTCTTATTCTACAAATGCATTGGTTTCAAATTTTTGCTTGGTTTTAAACTGAAAAAGTATGCAGAACTTTGCTCAATATAACTGAAAATTACCTGAACCATTATTATGGATACATGGGGAATATATAAATATGGAATTATAGGTGGATTTTGTTGTGGCCTGCATTATGTCATTAGTTTGGAAATATCATTAGTTAATTCACCAAAGCACTCGTTCATTTCACAAATATTTCCTGTGTCAACCATTGTACTGTATACTAGATACCTAGATCCAAGTATCTGATGAATAATCATATATAGAAAAATACTAGAGCATGTATTATCTACCTAAGAATTAAGTAATTGCAATTTTCTCAGATGATAACTAAGTTTGATATAGGGAATATTAGTCTTTCATTTCTGATTACTGTGACTGTTACTTTTATCTGGGAGGGTTTCCAATATGAACTAATGAGAGAGATGTTTATGGAAGTGAATCAACAGTCATAGTAAATCAGAATGGAAAGTAAGAAATATGTGAAGAATGGGATAAAAAAAAAAACAAATAAAGAGAGATAAACAGTAGTCATGAACACCAGCATCTATCACTTAGTAGGCATTCAATAAACACTGGGAATATCAATGAACAGAATAGAATTGTAAGAATGGTCTAAACAAAAGGAGAAAAATGTTTATAAGTCAAGACATAAGGAGACAAGAGACAACAATAAGAATTGAATGAAAATGTAAACAAATGGAGCTCACACAGAGGAAATAAGGTATATATGCTATATCAGGAGAAAAGCCCTTTTACATTATCCCTAAGTTAATATATTCTCTTTACATGCATCATATAAATATTATAAAAGATCTTGGTTCAAGAAACAGGCTATGTATTCCAAAGAGAATACTGCGATTTCTTTTATGTTTTATGTCCTTGTGCTACCAGTTGAGATCAAAAGAGCCCTGGATCTGGAATATTGCAGAGGTTACTCTGAGAGGAAAATATATGACCCTGTCTATGGACTATAGCTGCTGCTAAACTCTAAGCTCTGTGAGGAAAGGAATCTTTGTCTGCCTTGTTCTCTGTTATACACTGACCACCAAATACAATGTTTAACATACAAGAGGCAAGGAAAATGGGCATTTTCTAGAACTTGCAAAAGGCAAGGAAACAGATTCTCTTCCAGAGCCTCCAGAAGGAATGTAACCCTGTCTATATCTTGATTTTTGCTCCATAAGACAGACTGTAAAACCTTCATCTCCTAAACTTTAGGTGAACAAATCTGTATTGTTTTAAGCCACTATGTTTGTGTCAATTTCTTACAGCAGCCATAGGACACTAATGTGAACAATGCCCTGGTTCCTTTTTCATGACGAGATAAGTGACGGACTGTTCCTATATCAGAAACCCAGCAGCATGGACCAAGTTGGGTGAGGGGCTTGCTAGATTCATGTGAGATTTCATTTGTATCTTCTTGTAAGTTAAAATACCTATGAAACAAAAATTCTTATCTCACCATTCACATATTGACAGGAATGCTTAAAAAAAAAACCTGGGACTATGTTGGCTAGAAACTAAAGATCAATTTGATATCAGTTATCCAGATCTTGATTAAACAATAGTCAAAATGTTTAGTCTACTAACTCCATTTCTAAAACTTTTTGAAGTCAATTTCAAAACTAAATAAAAAATATTTTTAAGGACAGCATTACATATAGGTAATAAATTATTTCAGCTTCCAGTAGTATTGGTTCAAATCAGGCATGATCTGAGAATAATCAACGTATCTAGGTTAGTAAGTATAGTCATGATTAATGTTTAGAACCTACATGATCTTCCCAACCCAGGGATTAAACTCACATTTCCTGCTTTGGCAGGTGAATTCTTTACCACTGAGCCACCAGGGAAGCCAAATGTGTACCATGACTTAAATATGTTTGAGAAGCACAGGTCTAGTGGGAAACTGGATCCATTAGTTTAGTACTAATGATATGATGTCTGGATTACTGATTTTGGGGTGTTGACAGCACAGAGGTGCCAGTAAAAATCAAAGACAGACTATGTCTCAGGGCCATGTTGAAATAATTAGAACCAGACATGCCCTCCTGTGGTAACAATTAGAGCCCAGGACAAAATATATGAAATAGCTGTTTATAGACCTTGAACAATATACAGTATATGACTATGAAACAAGGAAGAAAAGCAAGATAAGCCCTGTAATTACCACAATTTGCTACCTGAAAAGATTTTCTGAATGATAGCATGGGGAGTGAGTGCTCAAGCTGAGCATGGACATCCTGCTCAGTTAAAGAGATAAAGACCAAAGTTCAGGAAGGCTGAGTAAACTAGAATTTGCAAGTCAGAGTACCAGAGAAGAGGGAGCTATGTAGAAAAAAAAAAAAAAAAACTGAAAAGCTATCCTAGGTATGGGTCCACTTAAGTCTGCCACTGAATACAAAACCATGAGTGCGTAGGATAAAAATCCATGAGGCTAGACAAAGAAATACCAAGGTGTTTTATGTTGAAGAATATCTGCAATTCACAAAAAGCTGGCAAAGGTTTAAGTTCCAATCATCAAAAATGAAAAGAAAAAACAAGTCAGACCTTAGATATAAAGCCTAGAAACAATACTTTATATCTGTCACAACACGTTGAAAAATAGTCCTCAGATGAATCAAGTTGATCCACAAATGACAACAAAATTCAGTACACTTGAAATCATCAAAACTGTAACATTCAAGTTATGATGTAGCGCATGCAACAAAAATTATTAGACATATATAAAAAGAAAAATATGATCCACAGCTAGGATAAAAATCAATTATTAGGGAAACATAATGAACTGATGGGGGAAAAGATACAATGATTGGGAAATACCAGACAAGATTAAAAAGATAAGATAAAGGACCTGATGAAAGTCGCTTGATTTGTTGAAAAGGCTGTCTTTGTCCCCTTTTATATTTTTGCCTCCTTTGTCGAAAATAAGGTACCCATATGTGTGTGGGTTTATCTCTGGGTTCTCTATCTTGTTCCATTGGCCTGTATTTCTGTTTTTGTGCCAGTACCATACTGCCTTCAACAAATGGTGCTGGGAAAATTGGACAGCTACATGCAAAAAAAATGAAGCTGGAACATTCTCTAACACCATACACAAAGATAAACTCAAAATGGATTAAAGACCTAAATGTAAGACCAGAAAACATAAAACTCTTAAGAGGACAATATAGGCAAAACACTCAAGGACATAAATCAAAGCAAGACTCTATAACCCACCCTCTAGAATAATGGAATGAAACAAAAATAAACATGTGGAATCTAATGAAACTGAAAAGCATTTGTACAGCAAAAGAAACTACAAACAAGGTGAACAGACAGCCCACAGAATGGGAGAAAATAACAGAAAATGAAACAACAGACAAAGAATTAATCTCCAAAATTTACAAGCAACTCAGACAACTCAACACTGAAAAAACAAACAACCCAATCAAAAAATGGGAAAAAGACCTAAAGAGGCGCCTCTCCAATGAAGACATACAGATGGCCAAAAAACACATGAAAAGATGCTCAAGGTCACTTATTATTAGAGAAATGCAAATCAAAACTACAATGAGATATCACCTTACACCAGTCAGAATGGCCATCATCCAAAAATCTACAGATAACAAATGCTGGAGAGGGTGCAGAGAAAATGGAATACTCTTGCATTGTTGGTGGGAATGTAAATTGATACAACCACTATGGAAGACAGTATTCCTTAAAAAACTAAGAAGCACCATATGACCCAGCAATCCCACTATTAGGTTTATACTGATGAAATCAAAATTGAAAGAGACACCTGTAACACCAATGTTCATTGCAGCACTCTATACAATAGTTAGAACATGGAAGCGACCTAGATATCCACTGACAAATGAATGGATAAAGAAACTATGTTACATATATACAATAGAATATTTCTCAGTCGTAAAAAGAAATGCAGAAGCTTCAGTCCTAATGAGGTGGATGAATGTAGAACCTATTATAAAAAATGAAGTAAGTCAAAAAGAGAAGTACAAATATAGTATACTAACACATATATATGGAATATAGAAAGATGGTATTGATCAATACACATGCAGAGCAGCAATGGAGAAACAAACACAAAGAACAGACTTATGGACAGTGGGGGGAGGGAAGATCAGGCGAGAGGTATGAAAAAAGTAACATGGAAACCTACACTATCATATGTAAAAGAGATAACCAATGCGAATACACTGTAAAACTAAGCAAACTTTTAAAGGGTCTATGCAACAGCCTGGAGGGGTGGGATGGGGGTGGGGAGAAGGGGAACGCAGATGGGAGGGGGCAGGGATATACCTATGACTGAATTGGGATTATGTATAGCTGTAAGCAACAAAACTCTGTAAAAGATGTATAACAATAACTTCACTGTACACCTGAAACTAATACAACATTGTAAATCAACTATATTCCAATAAACAAAAAAAAAAAAAAGAAAAGGAAAAAAAGGTCACTTGAAAGGAATAATACAAGATGTTAGAAGAATTAAGAGAATGATGAATCATAAAAGTCATGTAGAGGGCTTCCCCTGGTGGTCCAGTGGGTAAGGACATCGCCTTGCAGTGCAAGGGGCGCCGGGTCAATCCCTGGCCTGGGAAGATCCCACCTGCCGCAGAGCGGCTGGACCGATGTGTCCAATTACCAAGCCGGAGCTCTGGAGTGCAAGCGCCCAGGGCCAGTGCTCTGCAACGACAGACGCCACCGCGACGGGAGGCCCACAGGAGCCAAAGAGCAAAGACGGATGAAGGTGGAGAAATGAAAGACCAATAGAAGTGGCCTGCCGGCTCCCCTCACTCCCCAATCCGACCCCCGCCCAAAATAAATAAATAAATAAATCTTTAAAAAATAAAAAAAAGTCATGTATGGAAAAAGTTTCAAAAGGAGGGAGTGGTCAATAAGGTTATCAAGCAAGACAGAAACTGAAAAGAACATTGAATTTCACAAGAATATACTTTCTATGCCTGGGCAGAGTAGATCGAACGGAGAGGCTGGGGTGGAATCCAGACTGCAAAGGGTTTGAGAAGAGAACAATGTGTGAAAAAAGAGAGATGATAATCAATGATTCAAGGCAAGATGGCCTCAGATTCAAAATAGAAAATAAGTATACATTTTATATTTAACATATTTTAAAAATATATTCGCCGCTGGGCCCCGCCCCTTCCCCATGTGGTGCGCACTGACCAACTTGTACTTGGCACTTTCCCCGCGTCCGCCTCTGCGGCTGTGTGCTGGCGGGGCCGAGACTGAGGGAAGGGGGCTGCACCGCGGCCCCCCAATACCTCCCTGTTCTCCAGGAACGTCGCAAATGCCACCAGAAAATCTAAAGTAGTCCACAGTAGCTGGCAAGTGTCCCTCAGAACCAACCTGCTAGCTAGAACCCAAACATAAACCAAGCAGGCAAGACAAAAGGCACCTAAAGTTCAAGCATCAAGGAATAAAAAGGGAGGGTGGACACAGATATAAAGACCTGGAAGGGGGTCTTTTACCAAGGAAAAGACAAAGCCAACACCACGTTGAGACTTCGGCTTTCCTGCATTTATTCAGAGTTCCAGGATCAAAGTTAAGTTGGATTTTGTTGGTTCTGTGTCTCTTATAAAGTCCATCTTGCAAGCCCTAAAGAATAAAGGTCAAGGTTCAAGATCAAGCGACACTGAGTGTCCTTAACAGCTAGTCATATATGAAGATGTTTCTGATGCTGAAGATGCTCTTTATAACCTCAACAGAAAGTGGGTATGTGGCCGTCAGATTGAAATACAGTTTGCACAAGGTGATCTCAAAACACCTGGCCAAATGAAATCAAAAGAAAGTCATCCTTGTTCTCCCAGTGATCACAGGAGATCAAGAAGCCCCAGCCAAAGAAGAACTCGAAGTAGAAGTTCCTCATAGGGAAGAAATAGGCGGCAGTCAGATAGTCTTACAGTCGCAATACAGGCAATTTTCTTACAGCCAGTCTAAATCTCGCTCCAAATCACTACCCAGGCATCCTACCTCAGCAAGGCAATCAAGAACTCCAAGAAGGAAATCTGATTCTAGAGGATGGTCCAGGTCCAAATCCTTGCAGAAAAGGTAAAAGTCGATAGGAAAGTCACAATCCAGCTCACCTCAAAAGCAGACTAGCTCAGGAACAAAGTCAAGATCACACAAAAGACAGTCTGACTCCATAGCAAGATCCCCAAGTAAACCTCCCAAAGGGTATACCAATTCTGAAACTAAAGCACAAAGCAGCAAAACCCTCTCATTTTTTATCACATTCCAGATCTCAGAGTCATAAAAACAGTTGGTGAACAGCAACAGAAGAATGCTATGTAGTATTAATAAAAGTTATTAAACTCCTCATTATGTTGAATAAGAATTCATCAAGACCTACAGAAAATGTGAGTTGATATTAGTTACTTTGGGCATGTGCAAGAAATAAAGTCTCTCTAGCTTGGGTTAATGAAGATTTGGTCTCAATATAAGGGCCCACACCACAAATTATGATGTGAGTAATGTCCCATTTTATGGACCGTTTTTTGCTTACATTGTGCCAGAAGGGTACTTCTTAAAGAAATGGATAAAGTGGAACTAAATTAGAAAATCTGATTTGGATATTTTAAGTACTAATAATAATGTCTACAATATTTTTTACTTTAAAGCTCTTTCATGTAAAAAGCAATTATGACTATATAATCTCATAAGGCAAATTTAAGACTATTTGATACCTTATATCTCCTTTGTGCTTTCTCTCTGAACTTGGGCAATTCCCAATGGATATTAGTTCTATACCACAAAATACTGACATTTAAAAGTAGAGTTTATGTGGAGATCAAGCATTCAAAAGAGAAACATTCTTTCCTGAGCTCAAAAATGGTTTTACTTTTACTGAGTGGAACAGTATAGATACATTGATATTAAATTGTATCCTGTACCATGTTGATTCATGTCAGAAATATCAACATTTAAAAAATATTGTATTTTGAATGGTTTGAAACTACTCTAAAAATGATGTGCAACACTCACAGTCCAAAAATATTCATATCAAGACTTATATACATATGAAGAGTGGTACATTTTGTATAAAAATCACATTTTATACCATTCTACACACCTACTATTCGTCTACTACTTAATGCTTTCTTTTTAGAGTTTTCGCTCAAAATTGTATGGAATAAGTCTTGTTTATTTTTGAAAATGTTTAGTACCTTGTATTAAACTCGAGATTGCATCCTCAAAAAGCAACTTTACAGTATTCGGATTTACATTACACTGGCCTTCATTTTTTTAAGCCAAATAGCTTTATTGATACTCATTCCTTTTGTAGTTGTTAAAACTGATAATTTCTTTAAAAATGTGTTTGTAGTTTACGTTTTTTCAGAGGGCTTTGGTAGTATCTGTGATAAAATGGTTTTGCATATGATAATTATAGGGGATATAGTTATAGAGATCTACTTGTGTACCTTGTTGAATTATATTGAGATTAAAAGTTCTCAGCCCATACAGTTAATATTTGTATCTAGAGTGCTTGAGGAAAAATCTGTCATATTTTTAGCATATAGGAGCCACTGTTGCTTCTGTTTGTTTTGAATACAAATTCCATTTTTTTGGCATTCTATATCCCGTATGTAAGAAATAACTTGACAAAATAATTTATATGCTGGTAAAATATGGGTAAGTACCATAAATTCATGTATACTGTACTTTCTGAATAGATTTTCTCTATTTAATCATAGCAAAATTTATTTCAAAACTATAGCTATTTGAAGTGTTCAATTGTAATAAAAATTAATTATAAAATTAAGTGGCATGATTGAAAATTGAAAGCATAGTCTGAAGAAAAATACTCTACAACATTCTTTATCAATGACTCCTTTCTCTTATGGTCATATTTCTTCTTAAAATACAACTCCCCAAAAGAATTATGAAATGAAAATTGTTACCAAAAAAAGCGTTCAGCAGCTTCTGAACCTGAATATTGCTGCCCACAGTACGGTACAATCCCTCTGTCTTGATTCCTAGAGAAAGAAAATCAGGTCAGTTTTATTTATATAGCTAGAACTTTCACCTCCCTCAGGGTAGAGAAAGTAGGTACTTACACCATGAAGTCAGTTCAAACGGGAAAAGGCCTCCCTACTCTCTCCAATCTCTCCAGCCCTCCCCTGCAACAGGGGAACAGTCCTGAAACATCTCTGCAAATTATTCTTTCCATACTTTCATTGAGATTGTACCAAGCCCTCATTAACCTGAACAGAAAAAAACACATTCTATAGTAAATAGAAAAAAATGCGTAGGTGAGTAGCAGTGGATGAAAGAATGGGGTTGTCATATAGGAAGGAAGCTTGGGTTTAGTTGCAAAATGAGGAGATATCAACCTTCGAGTTGTTCCTGGGCAGTGATATAAAGTAAGAGAGAGCTACAGTACGGGAGATGTAAAGCAACCATTTTGTGCAATGAGAAAGATTGAAGGAACTTTTCAAAAAAAAAAAAAAAAAATGGGCCTGGCTTTTCTTGCCTACATTGAAAATATTCTCAGAAACAAGAGAGTATCATCAATCTGGAAAAATTAGTGCCACATTTTCCAGATTTTTAACTTTACCCTCCACAATTTTTTTTTAAATATTTATTATTTATTTATTTTGGCGGGGGGAGGGTTGGGGAGAGAGAGGGACGGGTGGGCGGGCCACTTCGACTGGTCTTTCATTTATCTATTTTCATCCATCTTTGTTCCTTGGCCCTTGTGGGCCTCCCATCGCAGTGGCCTCTGTTGTCACAGAGCACCAGCTCTGGGCACATGTGCTCCAGAGCTCCGGCTCGGTAATTGGACACATCAGTCCAGCCGTTCCACGGCACGTGGGATCTTCCCAGGCCAGGGATCAAACCAGCACCCCTTGTACTGCAAGGTGGTGTCCTTACCCACTGGACCACCGGGGAAGCCCAACAATTTCTAAATCAACATATATTGTAGCAAAAAACTGAACTTTATTAATGGTGGGAATATCATAGCACTCTTTGAAGAGTTTCAAATAGTATTTGAAAATATTTAGATGCCATTTGAAGCTCTTTATCATAAATAGCAGGAAATGACAAATTATCCATACATGGTTGAATGCCACCAATTGGCAATTTGCAGAAATTTTAAAAACTGTATTTAAGTACTCAAGGTTTATAAACAGTCTCTTTTTCTAAAACGGGTTCTGACAAATGGATTACATCATTGTTACTTTAGAGAAGTTACCCAGGATGAATTCAGAATAACCACATTTTGCCATTTACAGCAACAGGAAGGGACCTGGAAGGTATTATGCTAAGTGAAACAGATCGTATAGAGAAAGACAAATACTATGTGATACCATTCAATGCAGAATCCAAAAAAATAAAACTGCTGAATATAACAATGGTTACCAGTGGGGAACACGCAGGAGCAAAACAGGGGCAGGGAGTTAAGAGATACAAAATATTATGTATAAAACAAAAAAGCTAAAATAATATGTTGTACAACATAAGGAATATTGTTGCTGTTGATTAGTCACTAAGTCATGTCCAAATCTTGCAGCTCCAAGGACTGCAGACTGCCCAGCTACTCTGTCCATGAGATTTCCCAGGCAAGAATACTTGAGTGAGTTGCCATTTCTATCTCCAGGGGATTCTCTCAACCCAGGGATTGGAGCCCTGTCTTCCTGCATTGGAAGGTGGGTTCTTTACCACTGAGTCACTAGCCAATATTTTATAATAACTACGAATGGGATAGTATCTTTAAAAATGTTAATCACTATGGTGCATATCTGTAACATAATTGTTATTGTTCAGTTGACAAGTCATATCTGACTATTTGTGACCCATCAATTTCAGCACATTAGGCTCCTCTGTCCTCCACTATCTCCAAGAGTTTGCTCAATTCATGTCTGATGAGTCAATGATGCTATCCAACCATCTCATCCTCTGTGGCCCCGGCCCCCTTCTCCTTTTGCCTTCAGTATTTCCCAGCATCAGGGCTTTTTACAATGAGTTGGCTCTTCACCTCAGGTGGCCAAAGCATTGGAGTTTCAGCTTCAGTATAAGTCCTTCGGATGAATATTTAGGGTTTATTTTTTAAAGGATTGACTGATTTGATCTCCTTGTAGTCCAAGGGACTCTCAAGAGTCTTCTCCCTCCAAAACCACAATTCAAAGCCATCAATTATTTGATATTCAGTCTTCTTTATGGTCTAACTCTCACATCCATGCATGAATACTAGAAAAAGCACAGTACGACTGCAAAGTGATGCTTCTGCATTATAATACACTGTCTAGGTTTGGCATAGCTTTTCTTCCAAGGAGCGTCTTTTAATTTCATAGCTGCAGTCACCATTTGCAGTGATTTTAAAACCCAAGAAAATAAATTCTGTCACTGCTTCCACTTTTCCCTCTTCTATTTGCCATGAAATGATGGGACCAGGTGCCATGATCTTAGTTTTGTTAATGTTAAGTTTCAAGCCAGTTTTTTTCACTCTCCAGTTTCATGTTCATCAAGAGGGTCTTAGTTCTACTTCACTGTCTGACATTAATGTGGTATCATTTGTATATCTGAGGTCTGAAATTTCTCCTGGCAATCTTGATTTCAACTTGTGATTCATCCAGCCCATAATTTCATATGATGTAATCTGAATATAAGTAAAATGAGCAAAGTGACAATATGGAGCCTTGTAGAACTCCTCTCCTAATTTAGAACTAGTCATATCTGGTTCCATATCTGGTTCTAAGTGTAGGTTATTGAGCTATATACTGTTTCTCAGGAGATAGGTAAGGTGGTTTGGTATTACCAACTCTGTAAGAATTTTCCAGTTTGTTGTGATCCACACAGTCAAAGGCTTTTGCATAGACAAGGAAGCAGAAATAGATTTTTTTTTTCTGGAACTCCTTTGCTTTCTCCATGATCCAATGAACACTGGCAATTTGATCTCTGGTTCCTCTGCCTCGGAAACCCAGCTTCTACATCTGGAATTTCTCAGTTCAATACTGCTAAAGCATAGCTTGAAAGATTTGGGGCATAACCTTGCTTTCCTGTGAAATGAACATAACTGAGTATTTCCCAGTCATCAGGGCTTTTTACAATGAGTTGGCTCTTCACCTCAGGTGGCCAAAGCATTGGAGTTTCAGCTTCAGTATAAGTCCTTCGGATGAATATTTAGGGTTTATTTTTTAAAGGATTGACTGCTTTGATCTCCTTGTAGTCAAGGGACTCTCAAGAGTCTTCTCCCTCCAAAACCACAATTCAAAGCCATCAATTATTTGATATTCAGTCTTCTTTATGGTCTAACTCTCACATCCATGCATGAATACTAGAAAAAGCACAGTACGACTGCAAAGTGATGCTTCTGCATTATAATACACTGTCTAGGTTTGGCATAGCTTTTCTTCCAAGGAGCGTCTTTTAATTTCATAGCTGCAGTCACCATTTGCAGTGATTTTAAAACCCAAGAAAATAAATTCTGTCACTGCTTCCACTTTTCCCTCTTCTATTTGCCATGAAATGATGGGACCAGGTGCCATGATCTTAGTTTTGTTAATGTTAAGTTTCAAGCCAGTTTTTTTCACTCTCCAGTTTCATGTTCATCAAGAGGGTCTTAGTTCTACTTCACTGTCTGACATTAATGTGGTATCATTTGTATATCTGAGGTCTGAAATTTCTCCTGGCAATCTTGATTTCAACTTGTGATTCATCCAGCCCATAATTTCATATGATGTAATCTGAATATAAGTAAAATGAGCAAAGTGACAATATGGAGCCTTGTAGAACTCCTCTCCTAATTTAGAACTAGTCATATCTGGTTCCATATCTGGTTCTAAGTGTAGGTTATTGAGCTATATACTGTTTCTCAGGAGATAGGTAAGGTGGTTTGGTATTACCAACTCTGTAAGAATTTTCCAGTTTGTTGTGATCCACACAGTCAAAGGCTTTTGCATAGACAAGGAAGCAGAAATAGATTTTTTTTTTCTGGAACTCCTTTGCTTTCTCCATGATCCAATGAACACTGGCAATTTGATCTCTGGTTCCTCTGCCTCTCGGAAACCCAGCTTCTACATCTGGAATTTCTCAGTTCACATACTGCTAAAGCATAGCTTGAAAGATTTGGGGCATAACCTTGCTTTCCTGTGAAATGAACATAACTGTACAGTAGTTTAAACATTCCTTGGCATTGTCTATCTTTCGGATTGGAATAAAAAACTGACCTTTTCCAGTCCAGTGGCCAATGCTGAGTTTTCCAAATTTGCTGACATACTCAGTACAGCACTTTAACAGTATCATCTTTTAGGATTTTAAATAGCTCAGCAGGAATTACATCACTTCCACTAACTTTGTTCACAGTAATGCTTCCTAAGTCTCATTTGACTCCACACCCCAGGAGGTCTGGCTCTAGGTGAATGATCATACCCTCGTGGTTACCTGGGTATTAATACCTTTCTTGTATAGTTCTGTGTATTCTTTCTGCCTCTTCTTAATCATTTATGTTTCTGTCATGTCCTTCCTGTTTGTGTCCATTATCGTGCCCATCCTTGCATTAAATGTTCCCTTTGATATCCTCAATTTTTTTGAACAGATCTCTAGTTTTTCCCATTCTATTGTTCTCCTCTATTTTTTTGCATTGTTCATTTAAGGACTTCTTATTTCTCCTTGTCATTCTCTGGAACTCTGCATTCAGCTGCCCTTTCTCCCTTACCTTTCACTCTTCTTCATTCCTCAGCTATTTGTAATGCCTCTTCAGACAACCACTTGGTCTTCTTGCCTTTCTTTTTATTTGGATTTTGGTCACTGCCTCCTATACAATGTTACAAACCTCCATACATACTTCTATAAGACACTCTGTCACCTATATCTAATCCCTTGAATCTATTCATCACATCTGTATAACTCTTTGGAATTGATTTAGCTCATACGTAATGGCTTAGTGTTTTTCCTTACTTTCTTCTATTTAAGTCTAAAGTTTGCAATATGGAGCTCATGATCTGAGCCACAGTCAACTCTAGCTCTTGTATGTGCTGACTGTAAAGAGCTTCTCTATCTTTGGCTCCAAAAAACATAATGAATCTACATTTGGTCTTGATCATCCAGTGATGTCCATGTGCAGAGTCATCTCTTGGGTTGTTGAAAAGAGTGTTTGCTAGGATCAACATGCTCTCTTGACAAAACTCTGTTAGCCATTGCCCTGCTTCATTTTGTACTCTAATGCCAAACTTTCCTGTTATTCTGGGTAACTCTTGATTTCCTACTTTTGCCTTCCTATCCCCTATGATGGAAAGGACATCTATTTTGGTATTAGTGTAAGAAGGTCTTACAAGTTTTCAAGGAACTGTTCAGCTTCTTCAGCAGACTGGGATTACTGTGATGTTGAATGGTTTGTCTCAAGTGAATCGAGGTCATTGCGCCCTTCTTGAGGTTGCAGGGAAATACTGCATTCTGGACTCTTTTGTTAACTATGAAGTCTACTCCATTTCTTCTAAGGGATTCTTGCCCACAATCGTATATAAAATACAATAGTTATCTGAATTAAATTCATCTATTCTAATCCATTTTCAGGTCACTGATTCCTAAAATGTGATTGTTCACTTGCCATCCCCTGCTTGACCGTTTCCAATTTACCTCGATCAATGGACATAATATTCCAGGTTTCTATGCAATATTGTTCTTTACAACACTGGACTTTACATTCAACACCATCCACGACTGTGGATCATTTCCACTTTGGCCCAGCCACTTCATTCTTTCTAGAGCTATTAGTAATTGCCCTTCTGCTCTTCCCCACAGGCATACTGGATATCTTCCAACCCGGAGGGAGGGCTCAACTTCAGTGTCACATCTTTTTGATCTTTCATACTGTTCATGAGGTTTTCCAGGACAGAATACTAGAGTGGTTTGCCATTTCCTCCTCCAGTGTGCCATGTTTTGTAAGAACTCTTCACTATGACCCATTCGTCTTGGGTAACTATGCATGGCATGGTTCGTAGATTCACTGAGTTATGCAAGTCCTTTCACTACAACAAGGCTGTGATCCTGATACATCAACTATATGTCAATAAAGATTAATTAAATAAATAATAAAAATGATGTTAAAAAAATGAATGATCAGATTCAAACACTGCCAAGGCCACATTTCATATCTTACCTTTGGTCTCAATGACATTGATGCACTTCCTAACAAACTTGAATCCCACTTCATTCAGCTCCACTGTTTCAAGCAAAAGAAAGCAGAATTAAATTCTGTTGTAATGAGCCTCACCTAACAAACCTTCAATGACCTGGTTAAGAGACTGCAGTGAGAGAATTAGGGATTTGGTCCCTCTCCTTCAATCACCCATAAATGGAAAGATTCTTAATTTGGGGAAAGAAGTAGTTAGGGTTTTTACTCTTATAACACAAAATGCTTTTACTTGACTCTTTAATTTTTTTAAATTTTTTTAAAATTTATTTATCTTTTTTTTTTTGGAGGGTGGGGTGGGGAGAGAGGGGTATGGGTGGGCCACTTCTATTGGTCTTTCATTTCTCTATTTTCATCCGTCTTTGTTCTTTGGCTCCTGTGGGCCTCCCATCGCGGTGGTCACTGTTGTCGCAGAGCACCAGCTCTGGGCGCACGTGCGCCAGAGCTCCAGCTCAGTAATTGGACACATTGGTCCAGATGCTCCGCAGCACGTGGGATCTTCCCAGGCCAGGGATGAAACCGGCGCTCCCCTTGCACTGCAAGGTGTTGTCTTTACCCACTGGACCACCAGGGGAAGCCCTTTACTTGACTTTTTGCATTATGTCTGCTTGAGGCATAAGATACATCAAATGTGAAATATTAGGCTGGAATTGCGCACAATTTCTATCATGTGTCTACAACAGGAAGGATATAATTAGTGTTTCTCTGTATTACTACCACTACTCCAGCCATAAAGTAAGACAATGTGATTTCCTTAGTTAAATCAACAGACACTTTTTGAAAAAAAAAAAAAAAAAAAAGTTTGAATTTCACTCCACACAGAGGTATTCATAAATATATTTGCATCAATATTATAAATCATCACTGATAGAATTTACTGTGATTAGGAAAGTTGACAGTTTATCATGCCAGCAGATCAAAAATTTGACTTACTTTCTTCCTGTTTCGTTATAGGGCTATGGTAGATCTACAAAAAAGAGACAGAAATAGCCATGGATATTGTGAGTCATAAAGGTAAGTACAGGAAATACCACATATATTTCCTCAAATAAGCTATCAAAAGTATTAGTAACTTTAAGAGTTTAACAACTAATAAAATGGGCTAAATAGAATTATGTTTGACTAGGTACCTAGGAACAGTAGGATTACACTGGATTTCATACAGTTCTCAGCAGTTATAGCCTACCCATCTAGACACTCACTTATGTAAAACTTAAGAGAATCTTCCTGATAGAGCAAGAGAGCATGAGAGAAAGGAAGTGGTTTTTTCATAGATACCTAGGCTATTGGCAAAACAAAGCAATTAGGTCTTGCTGTAATAAGCCTCACCAGAAATACCTTCAATGATCTGGTTAAGAGATTGCCCATGTTGAATAGTTGATGGCAAAATTTAAATATTACTAATACCAACCTCGCTGCCCAAAGGTGTTAGTGGGTATTTCCCAGTAGAAAATCAAGTGCCCATTTGTTTTTTTATTTATCTTTTTTTTGGAGGATGGGGTGTGGAGGGAGGGGGATGGGCGGGCCACTTCCACTGGTCTTTCATTTCTCCATTTTCATCTGTCTTTGTTCTTTGGCTCCTGTGGGCCTCCCATCGCAGTGGCCACTGTCGTCGCAGAGCACCAGCTCTGGGCACATGCACGCCAGAGCTCCGGCTCGGTAATTGGACACATCAGTCCAGCCACTCCGCGGCACATGGGATCTTCCCAGGCCAGGGATCGAACCAGCGCCCCTTGCACTGCAAGGCGGTGTCTTTACCCACTGGACCACCAGGGGAAGCCCCTCAAGTGCCCATTTGAAAGAGATCATGTATTCACCAAGATTTCTCTGAGTTATCTTAAAGTATGCATTGCAATAGCTATGTGAGAAACCAAAGAGGAGATCCTTAACTTGAAGTTTAGTCTTGGTTTTACCTCTACATCATTATGAAACTTAGGCATCTCCTTTGCATTCTCAAAATTTTCTTCCTATATATGTATGTTCATGGATAGTTCAGTGAGACAGGTTCCTGTGGCTGGCCAGCCCTTTTCACCACTTTTTATAAACAAATGTTTGTGAAAGATCTGCCATAATCAAGTTGATAAGGATCCACATTCAGAGGGTCGATGTTCTAACATCATTCTCCACAAAAAGTCATCTGTATCCTTTGATGTTTAAAACTTTAAAGGGAGAAGAAGTTCAGGAGAGTTAATTAAGAGTAAAATGACTTACAGTCTTGCAAATTAACTATACTTTGATTTAAAAAGTAAGAAGAAATATGAATCTCAAAAAAAGAGAATAAAATATCTTACTGGGCTTCCTAGTATCTTCCTAGAGATACATCACAGGCAAGAGAGCATGAGAGAAAGGAAGTGGTTTTTTCATAGATACCTAGGCTATTGGCAAAACAAAGCAATTAGGTCTTGCTGTAATAAGCCTCACCAGAAATACCTTCAATGATCTGGTTAAGAGATTGCCCATGTTGAATAGTTGATGGCAAAATTTAAATATTACTAATACCAACCTCGCTGCCCAAAGGTGTTAGTGGGTATTTCCCAGTAGAAAATCAAGTGCCCATTTGTTTTTTTATTTATCTTTTTTTTGGAGGATGGGGTGTGGAGGGAGGGGGATGGGCGGGCCACTTCCACTGGTCTTTCATTTCTCCATTTTCATCTGTCTTTGTTCTTTGGCTCCTGTGGGCCTCCCATCGCAGTGGCCACTGTCGTCGCAGAGCACCAGCTCTGGGCACATGCACGCCAGTGCTCCGGCTCGGTAATTGGACACATCAGTCCAGCCACTCCGCGGCACATGGGATCTTCCCAGGCCAGGGATCGAACCAGCGCCCCTTGCACTGCAAGGCGGTGTCTTTACCCACTGGACCACCAGGGGAAGCCCCTCAAGTGCCCATTTGAAAGAGATCATGTATTCACCAAGATTTCTCTGAGTTATCTTAAAGTATGCATTGCAATAGCTATGTGAGAAACCAAAGAGGAGATCCTTAACTTGAAGTTTAGTCTTGGTTTTACCTCTACATCATTATGAAACTTAGGCATCTCCTTTGCATTCTCAAAATTTTCTTCCTATATATGTATGTTCATGGATAGTTCAGTGAGACAGGTTCCTGTGGCTGGCCAGCCCTTTTCACCACTTTTTATAAACAAATGTTTGTGAAAGATCTGCCATAATCAAGTTGATAAGGATCCACATTCAGAGGGTCGATGTTCTAACATCATTCTCCACAAAAAGTCATCTGTATCCTTTGATGTTTAAAACTTTAAAGGGAGAAGAAGTTCAGGAGAGTTAATTAAGAGTAAAATGACTTACAGTCTTGCAAATTAACTATACTTTGATTTAAAAAGTAAGAAGAAATATGAATCTCAAAAAAAGAGAATAAAATATCTTACTGGGCTTCCTAGTATCTTCCTAGAGATACATCACAGGCATGTAATGGTTAAGCTCCAGGTTTCTCTGAGAGAAGGAAGAGAA
Source organism: Tragulus kanchil (assembly GCA_022376925.1). NCBI lineage: Eukaryota > Metazoa > Chordata > Mammalia > Artiodactyla > Tragulidae > Tragulus > Tragulus kanchil. The sequence goes on along the minus strand of JAIOJX010000001.1, from coordinate 72,680,197 downwards.
AGGCCCTATTTTCTGGATGATGATCTTTATAATACCACTTTTCTCCTGCTATCTTCCTGGTGGCTATAAATGGAATCTGGTATCTGGGCACTGCTTTTTTAGCCTTCGAGGCACTAGAAACATACATAAAGCCCTGTAATATACTTCCCCTTTTAACAAATTTTTGCCTTGCATAAAGCAAAAAGATTAGATTGTATCCAAATACTATAGAATTTCAGTAGCTTTGCACTAAGCCTTCATTCCAGTGAGAACTTCAAACTAATATAGCATATTATGGTTGACAAACTGGTTTTCAATTGATTTTTTTCAAAACAACTCTGAAGTAGGTAAAACAGAAATTATTACAGCCAATTTATTGAAGAGAAGAATCTCTGAGAGATTAAATAAGTAGCTCAAGGTCACACAATCACTGAAAGGCAGAATCAGATCCAAATCTAACCTTTTGGGATTCCAACACTAGAAAGCTAACATTACATCATATGCCATGAGAAGAAACCTACACAGAAGGTACTGAAGGAAGAAAATGATTTTTGGTGACCTCTGACTGTTCATATTGGTCTTTCTATGATAATCTCCAGCCCTGTAAAAGTATGGCTTGTAATCCTATGTAACAGTGTTCTAAATGGGAGTGGGACATTTTGGGATATAGGATGGCAATTCCATCTCCAGCCCTTAAAGAGAATAAGCTGACAGGGATGTAAGGGAGTGTCCATAAAACCATTTTGAATAAAATGTTAATAAATGCATGTTCACTGCCATGGAAATTATTTTCTACCCTTATACATGAACATATATTAATGTTATAAACAGTAAAAAGGCTTACTTTTCTTTCTTACAGAGGCCTTGTAGGTATAGCTGTATAAGAAGCAAGAAGCTGAGAGAGCTAGTTTCTAGGTCCACTGTGATACTTTTCTGGGTATGCTTTTAGAGAAGTCCTGCACCCTCTCTGGAACTCAAATTGCCTAACTTGTTAAACAAGAAATGTCAACTCAACAATTCCTTCTATCTCTCAAATTTTGAATATGCGTTATCTATCACCATTTACTTGTCCTGGATCCACTGCTATCACTAGACAACACTGACATACTGGCCTATGTTGCTGAGGTTTTCCCAGGGTAACTTACAGGCTCTTTCCCATCCATAGCCTCCATCCATAATCTTCTGTTAGCTTCTGAAAGAGCTTGCAGAGTGATGGTTCCTGGCCTAAGGAATAAAGGACAAGTTGAAAGCAGAAAAGTCACCTGAGAGAATAGAGTCTTATAATCTAGGGTCCCTGTTAGCCCTGGGAGTTATGACACTGAGCAGACACTGGCATATAGATCTCCAACTTTTCTTTTCTTTTCTTTTCTAAGAAAAACAATGGAACTTAGAGAACAGTAACTTTGGAAACACTGGTGGAGGTAGCATCTTGGTGGCCTCATGCCAGGGTCAGACACAGAAATAGCAAGGCAGATACTGATCCCTCACCATAATACACACCTAATTGACCCCGCTGTGCTTGAAACAAACTGAAGCTCTCCCTGCCTCTCTCTCTTGAAAGCCAGTCATTTGGTCTGAGTTCTAGCGATTCTGAGCATGTTCACTATAGGCACATTTATCTGTCCAAAAAAATGGCTTTGCTACTTCTTCCACCCAGGATGTCCAAAGGAGCATTTTGTTTGGAAATAAGTCAAAAGCATGCACAATGGCTCAGCCACAGGGAGAAGTTCTGACTAATTTAAGCAATCTTAATAAATAAAGATGACAACTAATAGTTACTGAATGGTCAGTAGGTGCTATGGGTAATGTAAGTACTTTATAGGTATTAATTCACTTAATCTATACAAGAAGCCTATAAAGCAGGGACTATAGTAATCCCTATTTTTATGGAAGGGAAAACTGAGGCACACAGCAGTAAGAGTAGAGCCAGGGTTTTGATTAAGAAATTTTGGTCCAGCAGCCACGTTCTTTCTTAACTAATATATTATAAGGCCTTTTCTACATGGCCGACAATTTCAAATCCAATTTTATTTACTTGCAGTAACTACAGCTATATACCCAGAGATACCCCAATTTGGTATACTCTATTCTTTTTAGACCTTCAAAATCAAACTGGAAATTGAGGATTGACCATATTATTTGGAGGCATAAGGTATCTTCTGTTCTCTGCCTAGCTGTGCTATTAGAAAACATTTGTTCTTCTCACTCTTTCCATGTTAATATGAGACCTCATGTAATCACAAGACAGTTCTGTGGGAAAATACCTCAATATCTTTATCCATAAAAATGTGGGAGCAGACAAACTGGTAGGTATTTTTCAGTTATGATATCATGGGATTCCTTGTCTACCTGTCCTTCTGTCTTTCACTTCATTAAAGTACTCCTAAATAAGGAAAGGAGAGCCCCCAAATGATCCTTAGGCCAGGATCAACTGAAAATCAGTACTTGGCTTTCGGCATTGGACTCAAATGTCAATGTACCCTTCTCTAAGAAACATCCAACCTTTTGGATACACCTTATGGGACTAGAGAGTCCAGTCTAGAAATCTCTGTAAAGATAATTACCCAGCTGAATCTTGAAGCTAGAAAGAATGAGAGGAAGCAAATGGGCAACAAACATAAAAGTGGATGCTGTAGACTAGATAGGATGTTAAACCTATTATAGACTCAGTTTCCTTAAGCTGGTATGTGGCCTTTCTTGAACATACAGAGAAGCTGAAAGAAAAAATAATGACTATTCAGGAAGCATTGGGAGATTTTGGGGTGTTACTAAAAGTCAAAGAACAATATTGTTAAGAACAAAATGACAAAGTGCAAAGAGTACTGTCTTCCAGTCCAGGCTTTTCCATCATGATTTTAGACAAAGACTTTGCTTACCCTGAGGTCTCAATCACTCATCTAAAACAAAAAGGCACATACAACTTACCTGCAGTAGACTTCAATGGTTAAGAGTATGGGCTTGGAAACTAGTATGTCTGGATTGGGATCCTAGCTCTAACATTTACTAGCTGTATAATCTAAGTGCTTAATTTCTGTCTCCTTGTCCTTGTGAAATTGGGATAGAAACATCACCTATGTGACTGCAATGGACTTAGACACCTAAAAGGCTGAGAATGGGGTTTCCCTTGTAGCTCACTGGTGAAGAGTTCACCTGCCAATGCAGGAGACACAGGTTCGATCCCTGATCCAGGAAGATCTCACATACTGTGGAGCAAATAAGCCCGTGAGCCACAACTATTGAGCCTGTGCTCTAGAGCCTCAGAGCTGCAACTATTGAGCGCATGTGCCACAACTATTGAAGCCTGTGTGCCCTAGAGCCTGAGTTCCACAACAAGAGAAATCACTGCAACAAGAAGCCTGCTCACCTCAACTAGAGAGTAATCCCCATCCCTTGCACCTAAAGAAGAGCCTGCAGCAGCAGTGAAAACACAGAATAGCCAAAAAGAAAGAATTTTAAAAAGAAGGCTGAGAATGGTGCCCAGCACAAACAGGTACTCAGTGAATGTTAGCAGTTGTTGTTACTGTGATCATCATAATCATTGTTACTATTACTATTACTATTACTATTACTATTATTATTATCCTTCAAATTTTGATGGGCTATGAACCTTTGGGTTCAAATATTTGTAGGAACACTAATTTAAAATGCCATCTTATATTCCAGAAATAGAAAAGGGGATTGAAAGAGTCATCTCTTCTATTCTGCAAGAAACATGAGTATAGAGTTCTGATGTCTATTGGGAGGCCTGCCTTGCCCCTTATATCAGATTGACCAACCAGAAAATCGATCCAGATGTCATATCACACAGAAAACTCCACATGTGCTGAGGCACCTCAGCATCTGTTCATTATATTTGACCCTCTATCTCAGAATATATTTATTCTGCTTATAATAGACAGGGAAATGTAACTTAAAAGAACATTGGGTTTGGAGATCTACAGACCAGTTTGAGTTCAGACTTGTCAATATGTGACTTTGATTAGGCAGGGCAGTTAAATATATACAAGTGTCAGTCTCCTCACCTGTAAAATGGGGAAGAAGTTTAGTAAGGAATATTTTTTAAGTGTCCAATATGTGGTATGTAAAACTATACACATATCAAAACTAATTCCTGGGTTCTAGTCTAAGAATTCCTCAGCATTTGTGGGTAGGGAAAACATATGTACAAATGAATACCAAATTCATTATCTACCATGAGTCACACATAGCACTAGATGCAAGATATAGAGAGAGATGAATTGGTCCTTGCCCTTAACTTCAGGGTCAAACTGTTTGCAAATGCTTTGAGTCTATGAAAATGTTACTTTCAAGCAGCTTGCAAATTTAAGCTCAAAAGTGAATCAGAATGGAATTAGACATAGAAAATTTTAATTTTACTTAAGTACATTGATGCTATATTACCTAAAGACACTAAAGGTTCATGAAAAGGAAGCCACACGCCAACTTTCCCCTTCCTACTTGGCCCGAAGCTGTGTATGTTGGGAGCGGGAAAAATGAGTGACAACGTCATGGTTATCAGTAACAATTTTTACTATTAGAGTCATCTTTGATTGGAAGCATCCATTTTTAACAAAGAAAGCATATAGATTCACAAACATAAACTTAAAATGGGGAAAAGCCATTCAACCATTTCATCTTCTGTCATTTCCTTCTCCTCCTGCCTTCAATCTTTCCTAGCATCAGGGTCTTTTCCAATGAGTCAGCTCTTCGTATCAGGTGACCAAAGTACTGGAGCTTCAGCATCAATCCTTTCAATAAATATTCAGGATCAATTTCCTTTAGGATTGACTGGTTTGATCTCTTTGCTGTCCAAGGGACTCTCAAGAGTCTTCTCCAACATCACAGTTCCAAGGCATCAATTCTTCAGTGCTCAGCCTTCTTTATGGTCCAACTCTCATATACATACATGACTACCTGGAAAAATTATAGCTTTGCTGAACTTTATCAGCAAAGTGATATCTCTACTTTTCAATACACTGTCTACGACTGTCATAGCTTTTCTTCCAAGGATCAAGTGTCTTTTAATTTCATGACTGAAGTCACTGTCTGCAGTAATTTTGGAGGTGTAGAAAATAAAGTTTGTCACTGTTTATATTGTTTGCCCATCTATTTGCCAAGAAGTGATGGGACCGGATGCCATGATCTCCGTTTGTTTTTTAATGTTGACTTTTAAGCCAGCTTTTTCATTCTCCTCTTTCACCTTCATCAAGAGGCTCTTTAGTTCTTCCTCACTTTCTGACATTAGGGTGGTGTCATCTTCATATCTGAGGTTATTGATATTTTTCCTGGAAATCTTGATTCCAGCTTTATATGATATTATAATTCAACAAAGTTCCTTTCTAGCAATCTGATCTTTTGTCAAATTGTACTGTATTATAATACTTAATGCCTAATATATGGAAACAATGGATGGAAATAAAATACAGAAACACATTTACTCACTGAATTTTGGATCAACCTCCCAACTATATAGCATGTCTTTTTCCAAAGTAACTCCAAATGCTCTCATTTTAAAATTTAAAAGCAAAATTTTAAAGTTAACATTTTCCACTGATAAATTGTCCAGGTTGAAATAACATAAAGAGGGAACTGCAGAGGAACAAGTGTAACTGAGCCCAAAGACTGCAAGCTTTTGCTGAAATCAGACAGTTGATAATTAAACTATTTCTACTTTACATAAATATCTGCAAAGTAGGAAAAATCCACATCATTTGTACCACATAGGAAAAAAAAAGAATCCCCAATACTACTACTGCCCTCCATCCAATCTACCTTCCCTTACATATGTGCTTCAATTCATTTGTTCTTGTATAGTAGGAGGTAGAAAAGAATGAGTTTTGTTATCCTGTCCTTTTGCAGCATCACCAAATACTGACCTTTTTCATATATAATAGCAAATTATATGCTAGGAGTAATTTTTGTCTATAGAAAGTGAAGCAAAGCTGACTGAACCCAGAATAGAGAGAATCGGCTCTTGGCCAGCTGTAACAGGGATCCCTGGGAAGAGCAGCCAGAAGAGCCAATATAATGATGTCATGAATAGTCATTTTTATCAAAAGAGATGACAGAGAAAAATAAAATACCTTCCCAGGCTCAGCAGCCAGCACAGGGCAAAACTGCCAATTCACATCTGTACAGCTTACCTTTCATTAGTTTCTATATCAAAACAGAATCTCTTATCAATAGACTCCGTCTTCCTTCTCACACAGTACTTCAGGGTTAAGTCCAAGGGGCCCTGAAATAAGAGAAAGATTAATAGCCAGTTTTTTTTAAAAAAATACACAGAAGCTTCTTCTGCCTACTGCAGTGTCCTTAGTGTTACTTGGAAGGCATCTGTCAAGGCAGTAGGAAAAATGTTTAGCCTCACTGAGAATCTTGTCCCCTCAAATGGTTCATGCAGGAAGGTTGCAGATGATTTTTCTCTGCTCCACAAACCAGTGACTGAATTCAGAAGAAGCTGCTCAGAATACACCAGTATTCTTTGCTAAGCGTGGTATATCAAATAGGAAACTCATTACACAACCCATAAGGGGAATGTAGGAGAAATGGGGGGCACAAATGGCATCAAATATACAGAATCAAATTTCATGAGACTTCTAGGTAGAGAGGTTGCACAAGGTAAGTGGTTTTCTGCAATCTCCCTTCCATTACAGTGGCAGATAGAAGACAGGAGAAAATAGTTTTGGTTCCCCATTTCCAGAGCCTTTAAGATTATGGGAATCACAAAAGTAGTCTCTCCAAAGATAGGGCAGAAGTAGGAAAAATAAGGATATATGTGTGACAGTCAAGGTAGAATTTGGTATTTCATGTGTAGGACAGTGTGGCCCACATTAGTTTTGCAGGCATTTAACAAGGTCATAGAAATCAACTGTGGGGCTTCCCCTGGTGGTCCAGTGGGTAGGGACACCGCCTTGCAGTGCAAGGGGCGCCGGTTCGATCCCTGGCCTGGGAAGATCCCACGTGCCGTGGAGCGGCTGGACCGATGTGTCCAATTGCAGAGCCGGCGCTCTGCAGTGACAGACGCCACCGCGATGGGAGGCCCACAGGAGCCAAAGAACAAAGACGGATGAAAATAGAAAAATTGAAGACCAATAGAAGTGGCCGCCCGCTCCCCTCCCTCCCCAACCTGACCCCTGCCCAAAAATAAATAAAGAAAGAAAGAAATCTTTAAAAAAAAAAAAAAAGAAATCAACTGTGTTCACAGACTGCATAGGTGCTAAGTCACTTCAGTCATGTACGACTCTCCAGGCAAGAATACTAAAGTAGGTTGCCATGCCTTCCTCCAGGAATCTTCCCAACCGAGGGATGGAACCCATGTCTCCTCAGCTTATGTATTACAGGAAAATTTGTTACCACTGAGCCAACGGAGAAGCCAGTGCTCACAGATTAAAATTCTTCAAGTCCCACATAGTTCAGTTTACAACAGACGATGTGGTATAGAAAAGAGAACTAACATTTATTGACCCTGCGTGCCACATAGTATGCTAGGTTTTAAATTTTTAATAGCCCTCAGAGGTAAGAAAGTTGACTGAATTCAGAAGAAGCTGCTCAGAATACACCAGTATTCTTTGCTAAGCGTGGTATATCAAATAGGAAACTCATTACACAACCCATAAGGGGAATGTAGGAGAAATGGGGGGCACAAATGGCATCAAATATACAGAATCAAATTTCATGAGACTTCTAGGTAGAGAGGTTGCACAAGGTAAGTGGTTTTCTGCAATCTCCCTTCCATTACAGTGGCAGATAGAAGACAGGAGAAAATAGTTTTGGTTCCCCATTTCCAGAGCCTTTAAGATTATGGGAATCACAAAAGTAGTCTCTCCAAAGATAGGGCAGAAGTAGGAAAAATAAGGATATATGTGTGACAGTCAAGGTAGAATTTGGTATTTCATGTGTAGGACAGTGTGGCCCACATTAGTTTTGCAGGCATTTAACAAGGTCATAGAAATCAACTGTGGGGCTTCCCCTGGTGGTCCAGTGGGTAGGGACACCGCCTTGCAGTGCAAGGGGCGCCGGTTCGATCCCTGGCCTGGGAAGATCCCACGTGCCGTGGAGCGGCTGGACCGATGTGTCCAATTGCAGAGCCGGCGCTCTGCAGTGACAGACGCCACCGCGATGGGAGGCCCACAGGAGCCAAAGAACAAAGACGGATGAAAATAGAAAAATTGAAGACCAATAGAAGTGGCCGCCCGCTCCCCTCCCTCCCCAACCTGACCCCTGCCCAAAAATAAATAAAGAAAGAAAGAAATCTTTAAAAAAAAAAAAAAAGAAATCAACTGTGTTCACAGACTGCATAGGTGCTAAGTCACTTCAGTCATGTACGACTCTCCAGGCAAGAATACTAAAGTAGGTTGCCATGCCTTCCTCCAGGGAATCTTCCCAACCCAGGGATGGAACCCATGTCTCCTCAGCTTATGTATTACAGGAAAATTTGTTACCACTGAGCCAACGGAGAAGCCAGTGCTCACAGATTAAAATTCTTCAAGTCCCACATAGTTCAGTTTACAACAGACGATGTGGTATAGAAAAGAGAACTAACATTTATTGATTACCCACTGCGTGCCACATAGTATGCTAGGTATTTTTAAACCACTTTTCTTCATAATAGCCCTCAGAGGGAACCTAAGTTCAGAGAGGTAAAATGGCTCACACAAGTCACCAAAGTCAAGATAATAGAAATATCAATAAACTAAGACGTTAAAGCCTGAGGTCTGTCTTAGTTATGCCTTTTACTGGGTATGTGATGCAGGGTAAATAATGTTTCCTCTCTGATATAAACTTCACAACCTATTAATTGGGAATACTACTACCCACCTTGCTCTCCAAAATTCAGAAATTTTCCCAAATACCAGGTCTGTGCCTAAGCACTATACCATCCTAACTGGACCATACAGATAATCATCAAATAAATTCCCTCTTGTTATCACACTCAAGCCTTTTGCAGGTCTATTCTTTTTCTTGTTCCCACACTACATAAACACAATTTTATATTCAACTGTCAATCTGCCTTCCAAAACCCCGAAATTTGGGACATCAAGCACTGTCAGCCCTACAAGATGAGAGTAATTAACTGTATCATGTACTCATCCTCTCTATTTTTTTTAAACATTTATTTATTTATTTTGGAGGGGATGGGGTGGGGAGGGAGGGGGGCAAGTGGGCCACTTTTTTCGGTCTTTCCTTTGTCTATTTTCATCCATCTTTGTTCTTTGGCCCGTGTGGGTCTCCCATCGTGGTGGCCTCTATTGTTGCAGAGCACTAGCTCTGGGCGTATGCGCTCCAGAGCTCCGGATCGGTACTTGGACACATCAGTCCAGCCGCTCCGTGGCACACGGGATCTTCCCAGGCCAGGGATTGAACCGGCGCCCCTTGCACTGCAAGGCAGTGTCCTTACCCACTGGACCACCCGGGAAGCCCCATCCTCTCTCTTTAAACACTCAACTCCCTTAGATTTGGTGAGATGATATCAAAGCTCAGGGGACAACACCCTGCCCACCTGTTCACCTTCAGCCACCCTCATCTAATTTATGATGTTCACCAGTGCAAAAGTACTTGTATTTCACACATGTATCAGGCTGTTCCATGACTCTGACTGTGCATATATTGTTTCCCCCCACCCCAAATAACTTTATTGAAAGTCTTTGCCAAATTCTTACTTGTTCTACAACTTGTAGTTCAGCTTTCATTTCCTCAAATATAATTCCCCAATACATATACTACCGACTTTGTGTTTTCTGCATTATATTAAAGCTTCTATTTTTTATGTCTGATTTAACCACTTGACTGAGAACTCCTCAAGGATGTGGGCACTGTCTTATTTATCTTTATATCTCTAGCACCTAGTAAAGAGGTAGTGCTCAATAAATATTCATAAACTAAACTATCATCCTTGACATATTTTCTGATAAGAAAAGTGACAGTAAGAAACATTAACTAATTCACTCAAGATCACAGTTTATTAGGCCTCAGACCTAGGATTTAAGACTAGTTCTTGAGACAAGAGTGTCCAAGATGGTGGAGTAAGAAGACCCGGAGCTCACTTCCTCCCATGGGCTCACCAAATTTCTGAGACAGACTGAGACTTTAAGACCCATTTCTGGGCTTCCCTGGTGGTCCAGTGGGTAAGGACACCGCCTTGCAGTGCAAGGGGCGCTGGTTTGATCCCTGGCCTGGGAAGACCCCACGTGCCATGGAGCGGCTGGACCGATGTGTCCAATTACTGAGCCGGAGCTCTGGAGTGCATGTGCCCAGAGCCGGTGCTCTGCAACAACAGAGGCCACTGCGATGGCAGGCCCACACAGGCCAAAGAACAAAGATGGATGAAAATAGAGAAATGAAAGACCAATAGAAGTGGCTCGCCCGCCCCTCTCCCTCCCCAACCTGCCCCCCCAATAAATAAATAAATAAATGTTTTTAAAAAAAACTGCAAAAAACCCCACAAATATATAGAGGATAAACAGTGTTCTATTAAACAACCAAAGGATAACTGAAGAAATCAAAGAGGAAATAAAAAATACCAGGAGACTAATGAAAAAGACAGCACAATAACCCAAGATTTATGGAATGGAACAAAAGCAATTCAAAAATGGAATGTTACAGCAAAAAATTCAACATCAGGAAATGAGAAAAATCTCAAATAGATAATCTCACCATACACATAAATTAACAAGAAAAAGAATAAACAAAATGCAAAGTAACTATAAGAAAAGAAATCATAAGCTCAGAGCAGAAACAAATGAAATACAAACAAAAATAAACAACAAATAGAAAAGGCTGTTGAGACTAACAGCTGGTTGAAAACATAAAAATATAATAAATATCACCCCAGAGTCATCCAAAAAAAATGGCCCAAATCAATAAAATCAGAAATAAAAAAGAAGTTATAATCAACAAGACATAAGTATATAAGATCATAAGAGATTACTCTGACCAAAAATACACCAATAAAATTGATAACCTTGGAGAAATTCCTATGAATAAATGTATCTTATAAAAATGCAATGAAGAAAGAAACAGATACACAAACAGACCAATTGCCAGTAATAAGAACTGAATCAGTAATCAGTAACAACCAAAACAAACCAACATGCAAAAGTCTAGGACCATATGGTTCACAGGTGAATTTTACCAATCATTTAAAGAAAACTATCACTTATTCTATTCAAGCGATTTCAAAATATTCAGTGGCAATACATTTCCAAACACATTCTAAAAAAGCCAACATCACCTTGTTACCAAAACCAAAGATACCACAAAAACAGAAAATTACATGCCCATATCACTAATGAACATACATGAAAATAACCATCAATAAAATTTTAACAAATCCAATTTAACATTAAAAAAAAATCATACACCATGATCAACTAGAATTTGTCTCAGGAATGCAAGGATAGGTAAATATACAGAAATCAGTGTGATACATCACATTAATAAATTAAAGACTGAAAATCATATAATCACCTATATAGATTCAGAAAGAACTTTTGACAAAATGTGACATCCATTATGATTAAAAAAATGGTTAACAAAGTTGACACACAGGCAACATATTTCAACATATTTTTATTATTAAAGGCCAAATATGATGAGGCTACAACTAACATCATTTAGTCAATGGTAAAAAGCTAAAAGTATCTCCTCTTAGACCAGGAACAAGACAAGGATAGCTGATCTTGGTACTTTTAGTGTGTATAGTATTGGAATCTAGGCCAAAGCAATCAGACAAGAAAAATAAATAAACCAAGTTCTAACTGGAAGAGAAATAAAAGTGCCAGTGTTTGCAGATCACATGACATGACAAATACAACATCCTAAAGAAACCACCATAAAAAAAAAACTATTAGAACTCATCAATGAATTGACAAAGTTGCAAGATACAAAATTAACATACAGACAAAATTAATATAAAAAATGTTCAGAAAAAATAAATGCTGGAGAGAGTGTGGAGAAAAGGGAACCTTTTTCCATTGTTGTTGGGAATGCAAATTGATACAGCCACTTTAGAAGACAGTATGGAGATTTCTTACCAAATTGAAAATAAAACTACCATATGATCTAACAATTCCACTATGGGGCTTATACACTAAGAACACCAAATATGAAAGAGACAAATGTACCCCAGTGTTCACTGCAGCATTATTTACAATAGCGAGGACAGGGAAGCAACTTGATGTCCATCAACAGATGAATGGATAAAGAAGCCATGGTACATATAAACAATGGAATGTTATTCAGTCATAAAAAACACATTGCCTCAGATCTAATGAGGCAGATGAAACTAGAGCCTATTATACTGAGTTAAATAAGTCAGAAAGAGAAAAACATATTATATATTAACATACACACACACACACATATACACACACACACATATATATATATGAAATATAGAAAGATCATACTGATGAACATATTTGCAGTGCAGCAATGGAGACAAAGACATAGAGAATAGACTTGTGGACACAAGTGGATAAGAAGGAGCGGATGGGACGAATGGAGAGAGTAGCATGGAAACATATACAGTACCAAATGTAAAATAGATAGTGGGAAACTGCTATATGACTAAGGTAGCTCAAACTGATGCTCTCTGAAGACACAGAGGGGTAGGATGTTGTGGGAAGTGGGAGGCAGTTTCAGGAGGGAGAGGGATTTCCTTTAGGACTAACTGGTTAGACCTCCTTACTGTCCAAGGGACTCTCAAGAGTCTTCTCCAACATCACTGTTCAAAGGCATTAATTCTTTGTGGCTCAGCCTTCTTTATGGTCTGACTCTCACAACCATACATGATTAATGGAAAAACCATACCTTTGACTATATGGAGCTTTGTCAGCAAAGTAATGTCTCTGCTTTTTAATACACTTTCTATGTTTGTCAAAGGTTTTCTTCCAAGGAGCTAGTGTCTTTTAATTTCATGGCTGCAGTTACTATCTGCAGTGATTCTGGAGTCCAGGGGGAAAAAAATCTGTCATTGTTTCCCCATCTATTTGCCATGAATTGATGGGACCAATTGCCATGTTTTTTGTTTTTTGACTATTGAGTATTCAGTCAGTTTTTTCACTCTCCTCTTTCACCTTCATCAAGAGACTTTTTAGTTCTTTGCTTTCTGCCATTAGGATGGTGTAATTTAAATATCTTAGGTTATTGATATTTTTCCTGGCAATTGTGATTCCACTGTGCGCTTCATCCAGCCTGACACTTCACATGATGTATTTGCATATAAGTTAAATAAGCAGGGTGACAGTATACAGCCTTGACGTATTCCTTTCTCAATTTGGAAGTAGACTGTTGTTCCATGTCTAGTTATGTTGCTTCTTGACCTGCATACAGGTTTTTGCAGGTATAAAGTGGTCTGGTATCCCCATCACTTTAATAATTTTCTAGAATCTGTTGCAATTCGCACAGTTAAAAGCTTTAGCATAGTAAATCAAGCAGAAATAGATGTTTTTTTCTGGAATTGCTTTGCTTTTTCTATGATTCAACTGATGCTGGCAGTTAAATTTCTGGTTCATCTGATTTTTCCAGATCTAGCTTGTACATCTGGAATTTCTCAGTTCATATATTGTTGAAGACTAGCTTGAAGGATTTAAAGCATTACCTTGCTAGCATGTGAAATGAGTGCAGGTATGTGGTAGTTTGAACATTCTGAGGCATTGTCCTTCTTTGGGGTTGGAATGCAAACTAACCTTTTCTAGTCCTGTGGCCCCTACTGAGCTTTCCAAATTTTCCCGCATATTGAGTGTAGCACTTTACCAGCATCATCTTTCAGGACTTGAAGCAGCTAAGTTGGAATTTCATCAACTACACTAGTTTTGTTTGTAGTAATGCTTCCTAAGGCCCACTTGAATTCACACTCCAAGATGTCGGGCTCTAGGTGAGTGATCACACCATCATGATGATCTGAGTCATTAAGACATTTTTTGTACAGTTCTTCTACATATTCTTGCCACCTCTTCTTAATCACTCCTGATTCACTTAGGTACAAACTGTTTCGATCCTTTATTGTGCCAATTTTTGTATGAAATGTTCTCTTTGTATCTCTAATTATAGATGGAGGTCCATAACATTGTACAGGAGGTGGTGAATGAAACCATCCCCAAAAGAATAAAAGAACGTGCACTCATTTTCTCCTACCAGAGCACCAAGATCACAACTATGATCTTGAATGTTGACAGTAAGACACTGGAACCCACCAAAAAAGATACCCCACATCCAAGGACAAAGTAGAAGTCACAATGAAACAGTAGAAAGGAAACAACTATGAAACAATCATTCCTATGCCTGTCAGATGGGCAACTCACAAGATGGAGAACAATATCAACAAAGAAGTTCTTGCACTGATGTGAAGGTTTGAGGCTCACATCAGAGTCCAGAGCCTGAGAACTTGGCCAAGGGACTGGAAATCCAGGAAATCTGGCTTTGAAGGTCAGTGGGATTTGATTCCGTGTCTAGTTATGTTGCTTCTTGACCTGCATACAGGTTTTTGCAGGTATAAAGTGGTCTGGTATCCCCATCACTTTAATAATTTTCTAGAATCTGTTGCAATTCGCACAGTTAAAAGCTTTAGCATAGTAAATCAAGCAGAAATAGATGTTTTTTTCTGGAATTGCTTTGCTTTTTCTATGATTCAACTGATGCTGGCAGTTAAATTTCTGGTTCATCTGATTTTTCCAGATCTAGCTTGTACATCTGGAATTTCTCAGTTCATATATTGTTGAAGACTAGCTTGAAGGATTTAAAGCATTACCTTGCTAGCATGTGAAATGAGTGCAGGTATGTGGTAGTTTGAACATTCTGAGGCATTGTCCTTCTTTGGGGTTGGAATGCAAACTAACCTTTTCTAGTCCTGTGGCCCCTACTGAGCTTTCCAAATTTTCCCGCATATTGAGTGTAGCACTTTACCAGCATCATCTTTCAGGACTTGAAGCAGCTAAGTTGGAATTTCATCAACTACACTAGTTTTGTTTGTAGTAATGCTTCCTAAGGCCCACTTGAATTCACACTCCAAGATGTCGGGCTCTAGGTGAGTGATCACACCATCATGATGATCTGAGTCATTAAGACATTTTTTGTACAGTTCTTCTACATATTCTTGCCACCTCTTCTTAATCACTCCTGATTCACTTAGGTACAAACTGTTTCGATCCTTTATTGTGCCAATTTTTGTATGAAATGTTCTCTTTGTATCTCTAATTATAGATGGAGGTCCATAACATTGTACAGGAGGTGGTGAATGAAACCATCCCCAAAAGAATAAAAGAACGTGCACTCATTTTCTCCTACCAGAGCACCAAGATCACAACTATGATCTTGAATGTTGACAGTAAGACACTGGAACCCACCAAAAAAGATACCCCACATCCAAGGACAAAGTAGAAGTCACAATGAAACAGTAGAAAGGAAACAACTATGAAACAATCATTCCTATGCCTGTCAGATGGGCAACTCACAAGATGGAGAACAATATCAACAAAGAAGTTCTTGCACTGATGTGAAGGTTTGAGGCTCCCACATCAGAGTCCAGAGCCTGAGAACTTGGCCAAGGGACTGGAAATCCCCAGGAAATCTGGCTTTGAAGGTCAGTGGGATTTGATTCCACAGTTTGCATAGCACTAGGGCAGAGAAGCTTAGAAGGCAAAACTGTACTTGCTTCAGCAGCACATATACTAGAGAGCAAAAGATTATATGTGTCCCAGGACCCAGGGGAAAGGAGCAGTGACCCCAGAAGAGAAAGAGCCAGACCTACCTGTTAGTGCTAGAGGGTTTCTTGCTAAGGTGTGGGTCAGAAGTGGCCTGCCACGAGAACGGGGGCACTGAAAGTAACACTACTGGAAGCTGTGCAGTGGCATAAGTCCTCTTTGAGGTCACCACTAGTCCTACTATAGAAGCTTACACAACCCTCTTATCCTCATGAGAAGGCAAACAGAAGGAAGAACTACAATCTCATATTCCTCCATAACCAATACCACAATTATAGCAAGCTACCCCAAATAAAAAGGAATAGGATTATGTCCCAGATGAAAAAACAAGATTAATCTGCAGAAAAAGAACTAAATTAAGTGGAGACAGGCAACCTCCCAGAAAAGGAATTCAGAATAATTACAGTAAAGATGCAAGATCTCAGAAACAGAATGAAAAAGATGAAAGAAATGTTTTCCAAGGAACTAGAAGAATGAAAGAACAAACAGACCAACAACACACTAGAAGGAATCAATAGTAGAATGACTGAGTCAGAAGAACAGATGACTAAACTGGATGACAGAACAGTGGAAAACAAGTCTGTCAAACAGAATGCAGAAAAAAGAATGAAAATAAATTAAGACAACCTAAGACATCTCTGGGACAATATTAAACACATCAGTATTCACAATGCAGGGGTCTTAGAAAGACAAGGAAGAGAGAAATGACCTAAGAAAATATTTGAAGATGTAATAGCTGAAAACTTCCCTAATGATGGAAAGGAAATAGTCAAACAAGTCCAGGAAGCACAGAGAGTCCCACAGGCTAAATTTGATGAGGAACACACAGAGATGCATGGTAGTCAAACTGACAAAAAATTAAGACAAAGATAAACTACTAAAAGCAACAAGGGAAAAAAGACAACATACAAGGGAAAACCCATAAGGTTATCACCAAATTTCTCCACAAAAACTCAACAACCCAGAAGGGAATGGTACAGTATATTCCAAATGATGAAAACAAAGAACATAGAGACAAGAATTTCCAGAAAGACCCTCATTCAGATTTGATGGAGAAATCAAAATCTTTTCAGACAATCAAAAGTTAAAAGAATTCAGCACCACTAAAGCAGTTTTACTACAAATGCTAAAAGAACTTCTCTAGGCAGAAAGCAGAAGAGAAGGAAAATATATAGCAAAAAACAAAAAACAAAAACTTCAAAGTAATTAACAAAATGATGATAATACATATTGAAAACTACTTTATATGTAAATGGACTAAAGGTACCAACCAAAGACACACACTGGCTGAGTGGATACAAAAACAAGACCCTCTTATCCTCATGAGAAGGCAAACAGAAGGAAGAACTACAATCTCATATTCCTCCATAACCAATACCACAATTATAGCAAGCTACCCCAAATAAAAAGGAATAGGATTATGTCCCAGATGAAAAAACAAGATTAATCTGCAGAAAAAGAACTAAATTAAGTGGAGACAGGCAACCTCCCAGAAAAGGAATTCAGAATAATTACAGTAAAGATGCAAGATCTCAGAAACAGAATGAAAAAGATGAAAGAAATGTTTTCCAAGGAACTAGAAGAATGAAAGAACAAACAGACCAACAACACACTAGAAGGAATCAATAGTAGAATGACTGAGTCAGAAGAACAGATGACTAAACTGGATGACAGAACAGTGGAAAACAAGTCTGTCAAACAGAATGCAGAAAAAAGAATGAAAATAAATTAAGACAACCTAAGACATCTCTGGGACAATATTAAACACATCAGTATTCACAATGCAGGGGTCTTAGAAAGACAAGGAAGAGAGAAATGACCTAAGAAAATATTTGAAGATGTAATAGCTGAAAACTTCCCTAATGATGGAAAGGAAATAGTCAAACAAGTCCAGGAAGCACAGAGAGTCCCACAGGCTAAATTTGATGAGGAACACACAGAGATGCATGGTAGTCAAACTGACAAAAAATTAAGACAAAGATAAACTACTAAAAGCAACAAGGGAAAAAAGACAACATACAAGGGAAAACCCATAAGGTTATCACCAAATTTCTCCACAAAAACTCAACAACCCAGAAGGGAATGGTACAGTATATTCCAAATGATGAAAACAAAGAACATAGAGACAAGAATTTCCAGAAAGACCCTCATTCAGATTTGATGGAGAAATCAAAATCTTTTCAGACAATCAAAAGTTAAAAGAATTCAGCACCACTAAAGCAGTTTTACTACAAATGCTAAAAGAACTTCTCTAGGCAGAAAGCAGAAGAGAAGGAAAATATATAGCAAAAAACAAAAAACAAAAACTTCAAAGTAATTAACAAAATGATGATAATACATATTGAAAACTACTTTATATGTAAATGGACTAAAGGTACCAACCAAAGACACACACTGGCTGAGTGGATACAAAAACAAGACCCATATATATGTTGTCTACAATAGACCCACTTCATACCTAGGGACGCTTACAGACCGAAAGTAAGGGGATGGAAGAAGGTATTTCACACAAATAAAAAACACAGGAAAGCTGGAGTAGCAATACTCATATCAGACAAAATAGAATTTAAAACAAACACTGTTGGGGCTTCCCTGGTGGTCCAGTGGGTAAGGACACCGCCTTGCAGTGCAAGGGGCGCCGGTTCGATCCCTGGCCTTGGAAGATCCCGGGTGTCACGGAGCGGCTGGACTGATGTGTCCAATTACCAAGGCAGAGCACTGGAATGCATGCGCCCAGAGCCAGTGCTCTGCAACAACAGAGACCACGGTGATGGGAGGCCCACACGGGTAAAAGAACAAAGATGGATGGAACTGAATAAATGAAAGACCAAAAGAAGTGGCCCACCCACCCCCCTCCCTCCCCAGCCCGCTCCCCCTCCCCCCCCAAAAAAAACATTGTTATAAGAGACAAAGAAGGACACTACATCAAGAGTTCTATTCAAGAAGATATAAAAATTATAAATATATATATATCCAATATAAGAGCACTTCAACATGTAACGCAAATACTAACAAATATAAAAGGAGAAATTGACAGCAACACAATACTAAATAGGTGAGTTTAATACTCCACTTGCATGAGTGGACAGATGATCCAAAAAGAAAACTCAGGCCTTAAATGACACTTTAAGATAAGTTCAATGTAACTGATATTTATAGAGCATTCCATCCAAAAGAAGCAGACTACATATTTTTCTCAAGAGCACATGGAATATTCTCCAGGATTGACCACATGCTGGGTCACAAGGTGACCTTGGTAAATTTAAGAAAGTCAAAATACTATTAAGCATCTTTTCTGATCACAACACTATGAGATCAGAAATAAACTCCAACAAAAAGCTATAAGAAAACCAAACATCTGGCAGTTAAATAATATGCTACTGAGAAGGCAATGGACCATTCATTGAAGAAATCAAGCAAAAAATTTAAAAAATATCTAGAGAAAAATGGAAATGAAACCACAATAGTTGAAAAGTTATGAGATGCAGCAAAAGCAGTTCTAAGTGGTAAGTGTATACCAGTACAACCTTAGCACAAGAAACAAGAAAAATCTCAAATAAACAACCTGACCTTACATCTAAAACAACTAGAAAGAAATAAACAAAGCCTAAGGTTAGTAGAAGGAAAAATATCATAAAGATCAGAGCAGAAATCAATGAATAGAGATAATGAAAACAAACACAAAGATCAATTAAATTAAGATAAACAAGATTGTTAAACCTTTAGCCAGACTCATCAAGAAAAAAAATGGGAGAGGACTCAAATCAATAATATTAAAATGAAAAAGGAAAAGTTATAACTGACTTCACAGAAATACCAAGAATCATAAGAGAGTACTATGAGCAACTGTGTGCCGATAAAATGAAAAACTTGGAAGAAATGGACAATTTCTTAGAAAGGTACAATTTCCCCCTTGTCTGAAACAGGAAGAAATAGAACATATGAACACACCAATCACAAGCGCTGAAAAAGATACTGTGATTAATACCTTACAACAAACAAAACTGCAGTACCTGATGGCTTTACAGGTAGATTTTATCAAACATTCAGAGAAGGATTAACATCTATTGTTCTGAAATTGTTCCAAAAATTTGCAAAGGAAGGAAAACTTCCCAACTCCTGTTTTGAGGCCACCATCAGACAAAACTACCACACACACACCCACACACACCCACACACACACACAAACTACAGGTCAATATCACAGAAGAACATAGATGCAAAAATCCTGAACAAAATACCAACAATCCATATTCAACAACACATTAAAAAGACCACATAGAGCCAAGATGGTGGAGGGATGAGGGGAAGATTTCACCAGCTCCCCAACAAAATCACCAGAACTAATCAAGAAATGAAACACCACCAACAAACCAGCCGCTAGATGACAGAAGAATTTAAGAAAGTCAAAATACTATTAGCATCTTTTCTGATCACAACACTATGAGATCAGAAATAAACTCAACAAAAGCTATAAGAAAACCAAACATCTGGCAGTTAAATAATATGCTACTGAGAAGGCAATGGACCATTCATTGAAGAAATCAAGCAAAAAATTTAAAAAATATCTAGAGAAAAATGGAAATGAAACCACAATAGTTGAAAAGTTATGAGATGCAGCAAAAGCAGTTCTAAGTGGTAAGTGTATACCAGTACAACCTTAGCACAAGAAACAAGAAAAATCTCAAATAAACAACCTGACCTTACATCTAAAACAACTAGAAAGAAATAAACAAAGCCTAAGGTTAGTAGAAGGAAAAATATCATAAAGATCAGAGCAGAAATCAATGAATAGAGATAATGAAAACAAACACAAAGATCAATTAAATTAAGATAAACAAGATTGTTAAACCTTTAGCCAGACTCATCAAGAAAAAAAATGGGAGAGGACTCAAATCAATAATATTAAAATGAAAAAGGAAAAGTTATAACTGACTTCACAGAAATACCAAGAATCATAAGAGAGTACTATGAGCAACTGTGTGCCGATAAAATGAAAAACTTGGAAGAAATGGACAATTTCTTAGAAAGGTACAATTTCCCCCTTGTCTGAAACAGGAAGAAATAGAACATATGAACACACCAATCACAAGCGCTGAAAAAGATACTGTGATTAATACCTTACAACAAACAAAACTGCAGTACCTGATGGCTTTACAGGTAGATTTTATCAAACATTCAGAGAAGGATTAACATCTATTGTTCTGAAATTGTTCCAAAAATTTGCAAAGGAAGGAAAACTTCCCAACTCCTGTTTTGAGGCCACCATCAGACAAAACTACCACACACACACCCACACACACCCACACACACACACAAACTACAGGTCAATATCACAGAAGAACATAGATGCAAAAATCCTGAACAAAATACCAACAATCCATATTCAACAACACATTAAAAAGACCACATAGAGCCAAGATGGTGGAGGGATGAGGGGAAGATTTCACCAGCTCCCCAACAAAATCACCAGAACTAATCAAGAAATGAAACACCACCAACAAACCAGCCGCTAGATGACAGAAGAATTCCATAGGTCCGCGAGAGTAGAAGAGTGAACAGCCAGAACTTTCCCGGAGCTAGGGTTCTAAGAATCCTCTATCCTAACCCCCATGCCGGACTGCACCGACGGAGAGCGCGCCAGCAAGTGCCCTAAAAGGGGACCTAAGCGGAGCCTCGGGGGAGAGAGGGCAGCAATCAGCGTGAAAACTCCAAGAATCCACCCGGATCGCCGGCAGAAATTGACACTGTGAAGATAGGATACCGGAGCAGGGCCGAGCAGAACGCACTTGCTGCCTAGCGACCAACCGGGAGACGGGAGGGAGCGCCCAGTGTGAAAATCGCGCTGCTCGGCCGGGCGAAAATCACGACTTCCCGCCTGGCACCGGGTGAGTTCAAACACTCCTAGTGGGGTACTGGCTGAAGGGGAAGTCGCCCACAGATTGCTGACCAGGGACGAGGCTCGAGTCAGACGGGGAAGCTTGTACCTGCCTTTGGGACTTGGACACATAACTGGCAGTGCGCGCGCACCAGTGGTGGAGGAGCTGGTGCACCCCCATAGCTACACTTGCAGTAGAGGAAGCCGGGAAAAGGGCAAGTATTGGAGGCTACCAGAGGGTGGGCGGCAGAGCCGGGGCACCCTCACCTAAATGGGACTGCATGCGCACCACGGTCCCCCGCCCAACGGAATGGGATCAGCCTGCGTCCCCACCCAACCCGGGGCTGAGTGAGCCACGGCCCGCCACCCGACGGACTGGGATCAGCCCTCCATCCTGGACAGCACCTGAGCTTGCAGCAACGCCTTATTTGGCTGAAAACAAACCATAGCAACCGCTGCCGTAAGGGAAAGCCTACATCATCAAGACAAAACCATCGAGAACAGATTGGCTTCCACCAGACAGATGAGAGGATAAAAACCAGGGACAGTATTTAGCTTTTTTGTTTATTTGTTGTGGACAGTTCTGTTTATTCATTTGATCAGTCAGGCTTGGGTTTGTTTTTTCTCTCTCTCTCTCTTTTGTCTCATCTTATTAAGTTTTTCTTCCCTTTTTAATTTTTAATTTCTTTTTTTTTGTGGTTCTTAATTTTTAAATTTTTTTTTAATTTTAATTCTTGGAAACTTCTAATGTTCTTTCCTCTTTGCCACTCCTTCCTCCCTCTATGTTCTAAATGTAAAACTTTCTCCTACCTACCACTATCCACTATATAAATATTTCCTACCTTCCTGTCTCCACTATTCTCTTCCAGCTGCACTAAACAATACAACACACTAATCTTGGCTACATAACCCTATAAAATTGTTCCAAGACGAATCTATTCCTTCTCATTACCCATACACTCACCACCTCCTCACCCCCAAGACATGTCTTAGCTAAAAATTGCTTTCAATGAAATAGTCCAAGCCAGGGCCTTACCCAAGATCTATTTTTCCAGGCACTATTTTAATTAATTCAGAGCTTAACGGGCAAGTACCATCTTTGATTACATTGTTTGCCAGAAAAGTTCCCTATGCTTTGTCACTGTAAGACTGGTTAGATGTGGTTATTGCTGTGTATGTATGTATACCTTATGACTATATTAGAAAACATCTGCATGCTTTTATGACTGTCACCCATCAGGGACACACCTCTTGCTCCTCACATGCTAGTATTTGAACTAATATCATGGAACACCATAGCAAACCAGACATAAAGCCTACACCCCCTGACCAATCATCAAACCAAGGATCCTCGAACTAGAAGCCCTGATTCCAAGACCTTACACTATCAAAGAACATACAACACTAGAGATTGTTCACCTGTAAACAAGACCTAACACCACACAAGACACAAACCATTGAACCCTTCTACAAGGACAAAAACCCAAAGGAAGGGAGAATTCAACCAAGAAGCCTAGTGGAGACAAGAACTTCATACACACAGACACACACAAAGAAACAAAAATTAACCTAATAATGAAACGACAGAGAAACACTGCACAGATGAAGGACCAAGCTAGAGAATCAAAGCTTCAAATGACAGAGGAGAAGACAGACAAATTATCTGAAAGAGAATTCAGAAAAACTATACTAATGAGGATGCAAAACACTGAAAACAGAATATTAGAGGAAACTAGTGCATTGAGAAAAGACATGCAGGAAATGTACAATAAGCAAATAGAGACCACCAACTCAATTGCTGAACTCAAAAATACTACAGAAGGTCTCAACAGTAGAGTATCAGAGGCTTGAAACTTCTAATGTTCTTTCCTTTTGCATCCTTCCTCTATGTTCTAAATGTAAAACTTTCTCCTACCCCCCACTATCCACTATATAAATATTTCCTACCTTCCTGTCTCCACTATTCTCTTCCAGCTGCACTAAACAATACAACACACTAATCTTGGCTACATAACCCTATAAAATTGTTCCAAGACGAATCTATTCCTTCTCATTACCCATACACTCACCACCTCCTCACCCCCAAGACATGTCTTAGCTAAAAATTGCTTTCAATGAAATAGTCCAAGCCAGGGCCTTACCCAAGATCTATTTTTCCAGGCACTATTTTAATTAATTCAGAGCTTAACGGGCAAGTACCATCTTTGATTACATTGTTTGCCAGAAAAGTTCCCTATGCTTTGTCACTGTAAGACTGGTTAGATGTGGTTATTGCTGTGTATGTATGTATACCTTATGACTATATTAGAAAACATCTGCATGCTTTTATGACTGTCACCCATCAGGGACACACCTCTTGCTCCTCACATGCTAGTATTTGAACTAATATCATGGAACACCATAGCAAACCAGACATAAAGCCTACACCCCCTGACCAATCATCAAACCAAGGATCCTCGAACTAGAAGCCCTGATTCCAAGACCTTACACTATCAAAGAACATACAACACTAGAGATTGTTCACCTGTAAACAAGACCTAACACCACACAAGACACAAACCATTGAACCCTTCTACAAGGACAAAAACCCAAAGGAAGGGAGAATTCAACCAAGAAGCCTAGTGGAGACAAGAACTTCATACACACAGACACACACAAAGAAACAAAAATTAACCTAATAATGAAACGACAGAGAAACACTGCACAGATGAAGGACCAAGCTAGAGAATCAAAGCTTCAAATGACAGAGGAGAAGACAGACAAATTATCTGAAAGAGAATTCAGAAAAACTATACTAATGAGGATGCAAAACACTGAAAACAGAATATTAGAGGAAACTAGTGCATTGAGAAAAGACATGCAGGAAATGTACAATAAGCAAATAGAGACCACCAACTCAATTGCTGAACTCAAAAATACTACAGAAGGTCTCAACAGTAGAGTATCAGAGGCTGAAGAACGGATAAGTGAGCTGGAAGACAGAATGGTGGAAATAAGTGCTGAAGAACACAACAAAACTGAAAGAATTAAAACAACTGAGGATAGCATCACAGACCTATGGGACAATATCAAACGCACCAACATTAGAATTATAGGAGTTCCAGAAGAAGAAGAGGGGAAGAAAGGCTATGAAAAAATTCTTGAAGAGGTTATAGTTTCCCAACAGGGAAAGGAAATAGTCAACCAAGTCCAAGAAGCACAAAGAGTTCCACACAGGAGAAACCCCAGAAGAAACACACCAAGGCACATTCTAATCAAACTAACGCAGACTAAATATAAAGACAGATTACTAAAAGCTCCTAGAAGCAAACAACAAATAACACATAAAGGAAACCCCATACGTCTAACTGCGGATCTTTCAACAGAAACCCTGCAGGCCAGAAGAGAATGGCAGGACACATTTAAACGGCTAAAAGAGAATAGCCTCCAACCAAGAATTCTCCACCCAGCAAGAATCTCATTCACAATTGATGGAGAAGTCAAAAGCTTCACAAAGAGGCAAAAACTAAAAGAATTCTGTACCGCAAAACCAGCCCTACAACAAGCGTTAAAGGGCCTGATATAGCCAATAAATACAAGAATAGGAGAAGTCCTACAAATCAAACCCCAAACTTCTAAGAAGATGACAATAGGAACACTCGTATCAATAATTACTTTGAATGTAAATGGATTAAATGCTCCAACCAAACGACACAGTCTGGCTGAATGGATTCAGAAACATGACCCATATATATGCTGTTTACAAGAGACCCACTTCAAACCTAGAGACACTCATAGACTGAAAGTGAGAGGCTGGAAAAAGATATTCCATGCAAATGGAAATCAAAAGAAAGCTGGAGTAGCAATACTCATATCAGACAAAATAGATTTTAAAGTAAAGAAGATTCTAAGAGACAAGGCAGGTCACTACATCATGATCAAGGGATCCATTCAAGAGGAAGACATAACAGTCATGAATATCTACGCACCCAACACAGGGGCACCTCAATACATAAGACAGATACTTTCAGACTTAAAAGAAGAAATCAATAATAACACAAGAATAGTAGGAGACTTTAACACTCCTCTCACACCAATGGATAGATCATCCAAACAGACAATTAATAAAAAACACAAGCCTTAAATGTCGCACTAGAAAAGATGGACCTCATCGATACCTTTAGGACGTTCCATTCAAAAGCAGAAGAATACATGTTCTTCTCAAGTGCTCATGGAACATTCTCCAGGATAGACCACATCTTGGGCCACAAATCTAACTTCAGTCAGTTCACGGAAACTTAAATTATGTCAACCATCTTCTCGGACCACAATTCAATGAGACTAGAGATCAACTACAGGGAAAAAACTGCTAAAAACACGAACACATGGAGATTAAACAACACATACCTAAAAAACCAACTGATAACTGAGGAAATCAAAGGAGAAATTTTAAAATTCCTAGAAGAAAATGATAATGAACATACGACCGTGCAAAACCTATGGGATACCACAAAAGCAGTTCTAAGAGGGAAACTTATAGCAATACAATCCCACATCAAGAAACTAGGAAACTATGAAGCAGATGACCTAACCCTCCGCTTAAAACAATTGGAGAAAGAAGAACAAAAACATCCCAAAGCCGGCAGAAGACGAGAAATTATAAAGACCAGAGCAGAAATAAATGAGAAAGAAATAAAACAAACTATAGTACGGACAAATAAAACTAAAAGCTGGTTCTTCGAAAAGGTAAACAAAATTGACAAGCCTCTGGCCAGACTCATCAAGAGAAAGAGAGAGAAGAGCCAGATCAACAAAATCAAAAACGAAAAAGGAGAAATTATAACAGATCATGCAGAAATCCAAAGGATTCTAAGGGACTATTATGAGCAACTCTATGGAAAAAACTGGATAACCTGGAAGAAATGGACAGTTTCTAGGGGAAGATCAATCTCCCAAGACTGAGCCAGGAAGAAACAGAAACTTTGAACAAACTAATCACAAGCTCAGAAATCTAATCTGTGATTAAAAATCCACCCAAAAATAAAAGCCCAAGGCCAGATGGCTTCACAGCCGAATTCTACCAAACATTTAAAAAAGAGATTATCCCTGTCCTTCTAAAACTCTTTCAAAAAATTGCACAGGAAGGAAAACTTCCAAACACATTCTACGAAGCCACCATCACCCTGATACCCAAATCAGGCAAAGACAACACAAAAATGGAAAATTACAGACCAATTTCTCTGATGAACTTAGATGCCAAGATCCTCAACAAAATCCTAGCAAACAGAATTCAACGACACATCAAAAAACCAATACATCATGATCAAGTCGGGTTCATCCCAGGCATGCAAGGATTTTTCAATATCCACAAATCAACCAATGTGATACACCATATCAACAAATTGAGAGACAAAAATCACATGATCATCTCAATAGATGCAGAAAAAGCCTTCGACAAAGTACAACACCCATTTATGATAAAAACTCTTCAAAAAATGGGCATAGAAGGAACCTATCTCAACATAGTGAAAGCCATATATGAGAAACCCACAGCGAACATTATCCTCAACGGTGAAAAACTGAAAGCATTTCCTCTAAGATCAGGAACATGACAGGGGTGCCAAGTCTCACCACTACTATTCAACATAGTCCTGGAAGTTTTAGGAACAGCAATAAGAGAAGATAAAGAAATAAAAGGAATCCAGATTGGAAAGGAAGAAGTTAAGCTCCCTCTTTTTCAGATGACATGATACTATACATAGAATATCACAAAGATTCTATTACAAAGCTACTAGAACTAATCAACGAACTCAGCAAAGTTTCAGGATACAAAAGTCAACACAGAAATCACTGGCATTCCTATACACAAACAATGAAAAATCAGAAAACACAATCAAGGAGGCAATCCCCGTCACCATTGCAACCAAAAGAATCAAATATCTAGGAATAAACCTACTCAAAGAAACAAAAGAATTGTACACAGAAAATTACAAGATACTCATGAAAGAAATTAAAGAAGACTTAAACAGATGGAGAGATATTCCATGTTCCTGGGTCCGAAGAATCAATATTGTGAAAATGACCATACTACCAAATATCATCTACAGATTCAATGTAATACCTATCAAACTACCAATGACATTTTTCACAGAACTAGACCAAAGAAGAACACAGTTCATATGGAAACACAAAAGACCTCGAATAGCCAAAACAATCCTGAGAAAGAAAAACGGAGTTGGAGGAATCAGCCTCCCTAACTTCAGACTCTATTACAAAGCAACAGTCATCAAGACAGTACGGTACTGGCACAAAAACAAAACTATAGACCAATGGAACAAGATTGAGAACCCAGAGATAAACCCATGCACCTATGGGTACCTTATTTTTGACAAACGAGGTGAAACTATAAAATGGGACAAAGACAGCCTCTTCAACAAGTGCTGCTAGGAAAATTGGACAGCTACATGCAAAAAAATGAAATTGGAACATTCCCTGACACCATACACTAAAATCAACTCAAAATGGATTAAAGACCTAAATGTAAGACCAGAAACCATCAAACTCTTAGAGGAGAATATAGGCAAAACCCTCAAGGACAGAAATCAAAGCAAGATCTTCTCTGACCCACCTACTAGAATAGTGGAACTAAAAAGACAAATGAACATGTGGGACCTCATGAAACTTAAAAGCTTTTGCACAGCTAAAGAAATTACAAAAAAGCTGAACAGACAGCCCACAGAGTGGGAGAAAATCATAGCAAATGAAACAACAGACAAAGAATTAATCTCCAAAATCTACAAGCAACTCAGACAACTCAGCACAGGAGAAGGGAACAACCCAATCAAAAAATGGGAAAAAGATCTAAAGAGACGCCTCTCCAAAGAGGACATACAGATGGCCCAAAAGCACATGAAACGATGCTCAACCTCGCTTATTATTAGAGAAATGCAAATTAAAACTACAATGAGATATCACCTCACACTCATCAGAATGGCCATCTTCAAAAAATCTCCAGACAATAAATGCTGGAGAGGGTGAGGAGAAAAGGGAACCCTCTTGCATTGCTGGTGGGAATGTAAATTGATACAGCCTCTATGGAAGACAGTATGGAGATTCCTTTAAAAACTAAAAATAGAAGCACCCTATGACCCAGCAATCCCACTCTTAGGCTTATATCCTGATGAAATCAAAACTGAAAGAAGCACCTGTACCCCAATGTTCATTGCAGCTCTCTATACAATAGCCAGAACATGGAAGCAACCTAGATGTCCATCGATGAATGAATAGATATAGAAGATCTGGTACATATATACAATGGAATACTACTTAGCTCTTAAAAGAAATGCAGAGGACTCAGTCCTAATGAAGTGGCTGGCTCTAGAACCTATCATAAAAAGTGAAGCAAGTCAAAAAGAGAAAGACAAATACAATATACTAACACACATATATGGAATCTAGTAGGACAGTCTTGATAACACACGCAGGGAACTCATGGAAAAACAGACAGAGCATAGACATATGGACATTGTGGGGAAGAAATAGGGAGGGGGAGGCATGGAGGGAGTGACATGGAAAACTATATTGTCATGTGTGGAAAAGATAGCTATTGTCATTGTGCTAAGGGAATAGGAGTGCTTACAATGGCTTCGGGCGATGGTCCGGAGGGGTGGGGTGGGGGAAACTGGGGGGGTGGGGACCATGGATATGCATATGACTGATCTGGGAACATACATGTCTGTGAACAACAAAACTCTGTAAAACCTTAAAATGAATTAAAAAAAAAAAAAAAGAAAATGAATAAACAAAAAATCAATGAAAGACAAAAAAAAAAAAAAAAAGAATCTGACTGCCAATGCAGGAAACAAATGTGTGATCCCTGGTCCTCGAAGATCTCACATGCCTCAGAGCAACTAAGTCCAGTGGCACAACTACTGAGACCACATGCCCTACAGCCCATGCCTCTCAACAAGAGAAGCCACCGCAATGAGAAGACCATGTACCACAACTAGAGAGTAGCCCCTACTCACTGCAACTAGAGAAAGCCTGCACTCAGCAAGGAAAGCCCAAGGCAGCCAAAAATAAGTAAATAAATCACTATTTTGGTTGATGTCAGGATACTGTAGATACTGATAAACAATTTTTTTAATTATACAGATTTTTTCTGAGTGTTATTTGCTCTTGT
Organism: Tragulus kanchil; assembly: GCA_022376925.1. Taxonomy (NCBI): domain Eukaryota; kingdom Metazoa; phylum Chordata; class Mammalia; order Artiodactyla; family Tragulidae; genus Tragulus; species Tragulus kanchil. Next base: position 72,650,478 of record JAIOJX010000001.1, on the reverse strand, counting down.
TGTTCAGTCACTAAGTCGTGTCCAAGTCTTTGGGATCTCAAGGACTGCAGCACACCACGCTGCGATGCTGAGTGTTATAGCATCTAGCTAATGATTTGAAATTAAGAAAATTTATAGTCTAGTATCTGCCCCTTACTGGCTAATTGTGCAACTTTGGGACAATGATGTCAATTTACTGGGCCATGATTTTCATATTTACAACCAGCAGTAATGAAAGAAATCATTCTTGCTTCATCACTTACTAGCTATGTGTTACTGACTGAGCTATGAGCCTCTCTGAGCCTCAGTTTCCTCAAAAGTTACATCAGGGTAATACTCATGCCTACTGGGCTTCCCCTGGTGGTCCAGTGGGTAAGGACACCGCCTTGCAGTGCAAGGGGCGCCAGTTCGAGCCCTGGCCTGGGAAGATCCCACCTGCCGCGGAGCAGCTGGACTGATGTGTCCAATCACCGAGCCGGAGCTCTGGAGCGCATGCGCCCAGAGCCGGCGCTCTGCAACGACAGCCGCCACCGCGATGGGAGGCCCACAGGAGCCAAAGAACAAAGACGAATGAAAATAGAGAAATGAAAGAGCAATAGAAGTGGCCCGCCTGCTCCCCTCCCTCCCCAACCCGACCCCCGCCCAAAGTAAATAAATAAATAAATATTTAAAAAAAAATAATAATCATACCTACTTTTCATAAAGTAATTGAGGTAATTAAATGACTTAATGTATAAAAAGGATTTAAAATTTTGAGATGATTATTTTCATTATATCATCATCATAAATTTTTCCTGAGTCATATATCTCAGCTCTAGTGTTTGGGGGCCAATGTGCAAGGACTAATTAATTTTACAGCAAGGCAGCAAGGTTTCTTATTTGTTGTATTCATGTCCTAGCCTAACAGTCAACATCTGGATGGAAAAATAAAATCATAATTTAGTTATCAAAAAAAAAAACCATATACCACAATCAAGTGAGATTCATACAAGGGATACAAGGATTTTTCAACATGTGCAAATGAATGAATGTGATTCACTGTATCAACAAATTAAAGAATAAAAAACACGGTCATCTGAATAGATTCAGAAAAGCCTTTGACAAAATTAAGCACCCATTTATGATAAAAACTCTCCAGAAAGTGGGCATAGAGTGTACGTAACTCAACATAATAAAGGTCATATATGACAAACCTACAGCTAGCATCATACTCAATGGCAAAAAGTTGAAAGCATTCCCTCTCAGATCAGGAACAAAACAAGCATGTCTACTCTCACCACATATATTCAACATAGTTCAGAAAGTTATGCTACACCAATCAGAGAAGAAAGAGAAGTAAAGGGAATCCAAATTGGAAAAGAAGTTAAATTGTCACTGTTTGTAGATGAAATAATATTATATATAGAAGGTCCTAAAGATGCAACCAGAAAACTACTAGAACTCATCAGTGAATTTAGTAAAGCTGCATGTTACAAAATTAATACACAGAAGACGAGTTCATTTCTATACACTAATAATGATAGATGAGAAAGAGAAAATCAAGATGTAACTCCATTTACCACTGAAAAAGAATAAAATACCTACGAATAAAACCTACATAGAAAGAAAATAGACCTGTACTCTGAAATCTGTAAGATGCTGATGAAAGAAATCAAAGAAGACATAAATAGATGGAAAGATATACCATGTTTGAGGAAAGGAAGAATCAATATTATCAAAATAACTTTATTACCCAAGGCAATCTATAGGTTCAAAACAATCCGTATCAAATTACCAATGGCATTTTCCACAGATCTAGAACAAAAAAAAAATCTCAAAACTTGCAAGGAGATAAAAAAGACCCCAAAGAGCCAAAGAAATCTTGAAAAAGAAAAATGGAGCAGGAGGAATCAAGCTCTCTGACTTCAGACTATACTACAAAACTATAATCATCAAGACAGTAGGGTACTAGCACAAAAATGGAACAGGACAGAAAACCTAGAAATAGGCCCATGTACCTAGTCAATTAATCTATGACAAAGGAGGTAAGACTACACAAAGTTGTAAAGACAGTTAGTTCAACAAACAGTGCTGGGAAAACTGGAAACCCACATGAAAAAGAATGAAATTAGATCATTCCTTAACTCCGTACACAAAAAGAAGTCCAAAATGGATTAGAGACATAATGTTTGAGTGGATACTATAAGTCTCTTGGAGTAAAACATAGGCAGAACACTCTCTGACATAAATCACAGCAAAATCTTTTTCTAACCCATCTCCTAGAATAATGGAAATAAAAGCAAAAATAAATGGGACCTACTTAAACTCAAAGGCTTTTGCACAGCAAAAGAAATGATAAACAAAACAAAAAGACAGCCCATAGATTGGAACAAAATATTTGCAAATGATAAGGGATCAGTCTCCAAAATTTACAAACAGCTTATGACACTCAGTAGCATCAAAACCAAGAACCCACTCAAGAAATGGGCAGAAAACCTGAATAGACATCTCTCTAAAGAGGATATATAGATGGCCAACAGGCACATGAAAAGATGTTCAAAATCACTAATTAGAGAAATGCAAATCAATCTAAAATGAGATACCACCTCACACCCGTCAGAATAGTTATCAAAAAATCCACAAACAACAAATGCTGGAGAGGGTGTGGAGAGAAATGAACCCTCCTGCACTGAATGTAAATTGGTACAGCCAATATAGAGAACTGTATAGAGGCTCCTTAAAAAACTAAACATAGAGCTACCATATGACTCTGCAGTCCCACACCTGGGCACATATCCAGAGAAAAAGACAGTCCAAAGAGATGCATGCACCCCAATGTTCACTGCAGCACTGTTTACAATGGCCAAGACATCTATAGGTTCAAAACAATCCGTATCAAATTACCAATGGCATTTTCCACAGATCTAGAACAAAAAATCTCAAAACTTGCAAGGAGATAAAAAAGACCCCAAAGAGCCAAAGAAATCTTGAAAAAGAAAAATGGAGCAGGAGGAATCAAGCTCTCTGACTTCAGACTATACTACAAAACTATAATCATCAAGACAGTAGGGTACTAGCACAAAAATGGAACAGGACAGAAAACCTAGAAATAGGCCCATGTACCTAGTCAATTAATCTATGACAAAGGAGGTAAGACTACACAAAGTTGTAAAGACAGTTAGTTCAACAAACAGTGCTGGGAAAACTGGAAACCCACATGAAAAAGAATGAAATTAGATCATTCCTTAACTCCGTACACAAAAAGAAGTCCAAAATGGATTAGAGACATAATGTTTGAGTGGATACTATAAGTCTCTTGGAGTAAAACATAGGCAGAACACTCTCTGACATAAATCACAGCAAAATCTTTTTCTAACCCATCTCCTAGAATAATGGAAATAAAAGCAAAAATAAATGGGACCTACTTAAACTCAAAGGCTTTTGCACAGCAAAAGAAATGATAAACAAAACAAAAAGACAGCCCATAGATTGGAACAAAATATTTGCAAATGATAAGGGATCAGTCTCCAAAATTTACAAACAGCTTATGACACTCAGTAGCATCAAAACCAAGAACCCACTCAAGAAATGGGCAGAAAACCTGAATAGACATCTCTCTAAAGAGGATATATAGATGGCCAACAGGCACATGAAAAGATGTTCAAAATCACTAATTAGAGAAATGCAAATCAATCTAAAATGAGATACCACCTCACACCCGTCAGAATAGTTATCAAAAAATCCACAAACAACAAATGCTGGAGAGGGTGTGGAGAGAAATGAACCCTCCTGCACTGAATGTAAATTGGTACAGCCAATATAGAGAACTGTATAGAGGCTCCTTAAAAAACTAAACATAGAGCTACCATATGACTCTGCAGTCCCACACCTGGGCACATATCCAGAGAAAAAGACAGTCCAAAGAGATGCATGCACCCCAATGTTCACTGCAGCACTGTTTACAATGGCCAAGACATGGAAACAGACTAAATGTCCATCTACAGAGTAATGGATAAGATGATGTGATATATATAATATGAATATCACTCAGCCATTAAAAAAAATGGAATAAGGCCATTTGCAGCAACATGCGTGGACCTAGAGAGTGTTGTACTGAGTTAAATAAGTCAGAGAAGGAAAAATATCATGTGACATTCCTTATATATAGATTCTAAAAAGAAATGATACAAATGAACTTATTTACAGAACAGGAAGAGACTCACAGACTTCGAAAACAAACTCATGGTTGCAGTGGTGAAAGGATAGATAAGGAGTTTGGGAAGGTCATGTACCCACTAATATATTTAAAGTGGATAACCAACAAAAATCTACTGTATTGCATACAGAACTCTGCATTTTGGGAAGAATGGATACATGTATATGTATGACTGAGTCCATTCACTGTTCACCTGAAACTATCACAACATTACTAATCAGCTATATTCCAATAAAAATGTTTATGGTGTCAAAAAGAACTTCCCCAAGAAAAAGAAATGCAAATGGCAAAATGGTTGAAGAAGCCTTAAAAATTGTTGAGAAAGGGAGACAAGTAAAAGTCAAAGGAGAAAAGGAATGATATACCCATCTGAATGCAGAGTTCCAAAGAACAGCAAGGAAAGATAGGAAAGCCTACTTAGATGAACAGTGCACAGAAATGGAGGAAAAGAGCAGAACGGGAGAGACTTGAGATCTTTCATGAAAATAAGAGATACCAAGGGTACATTTCATACAAAGATGGCTACAATAAAGGACAGAAGTGGCATGGGCTTAACAGAAAAGAATGTATTAAGAAGCTGTGAAAGTAGTTATAGCATGTGCTGCCTCTGGCCTGAGCTTTGATTTTGGACCTAAGAAAGGAATTCTGAAGTACAAGGTTTAGAAAGTAGTATGTATATAAATAAAGAAGAACGATTCTACAGGTTGCTTAAAGGCAATTTTTAGTCAGATATTAACACTTATATCAAGCTAACTTCTAATAGAAATGGAACAAATTCTGTGTGACAACACAATTTATTAGAACCACATTGAAAAGTTCTTTGGCAATTGGAAGACCAGAAACTAAGAGTTTTGGAGTCATGGATGAGTAACTTGGCCCACATATAAACATAGATGAGGACCGTGAAAACCTTATCTGGGATACTCTGTTAGAGGTGCATCCTATGTCTAACCCACATCAAAGTAGAGTGGCAAAACTTGTGGGTAATGACAAAAAAAGAGAAGTTATTTTTCAGTATCCTGCCACCAAATATCAATCATCTCTATTTTCCTATTAGAGAAGGAAACAGGGAACAAGCCACACAAGAGAGATCTTCCATTGAAATCACCAACAATGGAGAAAAATTGGCCCCCCAAATCTCCAAATTTATGGAAACTGGGTCTTCATGCATCACAACTTTCAGTGCTATTGCACTTTGTAAGCAATTTCTAAATAGTGAAAATCCTTAAAAATTATGCCCTATGACACTGTCTGAAAGACAGTTCAAGGGACACTAATTTTAGAATATGAATAGTCAGTCTATCAGCTTTGATCTTAAGAAACTTTCAGGGGTATGTAAGTGTGTGTGTTCCCAAAGCCCCTACAAAGATGGGAAAACGTGAGATGACAGAATAACAATAATTCCTTTAGCTGAGTGGTCATACATATAAAATAATATATAATTTATAATAAAATACATATAATATTAGATTCCTTCGGTAAGCAAACTATCATGTCAGCATGTCAAACTCATCTTGTCATTCTGTGGAGTAGGGCAAAGTCTGGAGAGCAGAAGAAGAGGCATTAAGTGCTTAAAGATGTTTGAGCATTATATAAAATGTAGGGTACAGATTATTACCACTTTAGATGACAGAATGCTCTTTTAAAAAAGGAATTTTCGAAAATGCTTATTTTAAAACATTATTTAAAGGAACCCTTTAGTAGAGCCTTCTTAAAAGCAAGTAATACTCTCTTCTTCCAATTTATCCACATTTTTTGAAATTTTTCTTTGTACAATATGATAGACATTTGTAATAATGATCTAAAAGAGTAAAAAAGCATTTTTAGAAAGCCTGGAATCATTAGCACAGATTGTTCACTCAACTGAGTAGTACCTGGTCCAATGCAACCTTAGCCCAAGGAGAACATACACAGTAATGGCTTCATATGGCAGTTGTAGACTTGATTCATTGACATGAAGTCAACATAAGCTCTTTTCTGAGATGCAGTCACAGAAGCATTTCAAAAAAAAAAAATGTGGTCCATAAAAGAACTGACCTGCTGCTTAGCACCTGGCTTCTGATCCATAGGCGTCATGGTGAGTGTTTTAGTCTCTTTTTCATATTGGCAGTAGTATTTCACCCAGGATATTCCCAAAGCCCCTACAAAGACAGGCAACAGTAAACTGATAGAGTTAAGTATTTTTACTGCATAGCCAGTCCACCTCTATGACAGAAACTGTGTACAGCTTACTTTTCATGGTCATGATCCAGATCTAGTCCTACCTTTTCCCTGAGCTCCAGCCACGCAATGCCACCAGCTAACCACACATATGGATATCCTAATCCTCATCAACTACTTTCCACATCTGCTCTGGCTTGCTCCAAACCACTCTCCTTGCTGTGTTCCCTGTGAATGCTCCCATTATACATGCCATTTTATGAGCTGGAAACATCTGTAATCTTCTGCTCTTCCTTCCCTATAACTTGCCCTATTTGATTGGTGGTAGGGTTCTCTTCATTCTATCCCTACATGCTTTTTCTTTCACTGTTTTGTAACTGAATTCATTCAGGACTCTATTTCTGAGGTTTTGTAAAATAGTGTTTTATATTTCATACAAAACAAAATTTCACTATTTCTTCAATTAATGATTTGAGTGGCCGTATCTGCTCACTCATTTGTAACCTATTCTCCACTCTCATTAGAGAATATTTTTTTAAAATATAACTCTACTTATATCATTCCTCTTATTATAAACCACCCATGGCTTTCCCATTCTCTCCAAATTCCTTAGATTGGCTCATAAAACCTTTTATAATGTGACTGTACTTAGCTTTTCAACTTGGCCTTTTGCCATCCTCACTCTGTGCTCTTGTCTCATTGAATTACATTTAGATTGTTTTCACTTCATTTGTAATAATGATCTAAAAGAGTAAAAAAGCATTTTTAGAAAGCCTGGAATCATTAGCACAGATTGTTCACTCAACTGAGTAGTACCTGGTCCAATGCAACCTTAGCCCAAGGAGAACATACACAGTAATGGCTTCATATGGCAGTTGTAGACTTGATTCATTGACATGAAGTCAACATAAGCTCTTTTCTGAGATGCAGTCACAGAAGCATTTCAAAAAAAAAAAATGTGGTCCATAAAAGAACTGACCTGCTGCTTAGCACCTGGCTTCTGATCCATAGGCGTCATGGTGAGTGTTTTAGTCTCTTTTTCATATTGGCAGTAGTATTTCACCCAGGATATTCCCAAAGCCCCTACAAAGACAGGCAACAGTAAACTGATAGAGTTAAGTATTTTTACTGCATAGCCAGTCCACCTCTATGACAGAAACTGTGTACAGCTTACTTTTCATGGTCATGATCCAGATCTAGTCCTACCTTTTCCCTGAGCTCCAGCCACGCAATGCCACCAGCTAACCACACATATGGATATCCTAATCCTCATCAACTACTTTCCACATCTGCTCTGGCTTGCTCCAAACCACTCTCCTTGCTGTGTTCCCTGTGAATGCTCCCATTATACATGCCATTTTATGAGCTGGAAACATCTGTAATCTTCTGCTCTTCCTTCCCTATAACTTGCCCTATTTGATTGGTGGTAGGGTTCTCTTCATTCTATCCCTACATGCTTTTTCTTTCACTGTTTTGTAACTGAATTCATTCAGGACTCTATTTCTGAGGTTTTGTAAAATAGTGTTTTATATTTCATACAAAACAAAATTTCACTATTTCTTCAATTAATGATTTGAGTGGCCGTATCTGCTCACTCATTTGTAACCTATTCTCCACTCTCATTAGAGAATATTTTTTTAAAATATAACTCTACTTATATCATTCCTCTTATTATAAACCACCCATGGCTTTCCCATTCTCTCCAAATTCCTTAGATTGGCTCATAAAACCTTTTATAATGTGACTGTACTTAGCTTTTCAACTTGGCCTTTTGCCATCCTCACTCTGTGCTCTTGTCTCATTGAATTACATTTAGTTATCAAATAAATAGGTGGTGATATAATTTATAGACCAATTTAAAGACATATTTAAGAGTGAACATGCACTATTAATAATTATATTTGGACAACAAGTATAAACCAGGACTGTTCCTGGAAAACAAAGACACTATAAATAAACTATAATCTCATATACCTCTGTGCCCTTACTCATGCAGTGATATAACACCTGGAATTTTCTTTTCCCTTGTCTTTACTTGTCAAACTCCCACTTTTAATTCACATTTCAGTTCATATATAACTTTCTCAGTAAAGTCCTTAGATATATACCCCAAATGCAGTACTCAACAATTTCATTATAATTCTTGATATACTTGTATCTTCATCAGACTGTAAAATTCTTGAGAGCAAAAACCAAGTTTGACCCATTTTTTTGTATGCTCAAAGCACTGCACATTGTCTGGCAAAAAGGATTCATAGTAAGTGTATGTTCCACAGAGTAGGAATGTCATATACATTTAACAAATTAGAAAACTGGGGAATAGAAGAATCACATAGTTAGTTGATACTAGAGTCAAGATTACATACTCCTTACTCTGTGCTTCTCAAATAATATAGCAATGGTTCTCAACTAGGAGCAGTTTTGCATCCCAGAGGACATTTGACAATTCCTAGAGACTTAGGCAATCACAGTTGGGATGCCAGTGCTATTAGAATATAGTGGGAAAAGGCTATAGATTCTGCTATTAGAATATACTGGGAAAAGGCTATAGATTCTTCTAAACACCCTACAGTGCATAGGATGACCCCTTAAAACAAAAAAGTACCCAGCCTGAAATGTCAATGAGATTGAGAGATCTTGCAATGGAGAGTTGAAGAAATGAACATGACAAATAGAGCATGCCTTTGAAAACCATCAAAGTGAATTATTCTAAGGGAGAAAAAGAACGATAGTATCAATGCTGACACACCATGCTTTGTGGAGCTCAGTGGGTTTTGCCACTAGTAACCTCTGAGTAGTCTCTTGTACCTACTAACTAGGTAGAATAATTAACAGACTGAAATCAAAGGCTTTGGACACATGGTGTCATAGATCAAAAAGAAATCAAACAGCACTTACAGGTTTACATAACAGAATTTAGGAGGCAGAAAAGCTTGCACCCTCTGTAATATTCAGTGACTGAAAAGATAATCCATTTTCCTTGGTTAGCAATGAACTGTGTTACTCACTGAAATCACAATGGCTGAGTAGTGCTTTAAGGGCAACTTTGTGATCCTAAGGCAATGGAAGGTATAAGGTATATAGTTTTAGAAACATAGATTTTGGCATTTCAGAAACTTCACTTCATGCAGTGATATAACACCTGGAATTTTCTTTTCCCTTGTCTTTACTTGTCAAACTCCCACTTTTAATTCACATTTCAGTTCATATATAACTTTCTCAGTAAAGTCCTTAGATATATACCCCAAATGCAGTACTCAACAATTTCATTATAATTCTTGATATACTTGTATCTTCATCAGACTGTAAAATTCTTGAGAGCAAAAACCAAGTTTGACCCATTTTTTTGTATGCTCAAAGCACTGCACATTGTCTGGCAAAAAGGATTCATAGTAAGTGTATGTTCCACAGAGTAGGAATGTCATATACATTTAACAAATTAGAAAACTGGGGAATAGAAGAATCACATAGTTAGTTGATACTAGAGTCAAGATTACATACTCCTTACTCTGTGCTTCTCAAATAATATAGCAATGGTTCTCAACTAGGAGCAGTTTTGCATCCCAGAGGACATTTGACAATTCCTAGAGACTTAGGCAATCACAGTTGGGATGCCAGTGCTATTAGAATATAGTGGGAAAAGGCTATAGATTCTGCTATTAGAATATACTGGGAAAAGGCTATAGATTCTTCTAAACACCCTACAGTGCATAGGATGACCCCTTAAAACAAAAAAGTACCCAGCCTGAAATGTCAATGAGATTGAGAGATCTTGCAATGGAGAGTTGAAGAAATGAACATGACAAATAGAGCATGCCTTTGAAAACCATCAAAGTGAATTATTCTAAGGGAGAAAAAGAACGATAGTATCAATGCTGACACACCATGCTTTGTGGAGCTCAGTGGGTTTTGCCACTAGTAACCTCTGAGTAGTCTCTTGTACCTACTAACTAGGTAGAATAATTAACAGACTGAAATCAAAGGCTTTGGACACATGGTGTCATAGATCAAAAAGAAATCAAACAGCACTTACAGGTTTACATAACAGAATTTAGGAGGCAGAAAAGCTTGCACCCTCTGTAATATTCAGTGACTGAAAAGATAATCCATTTTCCTTGGTTAGCAATGAACTGTGTTACTCACTGAAATCACAATGGCTGAGTAGTGCTTTAAGGGCAACTTTGTGATCCTAAGGCAATGGAAGGTATAAGGTATATAGTTTTAGAAACATAGATTTTGGCATTTCAGAAACTTCACTTCACACTTAGCCTGTTACCTGATAGCTGGGTGACTTTCAAGTAGTGATCTCTCTATGCCTCAGTGGCATCATGTGAAAATGGGTATTGTAAGGTGGTTTCAAAGATTATATGAAGTAGTATATTTAAAGCACTTAACACCATGTCTGGCATACAATGGGTATAATAAATACTACTTTTTGCCTCTTTTCTTCTACCTTCCTTTTAGCCAGAATCAGTCACTGAGAGGATTAAGCAATTCACAATCCCTATTTTGAATCTCAGAGAAAATCTTAAATCTTATCCCCCACAGTCTTTGCAACACAAATCCTTAATCTCCCCCTTCAATTTCTCCCTCCCTTTTATTTTTTCTATTTTCACACTGTTATCCAAAGAGGTATAGCTGACAGGGGTCTATAAACTATATGCGTGCCTAGAGCTTGGGAAGTCCAAGTGGCAGTGGGTGTCAGCCTACTTAAACCCAGTGGCTAGCCCTGTATTCCCACACACATTTCTCTTGTGTATAGAGATAGCCTTCGATGGTTGGCTGTCCTGGAAGTTTGCATGTCTGCGGAGCTTCTTTCATCCTTTTCTTAAGTTCTTCCATCTCTTCTCGGGTACTGGAGAAATGATTTCTTGTCTGTCAAGATATTATCATCATAATCATTATCATCATCACCATCACCATGAATAAGCATTCACTGGTAGAATGCCCAGTGCAGACTTTTCTCAGTTTTTATCATGTGCTACAACATAGCCAAAAACAAATGTTGAATGGCATAGTAACTAGAAAACAATTTACTAAAGTCTAAAAGGCAGAGAGAAATGTCAATAGCAATGTATTTAGAAAATCACATCTGGAAGACATTTTATAATGGAAACCACAAAAGGTTCTAATAAATAAAAGTGCTAAGAATTCTGAGCATCAGACTGACCTCTGCCATACAAAAAGGAAGACTATAAAGAAGATTCCCTAGGATAATATTATCATAGTAACTTCTACTCTGCTTCAAGTACAGCTTGATCCTAAGGCAATGGAAGGTATAAGGTATATAGTTTTAGAAACATAGATTTTGGCATTTCAGAAACTTCACTTCACACTTAGCCTGTTACCTGATAGCTGGGTGACTTTCAAGTAGTGATCTCTCTATGCCTCAGTGGCATCATGTGAAAATGGGTATTGTAAGGTGGTTTCAAAGATTATATGAAGTAGTATATTTAAAGCACTTAACACCATGTCTGGCATACAATGGGTATAATAAATACTACTTTTTGCCTCTTTTCTTCTACCTTCCTTTTAGCCAGAATCAGTCACTGAGAGGATTAAGCAATTCACAATCCCTATTTTGAATCTCAGAGAAAATCTTAAATCTTATCCCCCACAGTCTTTGCAACACAAATCCTTAATCTCCCCCTTCAATTTCTCCCTCCCTTTTATTTTTTCTATTTTCACACTGTTATCCAAAGAGGTATAGCTGACAGGGGTCTATAAACTATATGCGTGCCTAGAGCTTGGGAAGTCCAAGTGGCAGTGGGTGTCAGCCTACTTAAACCCAGTGGCTAGCCCTGTATTCCCACACACATTTCTCTTGTGTATAGAGATAGCCTTCGATGGTTGGCTGTCCTGGAAGTTTGCATGTCTGCGGAGCTTCTTTCATCCTTTTCTTAAGTTCTTCCATCTCTTCTCGGGTACTGGAGAAATGATTTCTTGTCTGTCAAGATATTATCATCATAATCATTATCATCATCACCATCACCATGAATAAGCATTCACTGGTAGAATGCCCAGTGCAGACTTTTCTCAGTTTTTATCATGTGCTACAACATAGCCAAAAACAAATGTTGAATGGCATAGTAACTAGAAAACAATTTACTAAAGTCTAAAAGGCAGAGAGAAATGTCAATAGCAATGTATTTAGAAAATCACATCTGGAAGACATTTTATAATGGAAACCACAAAAGGTTCTAATAAATAAAAGTGCTAAGAATTCTGAGCATCAGACTGACCTCTGCCATACAAAAAGGAAGACTATAAAGAAGATTCCCTAGGATAATATTATCATAGTAACTTCTACACTCTGCTTCAAGTACAGTTATTACCTACTTGACTCTGAATCAAATTCTGGCCATTATGATAAAGCATATGAGAGTGTGCTCTCTATGAACATAGGTGAACAGAAAATCTATGTTTTCATGCTCATGAATAGCAAAAGCTAATGGTAAGAAGCAATATGTTTAAAAGTGTACAACTAAAACACAACAGCAAAACACAACTTGAAATGTGGGAATCAAAATCACTAGAGATAGGTTCTTAGCGTTCAATCTCAAGACTGTCACATTATGTCATGGAAAAAGGTGATGTGGGCTGTCCTACCTAGCTGATCTCACTCTGGAGATTATACTGTGAGTTTGATGTACGTGTGTGTGTGTGTGTGTATATGTATGTATGTGTGTGTATATATATATATATATATATATCAAACATTTGCTGTAAACTCAGAATTTTCAAGTTATATTTTGAGGAAAATTAAACAATTGACCTGGTTATAGGAATATTTTGTGAATCAGCAGAAGATAGGAATTCTCATATTCTGGTGAAAGAGAAGATCCAGAAAAAAAAACACCACCCGTAAATCAGGAATCTCCTAAACAATCAATTGTTTTCAACTAAAAAATCCATCTATAAATTTTATACAATATAAAAAGTTCAAAATCACTACCTCAGTGCCTCTCTTTTGCTTCTTTTTTTGCTCTTAACAATATTTTAGCACTTTTCATAAGTAATCATGAAGTATCTCTGTTTATCTCTCTCACCTCTAAGAGACTGTATATTCCCTGAAGACAAAAATGAATGTGCCTCATTATGGTATGTCCAGTGCATTTTACAATGCCTGGCACAGGGTATATGTTCATTATATACCTAAGTATTTGTTAAATGTGGGTTAAATAAATAAATGAGAAAAATTATATATGTGATAAGGAAGGGAAGATTGTGGCTATGCCCATCTATAAGAATCAGCATGGGAAAGAAGGTGGAGGCAATCTTTAAAGACAATCTTTAGATAATCTTTAAAGATAATTTACTTAATTATAGTGACGTAATGAGAAAAGGAAGAAAGGGGGGATGGGCATTCATATTAATAAAACCTACAAAGGAAATGTCTTGAATAAGTAGCATAAGATCTGTGCTTAAATAAGCCCATAGGTGGGTTCTAATATGGGAGAGATGTAGCAAATTAGCAGCATTTAATAAATATTGGATATATAGACATGTCAGTAGGTGGAAGGGTGACTTTGAACAATAGCATAAAAGACAGGGAATAGTTGAAAGAGTAAGAACAAGCTAGTACACTAAAATATTTGTGATCCATACCAGTCGATCCTCACAAATTAGCTGGGATATAATAACCTAGACTTACAAGGTTAAGATATTGAGACTGAAATCCAATTGCGATGCAAAGGGCGGGTGAAGAAACCCACATACAAACTCACATTCTGTAAACTCAGCTGGAGCTGTTGTTTATACGGGAGGAAATCCTGTGTTAGTTCCACAGTCAAGCTGTTGGAAATGAAGAGGCTATGAAGAAAGGCCAAGACCTACAGAAAAATGTATAAAAATAATGTAATCACCACTATTTTCTCATTAATCAAATAAAGGAAACAGATGCACAAAAAGCCAACTCAACACCGTGTTTACACAGTATAATGTTAAAAGCAGTAATGGAAAGATGAATAGGTCTACCCATAGCTATTTTGTATTAGGCTAAACATTGACACTGAACTTAGATCCAGAAAATAAGAACTACTAACAAACTTATTCATCAACACCCTTTTCAGAAAGCATATAAAACCTTTCATAATGTGAACAGCATGGACATAATGTGGGAATAGACTCTCTTTATAGCTTCAGGACTGCATGCTCAGTCACTTCAGTTGTGTCCGAATCTTTGTGGCCTCATGGACTGTAGCCCACCAGGCTCTTCTGTCCATGGGGTTCTCCAGGGAAGAATACTGGAGTGGGTTGCCATGCCCTTTTCCAGGGCATCTTCCTGACCCATGGATTGAACCAGTGCCTCCTGCATCTCCAGCACTGCAGGCGGATTCTTTACTTCTGATCCACTGGGGAAAACCACTCAATAAATACTTGCTGATGAAAATTTATAATTATAGTGACGTAATGAGAAAAGGAAGAAAGGGGGGATGGGCATTCATATTAATAAAACCTACAAAGGAAATGTCTTGAATAAGTAGCATAAGATCTGTGCTTAAATAAGCCCATAGGTGGGTTCTAATATGGGAGAGATGTAGCAAATTAGCAGCATTTAATAAATATTGGATATATAGACATGTCAGTAGGTGGAAGGGTGACTTTGAACAATAGCATAAAAGACAGGGAATAGTTGAAAGAGTAAGAACAAGCTAGTACACTAAAATATTTGTGATCCATACCAGTCGATCCTCACAAATTAGCTGGGATATAATAACCTAGACTTACAAGGTTAAGATATTGAGACTGAAATCCAATTGCGATGCAAAGACGGGTGAAGAAACCCACATACAAACTCACATTCTGTAAACTCAGCTGGAGCTGTTGTTTATACGGGAGGAAATCCTGTGTTAGTTCCACAGTCAAGCTGTTGGAAATGAAGAGGCTATGAAGAAAGGCCAAGACCTACAGAAAAATGTATAAAAATAATGTAATCACCACTATTTTCTCATTAATCAAATAAAGGAAACAGATGCACAAAAAGCCAACTCAACACCGTGTTTACACAGTATAATGTTAAAAGCAGTAATGGAAAGATGAATAGGTCTACCCATAGCTATTTTGTATTAGGCTAAACATTGACACTGAACTTAGATCCAGAAAATAAGAACTACTAACAAACTTATTCATCAACACCCTTTTCAGAAAGCATATAAAACCTTTCATAATGTGAACAGCATGGACATAATGTGGGAATAGACTCTCTTTATAGCTTCAGGACTGCATGCTCAGTCACTTCAGTTGTGTCCGAATCTTTGTGGCCTCATGGACTGTAGCCCACCAGGCTCTTCTGTCCATGGGGTTCTCCAGGGAAGAATACTGGAGTGGGTTGCCATGCCCTTTTCCAGGGCATCTTCCTGACCCATGGATTGAACCAGTGCCTCCTGCATCTCCAGCACTGCAGGCGGATTCTTTACTTCTGATCCACTGGGGAAAACCACTCAATAAATACTTGCTGATGAAAACAATAAGTAAAAATAGACAAATGATCATAATAAAGACTATCATAATGTGGAAAGGTCTAAGGATCTTTTCCTGAAAACCAATTTTCACATTAGAAATGTTTTGGGGAGGGGATCAGACATCACAGAAGGCATATAAAGGATCAATACAATTGTTTTTAATATTTAAAATGTTCACCCCAGTGGGTGGGAGGCATAAAGGAAGTAGCATGAAAGGTAAAGAAAATAGCTGTAGTCATTGCTCTGTGAGAAAAGGGGATCCTGTAGGGGTGCTGTGTAACTGTCTGGAGGGGTGGGATGGGGGGGATATACATATGACTAATCTGGGAACATACATATCTGTAAACAACAAAACTCTGTAAAAGTTAAAAGTAAAATAAAAGTTTAAAAAATAAAATGTTCACCCCAATAAAAATTAAATATATACAAATAAAAACAAAATGGAATATTCATCTATCAAATACAAACATTTCAAAATCAATGCTGGCAATAGTAAAGTGTAATGTGTTTGTATATGTTAGTCTCTCACTCATGTCAGACTCTGTGACCCCATGGAATGTAGCCCACCAGGCTCCTCTGTCCATGGGATTTCCCAGGCAAGAATACTAAAATGAGTAGCCATTCCCTTCTCCAGGGGATCTTCCTAACCCAGGGATCAAACCCAGGATTCCCACATTGCATGTGGTCTCTTTATCATCTGGGCCACCAGGGAGTAAAGTGTAATAGAAGGTAATAAAAACTGCAAAGAGTTGAACATTACTGAGCAACCAACACAGAAACACACAAACACAAACCATGTGTATTAAGTTGGCCGAAAAATTCATTTGGATTTTTCTGTAGATTTTATTATGGGAAAACTTGAATAAATCTTTTGATGAATCCAGTATATGTATATATACATAAACATATAAAGATTATGCATACATTTATGTAATATACACATGTGTGTATGTATATATACACATGGTGGTGGTGATGGTTTTGTCACTCAGTTATGCCCAACTCTTGTGAATCCATGGACTGTAGCCCACCAGTATCCTCTGTCCACAACATTTCCCAGGAAGAATACTGTCACGGATTGCCATTGCCTTCTCCCAGGGGTCTTCCTGACCCAGGGCTCGAACCCCAGTCTCTTGCATTGCAGGCAGATTTGTCATCAACTGAGCTACCAGGAAAGCCCTATATATACATGCATACATATGGTTATATATGTGTAAATGTACACACACATATATACAAATGCGCATGAGTATATGTACCACACACACAAGTTATATAGACATCCTTCTTTTTTCTCTTCAAGTTTTCCCATTCCAAGAAATGAAAACACCACCTACTCAGTCAATCAAGCTAGAAAGCAAGGAATTCTGATTTCTTTCATTCACATCTTAATCTAATCAATCAATAATCCCTGCCAATTTTGCTTCCAAAATACACCTCTAATCCAATCATTCTTTTCTCTTTCTATTAACAGCACTTAGTCTTCCCAGGTGGCACTAGTGGTAAAGAATACACCTGCGAATGCAGGAGAGGTAAGATGATGTGGGTTCAATCCCTGGGTAATGAAGATTCCCGGGAGAAGCAAATGGCAAGCCACTCCAGTATTCTTGCCTGGAGAATCACAAGGACAAAGGAGCCTGGAGGGCTATGGGGTCACAAAGTATTGACATGACTGAAGCAATTTTGCATATACATGCATGCACTTGTCTCTCATCAATCATTCCTTTCTATTTCTACTACTACCACCCTAATGCAAAACAATATTTTCACTTGCCTAGACCACTGCAGTAGTCTCCTAACTAGTTTCCTCATTTTCTAACTAGTTGCGTTCTTCCAAGCTATTCTCCATACAACAAAATCAGTTCACGGCATACCCATCAGTGATTTTTCTACACTTTAGACTAAACTCTAATGTCTTCACCATATCTATAGGTCCTATGGCTTCCTATTAGATATTATTTCCTGCCACTCTCCTTTTCTCTCACCAGTGAACACACCATTATTTACTAATTTAAGAACTACGCACATATGTTTTTTCTATGCCTGAAAAGTTATTTTTCATTACTCACATTGCCTTATCTTTTCTTTCTTGAGCTCTCATCTTAAATGACACTTTTAGATATCCCCCTTGACCATTTGACCTACAGTAATTGTCTGCTCTTATCTTTATTTTGGCCCTTACCATAACCTATAGTTATTTTATTTATGTGTATCCTTCTTTCCTGTCTTTCTGCCCCGTGAAAGTATTGTCTTCTTGAAGACAGAAACTGAATCTGCCTTTTTCACTGTATGACACCCAGTCCTGCACATAAAAGAAGCTCAATAAATGCATATTGTATAATTGAATAGATACTACAGATACAAATATACACATACATACAACTGTGATCACAGATACACATGTACATAGATATACATGCCTATGTGCAATATGTATAAACACACATCTACAAGTACATAGGCACAAGACATAGACAAAGGAATACAACAAAAATACAGAATTTAGGAGGA
The DNA here is from genome assembly GCA_022376925.1 of Tragulus kanchil. Classification (NCBI taxonomy): domain Eukaryota; kingdom Metazoa; phylum Chordata; class Mammalia; order Artiodactyla; family Tragulidae; genus Tragulus; species Tragulus kanchil. Next base: position 72,632,169 of record JAIOJX010000001.1, on the reverse strand, counting down.
ATATACCACAGTAGTAACACTGATCACCTCCATATAAGGGATTTATTGCATTTGTTTTACTTATATTAATTTTAGTTTGTAGTAACATTGTTTCTATAATAAAATAGAAAGTTGTTAAAATTCAACAGTTATCAAACCACATCAATGAAGATTCCGGGAGAAGCAAATGGCAAGCCACTCCAGTATTCTTGCCTGGAGAATCACAAGGACAAAGGAGCCTGGAGGGCTATGGGGCCCTAAAGTATTGACATGACTGAAGCAATTTTGCATATACATGCATGCACTTGTCTCTCATCAATCATTCCTTTCTATTTCTACTACTCACCCTAATGCAAAACAATATTTTCACTTGCCTAGACCACTGCAGTAGTCTCCTAACTAGTTTCCTCATTTTCTAACTAGTTGCGTTCTTCCAAGCTATTCTCCATACAACAAAATCAGTTCACGGCATACCCATCAGTGATTTTTCTACACTTTAGACTAAACTCTAATGTCTTCACCATATCTATAGGTCCTATGGCTTCCTATTAGATATTATTTCCTGCCACTCTCCTTTTCTCTCACCAGTGAACACACCATTATTTACTAATTTAAGAACTACGCACATATGTTTTTTCTATGCCTGAAAAGTTATTTTTCATTACTCACATTGCCTTATCTTTTCTTTCTTGAGCTCTCATCTTAAATGACACTTTTAGATATCCCCCTTGACCATTTGACCTACAGTAATTGTCTGCTCTTATCTTTATTTTGGCCCTTACCATAACCTATAGTTATTTTATTTATGTGTATCCTTCTTTCCTGTCTTTCTGCCCCGTGAAAGTATTGTCTTCTTGAAGACAGAAACTGAATCTGCCTTTTTCACTGTATGACACCCAGTCCTGCACATAAAAGAAGCTCAATAAATGCATATTGTATAATTGAATAGATACTACAGATACAAATATACACATACATACAACTGTGATCACAGATACACATGTACATAGATATACATGCCTATGTGCAATATGTATAAACACACATCTACAAGTACATAGGCACAAGACATAGACAAAGGAATACAACAAAAATACAGAATTTAGGAGGAATATACCACAGTAGTAACACTGATCACCTCCATATAAGGGATTTATTGCATTTGTTTTACTTATATTAATTAGTTTTTATAGCTTTTGCTGCCATTGTTTTTACATTGTTTTCTACATTGTTTCTATAATAAAATAGAAAGTTGTTAAAATTCAACAGTTATCAAACCACATCATCTTCTATAATAAATTAAGGATATTTAATTAGGAAAATTTTCAAAGGACAGAAGTCAAAAGAGTACGATGGGAAGTGATCGAATGCCAGGAACATGCATTCTTAGAAGAGTGTCTGGGATATGATGGGTACTTTCAAAAAGCTTATGAAAGTGTGAGAGGAAGGGAGGGAGGAGAACAAGGTAAAATGAAAAGTGACAGACAAATCAAGGAATGGGAGGAAGGAGAGGAGGAAAAGAAAGATAAAAAAATCATAGCTATAGGTAGAAATGGGAGGAAGAAGGAGAGTGGGGAAGAGTGAGAACCAGTAAGAGAGAGAACATTAGTGAGAGAGCAAGAATAACACAAGTCAGTGTTTCCACTTCTTTGATATTCATTATTAAGCACTATCTATCTTCATATTCTTTGAGACTCCAATTTTATAATCAAAGTTCTCTACATTTATTTGACATTGATAAATATATTTAGGCCATTCATCAAGAGAACTTACTGGCTCCACAATATTGAACTTCTTAGACTCCTGAACTTCCTGGATTTGATAAACATAATCAAGGGATGACTCAAAGAAATTGTGCCTCTCCTTGTCCACCTGGAGGTCTGCCTGTAGAAGAAGGGTAATAAATGTCACATTATCAGCATAGTCATTCATGCAAGTCAGAAACTGAATCTGCCTTTTTCACTGTATGACACCCAGTCCTGCACATAAAGAAGCTCAATAAATGCATATTGTATAATTGAATAGATACTACAGATACAAATATACACATACATACAACTGTGATCACAGATACACATGTACATAGATATACATGCCTATGTGCAATATGTATAAACACACATCTACAAGTACATAGGCACAAGACATAGACAAAGGAATACAACAAAAATACAGAATTTAGGAGGAATATACCACAGTAGTAACACTGATCACCTCCATATAAGGGATTTATTGCATTTGTTTTACTTATATTAATTAGTTTTTATAGCTTTTGCTGCCATTGTTTTTACATTGTTTTCTACATTGTTTCTATAATAAAATAGAAAGTTGTTAAAATTCAACAGTTATCAAACCACATCATCTTCTATAATAAATTAAGGATATTTAATTAGGAAAATTTTCAAAGGACAGAAGTCAAAAGAGTACGATGGGAAGTGATCGAATGCCAGGAACATGCATTCTTAGAAGAGTGTCTGGGATATGATGGGTACTTTCAAAAAGCTTATGAAAGTGTGAGAGGAAGGGAGGGAGGAGAACAAGGTAAAATGAAAAGTGACAGACAAATCAAGGAATGGGAGGAAGGAGAGGAGGAAAAGAAAGATAAAAAAATCATAGCTATAGGTAGAAATGGGAGGAAGAAGGAGAGTGGGGAAGAGTGAGAACCAGTAAGAGAGAGAACATTAGTGAGAGAGCAAGAATAACACAAGTCAGTGTTTCCACTTCTTTGATATTCATTATTAAGCACTATCTATCTTCATATTCTTTGAGACTCCAATTTTATAATCAAAGTTCTCTACATTTATTTGACATTGATAAATATATTTAGGCCATTCATCAAGAGAACTTACTGGCTCCACAATATTGAACTTCTTAGACTCCTGAACTTCCTGGATTTGATAAACATAATCAAGGGATGACTCAAAGAAATTGTGCCTCTCCTTGTCCACCTGGAGGTCTGCCTGTAGAAGAAGGGTAATAAATGTCACATTATCAGCATAGTCATTCATGCAAGTCAGTGCTTATGGATTCAATAGAATGCTGGGGCTGGAAAAGAATTATGCCACCAAGCAGGGATCTTACCCCTTTGTTTTACAAATATAGAACATGAAGCCAATATATAAAAAGTGACTGATGCTGGATTTTCAGTTTCTGGCCTAGCAAGTAAGAAGCTTGTAAATTATTCTCCTCAAGCAAAAGCTAAACCAAGAATCAACCACTCTTCTTAGAATCAACAGAGCACTAAACTCAAAGGAAAAACCACTGCCTCAGAAATTGGATACATAGTTGAATATGGGAAATTCAAATTAACTAGAGCAGAAGCCCAGAAGCAAAACTGTTTCTGCAGGCAGTGTCAGACCTTAAGAATAGCTCTCTTTTAAAAAAAGAAATCCCTAAACAATAAGAAAGACAAAATACAAAGAGATCAGAGGAGATTTTCACCTCTAGCAAGAGCAGCTATACCTAACTAAGCACAGCCTAAATCCTAGTCAGAAAAGCATAAAACCTCATAATAAAATCCTTCAAATTAGGCTTCAACAATATGTGAACCAAGAATTTCCAGATGGACAAGCTGGATTTATAAAAGTACGAGGAACCAGAGATCAAATTACCAATATCTGCTGAATAATATAAAAAGCTAGAGAATTCCAGGAAAACATCTACTTCTGCTTCATTGACTACGCCAAAGCCTTTGACTGTGTGGGTCACAATGAACTGGGGAAAATTCTGAAAGAGATGGGAATACCAGACCACCTTCGCTACAAAACCTGTATGCAGGATAAGAAGCAACAGCTAGAACCGGACATGGGACAATGGACTGTAATGCCAGGTATAACTGAAGCAACAGCTAGAACCGGAACAATTTGAGACTCCAATTTTATAATCAAAGTTCTCTACATTTATTTGACATTGATAAATATATTTAGGCCATTCATCAAGAGAACTTACTGGCTCCACAATATTGAACTTCTTAGACTCCTGAACTTCCTGGATTTGATAAACATAATCAAGGGATGACTCAAAGAAATTGTGCCTCTCCTTGTCCACCTGGAGGTCTGCCTGTAGAAGAAGGGTAATAAATGTCACATTATCAGCATAGTCATTCATGCAAGTCAGTGCTTATGGATTCAATAGAATGCTGGGGCTGGAAAAGAATTATGCCACCAAGCAGGGATCTTACCCCTTTGTTTTACAAATATAGAACATGAAGCCAATATATAAAAAGTGACTGATGCTGGATTTTCAGTTTCTGGCCTAGCAAGTAAGAAGCTTGTAAATTATTCTCCTCAAGCAAAAGCTAAACCAAGAATCAACCACTCTTCTTAGAATCAACAGAGCACTAAACTCAAAGGAAAAACCACTGCCTCAGAAATTGGATACATAGTTGAATATGGGAAATTCAAATTAACTAGAGCAGAAGCCCAGAAGCAAAACTGTTTCTGCAGGCAGTGTCAGACCTTAAGAATAGCTCTCTTTTAAAAAAAGAAATCCCTAAACAATAAGAAAGACAAAATACAAAGAGATCAGAGGAGATTTTCACCTCTAGCAAGAGCAGCTATACCTAACTAAGCACAGCCTAAATCCTAGTCAGAAAAGCATAAAACCTCATAATAAAATCCTTCAAATTAGGCTTCAACAATATGTGAACCAAGAATTTCCAGATGGACAAGCTGGATTTATAAAAGTACGAGGAACCAGAGATCAAATTACCAATATCTGCTGAATAATATAAAAAGCTAGAGAATTCCAGGAAAACATCTACTTCTGCTTCATTGACTACGCCAAAGCCTTTGACTGTGTGGGTCACAATGAACTGGGGAAAATTCTGAAAGAGATGGGAATACCAGACCACCTTCGCTGCATTCTACAAAACCTGTATGCAGGATAAGAAGCAACAGCTAGAACCGGACATGGGACAATGGACTGGTTCCAAATTGGAAAAGAAGTACCTCAAGGCTGTATATAGTCACCTTGCTTATTTAACTTTTATGCAGAGTACATTATGTGAAATGCCGGGGTGGATGACGCACAAGCTGGAATCAAGATTTTAAGGAAAAATATCAATAACCTGAGATACACAGACGACACCACTCTTATGGCAGAAAGTGAAAATAAACTAAAAAGCATCTTGATGAAGGTGAAAGAGGAGAGTGAAAAACCTGACTTAAAACTCAACATTCAAAAATCTAAGATCATGACATCCCATCCCATAAAACTTCATGACAAGTAGATGGGCAAACAATTAAAACAGTGACAGACTCTATTTTCTTGGGCTCCAAAATCACTGTGGATGGTGATTTTTAATTTCAGTCATGAAATTAAAAGATGCTTGTTCCTTGGAGGAAAAGCTATAACAAACCTAGACAGAGTGTTAAATAACAGAGACAGTACTTTTCCAAGAAAGGTCCATATAGTCAAAGTTATGGTTTTTCCAGTAGTCATGTGAGTTGGTCCATAAAGAAGGCTAAGCGCCCAAGAATTAATGCCTTTGAACTGTAGTGTTAGAGAAGACCCTTGAGAGTCCCTTGAACTTCAAGGAGATCAAATCAGTGAATCCTAAAGAAAATCAACTCTTAATATTCATTGGAAGAAATGATGCTGAAGCTGAAGCTCTAATACTTTGGCCACCTGTGCACTCATAGGAGAAGACCCTGATGCTGGGAAAAATAGAAGGCAAAAGGAGAAAAGGAGAAGAGGCAACAGAGGACGAGGTGGTTGAATGGCATCACCGACTCAATGGACGTGAGTTTGAGCAAGCTTTGGGAAATGGTGAAGGACAGGGAAGCCTGGCATGACACAGTCCACGGGATCACAAAGAGTCAGACACTGTTGACCAACTGAGCTTAACTGAACTGAACATGTTTTTATCTCAGTTCTTTTTACCCAGGGCATTATGTTCAGCTTTCAACACAATGTTACAAAGTGTACAAAAAAGCAAAATTAACCAACAAACACAGTCTCAAGAACCAGCATCAGAACCAGACTCAAGGGGCTTCCCTGGTGGTCCAGTGGGTAAGGACACCGCCTTGCTGTGCAAGGGACGCCGGTTTGATCCCTGGCCTGGGAATACCCCACGTGCTGCGGAGCAGCTGGACCGATGTGGCCAACTACCGAGCCAGAGCACTGGAGCGCATGCGCCCAGAGCTGGTGCTCTGCAACAACAGAGGCTAAATCGACAACCACTCTTATGGCAGAAAGTGAAAATAAACTAAAAAGCATCTTGATGAAGGTGAAAGAGAGTGAAAAACCTGACTTAAAACTCAACATTCAAAAATCTAAGATCATGACATCCCATCCCATAAAACTTCATGACAAGTAGATGGGCAAACAATTAAAACAGTGACAGACTCTATTTTCTTGGGCTCCAAAATCACTGTGGATGGTGATTTTTAATTTCAGTCATGAAATTAAAAGATGCTTGTTCCTTGGAGGAAAAGCTATAACAAACCTAGACAGAGTGTTAAATAACAGAGACAGTACTTTTCCAAGAAAGGTCCATATAGTCAAAGTTATGGTTTTTCCAGTAGTCATGTGAGTTGGTCCATAAAGAAGGCTAAGCGCCCAAGAATTAATGCCTTTGAACTGTAGTGTTAGAGAAGACCCTTGAGAGTCCCTTGAACTTCAAGGAGATCAAATCAGTGAATCCTAAAGAAAATCAACTCTTAATATTCATTGGAAGAAATGATGCTGAAGCTGAAGCTCTAATACTTTGGCCACCTGTGCACTCATAGGAGAAGACCCTGATGCTGGGAAAAATAGAAGGCAAAAGGAGAAAAGGAGAAGAGGCAACAGAGGACGAGGTGGTTGAATGGCATCACCGACTCAATGGACGTGAGTTTGAGCAAGCTTTGGGAAATGGTGAAGGACAGGGAAGCCTGGCATGACACAGTCCACGGGATCACAAAGAGTCAGACACTGTTGACCAACTGAGCTTAACTGAACTGAACATGTTTTTATCTCAGTTCTTTTTACCCAGGGCATTATGTTCAGCTTTCAACACAATGTTACAAAGTGTACAAAAAAGCAAAATTAACCAACAAACACAGTCTCAAGAACCAGCATCAGAACCAGACTCAAGGGGCTTCCCTGGTGGTCCAGTGGGTAAGGACACCGCCTTGCTGTGCAAGGGACGCCGGTTTGATCCCTGGCCTGGGAATACCCCACGTGCTGCGGAGCAGCTGGACCGATGTGGCCAACTACCGAGCCAGAGCACTGGAGCGCATGCGCCCAGAGCTGGTGCTCTGCAACAACAGAGGCCACCGCGATGGGAGGCCCACACGGGCCAAAGAACAAAGATGAATGAAAATGGACAAATGAAAGACCAATAGAAGTGGCCCGCCTGCTCCCCTCCCTCCCCACCCCTCCCCCACCAAAATAAATAAATAAATAAATCTTAAAAAAATAAAGAAAGAAAGAATCAGACTCAAATAAGGTAGAAATGGTGGATGGTAGAATTATAGAACCAGGGATTACCGCTAAGGGCTACTTGGAAAAGAGAACAATACACAAGAAAAAATATGGGTAATATAAGCAAACATAAAAATTTGAAGATATAATCAAAGGGAAATGATGGCAATCAAAAATCACTGGCAGAAATAAAGAATGCCTTTAATGGACTCATCAATAGATCAGACAAGGCTAAGGAAACAATCAATGAACTAAGCATATGCCAATATAAACTTCAAAACCTGAAATGCAAAGAGAAAAAGGAGCAAAAAGCAGTAGACTTTTCAAGAAATGTTAGGCAAGCATAAAAAGTGTGAAGATATGAATACTAGGAATGCCAGAAGGAAATGAAATAAAGGACCAGAAGAAATATTTAAAGCAACTATGACTGAAAACCTTCTAAAGTTAAACACAGATACAAACAACAAATTGAGGAAGCTCAGAGAAAAATAGTAGGATAAATACAAAAAAATCTACATATAGGCATGCCATATTGAAAATGTAGAAGATAAAAGACACAGAGAACATCTTGAAAGAAGCAAGAGAAAAAAAAAAAAAAGAAAACTTACCTAAAAGAGGAATAGATAAGACTTCTCTTTTAAAAAATGCAAAAAGAAGAAAGTAGAGTGAAATGTGTAAGGGACAGAAATTTTAACATATTACAAACTTAGAATTATGCATCCATGGAAATTACTTTTCAGAAGTGAAGGAAAATTAAAGAATTTCTTTAAAAAGAACTGAAGGATTCAGCTGCCAGTAGACTCTGAATGCAAGAAGTGTCACAAGTTCTTTAGAGAGAAGAAAAATGTTGAGTCAGAAATGTGTACCAACATAAAGAAAAAAGAGCATTAGAGAAAGAATGAATGAAGGTAAAATAAAATACTAGATATTTTTTATCATTAACCAATCTTATATATAAGACTTTGTCCAAAATAATTGTAGCAATGTATTTGGTGACTATAGATTATGAAAAAGTGAAATGGATGACAGCAATATTATCAGGGACTTAAGGGAGAAATGAAAAACATTCTGTTATAAGGTTCTAGTACTATCCAAGAAGCAGAATAATGTTATTTAAAAGTAGATATGGCTTAACTATAAGTGCATTTTGAAAACACTAGAATAACCACTAAGAAAGTTTTTTAGTACAAATGATATGCTAAGAAATGTCTATAAATGGAGTCATAATACAATTCTAAATTAAAAAAAGAGAATACAGAAATAGAATGTAAGATGTAAACAGAAATAAATAACAAAGGTAATGAATAGAAAAAAGTAACAAACATGGTAGACATCTATCCAACTATATCAGTAATCATTTTAAACATACTAATTAAAAGGCAGAGACTATCAGGGAACATAAAAATTATGAGTTAACTATATGTTATGTATAAGACATCACTTTAAATATAAAAAAAAAACAAAGAGATTAAAAAGCAATGAAGAGACTTGAATCAAGATGTCTGAGTAGGAGTATGTTCATCCAACCATGAACATATCAAAAATACATGTACAGATGGAACATTCCTCACTAAAAAGTAACTGGAGACTAGCAGAAAATCTCCTGTACAACCAAGCCTGTAAAAAGACATTAGTAGAACTGGGCAGGAAGGGAAGAGAAGCAATCATTCTCCTGGAAGGGACTCATAGGAATAAGGAGATTATATGGGTAGGAATTCTCCTTGGAGAAGGAGTGTGGTTCAAGCCACATATTGGGTCCCCCTGTCCTAGGGCTCACAAAGGAGATGATGGGCACCCTTAGCTGGTCTGGGAACCAGCGGGACTATCAGGAAGGTTGTGGGAAGCCTGGATTATGCTCCTGAAGAGTATATGAAAGCTTGCTTACTCCTAGAGCAAGGCGGAAAGGACAGACTAAAACTGTGTGTCTCATGAAGTACTTCCTGTCACTACATCAGTGCATATGCCAGCCTGAAATAAGTGAGCACTCCAGTACCATTTGTCTAAAGTCATAGTTCTACACAGCAGTGAGGGCTGCCACTACCATGTGTGCTTAGTCGCTCAGTCATGTTGGGCTCTTTGTGGCCCCATGGACTGCAGCCCAACAGGCTCCTCTGCCTATGGAATTTTCCAAGCAAGAATACTGGAGTAGGTTGCCATTTCCTACCATAATAGCCAGCAATTACACTTCTGGGTATACACCTAAGAAAATAAAAACACTAATTCGAAAAAGATACATGCACCTCAATGTTCATAGCAACACTATTTACAATGGTTACTTACAAACCAGGTGTCCATCAACAGAAGAAAGAATAAAGATGTGATGCACACACATACACATATATATACACACACACATATACATATATATAACAATGGAATACTACTCAGCCATAAAAATGAATAGAATTATGCCATTTGCAACAACATGAATAGACCTAGAGTCTTTTGTGTTTAATGAAATATGTCAGAGAAAAACAAAGATACTATTACTTATATGTGGGATTTTAAAATAAAATAAATGGATCTATATAACAAAACAGAAATAGAATCACTAATATATAGAACAAACTACTGGTTACCAATAGGAAGTAGGAAAGAGGGAAGGACAAAAGAGGGGTGGAGACACAAATTGCTATGAATAAAATAAATAAGCAACAAGGATATATTGTACATCACAGGGAAAAATAATCATTATTTTGTAATGACTTTAAATGGGACATGACTTTATAAGTTGTGAATCACTATGTTGTTCACCAGAAACTAATACACTATTGTAAATCAACTATATTTCAATTGAAAATAATTTTTAAAATGTAAACATTTTTCAAAGTAAAGGTATGAAGAAATATTCCATGCCATCAAAAATCAAAGGACACTAGGAGTAACTATATTAATTTCTAAAAAAGGAGACTTTAGAGCACTGAAAGCTATCAGGGAAAAAAAAGAGGAGCATAATATAATGATAAACAGGTCAATTCCCCAAGAATATATATCAACTCTTACTTTGTACAATAGAACATCAAAACACATGAGGCAAAATCTGATAGAAATGCAAGGAGAAATAGATGAGTCTATGATTAAAAGCTGGAGACTTCAATATTCCTTTATCAATAACTGATAAATCCAAGAAGCAGAATATCAATACAGGTATATCTTGTTTCATTGTGTTCCACTTTACTGTGCTTTGCAACTATTGTGCTTTGTACAAGTTGAAGTTCTGTGTCAACTCCAAATTGCAATTTTAGCAATCAAATATTTTAAAATGAGGTATGTACATTGTTGTTAAGACAATACTTTTGCTCATAGAAGACATAGAAGGCAGAAGGAGAAGGGGATGATAGAGGACAAGAAGGTTGGATGACATCACTGAGTCAATGGACATAAGTTTGAGTTAGCTCTGGGAGATGGTGAAGGATAAAGAGGCCTGGCATGTGGTCACAAAAAGTCTGACACGATTGAGCGACTGAACTGAACTGAACTTTGCTCACTCAAAAGACTGTAAGATAATGTAAATATAACTTTTATATGTATTATGAAATAAAAAATAAACCTCATGTGACTCACTATATTGCAATATTCATTTTATTTCAATGGTCTGTAACCAAACCCACAATATCTTTGATGCATGCTTATGAAGACATAACTGAAATGAATACCACCATCAATCAAGTAAATATAATCAACATCTACAAAATACTTCAGTAAACAAGAGCTTATTTTCAAGTTAACACAAAACAATCACCACAGTCAATCATATTCTGGGACATACAATACATCTGAACAAAAAAAAACATTGTAATGACTTTAAATGGGACATGACTTTATAAGTTGTGAATCACTATGTTGTTCACCAGAAACTAATACACTATTGTAAATCAACTATATTTCAATTGAAAATAATTTTTAAAATGTAAACATTTTTCAAAGTAAAGGTATGAAGAAATATTCCATGCCATCAAAAATCAAAGGACACTAGGAGTAACTATATTAATTTCTAAAAAAGGAGACTTTAGAGCACTGAAAGCTATCAGGGAAAAAAAAGAGGAGCATAATATAATGATAAACAGGTCAATTCCCCAAGAATATATATCAACTCTTACTTTGTACAATAGAACATCAAAACACATGAGGCAAAATCTGATAGAAATGCAAGGAGAAATAGATGAGTCTATGATTAAAAGCTGGAGACTTCAATATTCCTTTATCAATAACTGATAAATCCAAGAAGCAGAATATCAATACAGGTATATCTTGTTTCATTGTGTTCCACTTTACTGTGCTTTGCAACTATTGTGCTTTGTACAAGTTGAAGTTCTGTGTCAACTCCAAATTGCAATTTTAGCAATCAAATATTTTAAAATGAGGTATGTACATTGTTGTTAAGACAATACTTTTGCTCATAGAAGACATAGAAGGCAGAAGGAGAAGGGGATGATAGAGGACAAGAAGGTTGGATGACATCACTGAGTCAATGGACATAAGTTTGAGTTAGCTCTGGGAGATGGTGAAGGATAAAGAGGCCTGGCATGTGGTCACAAAAAGTCTGACACGATTGAGCGACTGAACTGAACTGAACTTTGCTCACTCAAAAGACTGTAAGATAATGTAAATATAACTTTTATATGTATTATGAAATAAAAAATAAACCTCATGTGACTCACTATATTGCAATATTCATTTTATTTCAATGGTCTGTAACCAAACCCACAATATCTTTGATGCATGCTTATGAAGACATAACTGAAATGAATACCACCATCAATCAAGTAAATATAATCAACATCTACAAAATACTTCAGTAAACAAGAGCTTATTTTCAAGTTAACACAAAACAATCACCACAGTCAATCATATTCTGGGACATACAATACATCTGAACAAATTTAAAAGAATAGGAATCATGCCAAGTATGCTCTCAGACCACAATCAAGTTACACAGAAATCAAGAACCAAAAATCACTGGAACCCACCAAAATGCGTGGAGATTAAACAGCACATTTCTAAATGACATATGGAGGAGTCCTCAAGAAAAACTAGAAAGTATTTTCAAATGAAAATGAAAATACAACTTTTGGGATGCAGTGAAAGCAGCACTTAGGAAATCAATTAAAAAAATAACAAAACAAAAAAACCAGTCTTCCAGAAAACAAAGCACTAGACTTAGTTGGGTTCAATGGTGAACTCTATTAGACATTTCAGGAAAGAAATAATGCAAAATTCTACACTCTTTTCCAGAAAATAGAAGCAAAGGGAATATTTCCTAAATTATTATCTGAGGTCAACATAACTCTGTTACTAAAACCAGACAAACATATTACAATACAGAAGTACACACCAATCTCTCTCATGAACACAGAGGTAAATATTCTCAACAAAATAGTAGCAAATCAAATGCAACAAGGTGTAAAATAATTATAGACCAGAATCACATGAGATTTATTCTGGGAATGCAAAGTTGGTTCAATATTCAAAAAATTAGTTTCTTAGTTCTTAGTTTCTTAGTTCTAGAGTCTGCCTTCTATGAGTGAGGTTGGACCACTGCCCTGCAAAGTTTTCCTTGTTGGGGAGATTTGTGCCTGTGTTCCTGTTGATGGTGCTGTAGCCTGTCTCTCTGAAGGGTAGCACCGTCCCCAGACGGTTTGGTGGTGTCTGTGGTTCATTATGCCTTTTTGTAGCCTATCTGCCAATGTGCAATGTTGTGTTTTTGTTTTGTTGAAGGATTAACATGGAGTATCCGGGCACTGGTGGGCTTGGTTTTGGTGTTGAGATGGAAGTCTTTGGGAGGTCTCTTACTTATTAAGGTTCCTTGGGGTCAGGAGTTCTCTGGTGTTGCAAAGCCTTGGGCTTGGGTCTCTCACAGGGGTTCAGGCTCGATCGCTGTTTGAAGCTCCAAGACCAATCAACATCACTTCAGTAAACAAATTTTCAAAAAAACAAAAGTCAATCATATTCTGGGACATACAATACATCTGAACAAATTTAAAAGAATAGGAATCATGCCAAGTATGCTCTCAGACCACAATCAAGTTACACAGAAATCAAGAACCAAAAATCACTGGAACCCACCAAAATGCGTGGAGATTAAACAGCACATTTCTAAATGACATATGGAGGAGTCCTCAAGAAAAACTAGAAAGTATTTTCAAATGAAAATGAAAATACAACTTTTGGGATGCAGTGAAAGCAGCACTTAGGAAATCAATTAAAAAAATAACAAAACAAAAAAACCAGTCTTCCAGAAAACAAAGCACTAGACTTAGTTGGGTTCAATGGTGAACTCTATTAGACATTTCAGGAAAGAAATAATGCAAAATTCTACACTCTTTTCCAGAAAATAGAAGCAAAGGGAATATTTCCTAAATTATTATCTGAGGTCAACATAACTCTGTTACTAAAACCAGACAAACATATTACAATACAGAAGTACACACCAATCTCTCTCATGAACACAGAGGTAAATATTCTCAACAAAATAGTAGCAAATCAAATGCAACAAGGTGTAAAATAATTATAGACCAGAATCACATGAGATTTATTCTGGGAATGCAAAGTTGGTTCAATATTCAAAAAATTAGTTTCTTAGTTCTTAGTTTCTTAGTTCTAGAGTCTGCCTTCTATGAGTGAGGTTGGACCACTGCCCTGCAAAGTTTTCCTTGTTGGGGAGATTTGTGCCTGTGTTCCTGTTGATGGTGCTGTAGCCTGTCTCTCTGAAGGGTAGCACCGTCCCCAGACGGTTTGGGGGTGTCTGTGGTTCATTATGCCTTTTTGTAGCCTATCTGCCAATGTGCAATGTTGTGTTTTTGTTTTGTTGAAGGATTAACATGGAGTATCCGGGCACTGGTGGGCTTGGTTTTGGTGTTGAGATGGAAGTCTTTGGGAGGTCTCTTACTTATTAAGGTTCCTTGGGGTCAGGAGTTCTCTGGTGTTGCAAAGCCTTGGGCTTGGGTCTCTCACAGGGGTTCAGGCTCGATCGCTGTTTGAAGCTCCAAGACCTCACAAGTTACACAGTGCAAAAGACAAGTTCCTAATACCGGGTGGTGAAGGCAACACTCAGCAGCCCAGAACACCCACTGAGGCTTATACGAAAGTCTTCTAATATTTCTAGGAGGGTCTCTGGGCCTGTCGTGGGCAGCATGGAGGTAGTCTCAGATCTGGCCTTATTCCAGTTGTAGTTGCTCCTAAAGTTCACACTTACCCCTAGAGTCCACAGTCTGTTCCCTACCTGGACATGACGAAGAGAAGGCCAAAGTGCATTAGAGCTCACTTGCTCTCTTGGGCAGGGGAGAGGAAAGGATATGGCATCAACATATGAGTTGTACCAGGGAGTGCCTGTGACAGAGTGAGACTTGTTGGATGTTGTTACTCTCTAACGTAGGTCTTGCGTTCTCCCAGAGGAAAAGGCCCCAGTTCATGGGCCCCTAGAAACAGCCCAGCTGTTTCAGCTCCCAGCAAGGTGCAGGCAGTAACCTGTGCCTGCTTACAGTCTGGTGATAGTTGCAACCTCTGGGATCAGGACATCCAGCACCTTCTTGGCTTTGGCAGTGATAGTTACATCTAATTCTTCAGTTTTTTTGAAGTAGTCCTCACAGGACATGCTCACAGCTGCCAGTTCCCTACCTTTTCTTGGAATCTTTGCTGGAACCTTGGCTCCCGACCCCCACCCTCTGGTCTGGGCTGGGGTTATGAACTGCTTATGGGTTGAGAAGTGCTGTTTGGCAGCTTTCTCAGTGTTGTACAGCACTCTGAGGTTCTGCAGCTCCCCCGTGGTCCCCACTCTGAGAGGGTTTCCTGGTGCGTGGAAACTTTTCCTCCTTCACGACTCTTTCCTTCCTTCCCTTGGGACACAAGCCTCCATCCTAAACTCCTTTTTTTGGTTGTTTTTCCTCCTACCTCATTCTAAGATCTGCTTGCCTTTTTGGAGGTTTGGGGTCTTCTGCTGTCATTTAGAAGGTGTTCTGTAGGAGTTGTTCCATATTCTGAGGAGTTTTTGATGTATTTGTGGGGAGGCAGGTGATCTTCCTGTCTTAACCCTCCAGCATTTTCTTCCTACAATGCTAGTTTAGCTCTATCCTCATATGGAACCTGAAATCAGAAACTTAGAACTGAAAGGGATCTGAAAGTACCACTCTTACTTTGGTAGATAGATAAACTGAGGCCAAGAAATATCTTATCCAAAGTGACATTGTGAGTTTGTGGAGGAAATGACTTGAGAATCCAGGAGCCCTGAGACCCTGGCCATACTTGCATCTGCAAGCACAACTATTTTACATTGTTTTCTGTTGAGGCATAGTATGAGAAAAGCCTTGCAACAGGAAGCTGCCACATACTAAGGCACAGAGGGCAACAGAAGGCAGGGACAGGTTTTTTGAACATACCTCTTGTAACTGAGATTCTTTCTTTTTCGAAGACAGATGTAAGTGTCGATCCAGCAATGAATAAAACCTCTCTCCATCCTTTTCAAATTTCTTTTTCCGCTCCTAGAGGTGGGTGATAAGGTACAGTAAGAGGTCTATGATTTTAATTCAATCTCTCAGAAATGAGAGTGAACAAAACATTTATGTAAGATTTCATGTGACCAATCTCTCTAGCTCCTGGGAAGAAAAAAACAGCAAGACAGAATTTTCCCTCAGCAGTTTCAACTTCTTCAATATAACCTTGAACAACTCCATCTACACAAATGGTAATTCCCATTGGTATGGCTGAAGGATCTGAAAGCTAACGCTAAGACAATAGCACTTAAAATGCACCTGTATGGAGGTTAATTTTTTATTCTCCTCAATATATTTTCACATGCATTAACTACATTAATTTTTTAAAAGAAGAAGAAACACAATAGTCAATAGTGAACATGCTTTTGAAATGTGAATCTACAATGCATTTAGGCAGCTTAATAATAAGTAAAACATTTCCAAGAAAATTGGAATCTAAGACTGACTCTCTAAATGAAAAGTTCTTTGATACTGCTTAAGTATTTGAGTAGTACATATTGAAAGATGGTGTTAAAGATATGGAAAACTCCTGGAAGGCTTAACTGAAAATCAAGAGTTGAAAAGCCTTATGAGGGATACAGGAGTTGTTCCATATTCTGAGGAGTTTTTGATGTATTTGTGGGGAGGCAGGTGATCTTCCTGTCTTAACCCTCCAGCATTTTCTTCCTACAATGCTAGTTTAGCTCTATCCTCATATGGAACCTGAAATCAGAAACTTAGAACTGAAAGGGATCTGAAAGTACCACTCTTACTTTGGTAGATAGATAAACTGAGGCCAAGAAATATCTTATCCAAAGTGACATTGTGAGTTTGTGGAGGAAATGACTTGAGAATCCAGGAGCCCTGAGACCCTGGCCATACTTGCATCTGCAAGCACAACTATTTTACATTGTTTTCTGTTGAGGCATAGTATGAGAAAAGCCTTGCAACAGGAAGCTGCCACATACTAAGGCACAGAGGGCAACAGAAGGCAGGGACAGGTTTTTTGAACATACCTCTTGTAACTGAGATTCTTTCTTTTTCGAAGACAGATGTAAGTGTCGATCCAGCAATGAATAAAACCTCTCTCCATCCTTTTCAAATTTCTTTTTCCGCTCCTAGAGGTGGGTGATAAGGTACAGTAAGAGGTCTATGATTTTAATTCAATCTCTCAGAAATGAGAGTGAACAAAACATTTATGTAAGATTTCATGTGACCAATCTCTCTAGCTCCTGGGAAGAAAAAAACAGCAAGACAGAATTTTCCCTCAGCAGTTTCAACTTCTTCAATATAACCTTGAACAACTCCATCTACACAAATGGTAATTCCCATTGGTATGGCTGAAGGATCTGAAAGCTAACGCTAAGACAATAGCACTTAAAATGCACCTGTATGGAGGTTAATTTTTTATTCTCCTCAATATATTTTCACATGCATTAACTACATTAATTTTTTAAAAGAAGAAGAAACACAATAGTCAATAGTGAACATGCTTTTGAAATGTGAATCTACAATGCATTTAGGCAGCTTAATAATAAGTAAAACATTTCCAAGAAAATTGGAATCTAAGACTGACTCTCTAAATGAAAAGTTCTTTGATACTGCTTAAGTATTTGAGTAGTACATATTGAAAGATGGTGTTAAAGATATGGAAAACTCCTGGAAGGCTTAACTGAAAATCAAGAGTTGAAAAGCCTTATGAGGGATACAGGACTCAGTCATTACTCTCTTCCAGTATGAAATTAATTGAGCTCTCTGCCTCTCAGCACAACACACTCTCCAAAAGAGCACTAAGAATACTAGTTTGTAACTGACTAATGATGACATCCTGCAATACTCACAACACCACATTGGGAAATTCATGGAAAAGGCTTGTGTTGTCACTTAGGAAATTTAAACTCATTGAGCAACTACAGTGTACCAGATATAGAATAGGTACAGCAAGGGATACAGAGACCAAAAAAAAGAGAAAAAACACCTCACTCATGATTTATATCTAGAGGCAATCTATTTCTGGGCAGGAAGCCAGGACAAAACTGAGTGACCCCAGGAGAAATACCAATGAGCTTAGATATACAGATGACACCACCCTTATGGCAGAAAGCAAAAAGGAACTAAAGAGCCTCTGGATGAAGGTGAAAGATAGTGAAAAAGCTGACCTAAAACTCAACATTCAAAAAACAAAGATCACAGTGTCTAGTACCATCACTATAGATGGGCAAACAGTGGAAACAGAGAGAGACTTTATTTTCCTGAGGTCCAACATCACTGCAGATGATGACTGTAGCCATGAAATCAAAAGATACTTGCTTCTTGCAAGAAAATCTATGATGAACCTAGACAGCATCTTAAAAAGCAGAGACATGCGGCTTCCCTGGTGGTCCAGTGGGTAAGGACACCACCTTGCAGTACAAGGGGCGCCGGTTCGATCCCTGGCCTGGAAGATCCCACGTGCCACAGAGCAGCTGGACCAATGTGTCCAACTACCAAGCCGGAGCTCTGGAGCACACATGCCCAGTGCTGGTGCTCTGAGACTAGAGAGGCCACTGTGATGCGAGGCCCACACAGGCCAAAGAACAAACATAAATAAATGAAAGATCAATAGAAGTGGCCAATAAATAAATAAATAAAAGAGTAAATCCTCAGAGTATTAAAAAAAGAAAGAAAGAAAAGAAAAGCAGAGACACTGCGTTGCAGACAAAAGTCCATATAGTCAAAGCTATGGTTTTCCCTGTAGTTATATATGGATGTGAGTGCTGGACCATAAAATAGGCTGAGTGCCAAAGAATTCATGTCTTTGAACTGTGGTGTTGGAGAAGGCTCTTGAAAGTCCCTTGGACTGCAAGGAGATCAAACCAGGTAATCCTAAAGAAATCAACCCTGAATATTCATTGGAAGGACTGATGCTGAAGCTGAAGCTGAAAGTCCAATACTTTGGCCACCTGATGCGAAGAGACGACTCACTGGACAAGACCCTGATGTTGAGTAAATAGAAGGCAAAAAGAGAATGGGATGACAGAAGACAAGATAGTTGTATGGTATTACTGAGTCAATGAACATCAGTTTAAACAAACTCTGGGAGCTGGTGAAGGACAGGGAACCCTGGCATGCCGCAGTCCATGGGGATGCAAAGAGTCAGACATGACTGAGTGACTGAAATGAACTGAAATGAACTGGGATAGCTGAGGCCAACTGGCTAGCAAGGTAGGAAAAAAGCCCAAACCCACCAACCAACTGGCTGGCTGCCAAAGAACACCTAACTCACAGCAGCTCCAGGACCCAACTCTGTCTACCAGAGGGCTCAGGACACTGCCCTGCACACTAGTGTGCTGGAACCAGCACCTGGGCCAGCCTCACCCACCAGTGAGCAAGCACCATTGACAGAACCCCCTGATCCTTGCCCTCAACCACCAGTGAGCAGAAATAGCAACTCCAGGATACTCAGGCCATACAAAGTTCCAAACACTGAACTCCCACCCACCAACGGGTGGGTACTAGAATAAAACCTCCTGGGCCCCTGCCCCAACCACCAGCAAGCAGACACTAGCCCCAGGACCACCTTAGCCCCACAGACAGTGGTATCAGGACCCAGATAACACACTAATATTTAGCTTCAGCCCAGGTTCCCTTGGGCTCCATACCCACATACCATCAGGTCAACACCAGATCTGAGACATTTTGGTTCCTTTAGTCAGCTGCCTTGGGAATTGGCCCTACCTACCAGGAAGACAACACTATATCAACAAGTATGCTCATGCTCACCACTATTATTCAACATAGTATTGGAAGTCCTAGCCACTATAATTAGAAAAAGAAATAAAGAAATCCAAAGTTGAAAGAACATCATACTATACACAGAAAAATCGTAAAACTGCCACAAAAAAACTACAACTCATCAATGAACTTGGTGACATTGCAGGATGCAAAATTAATAAACAGAAACCTGTTGCATTTCTATACACTAACAACTAACTATCAGAAAGAGAAATTAAGAAAACAATCTCATTTAAAATTACATCAAAAAGAAAAAAATATGTATCTAGGAATAAATCTAACTAAGGAGTTAAAAGATGGAAAAGTACACCATGGATGAGAAGAATTAATATTATTAAAATGACCATACCACCTATGCCAATTTAGAGTCAACAAAATCCCTGTTAAAATATCAATGATATTTTTTACACAGAATTAGGACAGATTTATATGGAAACATAAAATATCCTGAAAAGTCAAACCAATATTAAGAAAGAACAAAGCTGATGGTATCATGTTACAGCAATGAAAACAATATGATAACAGAAAAAAAAAAATTCCAGATAAGTATGATCAATGGAATGGAACAAAGAGCCTAGAAATGATATCGTAATTATATGGGCAATTAATCCACAACAAAGGAGGCAAGAAAATAAAACAGGAATAATATAGCCTCTGTAATAAATGGTGCTTGGAAAACTAGACAGCTATAATCAACAGACTCAAACTGGAGTAGTCTCTCACAATATACACAAAAATCAATTCAAAATGAATTAAAGACTTAAATGTCAGATAGGCAACCATACAACTTCCAGAAGATATAGGCAGTAAGTTCTTGGACACCGGTCTTAGTAATATTTTTTGTATATGTTTCCTGAGGCAAGGGAGACAAAAGTAAAAACAGGCAAATTGAACTACATCAAACTGAAAAGGGTTTGCAAAGCAAAGGAAACCATCAATAAAATGAAAAGCTACCTACTTTTCAGTCAATATATCCAACAAGCAGTTAATATTCAAAATATACAGAGTTCATACAACTGAACATCAAAAAAAATCCAATTGAAAAATGAGTTCAGAGCTTCCCCTGGTGGTCCAGTGGATAAGGACACCGCCTTGCAGTGCAAGGGGCGCCGGTTCGATCCCTGGCCTGGGAAGATCCCACGTGCCGCGGAGCAGCTGTACCAATGTGTCCAATTACCAAGCCGGAGCTCTGGCACGCGTGCACCCAGAGCCAGTGCTCTGTGACAACAGAGGCCACCGCGATGGGCGGCCCACAGGAGCCAAAGCACAAAGATGGATGAAAATAGAGAAATGAAAGACCAATAGAAGTGGCGCGCCCATCCCCCTCCCTCCGCACCCCACCCCCAAAAGATAAATAAATAAAATTAAAAAAAAAATGAGTTCAGTATATGAAAAAACATTTTTCCAAAGTAGACATACAGATGGTCTACAGGCATATGAAATGATGCTTAACATCACTAATTATTAGGAAAATGCAATTCAAAACCACAATAAAATATCACCTCACACCTGTCAGAATGGTTATTATCAGGACAAATGTGGGTTTGAAGAAAAGTGAACCCCTGTGCACTTTGGGTGGGAATGTTCATTGGTGCAACAAATATGGAAAACAGTATGGAGATTCCTCAAACATTTACAAATAGAGCTTCCATATGATTCTGCAATTCTACTCTTGGGTATTTGTCAGAAGAAAATGTAAACACTAGTTAGAAAAGATACATGCACCTCTATGTTCATAGCAGCATTATTTAAAATAGCCAATATATGGAAGCAACCTAAATGTTTATCAATAGATGAATGGATAAAAAATATGTTATATATGTGTGTATATATATATATATATATATATATATATATATATATATACTTGTAATATATATTGTGTCATAAAACATTTTGTGTCATTTGAGAAAACATAGATGTACCTAGATACTATTATGCTAAGTGAAATAAACAAAGACAAATACTGTACAATTTTGCTTATTTGTGGAATCAATGAAACAAAATAATGAAAAAAACATATCTAAACATAAGCAGACATTAATTAGAGAACAAGCAGGTACTGCCAGAGGGTAAGACAGTGGGGTATGGAAAGAAATAGTTAATGAGATTAAGAGGCTCAAACTTTCCTGCAAAATAAATGATTCACAGGTATGAAAAAACAATGTGGAGAATGCAGTCAATAACTATGTAATGTCTTTGTATGGTGACACATAGTAACTAGACTTATGGTAATGATCCTTCTAAACTCTATAGAAATATTGAATCACTATGTTGTTCACTAGGAAGTTATTATACTTCAAAAACAAAATCATAAAAAATATCTGATTTGTAGCTACCAGATGCATGGGATGAGGAGAGGGGGGATTGAATGGGGATAGTCAAAAGGTACAAAGCTGAAGCTATGAGGTTAAGTAAGTACTAGGAACATAATGTACAACATGTTAAATGTAATTAACACTACCGTATGTTTTATATGAAAGCTGGTAAGAGAAAAATCCTGAGTTTTCATTAAAAGAAAAATTTTTCTATTTCTTTAATTTTGTATCTACATGAGATGATATGTGTTCACTAAATTTATTATCATCTCTTGATGTATATAAGTCAAATCATTATGTGGTACACCTCAACTTATAGTCTCTATGTGAGTTGTATCTCAATAAAACAGCAGGGAAAAAACACATAACGGCATCAATGTAAAAATTGTAAATTTAAAATACCTTAAAATCCTAACACGTGGGCTTTCCTTGTGGTCCAGTGGGTAAAGAGTCTGCCTTGCAGTGCAAGGGGCACCGGTTCAATCCCTGGCCCAAGAAGATGGCACATGCCAAGGAACACCTGGACCACTGTGTCCAATTATGAGCCAGCACTATGGAGTGCATGTGCTCAGAGCCGGTGCTCTGCAACAAAAGAGACCACTGCAACGGGAGGCCCACACAGGCCAAAAGAATTAAAAAAAAAAAAAAAAAGGATGAAAATAAATAAACCAATAAAAGAAGCCAAAATTTAGAAAAAATAAATAAATAAGAAAACAAAGGATTTTAAAAAAAGTACTACCATGTATATTTAACACATCTTCCCATTCATAAAAAAATAACCTTTGTATACACCCTGTGGAGTTAGAACAAGAGCAAATTAAGCTTAAAGCTAGCAGCATGTAGGAATAAGGCTTAGAGCAAAGAAAACGAAATAATAGAAAGAATAATGGAGAGAATGAAAAAAGACAAAAGTTGGTTCCTTGCAAAAAAATTGACAAGCCTTTAAGCAAACTGAAAAGAAATAGAAAAGAGATAAACTAAAATTAGAAGTAAATTTGGTGACATCACTATCAACTTTACAGGAATAAAAAGGATTATAAAAGAATATTGTAAAAAATTAAATGCCAACAAATTAGACAACCTAGATGGACAAATTGCAAGAAACACTCAAATTACATAAGCTACCTCAAGAAGCAATAGAAAATTTTAACAGACTAATAAGAAGTACAAAGATTGAATCAGTAACCACAAACCTCCCAACAAAGGAAAAACATCAGGCCTTCACTGGTGACTTCTGCTTCATTTTATGAGGTCAACATTGTTGTGGTTTCCCCACTAAGTCGTATCCAACTCCGACCCCATGGACTGCAGCCCACCAGGTTCTTCTGTCCATAGGATTTCCCAGTCAAGAATGCTGGAGTGGGTTGCCATTTCCGTCTCTAGGAGAACTGGTTTTCCCTGCATTGGCAGGCAGATTCTTTACCACCAAGCCAACAGGGAAGCCCCAAGACTCACATTACCCTGATACGAAAGTCAGATAAGGACACCACAAGAAAATAAAATTATAGACTAATATCAGTTACGAATATAGATGTAAAAGTCCTCAATAATACACTAAGAAACTGAATCTAAGAGAATATTAAAAGGATTAGTCACCATGACCAAGTGGGTTTTTCCCCAGGAATGTGAGGGTGGTTCTACATAAGAAAATCAATGTAATATACCACATTAATAGGACTAAGGGGGAAAAAATACATGATCGTTCCAATTAATGCAGAAAAGTCATTGAATGAAATTCAAAGTATTTGAAGATAAAAACACTCCAAAAACCAGGAATAGAGAAGAACTTCTTTGACATAATAAAGGGCAATTATTAAAAAAAAGTTCCACAACTAGCATTGTATTAAATGTCAAAAGGTTGAAAGTTTCCCCCTAAAGTCAAGAACAAGACAAGGATGCCTGGTTTCACCACTGTTATTCACCATTGTGCTGGAAGTTCTAACAAGAACAATTAGGCAGGGAAAAAGAAATAAAAATGCATCCGTATTGCAAAGGAAATAGTAAAATTATCTTTATTCACAGATAGTGGTGGTTGGTGGTTTAGTCACTAAACCATGTCTAACTCTTGTGATCCCATGGACTGAAGCCCATCAGATTCCTCTCTCCATGGGATTTCCCAGGTAAAAATATTGAAATGGGTTGCCATTTCCTACTCCAGGGGATCTTTCCAACCCAGGGATTGAACGCTGGTGTCCTGCATTGCAGGCAAATTCTTTACTGACTGAGCCACCAGGGAAGCCAGTTCATAGATGACATGACCTTATAATATGCAAAATTCTAAGATTCACTGGAAAGCTTTCAACAGCAAAGTTGAAGGGAACATAATCAACACAAAATAATCTTCTTTCCTAACTGGAGGAAGTTAACACAAACTTCCGAAGTTTAAGAAATCATTTCTGGTTCAGCAAATCTCCCCTCTAAATGCTGGGGAGGCTCCCCTGGCCAAATAAGTCTGAGACCACTTGGGCTGGCAAGAAAAGCTGTGGAGCTGGCAGCTACTGACTATCTGTTGCTCCCACTTAGAAAAGGATATTAAGTTCTAAATCTCCTCCACCTACTTATACCAATCCCTGATGATCCCAGCATGGAGCACATGCAGGGCTGTGAGCTTTATGTAGACGGTGTACTAATCCTTGTAAAGGAGGATGATGATTCTGTCCACAGAACATGGGACTCTGGCATTTATGAACATACTCAGGCCTTTCTTCACAAGGGTAGCAGCAAAGATTTAACAATGTCTTTCAGGTAGTTCAGAGATGAAATAATAAACATAACAAATTAGACAACTCAGAACTATAATGTAAGATTCACCTTCAACACTATGTATAAAATTCAGATTCAGTACCATCTCTTTTTTTTATTGGAAGATAATTGTTTTACAAATTTGTAGTAGTCTCTGCCATATATCAAAGTGAATCAGTCACAATTATACAATTATATATATATATATATATATATATATATATATATTTAATAGTATTAAATATATTTCACTCTTGAGCCTCCCTTTACCCACCACTTTCCACACTTCTTGGTCATCACAGAGCACCAGACTGGGCTTCTTTTGTTTTATAGCAGCTTTCCATAAGTTATCTATTTTACATATGATAGTATAAATATGTCAATGCCACTTTCTTAATTTCTCTTAGACTCTCCTTTCCCAACTGTGCCCACAAGTCCTTTCTCTATGTCTGTGTCTCCATTTCTACTCCTTAAATAGGTTCATAAGTACTATTTTTCCAGATTCCATATATATGTATTAATATACAATATTTACAGTTTTTTTTCCTTTCTGAGTAAGTTCATTCTGTGTATCAGGCTCTAGGCTGATCCACCTCATGACAACTTATTCAAATTTGTTGCTTTTATGGCTGAGTAATATTCCATTGTATCTATGTATGACAGTTTCTTTATCCATTCATATGTTGATGGACATCTAGGCTACTTCCATGTCCTGGCTATTGTAAATAATGCTGCAATTAACATTGGGGTATATGTGTCTTTCTGAATTGTGGTTTTCTCAGGGTATATGCCTAGTTAGTGGGGTTTCTGGGTTATATGGTAATTTTTTTCCCAGTTTCTTAAGGAATCTCCATACTGTTCTCCATACTGGCTGTACCAATTCACATTTCAACCAGCACTCAGGAGGGTTTTTGTTTCTTCATATCCATCCCAACATTCATGGCTTGTAGTTATTTATTTATTGATTGATTTATTGATTTATTTTTTGATGATGGCCATTCTGACCAAAGTGATACCTCACTGTAGTTTTGATTCACATTTTTCCAATAAGAACAGTGCTGAGGATCTTGTCATGTGTCACTGGCCATCTGTATGTTTTCTATCGAGAAATGTATATTTAGGTCTTCTGCTCACTTTTTGTTTGGGCTGTTTGTTTTTTCTGATATTGAGCTGTATGAGTTACTTAAATACTTTGGAAATTAAACCTCTGTCAGTTATTTACTTTGCAATTATTTTCTCCCATTCTCAGAGTTTCCTTTTAATACTGTAAATATTTATTATTTCCTTTGCCATATGAAACCTTTTAAGTTTAATTAGGTCTCATTTGTCTATTTATTTCCATTACTCTAGGAGGTGGGTTAAAGAGAATTCTTGATTTATAGCAGCTTTCCATAAGTTATCTATTTTACATATGATAGTATAAATATGTCAATGCCACTTTCTTAATTTCTTAGACTCTCCTTTCCCAACTGTGCCCACAAGTCCTTTCTCTATGTCTGTGTCTCCATTTCTACTCCTTAAATAGGTTCATAAGTACTATTTTTCCAGATTCCATATATATGTATTAATATACAATATTTACAGTTTTTTTTCCTTTCTGAGTAAGTTCATTCTGTGTATCAGGCTCTAGGCTGATCCACCTCATGACAACTTATTCAAATTTGTTGCTTTTATGGCTGAGTAATATTCCATTGTATCTATGTATGACAGTTTCTTTATCCATTCATATGTTGATGGACATCTAGGCTACTTCCATGTCCTGGCTATTGTAAATAATGCTGCAATTAACATTGGGGTATATGTGTCTTTCTGAATTGTGGTTTTCTCAGGGTATATGCCTAGTTAGTGGGGTTTCTGGGTTATATGGTAATTTTTTTCCCAGTTTCTTAAGGAATCTCCATACTGTTCTCCATACTGGCTGTACCAATTCACATTTCAACCAGCACTCAGGAGGGTTTTTGTTTCTTCATATCCATCCCAACATTCATGGCTTGTAGTTATTTATTTATTGATTGATTTATTGATTTATTTTTTGATGATGGCCATTCTGACCAAAGTGATACCTCACTGTAGTTTTGATTCACATTTTTCCAATAAGAACAGTGCTGAGGATCTTGTCATGTGTCACTGGCCATCTGTATGTTTTCTATCGAGAAATGTATATTTAGGTCTTCTGCTCACTTTTTGTTTGGGCTGTTTGTTTTTTCTGATATTGAGCTGTATGAGTTACTTAAATACTTTGGAAATTAAACCTCTGTCAGTTATTTACTTTGCAATTATTTTCTCCCATTCTCAGAGTTTCCTTTTAATACTGTAAATATTTATTATTTCCTTTGCCATATGAAACCTTTTAAGTTTAATTAGGTCTCATTTGTCTATTTATTTCCATTACTCTAGGAGGTGGGTTAAAGAGAATCTTGCTGTGATTTATGTCAAAGAATGTATTGTCTATGTTTTCCCTTAAGAGTTTTATAGTTCATGACCTTACATTTAAGTCTTTAATCCATTTTTAAAGTAATGACTTTAAATTAAGGAAAATTTCAGCAAAGGGAGATGGCCCAATTCAGCAAGTTCCTAGATAACCAAGATACATGGGATCACTGGCTTTCAATCTCTCCTCTGAAGGTAATTCTATAAGGAGGGTACTATCAGTTTTTCTATATAGTTAAGGAAACTGATGCCCAGAAAAGATAAGCAACTTCCCTAAGATCAAGAGCTAGTAAATTGAAGAGTGGGATTACAAATCCAGGTAAATTTTATACACAGTCCACAGTTTAATCACTATAGTATATAAAATAATACTATGTATTGCTTTAGGAAATTCACATATGTGAGTAACGGAAGAGAAAGTCATAATAGGGTAGAAAGCTCCACATGTAAAGATAATTAGAAGTATAAACCCACAGAGATTCTGCCCTGGAATGCAGGGCAGACTTACTTACTTGTTTTCATCTATCCAGAATAGCCTGTAAGTTTTGTGCCTTGTTCCAGCTTCTGCATTTTTTTCAACACCATCTACCTTCAGAACAGGCCCTTTGCCTAAAGTTCTTTGATCTCTATTCACTGAGAAAACAGCAACAAGACTGAAAAACCCATGTTTCACTGCCAATACTTTCTTGCCTACCATCTGCTGGGTGAGAACACACTATATCATAACTACAACACCAGCTCCAACTTCCCCAAATCTGCACTGAATGCAGACTCACATGTCTTAGACAGTTTGGCTCTAGTTCCATCGGAGTCTATACAAAGTCTCCATTCAGTGGTTGCTCTTCTCTGGCAATGGCATCCTTGAAGGAAAACTGAAAACCTCATATTGTAGGCAATTCTAACATGCTCCCAAAAATATGAATCAAAGGATACAAAAACTCTCCCTGTCATGAGTCTATGGAAGATGACTGAGTCTTTATTCTGTCCTCAGCAATGGACAGCTCAGCATCTACAGTGCAGGATGAAAGACACATTATGAGCAGAGCTGGGCTGAGCTTGGTTTGTCCTTCGTTGACCAAGGGATGGAGGGGTGGGGTGGGAGAGCTGCATGTTGGTGAGAAGGGGAAATGTGGTGGGAAGGATTCTGCCAATCAAGTAACAGCTAAAATATAGACATGGAGGAGGACTCACAAATTTTTCATGTGCTAGAACTTTTGAGAGGTGAGAGGGATAGAAAGGAGTCTAGTGAAGGTGGAAAAAGAACTCTAAATCTAGTAGACAAGAACTTACGAGAAAAAAGTAAAGAAAGGGATAATCATTAAACTATCTTAGACATGAGAAATTAATACTGACATTAACACATATAAGAGATGTCAAACTTCACAGACACAAAGGTAAAAACCTTGATTTCAAATTTCGGGCTTGTCAATGGCTTTGGCCACAATATAATGATCCTAATAATAACCACCACCAAGTTTTAATTACAAAACAATAATATTCTCAACCCTAAGTGAAAAGGGAAGGTGTGGCTGATGGAAGTTGAGGGTTAAAGGTATTAAAGATGCTAATAGCTTCCTGCAAGTCAAAAGCTGATGGAATAGCATGGCAATAGTTATTTGTAGTTTATTTTGTGGCCTTGTTCCAGCTTCTGCATTTTTTCACCATCTACCTTCAGAACAGGCCCTTTGCCTAAAGTTCTTTGATCTCTATTCACTGAGAAAACAGCAACAAGACTGAAAAACCCATGTTTCACTGCCAATACTTTCTTGCCTACCATCTGCTGGGTGAGAACACACTATATCATAACTACAACACCAGCTCCAACTTCCCCAAATCTGCACTGAATGCAGACTCACATGTCTTAGACAGTTTGGCTCTAGTTCCATCGGAGTCTATACAAAGTCTCCATTCAGTGGTTGCTCTTCTCTGGCAATGGCATCCTTGAAGGAAAACTGAAAACCTCATATTGTAGGCAATTCTAACATGCCCCCAAAAAATATGAATCAAAGGATACAAAAACTCTCCCTGTCATGAGTCTATGGAAGATGACTGAGTCTTTATTCTGTCCTCAGCAATGGACAGCTCAGCATCTACAGTGCAGGATGAAAGACACATTATGAGCAGAGCTGGGCTGAGCTTGGTTTGTCCTTCGTTGACCAAGGGATGGAGGGGTGGGGTGGGAGAGCTGCATGTTGGTGAGAAGGGGAAATGTGGTGGGAAGGATTCTGCCAATCAAGTAACAGCTAAAATATAGACATGGAGGAGGACTCACAAATTTTTCATGTGCTAGAACTTTTGAGAGGTGAGAGGGATAGAAAGGAGTCTAGTGAAGGTGGAAAAAGAACTCTAAATCTAGTAGACAAGAACTTACGAGAAAAAAGTAAAGAAAGGGATAATCATTAAACTATCTTAGACATGAGAAATTAATACTGACATTAACACATATAAGAGATGTCAAACTTCACAGACACAAAGGTAAAAACCTTGATTTCAAATTTCGGGCTTGTCAATGGCTTTGGCCACAATATAATGATCCTAATAATAACCACCACCAAGTTTTAATTACAAAACAATAATATTCTCAACCCTAAGTGAAAAGGGAAGGTGTGGCTGATGGAAGTTGAGGGTTAAAGGTATTAAAGATGCTAATAGCTTCCTGCAAGTCAAAAGCTGATGGAATAGCATGGCAATAGTTATTTGTAGTTTATTTGATGATAGACATACTGACAAATGGGAGGTGGTCTCTCACGGTTTTATTTGTATTTCCTTAATGGTTAGTGATTTTTTTTTAGTTTGATGCACTCCTATTAATTTATTTTTTGCTTTTGCTTCCCTTGCATAAGGAGATGCTGGTCATAGCAAACACCCTCTTCCAACAACACAAGAGACAACTCTACACATGGACATCACCAGATGGTCAATATCAAAATCAGATTGATTATATTCTTTGCAGCCAGATATGGAGAAGCTCTAGGCAGTCAGCAAAAACAAGACCTGGAGGTGACTGTGGCTCAGGTCATGAAATCCTTATTGAAAACTTCAGACTTAAATTGAAGAAAGTAGGGAAAACCCATAGGCCATTCAGGTATGCTCTAAATCAAATCCCTTACGATTATACAGTGGAAGTGACAAATAGATTCACGGGATTAGATCTGATAGAGCGCCTGAAGAACTATGGACATAATATAGTACAGGAGGCAGTGATCAAAAGCATCCCCCAAAAAAAGAAATGCAAAAAGGCAAAATGTATTGTGCAGGATTGTATTGGTTTTGATCATTGCCTCCTGTACAATTCAAAAAAGTAAAATGCTTGTCTGAGGAGGCTAATAGCTGAGAAAAGAAGAGTTGGAAAAGGCAAAGGTGAAAAGGAAAGATATTCCCATCTGAATGCAGAGTTCCAGAGAAGAGCAAGGAGAGATAAGAAAGCCTTCTAAAATGAACAATGCAAAAACATAGAGGAAAACAATAGAATGGAAAAGACTAGAGATCTCCATAAGAAAATCAGAGATACCAAGGGAACATTTCATGCAAAGATAAGCACAATAAAGGACAGAATAGACTAAACAGAAGCAGAAGATATTAAGAAGAAGTGGCAGTAATACACAGAAGAACTATACAAAAAAGATCTTAATGACCCAGATGACCACAATGGTGTGATCACTCACCTAGAGCCAGACATCTTAGAGTGTGAAGTCAAGTGGGCTTGAGGAAGCATCACTATGAACAAAGCTAGTGGAGGTGACGGAATACCAACTGAACTATTTCAAATATTAAAAGATGATGCTTTTAAAGTAGGACACTCAATATGCCGGCAAATTTGGAAAGCTCAGCAGTGGCCTGAGGACTGAAAAAGTTCAGTTTTCCTCCCAAACCAAAGAAGGACAAGGCCAAAGAATGTTCAGACTTCTTCACCAGTGCATTCATTTCACATGCTAGCAAAGTAATGCTCAAAATCCTACAAGCTATACTTCAACAGTACATGAATTGAGAACTTCTAAATGTCCAAGCTGGATTTAGAAAAGACAGAGGAACCAGTGACCAAATTACCAATATCTATTGGATCATAGAAAGAAGAAGGGAATTCCAGGAAAAAATCTACTTCTGCTTCATTGACTACATCAAAGCCTTTGACTGTGTGGATCACAACAAACTGTGGAAAATTCTGAAAGAGACGGGAATACCACCTTAGCTGCCTCCTACGAAACCTGTATGCAGGACTAGAAGCAACAGTTAGAACTGGACATGGAACAATGAACTGGTTCCAAATTGGGAAAGGAGTACGTCAAGACTGTATATTGTCACTCTGTTTATTTAATTTATATACAGAGTACATCATGTGAAATGCCTGATACTGGGAAAAAAGAAGGCAAAAGCAGAAGGGGACAACAAAGGATGAGATGGTTGGACGACATCACTGAGTCAATGGATATAAGTTTGAGCAAGCTCTGCGAGATGGTGAACAACAGGAAATCCTGGCGTGCTGCAGCCCATGTTGTTGCAAAGAGTAGAACATGACTGAATGACTGAACTGAGCTGAACAGAAGGAGATATACACAAATATATATATATTTATGTACATATCACTAAGACTGATGTCCAAGAGCTTACTTGCCTATGTTTTCTTTTAATAGTTTTATAGTCACAAGTCTGACATTTAAGTCTTTAATCCATTTTGAATTAATTTATTTTCCTGCATGGTGGGAGAGAATACTTCATTTTCAATCTTTTTTATGTAGTTGCCCAGTTTTCCCAACATCATTTATTGAAGAGGTGGTCTTTTGTCCATTTTATATTCTTGCCTCCTTTGCAATAATTAATGGACCATAAGTGTGAGTTCATTTCTGGGATGTCTATTCTGTTCCATTGACCTCTGGGACTGTTTCAGTGCTTGTACCTAACTGTTTGGATTTTTATGGCTTTGTGCAGCCTGATACTTCCACTTTTATTCGTCTTTCTTAGTATTATTTTCACTATATGAAGTCTTCTGTGGTCCAAACAAATTTTATAATTATTTACTTTAGTTCTGTGAAAAATACCATTGTTATTTTGATAGGGATTGCATTGAATCTATAGATTTGTTTGAGTACTATGGACATTTTTACAATATCAACTCTTTCCATCCACGAACACAATATATATCTCCTTCTGTTTGTGTCATCTTCAGTTTCTTTCATCGGCATCTTACAGTTTTCCCAGTATGTCTTTTACTTCCTCACTTGGATTTATTCGTAGATATTTTATTCTTTCTGCTTGATTATAAGTACGATTGTTTTCTTTATTTCTCTGATAGCTCATTGTTAATGTATAGAAATGCAACAAATTTTTATATTAATTTTGTATCCTGCAACTGTAGCAAACTTAATGATGAGTTTTAGGCAACAAATAACAAGTGCTAGAGAGGATGTGGAGAAAATAGAATCTTCATGCACCATTGGTAGGGATATAAATTGGTGCAACAACTGTGAGAAACAGTATGGACATTCCTTAAAAATTTAAATATAGACCTTCAAATATGATCCAGCAACTCCATTCCTGGGTATCTATTTGAAGAATATGAAAATGCTAATTTCCTTGCAGTATTATTTACAATATCCTAGATACGGAAGTAACCTAAACACCCATCAATAAATTTACTGATAAAGAACATGTAGCAGATACACACAATGAAATATTACCTATCCATGAACAAATGAATTCTTCCTATTTATGTCTACATGAATAGACTTAAAGAATATTAGGATAACTGAAATAAATTAGACCAAGACAGACAAATTTTATATGATTTTACTTACATGTGGAATCTAAACACTGACACAAATCAACAAAACCGAAATAAGAGTTACAAATATGGAGAACAAATAGATGGTTGCTAGATGGAAAGTAAGTGGGAGGAGGAAAAAATAGGTGAGGGAGATTAAGAGGCAAAAACTTCTAGTTACAAAATAAATTTGTAATGGGCATATACAGTATGGAGGATACAGTCTGTAACAATCTTTGTATGATGACAGGTTACAACTAGACTCATGGTGATTATTTTGAAACATACAGAAAAATCAAGTCAGTAGGCACCACAAACTAAGATAATGGTATAGGTCAAATATACTTGAAAAATACACCAATAAACAAACTCATAGAAAAAGAATAAGGGTTGTGGCTTTCAAAGGCTGGGGGTAAAGGATGGGGAGAATCAGATGTACATTGTCTAAAGGTACACATGTCCATTTATAGGATAAATAAGTACAAGGGATGTAATATACAACAGAATAAATATATTTAACATGCTGTATATTTTATGTGAAAGATGTTGAGAGTAAATCCTAAGAGTTCTCATCACAAGGAAAATTTTTTTCTATTTCTTTTATTTTGTATCTACAAGAAATAATTGATAGTCACTAAACTTATTGAGATAAACATTTTATGACATAAATAAATCATTATGGCATATGTCTTAAATTTATATAGTGCTGTATGCCAATTATACCTCAAGAAAACTAAAAGAAAAAAGGTATGAAAAGGAATATTCACACAAAAAGAGAACTTGATGAGTAGATAATAGGAGTTTAATCATATTATTTAAAGTAATAGAGTTAAGCAATAGAAGTAAAAGGATTTTATGATTATTCAAAAAAATCAGAAAGGGAGGGAAAGACAGGTGTTAACAATGCTCTCTTGCATTTATAGCATGAAGAAATAATTTCTAAAGTTGATAAATCAAGAAGCAGCAATATAAGTATATTTTAAATAGGAAAATTGCCATCAACAGAATACAAACAAAACTGGTTAAAAATATATGCCTCTGAGAAACGTAACTCAGAACTACAATTTGGTACCACCTCACACAGGTAAGAATGGCCATCATTACAAATTCTGAAAACAACAAATGCCGGAGAGGCTGTAGAGAGAAAGCAAGCCTCATACACTGTTGATGGAAATGTAAACTGGTACAGTCACTATGGAGAATAGTATGGAGGGTCCTTAAACTAAAAACCTTCATACACTCCTGGGCATATACTGCAAATGATGAATGCACTAACTTCTAGTTACAAAATAAATTTGTAATGGGCATATACAGTATGGAGGATACAGTCTGTAACAATCTTTGATGAGACAGGTTACAACTAGACTCATGGTGATTATTTTGAAACATACAGAAAAATCAAGTCAGTAGGCACCACAAACTAAGATAATGGTATAGGTCAAATATACTTGAAAAATACACCAATAAACAAACTCATAGAAAAAGAATAAGGGTTGTGGCTTTCAAAGGCTGGGGGTAAAGGATGGGGAGAATCAGATGTACATTGTCTAAAGGTACACATGTCCATTTATAGGATAAATAAGTACAAGGGATGTAATATACAACAGAATAAATATATTTAACATGCTGTATATTTTATGTGAAAGATGTTGAGAGTAAATCCTAAGAGTTCTCATCACAAGGAAAATTTTTTTCTATTTCTTTTATTTTGTATCTACAAGAAATAATTGATAGTCACTAAACTTATTGAGATAAACATTTTATGACATAAATAAATCATTATGGCATATGTCTTAAATTTATATAGTGCTGTATGCCAATTATACCTCAAGAAAACTAAAAGAAAAAAGGTATGAAAAGGAATATTCACACAAAAAGAGAACTTGATGAGTAGATAATAGGAGTTTAATCATATTATTTAAAGTAATAGAGTTAAGCAATAGAAGTAAAAGGATTTTATGATTATTCAAAAAAATCAGAAAGGGAGGGAAAGACAGGTGTTAACAATGCTCTCTTGCATTTATAGCATGAAGAAATAATTTCTAAAGTTGATAAATCAAGAAGCAGCAATATAAGTATATTTTAAATAGGAAAATTGCCATCAACAGAATACAAACAAAACTGGTTAAAAATATATGCCTCTGAGAAACGTAACTCAGAACTACAATTTGGTACCACCTCACACAGGTAAGAATGGCCATCATTACAAATTCTGAAAACAACAAATGCCGGAGAGGCTGTAGAGAGAAAGCAAGCCTCATACACTGTTGATGGAAATGTAAACTGGTACAGTCACTATGGAGAATAGTATGGAGGGTCCTCAAAAAACTAAAAATAGAGTTACCAAATTATCCAGTAATTCCACTCCTGGGCATATATCTGGACAAAACTGTAGCTCAAAAAGATACATGCAACCCTATGTTCATAGCAGCACTATTCATAAGGCATAGAAACAACCTAAATGTCCATCAACAGATGAACAGATAAAGAAGATGCAGTATGTGTATACAATAAAGTATTACTTGGCCATAAAAAGAATGAAATAATCCCATTTGCAACATGGATGGACCTAGAGATTATTATACTAATTGAGTTAAATCACAGAAAGACAAATACCATATGATATCACTTATTTGTGGAATTTAAAAAAAATGTTACAAATGACCTTATATACAAAACAGGAATAAAGTCACAAAGAGAACACACTTGTAGTTGTCAAGGTGATGGGGAATGGGGAATGGAGGAGAATCAGATTGGGAGTTTGGTACTACCAGATGGAAACTATTACATATAAAATGGATAAACAGCAAGGTCCTATTGTATAGCACAAGAAATTATATTTAATACACTGTAACAAACCATAATAGAAAAAAAGAAAAGATGTCTCTGAGAAGGAGGGAAAGAATGGAGACTGCTGAGTTTCTTTATAGATATTATTGTCCTGTGGACTAAGTATGCCTCCTGCCATTTCAGCAAAGGCTGTTGAAGCCATCGAGCCATCAGCCAATGCATCCACCTCCAACTGTGAACTCTGAGGAAATTCAGGATAGAGAAAAACGGGATAGTGGTCCTAAATAGTCAACAAGCATATCAAAGGAATGATTTTAATGAGCCCAGGCTCTTATTTCTTTCCTTAGGTGTAAAAGTCAAATGCTAAACTCATTACCATGAGATGTCCAGTTCTCTTTAATAAACAGTAATCTTCTGATATTTCAGCTACCTGATTTTTAATGCAAACCCCCCTAAATATCCTGGCTCATCCCTTACTTCTTCTGAGCAGTGCCTTTTACACTTTCAGGTGGTGTGTTCTTTTCAGTCAACAATACTATTTGATTTTTAATTATATATGTGTGGGGAGGAACCATATGTAATTTCAAATGCTTTAGAATGCAAAAACCGCAAAATATTTTTTCAAAAGTTAAGCATTATAAAATGGGATTAGTCTGATAAATTTGTAGATGATACATTAATATTAGAAGAAAACAAATGTCCATCTAACTGCATAAATACCCAAACTGCCATTACAGAGGTGGAAAGACATAGCCTATTTAATTGGAAAAGTGAAATCTACCAGATGCTAGAAAAAATAGTAGTATACAAACTTTTAACTAATAGAGCCCTGTTTAAAAACAAATATTGCCCCCCCCCCCAAAATCCAGTGTATAAAACGGATCCAAAGGAAACTGCCCTGTTTGAAGGAGAGAATTAGGAGCCCCAATTAAAAGATTCCCTCTAGAAAAAAACATCCAATAGAGATGGCACTTGTGAGATCACCTAGCCCACAACTCTGTTGCTAAGACCTTGGCTCTCTATGTACTGATTTTGAACAGAAATATGGAGACAGAATTATGGAGAGGAAAGACTAGAGTGGCTTTATTTCTTTGCCAGGCAAAGAAGGCTCACAATCTGTTAGTTCCTCAAGAACTGTGCTCCCTCTTCCCTGAGGAAAAGAGAGAGGTTATGTAATCAGGACCCTTCATCAGAGGAAATGTGATAAGGATCAATGCAGTAACAGTCTTGTTTTCTTTCTTTTGCAGGGACTCTGATGGCCAGGTCACCTAATCTTCATGAATTTCTCTGGTTCCTTTAATCTTGCCTCAGGTGGTTTCGTAGGTGCTCCTCACTAGATTAGCAAATGTTCCAATCTTCCCTTTGGAACTCAGGCAAGGTCATGGAGGCTGGAATCTTGCCTACCAGAAACAGGGGACAAAAAAGCTTCCATGTCCAGGAACACCACAGGGCCCTGTTCAGTATCTATACCATGCATGGGAAGAGAACCACCTGAAAGCCATTCAGAAGCTATAGTGTAACAGAATCTAGTGCCCACAGTATCATAGACTGATTAATCTGATGGGAGCTGTTGTCTCTGTGAAATGATTCAGGATCAAAATAGCCTTCTGACATTCATATCCACTGGAGCCTAATCACACAAGTTGAACCGACAATAGATTCAACTGGCCAATAAAAGAACTCTGCAAACAGGGTGATATGCATTATCCAGCAAAAGCATCTCTAATAAACAGCTCAAAATCTGTCTATACAGGAGCCACAAGAGATTATCAAGAATCACAAGTCACTCTTCATGATGCTTGCCCCATCACCTTTATACAAATTTCACATATGTCATTTATTATTTCAAAAGGTAGTAGCATCAGAAAATGATCATTTGAAAAGGATCATCCCATTTGAACAAAAGGATCAGTTTATTCAGAACGTGTCCTTTCTGAATTTCCAGAACTCTTACTGTACATCTATTTTTCTTTCTTTCTATGACAGAAAAGGCAACTCCCACATCCTGCAAAGACCGAGTGTCATACAATCATTCTATTTACAAGTAGTCAACTAGGAAACAGTAATTGTCACTATCCTTCTCTTAATGGCTCATTCATTCATTTCTTTTCTGATTTTTAGAAATAAGAGTAAGTCCATCATCAACAGGATAATTTCACTGAGAATATTCGATGATCATAGTGTTTGAAGCCAAAAATAACAATGACATGATCATGAGGTAGAGGAGGAAAAGGATGATGATGATGATGATGATGTTGACAGAATTTATTATTGCCAGCTACCGTTCTAAGAATGTCATACATGTTAAATAATTTAATTAATTCTTAGTGCTCTCTCTATATATATATCTATATCTATATATAGAGAGATATATACACATATATGTTGCTTTTAGACCCAGTGAGTTCAAAAAATGATAGGAGCACTCCACCAAATGTAACTACTGTCTAGTTCAGTACTATCAAATAAAAATAAAATGCAATCCACATCTATACATTTTAAACATTTCTAGCAGTCACATTAAAAATAAATAAATAAAAATAAGAAAACAAGTGAAATTAACTTTGTGGAGCCTAACAGTAGAACAGCCAAGTTAGGCTGAGGGGATCCTTTAAAAATAAGACAATAGCACCCTCCCCCCAAATGAAATTACCAGTAGTCACAATCAGTTGGCATTCCAGGAAGACTGAGCCGCAACAATCCTAGCCATAATCAACTTATGAGTAGAACAGTAACAAAAGGGTGACCAGAAGGGAACAAAAGAAAAGCCCAGTTTCTCCACCTTGAGGCATGTGCTTCTGTTTCCTTGCAATATACTCAATGAAAAGTAGGAAAAGTGAAAGTGTGAGTCACTCAGTCATATCCAACTCTTTGTGACCACATGGACTGCAGCCCTCCAGGCATCTCTATACATGGAATTCTCCAGGCAAGAATACCAGAGGGTAGCCAGTATACTGGGACGATCTCCAGGTATCTCCCCGACCCAGAATTTGAACCTGGGTCTCCTGAACTGCAGGCAGATTCTTTACCATGTGAGCCACCAGGGAAGGCCTGTATTCAATAAATCCAAATTTCTATCCTCATTTCTGACTGAGCAAATTATTTTAACACTTAAATTACCAGGCCCATCAACACACACCATGGCAAATTTTAATAATATATTTTATTCAACCTAACATATTGAAAATGGCCTCATTTCAACATGTAATAAATAAAAAATATTGAGATATATTACATTTTTCACACTATCTGCAAAATCTATGGAACCCTGACCACAACACTAAGTTTTTAAAATCAATTATATGGGGAAGAAAATCTGTAAAAAGCAAACACATGGAGGACAAACAATATGTCACTAAATAAGCAATGGATCAATGAAGAAATCAAAGGGTAAATCAAAAAACACCTAGAAAGAGATGATAATAAAAACATGATGATCCAAAATCTATAGGATGCAGCAAAAACA
The DNA here is from genome assembly GCA_022376925.1 of Tragulus kanchil. Lineage (NCBI taxonomy): Eukaryota > Metazoa > Chordata > Mammalia > Artiodactyla > Tragulidae > Tragulus > Tragulus kanchil. The sequence continues at coordinate 72,593,037 of JAIOJX010000001.1, read as the reverse complement.
GTTCCAAGAGGGGAGTTTATATCAACTCAATTCTGTCTCAGGAAATAAGAAAAATAGCAAAGAAAGCAACTAACATTGAAAGCAACTAGACAAAGAAAAGCAGACAAAAGCTAAAGATAGTAGAAGGAAAGAAATCATAAAGATCAGAGTAGAAATAAACTAGAGATGAAGAAAACAATAGCAAAGGTCAAAGACACTAAAAGATGGTTCCTGAGAAGATAAACAAAACTGACAAACCTTTAGGCAGATTCATCAAGAAAAAAAGGGAAAGGACTCAAATCAATAAAAATAGAAATAAAAAAGAAAAGGTACAAGTGACACCACAGAAATTCAAGGGATCATAAAAGACAAGCCCAGTTTCTCCACCTTGAGGCATGTGCTTCTGTTTCCTTGCAATATACTCAATGAAAAGTAGGAAAAGTGAAAGTGTGAGTCACTCAGTCATATCCAACTCTTTGTGACCACATGGACTGCAGCCCTCCAGGCATCTCTATACATGGAATTCTCCAGGCAAGAATACCAGAGGGTAGCCAGTATACTGGGACGATCTCCAGGTATCTCCCCGACCCAGAATTTGAACCTGGGTCTCCTGAACTGCAGGCAGATTCTTTACCATGTGAGCCACCAGGGAAGGCCTGTATTCAATAAATCCAAATTTCTATCCTCATTTCTGACTGAGCAAATTATTTTAACACTTAAATTACCAGGCCCATCAACACACACCATGGCAAATTTTAATAATATATTTTATTCAACCTAACATATTGAAAATGGCCTCATTTCAACATGTAATAAATAAAAAATATTGAGATATATTACATTTTTCACACTATCTGCAAAATCTATGGAACCCTGACCACAACACTAAGTTTTTAAAATCAATTATATGGGGAAGAAAATCTGTAAAAAGCAAACACATGGAGGACAAACAATATGTCACTAAATAAGCAATGGATCAATGAAGAAATCAAAGGGTAAATCAAAAAACACCTAGAAAGAGATGATAATAAAAACATGATGATCCAAAATCTATAGGATGCAGCAAAAACAGTTCCAAGAGGGGAGTTTATATCAACTCAATTCTGTCTCAGGAAATAAGAAAAATAGCAAAGAAAGCAACTAACATTGAAAGCAACTAGACAAAGAAAAGCAGACAAAAGCTAAAGATAGTAGAAGGAAAGAAATCATAAAGATCAGAGTAGAAATAAACTAGAGATGAAGAAAACAATAGCAAAGGTCAAAGACACTAAAAGATGGTTCCTGAGAAGATAAACAAAACTGACAAACCTTTAGGCAGATTCATCAAGAAAAAAAGGGAAAGGACTCAAATCAATAAAAATAGAAATAAAAAAGAAAAGGTACAAGTGACACCACAGAAATTCAAGGGATCATAAAAAGCTACTACAAGCAATTATATGTCTGTAAAATGGACAACTTAGAAGAAATAGACAATTTTTTAGAAAGACCAAACCAGGGGGAAGAAATAGAAAATATGAACAGAAAAATCACAAATACTGAAATTGGAAGTATAACTTTAAATTTTCCAACAAACAAATGTCAAGGACAAGAGGTCTTCAAAGATGAATACTATCAAATATTTAGAGAAGACATCTTTCTGAATCTACCCTTCTGAAACTCTTCAAAAAAAATTGCAGAGGAGCATATGAATAGACCCATTTTGAATACTGTAAGAAAAAATTCTTCCAAAACCCAATCACTTATAGGTGTTTTTTAAGTCACAGCATGATATTTAAAATAACCAACAGGGACCTACTGTATAACACAAGGAACTCTGCTCAGTGTTCTGTGATAGCCTGGATAGAGGGGAGTTTGGGGGAGAATGGATACATGTATGTCTATGGCTGAGTCCTTCTGCTGTCCTCTTGAAGCCATCAGAACATTGTTAATTGGCTACACTCCAATATAAAATAAAAAGTTTTTAAAAAATTACAGAGGGAAGACTCTTAAGCTCATTCTATGAGTCCACCATCAGCTTGATATCAAAACCAGACTAAGATATCACACACACAAAAATTAAACATCAATATCACTGACAAACATAAACACTAAAATCCTCAGCAAAATACTAGCAAATTGAAATCAACAACACACTAAAAGGATCATACAACATGGTCAAGTGAGATTTACTCCAAGAATGCAAAGATATTTTAATACATGCCAATAAATCAATGTAATATATTTCATTAACAAATTGAATAAAAAACCATAAATATCTCAAAAGATGCAGAAAAAACTTGAAAAAAATCAACACTGATTTATAATAAAACCTCTCCAGAAAGTAGGCATAGATGGAACATACCACAACACAAGAAGGGAAAATAGACAAACCCACAGCAAACATCACTCTCAAAGTTGAAAAAGGAAAAGCATTTCCTTTGAGATCAGGAATAAGACAAGAATGTTCACTTTCACCAATCTATTTCAAAACAGCTGTGGAAGTCTTAGCCAAAGCAATTAGAGAAGAAAAAGAAATAAAAGAAATTCAAAATGGAAAAGAAAACTGTCACTGATTGCAGATGACATGATACTACACATACAAAATCCTAAAGATGTTACCAGAAAACTACTAGAGCTTATCAATGAATTTGCAAAAGTCACAGGATACAGAATTAAACACAAAGATCCCTTGTCCTCCTATACACCAACAACAAAAGATCAGAAAGAGAAATTAAGGAAAGAATTCCAATTCTCATCATTGGAATAAAATAATAAAATTGAAAAGAATAAAATATATAAGAACAAGTTAACCTAAAACAACAAAAGAATTATAGTCAGAAAACTAACATATTGATGAAAGAAATCAAAGAAGACAAAACAGGTGGAGATATATACCATGTTCTTTGATTGGAAGAATCAATATTGTGAAAATGACTATACTACCCAAAGAAATGTACATATTTGGTACAATCCCTATCAAATTATCAATGTCATTTTTCACAGAATTAGAACAAAAAATTTTATGATTTGTGTGGAAACACAAAAGACCACAAATATGCAAAGCATTCTTGAGAAAGGAAATAGAGCTGGAAGAATCAGCCTACCTGACTTCAGACTACACTACACAACTATATTAATCAAAACAGTATGATACTGACAAAAAAAAAATCCACAAATACAGATCAACGGGACATGATAGAAAGTCCAGAAATAAACTCACACACCTATGATGAATTAATCTATGACAAAGGAAGCAAGAATACACCATGGGTAAAAGATAGTTTCTTCAATATGTAGGGCTAGGAAAATCAGACAGTGACAAGGTAAAGAATGAGATTAGAACACTAACACCATATAATCCAGGCAATCCTAAAGAAAATGAACCTCAAATATTCATTGGAAAGACTGATGCTGAATCTCCAATACTTTGGCCACGTGATATAAAGAGCCACAGCTATTGGAAAAGACCCTAGTGCTGGGAAAGATTTAAGGCAGGAGGAGAAGGGATGATAGAGGATGAGATGGTTGGAAGGTATCACCAACTCAATGGACATGAGTTTGAGCAAACTCCAGGGGATGGTGAAGGAAAGGGAAGCCTAGCATGTTGCATTCCATGGGGTAGCAGTGAGTTGGACACAATAAAAACGATAACACCATAAACAAAAGTAAAATCAAAGTGGATTAAAGACAATGTAACCTCTGAGACTATAAAACTCAAATAGGAAAACATAGGCTGAACATCCTCTGACATAAATGACTGCAAGATCTTTTTTGGCCCACCTCCTAGAGTAATGAAAAAAATAAATAAATGGGACTTAATAAGACTTAAAAACTTTTGCACAGCAAAGGAAACCATAAACAAAACAAAAGGACAACCCACAGAATGGGAGAAAATATTTGCAAACAAAATGTCAAACAAGGGATCAAGCTCAAAAAATACAAACAGCTCCTGCAGCTCATTATCAGTAAAATAAACAACCCAGCCAAAAATGAGCAGAAGACCTATGATTTCTTCACAGAAATCATAATTATGGACAAAAAGCACAAGAAAATAGTTAAATATCAATAATTATAAGAGAAATGCAAATCAAAATTACAATAAGGTATCACTTCACAAAGTTTAGAATGGCCATCATCAAAAGAATCTGTAAGAAATAAAAGCTGGGGAGGGTATGGAGTAAAAGAAATCCTCCCACACCGTTGGTGGGAATGTAAATGGACACAGCCACTATGCAGAACAGTATGAAGGTTCTTTAAAAATCTACTAATAAAAGTAGAACTACCATATGACCTAGCAATCACATTACTGGGCATATATACCCAGAGAAAACCATAATTCAAAAAGATGCATGCGCCCAGTATTGACTGCAGCACCAAGTGCAATAGCACAGAGATGGCACGATAGGCTGCATATTGTCACCCTGTTTATTTAACTTATATGCAGAATACATCATGTGAAATGTCAGACTGCATAAATCACAAGCTGGAATCAAGACTGCCAGGGATAATATCAACAACCTCAGATATGTAAATGATACCACACTAATGGCAGAAAGTAAAGAAGAACTAAACAGCCTCTAGATGAAGTGAAAGTGGAGAGTAAAAAAAATTAAAACTCAACATTCAAAAACCAAGAAGATGGAATCCAGTCCCATAACTTCATGGCAAATACATGGGGAAAAAGTAGAAACAGTGACAGATTATATTTTTCTTTGGCTCCAAAATCACTGCAGATGGTAACTGCAGCCATGAAATTAAAGGATGCTTGCTCCTTGGAGGAAAAGTTATGACAAACCTAGAGAGCATATTAAGAAGCAGAAACATCACTTTGACAACAAAGGTCTAGGTAATTAAACCTATGGTTTTTCCAATAGTCATGTACGGATATGAGAGTTGGACCATAAAGAAGGCTGAACACTGAAGAACTGATGCCTTTGAACTGTGATGCCAGCGAAAACTCTTGAGAGTCCCTTGGATTGCAAGGAGACCAAATCAGTCAGTCCTAAAGGAAATCAACCCTGAATATTCATTGGAAGGGCTGACACTGAAGCTGAAGCTCCAATACTTTCACCACCTGATGCAAAGAGACAACTCACTGGAAAAGACCCTGATGCTGGATAAGATTAAAAGCATAAAGGAAAAGGGGCAGAAATGGATGAGATGTTTAGATAGCATTACCAACTCAATGGTCATGAATCTGAGCAAACCCTGGGATACAGTGGAGGACAGAGAACCCTGGTGGGCTGCAGTCCATGGGGTTGCAAAGAGCTGGACTCAATTTAGCGATGGAAAAACAACAACAATAGCAAGACACAGAAGCAACTTTAATGTTCATCAGTGGAAGAACAGATATAGGAGATGTACATATAACACAATGGAATATTACTCAACCACAATAAGAAATGAAATTGTGTAATTTGCAGAGATGTGGATGGACACAGAGACTGTCATAAGAGGTAAGTCAGGGCTTCTCTGGTGGTCCAGTGGGTAAGGACACCACCTTGCAGTGCAAGGGGTGCCGGTTCGATCCCTGGCCTGGGAAGATCCCATGTGCTGCGGAGCAACTGGACTGACATGTCCAACTACCGAGCTGGAGCTCTGGAGTGCATGTGCCCAGAGCCAGTTCTCTACAGTGAGAGAGGCCACTGTGATAGGAGGCTCACACAGGCCAAAGAGCAAAGATAGATGGAAATAAATAAATGAAAGACCAATAGAAGTGGACAGAAAAAAGGAAAAAAAATTAAAGGTAAGCCAGAAAGAGAAAAACAAATATATTTCAACAGATATAAGTAGAGTCTAGAAAAATGGTATAGATTATCTTATTTACAAAGCAGAAATAGAGACAGAGGTGGAGAACAAATATAAGGATACCACGGGGCATGGGGGATAAATTGGAAGATTGCGCTGATATACTGACACAGCAGTGTAAAACAATTGTACTAAGTCTATAGGTGTAAAGTAGACACTTTCGAAAGAGGAATAAAGGAAGAAAAATCCCAACATTTGGAACACTAGCACCAATGGTGGACACTCCCAAAATGATCCATCTGATGAAGAATGGTCTTCACCCTCTTTTTCCACAAGATTGTGGAATGGACATTGATAGTGGGGAATTCTTGCAAGGAAGAGTCAATTCTGACTCCATGTCTGATCTGTTTCTTTGACTTTAACCTTTGCTTTTTGTTGCTTCTCTTATTATAATCGTATGTAATAGCCGGCCTCAGGGAACCATGCCCCTCTGGCTAACTATTAAAATAAAGTGCGTTCGTTCAGTTCACAGAGAGAAAATCTGACTCAGCCCACCTGTATATGGCTACAGAAAATAAACAATTAACACATCCCCTCCTGTTCTGCAAGATAAACGGTCTTTTCTGCCTCTCTGTTCTATAAAAGAAACTACATCCAGACCCGGACAAAATGGTTATTTTGGGACATTAATCTGCCATCTATTCAGTCAACTGGCTTTCCAAATAAAGTCATATTCCTTGCTTCAATACCTTGTCTCTCGAATTTGTTGGCCTATTGTGCAGTGGCTGGACTCAGTAGCAGTATTGCATCATATGAGTTTTCTACAGAGTATTTATCCATTTTTTGGTTGATGGACCTTTGGGCTGTTTCCAGTTTAGGGCTTTTGGCTACTATGAATAATGCTCCTATATATATTCTTATAAAAAAGAATTAATTTTGCAATTATCCGTACCCTTTCACGATGCACTGGGAAATCAGAGAGATCCATGGGAATGTGACATTATCTGGTTCAATGCTGCCTAGTAGAAATTTCTACAATGATGGAAATGTTCTGTGCTTGCACTGTCCAATGCAACATTCACTAGCCATATGTGACTCACTGAGTATTTGAAATGTTACTGAAATGACTGAGAAAATAATTTTATTTTCTTTATATAGCTTTTGGCTACCATATTGGATAGCACAAATCTAAACAATATAGCTTAATGGAAAGATTGGGATCTGAAGCTAAACAGATCCCCAGGTTTAAATCTGGTTGACTGTTCATTACTAACTATATCACTACACTTTTGGTCATGTTTTTTAGCTTGTTCAAACCTCAGTTGTCCTATTTGCGAAATGGGGATAATACCAGAACCTCACAGGTTTGTTGTGATTAGAGAATGAATGTAAACCACATAGTAGGTCATCTTTAAATAATAGCTATTATTATCCAGTTCTCCATTTTCCATACGAAGAATATCAAACACTAAAAGGATCAGTATCTTGACCACAGTTACAGTGCTAGCTGGAAAAATAGTCAGGAGCCAAATTAAGATTTTCTCAGTTTTTGATGAGGAATTTTCTTATATAGATGAATCTTATTCACCCTTGAAGAGTAAAGGGTGGTAGCCCAAACAACTATTCACATGCTATTAAAAAATGTATCTATATATGTAGAGAAAATGTACCTTTGTGAAGCCTATTTGTTCCTTCCGGAAATTTTCCAGGGGTTTGATCAGCAAATCACTAGCATTGTGTACCTAGAGAAAAAGAAAGAACACACAAAATAACTTTCAGATTAACAAGGATCAGATTCAAGATTCACTGTTACTAGGATATTTCCCTGTAATACATCATCCTGCAAAATGTTAACTAGTGTGCTCATTTATTGGCCTACAGTTGATGTGCATATTATCCGTTTCATTTTTGGTTGATGGACCTTTGGGCTGTTTCCAGTTTAGGGCTTTTGGCTACTATGAATAATGCTCCTATATATATTCTTATAAAAAAGAATTAATTTTGCAATTATCCGTACCCTTTCACGATGCACTGGGAAATCAGAGAGATCCATGGGAATGTGACATTATCTGGTTCAATGCTGCCTAGTAGAAATTTCTACAATGATGGAAATGTTCTGTGCTTGCACTGTCCAATGCAACATTCACTAGCCATATGTGACTCACTGAGTATTTGAAATGTTACTGAAATGACTGAGAAAATAATTTTATTTTCTTTATATAGCTTTTGGCTACCATATTGGATAGCACAAATCTAAACAATATAGCTTAATGGAAAGATTGCGGGATCTGAAGCTAAACAGATCCCCAGGTTTAAATCTGGTTGACTGTTCATTACTAACTATATCACTACACTTTTGGTCATGTTTTTTAGCTTGTTCAAACCTCAGTTGTCCTATTTGCGAAATGGGGATAATACCAGAACCTCACAGGTTTGTTGTGATTAGAGAATGAATGTAAACCACATAGTAGGTCATCTTTAAATAATAGCTATTATTATCCAGTTCTCCATTTTCCATACGAAGAATATCAAACACTAAAAGGATCAGTATCTTGACCACAGTTACAGTGCTAGCTGGAAAAATAGTCAGGAGCCAAATTAAGATTTTCTCAGTTTTTGATGAGGAATTTTCTTATATAGATGAATCTTATTCACCCTTGAAGAGTAAAGGGTGGTAGCCCAAACAACTATTCACATGCTATTAAAAAATGTATCTATATATGTAGAGAAAATGTACCTTTGTGAAGCCTATTTGTTCCTTCCGGAAATTTTCCAGGGGTTTGATCAGCAAATCACTAGCATTGTGTACCTAGAGAAAAAGAAAGAACACACAAAATAACTTTCAGATTAACAAGGATCAGATTCAAGATTCACTGTTACTAGGATATTTCCCTGTAATACATCATCCTGCAAAATGTTAACTAGTGTGCTCATTTATTGGGTTTTGTCAGTGTTTTCCCATATTGGTCTTAAACTTTAAAATTAAATGCTTTCATAGGAAATGCGAGAAGGAACATTAGAGGCATTTCTCTGTAAGTTTACTGGTACTATGATCTGAGGTTTTAACTGTTAAATATCCACAGTCAGGACCAGAAATAGACACAGGAAGCCTGAAGTATGCAAAAAAAGAAACTGTGTATATAATATATATTATATACATTATATATATATATATATATAACATAATATATATCATATATACATATATGATATATATTAAATATATTATATATTCTATATTATAATGTATTATTGTTATATAATACATAGATTATTATACATGTCATTATTATAATTAAATAATTTCATGAGAAACCAATGAGCTAGCAATAAGAGAATCAGGCAAGATCCCAGTGTTAATTATTTTCAGCCCTGCCCTGGTTTGTCATAAAGCCAGTACATTTCCCTCAGACCTAGGGATGTATTATAGCATCACAGAGAATCCTGGACTAGGCTTTCAAAAGATGTAACTGTATGCTCAGATCCTGATAGGAACAGTCTTTCTAGGTACATCTTGTAATACCTGATAATGGAAAATAATTTGAATATATATATATATATATGTATATGTGTATATGTCTGTATATGTGTGTATATGTGTAAGTGTGTGTGTATATATATATATATATATATATATATATATATGTATGTATGTATATAGTGGGCTTCCCCAATGGCTCAGGGTTAGAGAATCTGCCTGTAATACAAGAGACACAGGCTCAGCCTCTGAGTTGGGAAGATCCCCTGGAGAAGGAAATGAAAACCCACTCCAGAATTCTTAATCCCATAAACAAGAGGAGTCTGGAAAGGCACAGTCCATGGGGTCACAAAGGAATCAAACACTACTGAGTGACAACAGCAACATATATCAGACACAATAAATATAAACAGTTTTTTTTTCAAAAATATATTGTTCTAGAAAAAAAAAATATTTGAACAAGGATCAGATTCAAGATTCATTGTTACTAGGATTTTTCCCTGTAATACATCATCCTGCAAAATGTTAACTAGTGTGCTCATTTATTGGGTTTTGTCAGTGTTTTCCCATATTGGTCTTAAACTTTAAAATTAAATGCTTTCATAGGAAATGCGAGAAGGAACATTAGAGGCATTTCTCTGTAAGTTTACTGGTACTATGATCTGAGGTTTTAACTGTTAAATATCCACAGTCAGGACCAGAAATAGACACAGGAAGCCTGAAGTATGCAAAAAAAGAAACTGTGTATATAATATATATTATATACATTATATATATATATATATATAACATAATATATATCATATATACATATATGATATATATTAAATATATTATATATTCTATATTATAATGTATTATTGTTATATAATACATAGATTATTATACATGTCATTATTATAATTAAATAATTTCATGAGAAACCAATGAGCTAGCAATAAGAGAATCAGGCAAGATCCCAGTGTTAATTATTTTCAGCCCTGCCCTGGTTTGTCATAAAGCCAGTACATTTCCCTCAGACCTAGGGATGTATTATAGCATCACAGAGAATCCTGGACTAGGCTTTCAAAAGATGTAACTGTATGCTCAGATCCTGATAGGAACAGTCTTTCTAGGTACATCTTGTAATACCTGATAATGGAAAATAATTTGAATATATATATATATATATGTATATGTGTATATGTCTGTATATGTGTGTATATGTGTAAGTGTGTGTGTATATATATATATATATATATATATATATATATATATGTATGTATGTATATAGTGGGCTTCCCCAATGGCTCAGGGTTAGAGAATCTGCCTGTAATACAAGAGACACAGGCTCAGCCTCTGAGTTGGGAAGATCCCCTGGAGAAGGAAATGAAAACCCACTCCAGAATTCTTAATCCCATAAACAAGAGGAGTCTGGAAAGGCACAGTCCATGGGGTCACAAAGGAATCAAACACTACTGAGTGACAACAGCAACATATATCAGACACAATAAATATAAACAGTATTTCAATATTTTTCTAGTTCTATAAAATAAAGTGTATAATATTGTGAGACAAATAGAAAAACAGATCAATGGAAGAGAACACAGAGCCCAGATATAGTTTCACACAAATATAATCCATAGATCTCTACCAAATAAGCTAAAGCAATTCAGTGGGGTAAAGACAGTTTTCAGAAATAGTGATGAAACAGCATTCACTTAAAAAAATAAATAAATAAAAAGTATCCAGAGACAATCCTTACAGTTTCTCAAGAATTAGCTCAAATGGGATCATAGACCTAAATATATAACAGAATTATAAAACTCCTAGAAAATCCTGTGCTCACTGCATAGTTGTGTCCAGCTCTCTGTGACCCTTTGGATTGTAGAACACCAGGCCCCTCTCTCCCTGGGATTTTTCAGGTAAGAATATTGGTATGGGTTGCCATTTCCTCTTCCAGGGGATCTTCCTAACCCAGGGATTGAACCTATATCTCCTCTGACTCCTGTATTGTAGGCAAATTCTTTATCCACTGAGCCACTGGGCAAGAAAACATGTGAGACCATCTAGGCGACCCTTGGTTTGGGGATGCATTTTTACATACAGTCCCAAAAGTAAGATTTATGGAAGATCTGATAAAAAAGGACTTAATTAAAATTTAAAACTTCTGCATTCAAAAGACATTGTTAAAAAATTAAAAGATAAGCCACAAACTAGAAAACTTTCTGCAAAGAATATTTCTGATAAAGGACTGGCAACCAAAATATACAAAGAAATCTTAAAACTCAACAATAAGAAAACAAACCAATTAAAAAGTAGGCAAAAGACGTGAACACACTCCTCACCAAAAATGATTTACAGACAGCAAATAAGCAGATGGAAAGATGTTCCAAATCAAATGTCATCAGGAAAACGCAAATTATAACAGCAAATATATATCATTATACACTACGGAATATTTCATGCAAGAATCAATAAAGGACAGAAATGGTAAAGACCTAACAGAAGCAGAAGACATTAATAAGAGGTGGCAAGGGCTTCCCTGGTGGTCCAGTGGGTAAGGACACCACCTTGCAGTGCAAGGGGCGCCGGTTCATCCCTGGCCTGGGAAGATCCCATGTGCTGCAGAGCAGCTGGACCAATGTGCCCAATTACCGAGTCGGAGCTCTGGAGTGCATGTGCCCAGAGCCAGTGCTCTGCGACAACAGAGGCCACCGCGACAGGAGGCCCACGCGGGCCAAAGAACAAAGATGGATGAAAAAAGACAAATGAAAGACCAATAGAAGTAGCCTGCCTGCTCCCCTCCCTCCCCACCGCACTCCACCTAAATAAATAAATCTTTAAAAAAATAATAATAAGAGGTGGCAAGAATACACAGAAGAACTATACAGAAATGTCTTAATGACCCAGATAACCATAATACTGTGATCACTCACCCAGAGTCACACATCCTGGAATGTAAAATCCTAAAAGATAATGCTGTTAAAGTGCTGCATTCACTATGGCAGCAAATTTGAAAAACTCAGCAGTGGCCACAGGACTCAAAAAGGTCAATTTTCATTTCAAGTGCAAAGAATAAAATGCTAAAGAATGTTCAAACTACCATACAATTGCACTAATTTCACATAAGGTCATGTTCAAAATCCTTCAAGCTAAGCTTCAGTATTTTGAGGCAAATTCTTTATCCACTGAGCCACTGGGCAAGAAAACATGTGAGACCATCTAGGCCCCTTTGACTTTTTAACAGTCCCAAAAGTAAGATTTATGGAAGATCTGATAAAAAAGGACTTAATTAAAATTTAAAACTTCTGCATTCAAAAGACATTGTTAAAAAATTAAAAGATAAGCCACAAACTAGAAAACTTTCTGCAAAGAATATTTCTGATAAAGGACTGGCAACCAAAATATACAAAGAAATCTTAAAACTCAACAATAAGAAAACAAACCAATTAAAAAGTAGGCAAAAGACGTGAACACACTCCTCACCAAAAATGATTTACAGACAGCAAATAAGCAGATGGAAAGATGTTCCAAATCAAATGTCATCAGGAAAACGCAAATTATAACAGCAAATATATATCATTATACACTACGGAATATTTCATGCAAGAATCAATAAAGGACAGAAATGGTAAAGACCTAACAGAAGCAGAAGACATTAATAAGAGGTGGCAAGGGCTTCCCTGGTGGTCCAGTGGGTAAGGACACCACCTTGCAGTGCAAGGGGCGCCGGTTCATCCCTGGCCTGGGAAGATCCCATGTGCTGCAGAGCAGCTGGACCAATGTGCCCAATTACCGAGTCGGAGCTCTGGAGTGCATGTGCCCAGAGCCAGTGCTCTGCGACAACAGAGGCCACCGCGACAGGAGGCCCACGCGGGCCAAAGAACAAAGATGGATGAAAAAAGACAAATGAAAGACCAATAGAAGTAGCCTGCCTGCTCCCCTCCCTCCCCACCGCACTCCACCTAAATAAATAAATCTTTAAAAAAATAATAATAAGAGGTGGCAAGAATACACAGAAGAACTATACAGAAATGTCTTAATGACCCAGATAACCATAATACTGTGATCACTCACCCAGAGTCACACATCCTGGAATGTAAAATCCTAAAAGATAATGCTGTTAAAGTGCTGCATTCACTATGGCAGCAAATTTGAAAAACTCAGCAGTGGCCACAGGACTCAAAAAGGTCAATTTTCATTTCAAGTGCAAAGAATAAAATGCTAAAGAATGTTCAAACTACCATACAATTGCACTAATTTCACATAAGGTCATGTTCAAAATCCTTCAAGCTAAGCTTCAGCAGTTATGTGAACTGAAAACTTTGAACAAGCTGGATTTAGAAAATCCATAGAAACAGATAAAATTGTCAACATTTGATGATTCATACAGAAAACAAGAGAATTCCAGAAAAATGTCTACTTCTATTTCATTGACAATGCAAAAGCCTTTGACTGTGTGGATCACAACAAACTGAAAAATTCTTAAAGAGACGGGAATACCACACCACCTTATCTGCTGCCTGAGAAACCTGTATGCAGGTAAAGAAGCAACAGTTAGAACCAGACATGGAAAAACAGATGCGCTCCAAATTGGGAAAGGAGTACATCAAGGCTATGTATTGTCACCCTGCTTATTTAACTTCTATGGAGTACATCATGCAAAATGCCAGAGTGGGGGGGGGGGGCTTCCCCAGTAGCTCAGTGGTAGAGTTCACCTGTCAACACAGGAGTCACGGGTTCGAACCTTGACCCAGGAAGATTCCACATGCTGCAGAACAACTAAGCCCGTGAGCCACAACTATTGAGCCTGTGCTCTAGAACCTCGGAGCTGCAACTATTGAGCCCATGTGCCACAACTACTGTGCGCCCTAGTGCCTGAATTCCACAACAAGAGAAGTCACCACAATGGGAAGCCTGCTCACCTCAACTAGAGAGTTGCACGCTGTAGCAGCAGTGAAATGGCCAAAAATAAATAAACAAACAATTTTAAAAATAAAAAAAAATTATGCCAGAGTGGATGAAACTCAAGTTGGAATCAAGACTGCCAGGAGAAATATCATCAACCTCAGACATGCAGATGATGCCACTAATGGCAGAAAGTGAAAAGGAACTAAAGAGCCTCTTGTTGAAAATGAAAGAGGAGAGTGAAAAAGCTGACTTAAAGCTCAACATTCAAAAAACTATGATCATGGCATCTGCTCCCATCACTTCATGGCAAATACTTGGGGGAAAAGTAGGAAACAGTGACAGACTTTATTTTCTTGGGCCCGAAAACAAATGCAGGCTGTGAGCACAATGATGACATATTTTGCTCCTTGGGAGAAAAACGATGACAAACCTAGACAATGAATTAAAAAGCAGAGACAAAAGTCCATATAGCCAAAGCTATGGTTTTTCCAGTAGTCATGTACAGGTGTGACAGTTGGACCACAGAAAAGGCTGAGTGATGAAGAATTGATACTTTTGAATTGTAGTACTAAAGAATCCCTTGAGAGTTCCTTGGACTGCAAGGAGATCAAGTCAGTCAAACCTAAGAGAAATCAACTCAATATTCATTGTAAAGGCTGATGCTGAAGCTGAAGGTCCACTGCTTTGGCCACTTGATAGGAAAAGACCTGGTTCTGGGAAAGACTGAAGGCAGGAGAAGGGGATGACAGAGAATGAGATAGTTAGCATCATCGACTCAATGGACAAGAGTTTGAGCAAACTCCAGGAGATTTTGAAGGACAGGGAAGCCTGGCACACTGCAGTCCATGGGGTCACAAAGAGTGAGACACAATTTAGCAACTAAACAACAACAAAAACACATATTAAAGTGAGTAAATCCAAATCACAGCCAACATCAAAAGTTGGTGAGGATATGCAGCAATATAAACCCTCATTCATGGCTGGTGAGATTGAAAAACGTTATATCCACTTTGGAAGATAGTTTGGCAGTTTCTTACACACCTAGACATACTCATCACACAATCTAGAAATTGCATTCCTTAGAATTTACACGGAAGAGGTGAAAATTTACACCCACATAAAAATCTGGACACAAATTTTTTTCATTTCCAAACATTAGGGAGAAATCAAGATAGGTGAAAATTAGGTAAAAAGATGACAAAACCATGAAATCATGGACATCCATATAATGAAATGCATACTACAGTACATGCGTATATAGTATTCAATGACAGTAAGAAATGAGTTATCACATTGGCTCTCCCTTGAGCCGCCCTGCTGTGAGGACCACTGTTCTCACAGTGTCTCCTACTTTCTCCCTTAAGCCAGCCCGCTGACCAGGCAGCGACTCTTCCTTCCCCTACTCTAATAAACTTTACTGTCCTCTCAATAAAAAAAAAAGAAAAAAATGAGTTATCAAGCCACGGAAAGACACAGAGGAACTTTAAATGCATGAGAAGCCAATCTGAAAAGGCTGTATAGCATACAACTCCAACTATATGACATTCTAAAAGAGGCAAAACATAGTAAAATAATAAATGTTAGTCAGGGTTTTAGATGTCAGAGTAGGAAGTGGGAATCACAGGAGACTTTTAGGGCAGTGACAGTATTCTGTGTGATGAAACTGTGATGGTGAATATATGTCACTAAGCATTTGTCAAAACTCATAAAATATTCAACACAGAAATTGAACTCTAAATTAATATGGATATTAATTACCTAATAATATTTTGTTGATATAAGTTCATTACTTGAAACAAATGTACCACACATGCAATATGATAATAAGAAGGGAAACTGTATGGGAAAGATGGCAAGGAGGAAGTGCAGTTAACTATTCAACAGTGCAAGAGTTAAGGGCACTAACCCCCAACCCTGTGCTGTCAGAAGTCTACACAGCTGTACAGTCAGTCTTCCTGTATCTGAAGTTCTGCAACCATAGAGTCAATCAAACTCAGATAATGTACTACTGCAGTGTACATTCAAAAGCACCCACATATAAGTTGACTCAGAGAGCCCAAATCCATGTTACTTAAAAGGCAGCTATATAAGAAATTCCTCTGCACTTTTCACTCAGTTTTTCTGTAAAACTAGAACTGTTCTAAATATCAAAGTAAATACTAGTAAATTAGATTTTAAATGTAAGAAAACAAGTTTTCACATAGATTTAAATAAAACTACCACATTTAAATGTAAACATATAAATATAAAAACTCATATTATTTCTATAAGTCAATAAACACGTAATTTGTTTAAGAACACTAAAGACCACAATTTTTGTCAGCATGTTCAACAGCCAAATTTAATGTCCTCTAAAATCTTATCTCACTGAAATGAACACACTAATTCCCTTTAAACTCCCAGGATGGAGACTTGAGGTACAATAACCAAATTGGCTTCCTATCTTTATAGTACCCAGGAAGTAATGAGATAGAAACTCAAAAAACAAAGTGTCACTCTAACCAATGGGAGGGAGACAGCAAAAACCCCCAAAGTCAGCCACGATCTTGGTTCCAGGCCCAGTGTTAATGACCTACCATCATCATCCTCTCATTTTCTACTTCATTGAGCAATTCAGCAAATTCTTTGAAGGATTCAGCTGAAAAGAGAGAATAAAAGATAAACCAAATTATTCATGGTACTTGATAAGCAAGTGGGCAGAGATTCATGGGAAAAGAGGTATGGACCAGTGCCACAAGCAAATACAGTCACCAGAGGAAGGTGTTAAATCTAAGGACAACAGAAGAAAGAGTTCAATATTTATTTCCTTTTTCTTCTTCTTCTTTTTTTTTTTTTGCAAATGTTCTAACCTCAATTTTTTTTTTTTTTTTTTGCCTCCAGTTTCATTGAGATATAACTGACATATAACACTGTATAAGTTTAAGGTGATTTTGACAAGCGCTAAAGAAATAAATAAAAAGTCAAACATAAGTTACCAAAAGAACTTCAGTCTTTCCCAGCATCAGGGTCTTTTCCAGCGAGTGAACTCTTTGCATCAGGTGGCTAAAGTACTGGAGCTTCAGCTTCAATCCTTCCAATGAATATTCAGGGTTGATTTTCTTTAGGATTGACTAGTTTGATCTCCCTGCTGTCTAATGGACTCTCAAGTCTTTGCCAGCATCACAGTTCAAAAGCGTCAATTCTTTAGCATCCAGACATTTTTATGGTCTAACTCTTAACATCTGCACATGTTTACTGGAAAAAGTATAGCATTGACTATATGGACCTTTGTCAGCAAAGTGATGCTGCTGTTTTTTTAATACACTGCCTAGGTTTGTCATAGTTTTTCTTCCAAAAAGAAAGTGTCTTTTAGTTTCATGGTTGCAGTCACCATCTGCAGTAATTTTGGAGCTCAAGAAGACAAACTCTGCCACTGTTTCCATTTTTTCCTCATCTATTTGTCATGAAGTGATAGGACCAGATGCCATAATCTTAGCTTTTAGAATGTTGAGTTTTAAGCCAGCTTCTTCACTCTCCTCTTTCTCCCTCATTCAGAGGCTTCTTAGTTTCTCATCATTTTCTTTTATTAGGTGTTATCATCTGCATATCAGAGATTAATGATATATCTCCCAGCAATCTTGGTTTTAGCTTGTGATTCATGAAGCCTGACATTCCCCATGATGCCCTTTAAATAGAAGTTAAATAAGAAGAGTGAGATTACACTGATATATTCTGCCCATTGTTCCATTCTTTGATAAAAGCCAAATTATTCATGGTACTTGATAAGCAAGTGGGCAGAGATTCATGGGAAAAGAGGTATGGACCAGTGCCACAAGCAAATACAGTCACCAGAGGAAGGTGTTAAATCTAAGGACAACAGAAGAAAGAGTTCAATATTTATTTCCTTTTTCTTCTTCTTCTTTTTTTTTTTTTGCAAATGTTCTAACCTCAATTTTTTTTTTTTTTTTTTGCCTCCAGTTTCATTGAGATATAACTGACATATAACACTGTATAAGTTTAAGGTGATTTTGACAAGCGCTAAAGAAATAAATAAAAGTCAAACATAAGTTACCAAAAGAACTTCAGTCTTTCCCAGCATCAGGGTCTTTTCCAGCGAGTGAACTCTTTGCATCAGGTGGCTAAAGTACTGGAGCTTCAGCTTCAATCCTTCCAATGAATATTCAGGGTTGATTTTCTTTAGGATTGACTAGTTTGATCTCCCTGCTGTCTAATGGACTCTCAAGTCTTTGCCAGCATCACAGTTCAAAAGCGTCAATTCTTTAGCATCCAGACATTTTTATGGTCTAACTCTTAACATCTGCACATGTTTACTGGAAAAAGTATAGCATTGACTATATGGACCTTTGTCAGCAAAGTGATGCTGCTGTTTTTTTAATACACTGCCTAGGTTTGTCATAGTTTTTCTTCCAAAAAGAAAGTGTCTTTTAGTTTCATGGTTGCAGTCACCATCTGCAGTAATTTTGGAGCTCAAGAAGACAAACTCTGCCACTGTTTCCATTTTTTCCTCATCTATTTGTCATGAAGTGATAGGACCAGATGCCATAATCTTAGCTTTTAGAATGTTGAGTTTTAAGCCAGCTTCTTCACTCTCCTCTTTCTCCCTCATTCAGAGGCTTCTTAGTTTCTCATCATTTTCTTTTATTAGGGTGTTATCATCTACATATCAGAGATTAATGATATATCTCCCAGCAATCTTGGTTTTAGCTTGTGATTCATGAAGCCTGACATTCCCCATGATGCCCTTTAAATAGAAGTTAAATAAGAAGAGTGAGAATATACAGCCTTGACTTATTCCCTTCCCAGTTTGGAACCTGCCCATTGTTCCATGTCCAGTTCTAACCATTGCTTCTTGACCTGCATACAGGTTTCTCAGGAGGCAGGTAAAGTGGTCTGGTGGTTCCATCTCTTTAAGAATTTTCCACAGTTTGTTGTGATCTACACTGTCAAAGGTTAAGTGTAGTCAATAAGCAGAAGTAGACATTTTTCTGGAACTCCCTTGATTTCTCTGTGATCCAATGGTTGTTGGCAATTTGATCTCTGTGTCCTCTGAGTTTTCTAAATCCTGTTTGTAGATCTGGAACTCTTCAGTTCACATACTGCTGAAGAAGATTAGCTTGAAGAATTTTGAGCATTACCATGCTAGCATATTAAATGAGAGCAATTGTAAGGTAGTTTGAACATTATTCATAATAGCCAGTAAATGAAAAGAATGAAACTGTTCATCAGTTGCTGAACGGTTATAGTTGTGACACAGCTATACAATGCAACAATAAGAGGCAATAAAAAGGAACAAAAGATTGATACTCAATACAACATGAAATAACCTTGAAAACATGCTTGGTTAAAGAAGTCAGTCACAGGGCTTTCCTGGTAGCTCATCGGTAGACAGTTCACCTGCCAATGCAGGAGACACAAGTTCAACCCCTGATCAGGGAAGATCCCATATGCTGCAGAGCAACTAAGCCCATAAGCCACAACTATTGAGCCCGTGCTCTAGAGCCTCAGAGCTGCAACTATTGAGTCCATGTGCTGCAACTAGTGAAGCCTGTGTGCCCTAGAGCCCAAGTTCCACAACAAGAGAAGCCACTGCAACAAGAAGCCTGCTCACCTCAACTAGAGAGTAGCCCCCATTCCCTGCAACTAGAGAAGAGCCTGTGGCAGCAGTATAAACCCAGAACACCCAAAATAAAATAAATTAATTTAAAAAAAAGAAGTCAGCCACAAAAAGCCACACAGTATATGACTGTATTTAAATGAAATGTCTAGACCAGGCAACTCCATAGATTCAGGAAGCAGATCAGTGGTTCAATGAATGTAGGGGGAAGGTAAGAATGGTGATTAATACTAATGGGTTTCTGGTATCTTTCGGCAGTGATGAAAATTATCTGAATTTCTATGACAGTGATGCTTGCACAAATTCATGGATGTACTAAAAGCCACTGAGTTGCACATTTTTTAATGGTGTATTTTATGTGTAACTAATACCTCAATTTATAAAATATTCATTTAGCCAAAGCTCACTTACAGGAATCCTTAGCAGGCTGAATTTTGAAGTTTTTCCTCATGAATAATGAGGCCTTGTTCATTTTAAAAGCCGTGCTGCTGGTAGTAGCAGCTCCTCCAAACTCTGGTTGATCATTTGTTTAGACAGCATTTAGTAACCTATTTTTTAGTTACCTGTACCTGAAGGTGCAGTACCGGCACTGTGAGAGTGGCAATACCTTAGCTCTGCAACAAGACAGATCTGAATTAGAAACCTGTCTACCATTTATTTTTGTGTGCCCTTGAACAAGTTTCTCAGCCTCTCTGAGTCTTAGTCTTCTTCCATTCAAATTAGGGATAATTACATGTACCCACTAAGTGTATTATAAGGATTAAACTCTGAATCAAAGGACTTCACACAATTACATTTCAGGAAATTAAAATTTTCTTTTAAATGTTCCAATATTGAAGGTACTTGTCACATTTCTTTTACAGGCAAACTGATATGCCCTCAAAAAGTACAAGAATAACAAAAATATATCTCTGACTCCTTTTGTAGTGAAAAGTATTGGAAAGAGGAGATCAATGAATATTTTCACCTTTCCCTATTTATTCTTTCTGATTAGGGTATTTTCCTTCTTACTTGAGTTTGTGATTAGTTTGCCATATTTACAACGGTGACTTCCTTGGGTATGTACAGCAACTTAAGCCCCCAAAGAAAGAAATGTCATTCTCTGATGTCCTGAACTGATCTGTGTCTTCATCTCTCTAAAAATCATACTCCTATTTCTCTATCCTGTTCCCTAGCCTAGAATCTTCCTCATCTCTTAACTGGATCTATTGTTCTTTCAAACATACCACAGGCCTTTCTTACCTACAGTCTCAAAAGAGCTCTCCAGGAACCCAAGGAAAAACAAAACCAGAATGCAGGAAAACGGTTTTAGGCTTAATATGAAGGAATATGCTTTTTATGGACTCATGTGGACAGTGAAAAATGGCCTGCAACAGAAGACAATGTGATCCTGTCAGTTAAGGTGAGATAACGGTCCTGATGAAATGCATTGGAGGTTTTCTGGGAATGTCGGTTGCTCAATTTTACAACTGTGACAGTCCTGGGAACACCTAGACAAGTTTGTTACCACTATTACCACTTGAGATGTGATCAGATGGCTGTTAAGTGATGTTGTAGTAATTATAAGCCTTGTTCATTTTAAAAGCCGTGCTGCTGGTAGTAGCAGCTCCTCCAAACTCTGGTTGATCATTTGTTTAGACAGCATTTAGTAACCTATTTTTTAGTTACCTGTACCTGAAGGTGCAGTACCGGCACTGTGAGAGTGGCAATACCTTAGCTCTGCAACAAGACAGATCTGAATTAGAAACCTGTCTACCATTTATTTTTGTGTGCCCTTGAACAAGTTTCTCAGCCTCTCTGAGTCTTAGTCTTCTTCCATTCAAATTAGGGATAATTACATGTACCCACTAAGTGTATTATAAGGATTAAACTCTGAATCAAAGGACTTCACACAATTACATTTCAGGAAATTAAAATTTTCTTTTAAATGTTCCAATATTGAAGGTACTTGTCACATTTCTTTTACAGGCAAACTGATATGCCCTCAAAAAGTACAAGAATAACAAAAATATATCTCTGACTCCTTTTGTAGTGAAAAGTATTGGAAAGAGGAGATCAATGAATATTTTCACCTTTCCCTATTTATTCTTTCTGATTAGGGTATTTTCCTTCTTACTTGAGTTTGTGATTAGTTTGCCATATTTACAACGGTGACTTCCTTGGGTATGTACAGCAACTTAAGCCCCCAAAGAAAGAAATGTCATTCTCTGATGTCCTGAACTGATCTGTGTCTTCATCTCTCTAAAAATCATACTCCTATTTCTCTATCCTGTTCCCTAGCCTAGAATCTTCCTCATCTCTTAACTGGATCTATTGTTCTTTCAAACATACCACAGGCCTTTCTTACCTACAGTCTCAAAAGAGCTCTCCAGGAACCCAAGGAAAAACAAAACCAGAATGCAGGAAAACGGTTTTAGGCTTAATATGAAGGAATATGCTTTTTATGGACTCATGTGGACAGTGAAAAATGGCCTGCAACAGAAGACAATGTGATCCTGTCAGTTAAGGTGAGATAACGGTCCTGATGAAATGCATTGGAGGTTTTCTGGGAATGTCGGTTGCTCAATTTTACAACTGTGACAGTCCTGGGAACACCTAGACAAGTTTGTTACCACTATTACCACTTGAGATGTGTGATCAGGATGGCTGTTAATGGTAGATGT
Organism: Tragulus kanchil; assembly: GCA_022376925.1. Classification (NCBI taxonomy): domain Eukaryota; kingdom Metazoa; phylum Chordata; class Mammalia; order Artiodactyla; family Tragulidae; genus Tragulus; species Tragulus kanchil. The sequence goes on along the minus strand of JAIOJX010000001.1, from coordinate 72,570,683 downwards.
TGCATGAAGAGCTATATAAGACCTTACATCTCAGTCCCCTCTGTTACTGTGGACCAATATATTTATATTGTTGTCTTGGCTTTTGGACCTACTGTCCAAATACTGATAGAATTGGGTCAAGGAACTGTTGGTTAAATGTAATAAGAAAAAGGCAAAAATCAATATTTTTTAAAGTTAAAAAAGTTTAAAAAGTGAAAATGACAAAAATAACTAGAGAATAACTTGGGCTAATAGTTCTCTACATTATAAAAATGGATTTTTATTGTCATTTTTTTGTTCAATATTTTTTTGTTTCAACATAGGAACAGACTGTCAGGTAATTAAGCTTTATTTCCTAGTTCAATTTCCTACTTCTGTATTGTTTCACACCAACTAGGCTTTTTGAAAGTTAGCAGAAAGATCTGGGTCTCACTGTTAAGAGGAGAGATGAAGTACTGTTATTTACGCTCCCTAGATTATTCTAACATGTAGCCAGGGCTAAGTATCTGCCTTACATTCAAGAAGGAGCAAAACTAACATTTTTCAAAGGCTTTTATATGTGCTTGGAGTTGTGCACGCATTATCTCATTTAGTCATGAAGCTTGCCTAATGGTTCAGATGGTTAAAAAATCTGCCTGAAATTCAGGAGATCTGGGTTCAATCCCTGGGTTGGGAAAACCCCCTAGAGTAGGAAATGGCAACTCACTCCAATATTCTTGCATGGAGAATCCTATGGACAGAGGAGCTTGGGGAGCTATACTCCAAGGGGTTACAAAGAGTCAAGACATGGCTGAGCAACTAACACATTCAACATAACCATGAAGTAACTCTGCGAGACAGAAATTATTATTTCTAGGTAACAAAACTGGGTCTCAGAGAATTTGAGCAACTTGTCAAAAGTCACAGTTAGTAACTCATATGTGCTTCCAAAGTGCTTCCCTGGTGGTTCAGATGGTAAAGAGTCTGCCTGCAATGTGGGAGACTCAGGTTCGATCCCTGAGTCAGGAAGAACCCTAGAGAAGGAAATGGCAACCCACTCCAGTATTCTTGCCTAGAAAACCCCATGGATGGAGGAGCCTCGAAGGCTTAAGCCCAAGAGGTCACAAACAGTTGGACACGGTTGAGCAACTAACACTTTCACTTTCACACTTTCACATGTGTTTTTAATTAGACCACAGTATTTCTAAAACAGAGAAATGACACAACATTTTACAAAATTTGTTAGAATCTAGTTTTTTTCATTCCAACTTTATAACCACTCTGAAGTAACAATTAATGATATCTTTGTTTCATGGGCAAAGAAATTGAGGCATGAAAGGGCTAAACTGAGAGAAATTTGTCTAGGTCAGTGAGTAGTGTGGGAACAAGGAGCCAAACTCAATTCTCAGGATTATTGTACCATTTTCCTTTAGAAGGCATATCCACTACTACTCCCCCAATCTTTGCTTATCTATGAAACAAAAGTTGTCCTAGTTACTCCTAAGGGTGGCTGTGAGGATTAAATAAATTAGATATAAAAGCACTCTCAGAAAGTTGCAGGCCAAATATCCTTGATGTATACAGATGAAAAAATCCTCAAAACTATACTAGTAAGCAGAATTCAGCAGCACATTAAATGGATCATATACCCTGTTTTAGTGGGATTCACCTCCAGTTTGCCAGCAGAGTTTAACATAAGCATATCAATAAGTGTGATATGTCATATTAATAGAATGAAAGATAGAAATCATATGATCATCTCAATAGATGTAGAAAAGCATTTGACAAAATATAGTATCTGTCATTAAAACTCTCAACAAATTAGTTACACAAAGAACTTATTTCAACATAATAAAGGCTACATATGACACGCCTATAGCTAATATCATACTCCATGATGAAAGTCTGAAAGCTTTTCCTCTAGGACGAGGAACAAGGCAACTGTGCCCACTCTCTGCATTCTGATAAAATAGAATACTATAATACCTAGCCAGAGCAATCAGACAAGAAAAATAAATGAAATGCACAGGATTAGAAAAGAGGAAGGTAACTCATATGTGCTTCCAAAGTGCTTCCCTGGTGGTTCAGATGGTAAAGAGTCTGCCTGCAATGTGGGAGACTCAGGTTCGATCCCTGAGTCAGGAAGAACCCTAGAAGGCAATGGCAAGCCACTCCAGTACTCTTGCCTAGAAAATCCCATGGATGGAGGAGCCTGGTAGGCTTAAGCCCAAGAGGTCACAAACAGTTGGACACGGTTGAGCAACTAACACTTTCACTTTCACACTTTCACATGTGTTTTTAATTAGACCACAGTATTTCTAAAACAGAGAAATGACACAACATTTTACAAAATTTGTTAGAATCTAGTTTTTTTCATTCCAACTTTATAACCACTCTGAAGTAACAATTAATGATATCTTTGTTTCATGGGCAAAGAAATTGAGGCATGAAAGGGCTAAACTGAGAGAAATTTGTCTAGGTCAGTGAGTAGTGTGGGAACAAGGAGCCAAACTCAATTCTCAGGATTATTGTACCATTTTCCTTTAGAAGGCATATCCACTACTACTCCCCCAATCTTTGCTTATCTATGAAACAAAAGTTGTCCTAGTTACTCCTAAGGGTGGCTGTGAGGATTAAATAAATTAGATATAAAAGCACTCTCAGAAAGTTGCAGGCCAAATATCCTTGATGTATACAGATGAAAAAATCCTCAAAACTATACTAGTAAGCAGAATTCAGCAGCACATTAAATGGATCATATACCCTGTTTTAGTGGGATTCACCTCCAGTTTGCCAGCAGAGTTTAACATAAGCATATCAATAAGTGTGATATGTCATATTAATAGAATGAAAGATAGAAATCATATGATCATCTCAATAGATGTAGAAAAAGCATTTGACAAAATATAGTATCTGTCATTAAAACTCTCAACAAATTAGTTACACAAAGAACTTATTTCAACATAATAAAGGCTACATATGACACGCCTATAGCTAATATCATACTCCATGATGAAAGTCTGAAAGCTTTTCCTCTAGGACGAGGAACAAGGCAACTGTGCCCACTCTCTGCATTCTGATAAAATAGAATACTATAATACCTAGCCAGAGCAATCAGACAAGAAAAATAAATGAAATGCACAGGATTAGAAAAGAGGAAGGTAAATTGTCTTTATGAACATGACCTGATTTTACATATAGAAAATCCTAAAGATTTCACCAAAAAAAATGTTAGATATAATAAAAAATCCAGTAAAGTTACTGGATACAAATAAATGTAAAAAATTCAAAAGGTTTTCCATATACTAATAGTGAATTAATTGAAAAAGAAATAAAAGGATCCCATTTACAAGAACAGCAAACAACAAAATACACAGGAACAAATCTAACTGGGAAAGTGAAAAATCTATGCTGAAAACCAAAAATAATAATTAAAAAAAAGCTATGAAAGAAAATGAAGATACAAACAAATGGCAGAATAGCCTGTGTTCATGGATTAGAAGAATTAATATTATTAAAATGACAACAGTACCTAAAGACATCTATACAATCAATGTAATCCCTATCAAGATCCCATTGCTATTTTTTTTACAGTAGTAGAAAAACAATTCTAGGGCTTCCCTGGTGGTCCAGTGGGTAAGGACACAGCCTTGCAGTGCAAGGGGCGCTGGGTCGATTCCTGGCCTGGGAGGATCCCACATGCCGTGGAGCAGCTGGACTGATGTGTCCACCACGAGCCAGAGCTCTGAGCGCATGCACCCAGAGCCGGTGCTCTGCGACAACAGAGGTCACTGTGATGGGAGGCCCAGGCCAAAGCACAAAGACAGATGAAAATAGATAAATCCAAAGCCCACTCCTCCCTCACCAACCTCGCCCCCTATACTAGTAAGCAGAATTCAGCAGCACATTAAATGGATCATATACCCTGTTTTAGTGGGATTCACCTCCAGTTTGCCAGCAGAGTTTAACATAAGCATATCAATAAGTGTGATATGTCATATTAATAGAATGAAAGATAGAAATCATATGATCATCTCAATAGATGTAGAAAAGCATTTGACAAAATATAGTATCTGTCATTAAAACTCTCAACAAATTAGTTACACAAAGAACTTATTTCAACATAATAAAGGCTACATATGACACGCCTATAGCTAATATCATACTCCATGATGAAAGTCTGAAAGCTTTTCCTCTAGGACGAGGAACAAGGCAACTGTGCCCACTCTCTGCATTCTGATAAAATAGAATACTATAATACCTAGCCAGAGCAATCAGACAAGAAAAATAAATGAAATGCACAGGATTAGAAAAGAGGAAGGTAAATTGTCTTTATGAACATGACCTGATTTTACATATAGAAAATCCTAAAGATTTCACCAAAAAAAATGTTAGATATAATAAAAAATCCAGTAAAGTTACTGGATACAAATAAATGTAAAAAATTCAAAAGGTTTTCCATATACTAATAGTGAATTAATTGAAAAAGAAATAAAAGGATCCCATTTACAAGAACAGCAAACAACAAAATACACAGGAACAAATCTAACTGGGAAAGTGAAAAATCTATGCTGAAAACCAAAAATAATAATTAAAAAAAAGCTATGAAAGAAAATGAAGATACAAACAAATGGCAGAATAGCCTGTGTTCATGGATTAGAAGAATTAATATTATTAAAATGACAACAGTACCTAAAGACATCTATACAATCAATGTAATCCCTATCAAGATCCCATTGCTATTTTTTTTACAGTAGTAGAAAAACAATTCTAGGGCTTCCCTGGTGGTCCAGTGGGTAAGGACACAGCCTTGCAGTGCAAGGGGTACGGGTTCGATTCCTGGCCTGGGAGGATCCCATGTGCCGTGGAGCAGCTGGACTGATGTGTCCAATTACCGAGCCAGAGCTCTGGAGCGCATGCACCCAGAGCCGGTGCTCTGCGACAACAGAGGTCACTGTGATGGGAGGCCCACGCGGGCCAAAGCACAAAGACAGATGAAAATAGATAAATGAAAGACCAATAGAAGTGGCCCGCCCACTCCCCTCCCTCACCAACCTGCGCCCTCCCCCCGCAAAAAAAGAAAAATAATTCTAAATTTTCTGTAGAACCAATCAGGTTTATGATTACCTGTGAGTTATCAGCAATGCATTATTATTCATGTTAAATGTAAGTGTGGGGACAAGGGTGAATAGACAATTTGGAACTTTCTGAGTTGTCTGCTCCTATAAAGCAGTAATGGGCAGCTGATGGAGCTTACTTGCAAGTTTGACTTTAAATCAATCTGCTTGGTGCACAAAGGAATTTTTCCAAAAATATTATGATGACTAGATTAGAAATTTAATTCACCATCTGAGACTTGAAAACACTGCTTTTTGTTTCTCCAGGCATAAATAAACAAACTGATTCATTTCACCTAAGAGGGGTCCTAAGACTCTAGATCAACAAGCTTTTCAGTTAATTCTGATATGAAGCTATATTAAAATGAACTGAAGTAGATATTTTTTAAGGTCCCTATAAACATGGACTTATTTTTTACATTTTGCTTTTGTAGTTAACTCAGGAAATAAGTTTCAAATTAATATCTTTCTCCAACAATCAGGTTCTACCACCTTTCTAGTAAGATCACCAGACACTGAGGAAAATGATTTATATACACCCTCAGATACATATTATTTATCTGATTTACTCCTCACAATTCTTGGAAGTGAATTACACTGTCTACTTTACAAATAAGGAAAACAGAGACTCAACAAACTCAAGTAATTTTGTCAAGACCTCATAGCCAATAAATAAAACTCAAAGCTGACACAGACACAAAATTACCTAGATACTTATAATTTCCTCTAGTTGCTGGGCCATAGAGGTAGAGAAAAGACCAGCCAATGCCAGTGGAAATTAGAGATGTCATACTCTAAAGCAGTGACAAATACCATAGTCAGAACGGTGAGATACTTCCTCTCACTTGTCTATGTGATATATAGACTATGAGATCTAAGAGCTGATCATCAAGTGAAGGAGCTGTGCAGAAAAGCTTCAGGCTTTTCCTAGTAATCATTACTATTTCTGTTGCACAGTTGGTATCTACAATGGGATTAATGTTAATGATTGCCTCTTACAGCAATCATGAAAAAATCCATTATGGAAAGAACTGCAAGACCCTCTTCACAGGTAATGTGAAATCTAAAAGCTCAGCTCAAATTCCATTCCATCCCATATGGTAAAAGCAACTGTACTTTTACCAGTTTTCCAGTGAAACAGAAGATGCATTGAACCAGAACCAGTAGTGCTGGCAATTGGAGGGCTCTTTCCACTTCTAAAACAACAATAGCTTCCCAGTAAGATTTTGAAGATTGTTTCTCAGAGTCTCCAAAGACCCTTAGGCAGTGGATCATTTGTTGTTCCTTTCACTAACCCCAAAAAATCCTAGCTTTCAAAATGACAAAATCAATGAAGACAGTGACTATGACAGGCCATTGAAATTCTCAAAATCTCTTTTCACTCCCCATCAATAAACATCAGTTCATGAGTCAATATCCCTAGAAGTAGTGGTCAGGTGATAATTAGGAGTTTCTGGAATTGGAAGGTAAATGCTAACTAAGTGAAAGTGATATGTGAAGCAGACAGTAAGAAGCAAATGTGTCACAGCCAGCAGACACCCACAAGAACTTGGCAGTATCAGGGTGTCATTTTTATTTTTGTTTATAAGCCATTATGTTCAAGATCACACACCTTTTTTTCTGCTTGGTACAAGTTGACAATTACACCCCAGATACTATTTATCTGATTTACTCCTCACAATTCTTGGAAGTGAATTACACTGTCTACTTTACAAATAAGGAAAACAGAGACTCAACAAACTCAAGTAATTTTGTCAAGACCTCATAGCCAATAAATAAAACTCAAAGCTGACACAGACACAAAATTACCTAGATACTTATAATTTCCTCTAGTTGCTGGGCCATAGAGGTAGAGAAAAGACCAGCCAATGCCAGTGGAAATTAGAGATGTCATACTCTAAAGCAGTGACAAATACCATAGTCAGAACGGTGAGATACTTCCTCTCACTTGTCTATGTGATATATAGACTATGAGATCTAAGAGCTGATCATCAAGTGAAGGAGCTGTGCAGAAAAGCTTCAGGCTTTTCCTAGTAATCATTACTATTTCTGTTGCACAGTTGGTATCTACAATGGGATTAATGTTAATGATTGCCTCTTACAGCAATCATGAAAAAATCCATTATGGAAAGAACTGCAAGACCCTCTTCACAGGTAATGTGAAATCTAAAAGCTCAGCTCAAATTCCATTCCATCCCATATGGTAAAAGCAACTGTACTTTTACCAGTTTTCCAGTGAAACAGAAGATGCATTGAACCAGAACCAGTAGTGCTGGCAATTGGAGGGCTCTTTCCACTTCTAAAACAACAATAGCTTCCCAGTAAGATTTTGAAGATTGTTTCTCAGAGTCTCCAAAGACCCTTAGGCAGTGGATCATTTGTTGTTCCTTTCACTAACCCCAAAAAATCCTAGCTTTCAAAATGACAAAATCAATGAAGACAGTGACTATGACAGGCCATTGAAATTCTCAAAATCTCTTTTCACTCCCCATCAATAAACATCAGTTCATGAGTCAATATCCCTAGAAGTAGTGGTCAGGTGATAATTAGGAGTTTCTGGAATTGGAAGGTAAATGCTAACTAAGTGAAAGTGATATGTGAAGCAGACAGTAAGAAGCAAATGTGTCACAGCCAGCAGACACCCACAAGAACTTGGCAGTATCAGGGTGTCATTTTTATTTTTGTTTATAAGCCATTATGTTCAAGATCACACACCTTTTTTTCTGCTTGGTACAAGTTGACAATTACTGTGGCATTTAGAGAGGTGAGAGAGTTAAAACACAAAGTTCAGCGTAAAAGAAAATATGGGACACTGATCTGTTGCTAAGCTTCAGGGAAAATGGGTACCTGTTCAAAGTCTGACACTTTTAGGAGAAAAAAAGACCTATTTAGGGAATTCCACATATCATACATCTCCAATACTCAAGGTTACCAATTGATAGATGAGTGCATGCATGCTAAGTCACTTCAATCACATCTGACTCTTTGCAACCCCATCGACTGTAGCATGCCAGATTCCTCTGTCCGTGGAATTTTCCTGGCAAGAATACTAGAGTGAGTCATCATATCCTCCTCCAGGGGATCTTCCTGACCTGGGGATACAGCCTACATCTCTGATGTCTCCTGCATTGGCAGGTGAGTTCTTTACTGCTATTACCAGCTGGGAAGCCCAACTGATAGGCAAGCAATAGTTATTTTTAAGAAAGAAATATGTTTATATTGAGATGCTATAACAAAATACCATAGATAGGGTGGTGTACAGACAAAATAAATTTCTCGCAGTTCTGGAGGCTGTAAGTCCAATATCAGAGTGCCAGCATGTTTGGGTTCTAGAGCATGTCCTCTTCTGGTTTATGGACTATTGACTTCTTGCTGTATCATAACATGATGGAAAGACAGCTAAAAAGCTCTCTGGGCTCCCTTTTATCAGGACACTAATCCCATTCATGAGGGCTCCATCCTCATGATCTAATCACTTCACAAAGACTCTGCCTCCTAGTACCATGAGATTGCAGGCAGGCTTTGAACATGAATTTGGGGGAGATTCATTCAATCTGTTGCATTCCATCCTCCGCACCACAAAATTCATATCCTTCTGAGATGTAAAATGTATTCATTCCATCCCCACAGCCCTACAAGTCTTAACTCATTTCAGCATAAGCTCTTAGGTCTAAAGTTCAAAATTTTATCTAATATCTAAATCGAATATGGGTGAGGCTCATGGTATAAATTATATGGAAGCAAAATTGCTCTCTAGCTGTGAATGTGTGAAAACAAACATGTTATGTGCTTCCAAAATACAACAATGGGACATGCATAAGATAGACATTCCCATTCCAAAAAGAAAAAAGGAGCGATAGCTCCCAAGCAAGTCCAATATCTAGCAAGACAAGTACCTTATGATTTTAAATATTGAGAATAATGCTCTTTGGCTGGATGTTCTGCTTTCTAGACAAACTGGGGCAGCAGTGTGTAGCCTCCTGGACTTATAGAAGTAGCAACATCACCCCCACAGTTTGGCGGAAGGCAACCCACACTGTGGGTCTCTACAATGGCGCCACCTACACTTTGGTTCTGTCTCAGGAGGAGGCATGCAGTGCAGGGGGAGGGGCGTATTATACTGTAGAGTTCTGCAAAATGGCCCCAGCCCTATCCCTTTGGCTGTCTGGGTACTGGCCTTGTCCTTAGAAATACAGGTGGAGGAAGCCCCGCACCACTTGGTCCTATTCACTCAAGGCCTGTGGTAGGAACTGCAGCCCTGATGATCTCTGAAGGACCTTCAGGGTCTTTCTTCCCTTGTTTTCAAGAATAACACAGGCTCACATTGCTCAATTGTTGCCCCCATTTTATAGATGTAAATGTTACTCTCAGAGAGGTGAAGTCACTTGCTGAGGTTATACAGCTAATAAGCTGAAAAACTAGAGTTCAAACTTGGGCTATATGACCCTCATGATATTAACTTTTAAATAAGCCATGCCCTTAGACCAAGACAGGTATGCAGAAATAGAATGAAGTGGGAAAATCCTGAATTATTTTGAAAAATAAACCAAAATACACTTCATTCTTCACAAAAAATATTTATCTTTGTGTATTGTGCTCAGTCATATCAGACATTTTGCAACCCCATGAACTGTAGCCAGCCAGGCTCCTTCCTCTGTCCATGGAATTTTTCAGGCAAGAATAATGGAGGGGGTTGCCATTTCCTTTTTCAGAGGATCTTCCTGACTCAGAGATCAAACCTGCATCTCCTGCATTGGCAAGTGGATTCTTTAACAATGGACCACCTGGGAAACCCATTTTTATGTGTTAGATTTTTTTAGAGAAACATTCCCCTGCAAACTGAGTCAAAGACCTAAGTAGAAGCTTAAGTGATATCCTTTGTGAAAATATTTTATTTGTTTATTTTTGGTTGCACTGGGTCTTTATTGCTTTGTGCGGGCTTTCTCTCCTTGAGGTGAGCAAGGGCTACTCTTCACTACAGTGCATGGGCTTCTCACTGCAGCCTGTAGTCTCTAGAACTTGAGCTCTGTAGTTGCAGCATATAGGCTCAGATGCTCCATTGGCCTTTGGAATCTTCTGGGACTGGGGATCGAACCCATGTTCTCTGCATTGGCAGGCAGATTCTTATGCACTATATTACCAGGGGAGTCCTAAGGGATATCTTTTGATTGATTTTGTATAAGGAAGAGATGGGACTGGGAGGGAATATTTATGTTTCTTAAGCAGCTTCCCAGGAATTTAGGATAAGAGGGGACAAAGGGAATAAAAGATGCCTAAGTTCCCTATATTCACCAAGGAGGCTGCTTTTTCTTAGACCTGCTTTGAGAGCACATGGCCACAAATAGCTGAAGACTTACCGATGTTAATCTCGTCATCAGTCAGAGTGTCTCCAATAAAATCAAACTGAAAGGACTGCAACGTCTGGGAAAATTTCTGAACAGCAGAGGAATAATCTGCAAAGGAAGGGAAACAAGAGAAATGGTCAGTGCTGCAGCCTTTTGCCTAATTTCCTCACCTCTGTTAGGACAGACAGGAGAAAAACAAAGGGAAGTGCTCCCAGCAGGTAGCAAGACGTTAAAGAAAAGATCAGACCTTTCACAGATTTGAGCAACTAAAACCATACAATAAAGATGAAGTAGGGCAGCTTTAGTGAAATCCTTCCTTTAAGTGATTAGACATATTTTACCCTCAGTCCTTGTTCTATGTGACCTGTTCTAACCCAAAGTCTGTAAGACCTAAGCTGCTTACTTATACTCTTAAGAATCTCCTTAAGCTTTACTGAGTGCCTATTATAGACAATGGACTAGATGCTTTCTCGAGTTTACTAAAAAATATCCACAATCATTTTACAAAGAAAAAAAAAAAGCTCCAGATTGCAGAGCTAGCTGGAAGAGCTGGAACTAGAAGCCTAGTGGTCTGTCTGCTTCTCTAGGGCCTTTCCTATTACAACACAGGCAACACTTGGACATTTAACACATTAACCAGATGGCAGCCTGAGTTAAGGTACTACCTGGTAGAGGGACAAATTTTTCTTCACACGTATTTACTAAGGGATCTAAAATAAGTAGACAGTTGATGAAAAAAATGTGGGTGGTGTGCCAGACAAATGTGGGTATTGTTTGGGCAATGATTTTAAATTTTATTATATAAAAATTTAATGCTAACGTAAAATTATATAACAATTAGCTACCCTTTTTACAAATTATCCTTATTGAAAAATTTAATATATGACGTTAACCAAGATTTCCAGCTAAACCTCCAATGCTGTTACTCCAAGAATAATTCTCAGGCCAGCAGTATCATCATCATTTGGGAGCTTAATGGAAATACACACTCCCAGGTCACACCCCAGACCTGCTGAATCAGAAATGCATTGTTATATAATCCCCAGGGGAGTCACATGCTCTTCAGAGTTTGAATAGCACTGCTCTCACCTACTAAAGTAACACACTAAGACCATACTCTAGGAAAGATCAAGCTTCTTGTAATTTTTGTCCCCTTTTTCTATTTCTTCTTTCACTCCTTAGTTTCACAATCCCCCATCTTCATATCTATCAGATATATAAGATACAGAAAGTTTTTGCTCTCACCTTAACAGAAAGGGAGACAATACAAACAGTATCTATTCCTTTCGGTGACAATCTATCATGGTTAGACTATCCTGGTGAAATACAATAAAACATGTTCAGGCATTTATCTGGAATAGATAAACCTGCGAAGAATTTTATTCTTGTCTATGTCCCATTTTCAGAAGTTCTTATTTTCAGTATGTAGAGACTTGATCCTTTGAATATATAATTGACAATAACAATAACAATAATAAATACTTCACAGAGACTGGAGACTACAGATCAAGTTACCATGCCTTTTCAAATTTTCACAGTTTATAATTACATTTTCTACTTCAAATCGAGGCCACCCTGCCTTCCACATTTCATCAGCAAAAAGGACACAAAACTGGCTCCATATCTGGAAACCTTTTCTCTGGCCTCTTTGGCCAACAGCAAAAAACAACAAGGCCAGAATTTCCCATGTACTCTGCTTGACTCAGGGAAATTAAATGTAATATTCATTATATAACTCTTTCAAAAATGCCAGGATCTCATAAATTGAGCTAAGCTAGGTACAGTTATAAATCACTTCTCATTTAGAATTATATAAAAATTTCAGAAACCACAAGTATTACAATTTGAAACATGTACAGTATTTTGTAAGTAAAGACATGGAATAAGAAAGGAGCTACATGGGACTTCCCTGGTAGTCCAGTAGCTAGGACGCTGAGCTCTCAATGCAGGGCACCTGGGTTCAATCCCTGGTTAGGGAACTAGATCCTATATGCTGCAACTAAGACCCAGCCCAATCAAATAAATAAATACTTAAAAAAAAGAGAGAGAGAGAGAGGAGGTAACATGCATTCTCTCTTCTATTATTTGCGCCAACACTATTTTCCAGATTTCTAGGACTGCAAAACACTACCTACATCTGCACGGAGCTTGAAAATGTTTATGAAAGGCTTTGCACAAATACCTTCTATTTACTCTCCCCAAATATCTAAAGATAGGCATTACTATCCTCATCTTATAAATAAACCCAGAAAATGAGACAATGGAGCAAGTCACAGGCACAAAAATACAAACATAAATTAATAGCTCTTTGATACAAGAAAGTTTTTGCTCTCACCTTAACAGAAAGGGAGACAATACAAACAGTATCTATTCCTTTCGGTGACAATCTATCATGGTTAGACTATCCTGGTGAAATACAATAAAACATGTTCAGGCATTTATCTGGAATAGATAAACCTGCGAAGAATTTTATTCTTGTCTATGTCCCATTTTCAGAAGTTCTTATTTTCAGTATGTAGAGACTTGATCCTTTGAATATATAATTGACAATAACAATAACAATAATAAATACTTCACAGAGACTGGAGACTACAGATCAAGTTACCATGCCTTTTCAAATTTTCACAGTTTATAATTACATTTTCTACTTCAAATCGAGGCCACCCTGCCTTCCACATTTCATCAGCAAAAAGGACACAAAACTGGCTCCATATCTGGAAACCTTTTCTCTGGCCTCTTTGGCCAACAGCAAAAAACAACAAGGCCAGAATTTCCCATGTACTCTGCTTGACTCAGGGAAATTAAATGTAATATTCATTATATAACTCTTTCAAAAATGCCAGGATCTCATAAATTGAGCTAAGCTAGGTACAGTTATAAATCACTTCTCATTTAGAATTATATAAAAATTTCAGAAACCACAAGTATTACAATTTGAAACATGTACAGTATTTTGTAAGTAAAGACATGGAATAAGAAAGGAGCTACATGGGACTTCCCTGGTAGTCCAGTAGCTAGGACGCTGAGCTCTCAATGCAGGGCACCTGGGTTCAATCCCTGGTTAGGGAACTAGATCCTATATGCTGCAACTAAGACCCAGCCCAATCAAATAAATAAATACTTAAAAAAAAGAGAGAGAGAGAGAGGAGGTAACATGCATTCTCTCTTCTATTATTTGCGCCAACACTATTTTCCAGATTTCTAGGACTGCAAAACACTACCTACATCTGCACGGAGCTTGAAAATGTTTATGAAAGGCTTTGCACAAATACCTTCTATTTACTCTCCCCAAATATCTAAAGATAGGCATTACTATCCTCATCTTATAAATAAACCCAGAAAATGAGACAATGGAGCAAGTCACAGGCACAAAAATACAAACATAAATTAATAGCTCTTCATGAAAATAGGATCTCATTTCTTTGGTGTCTATACTGAGGGAAGAGCCAGGAAAGACTCATATATTGTAGATAAAAGTGTTGGGTAACTTCTTGACCAGAAAGAATCAACAAATAACCTAGAAATGCTTGTCATGGATGCCATATTTATTTTCTTATCATTCTACAATTCAGTGCATCACTCCAAACCATGTGAACTCACCATTATATTCTGTCTGATATTCCCCATCCCCACTCACAAAGCCACTCTCTCATAATTTTTCAAACTATCTCTGTGAGTTCTCTCTCTATCAGCATGTTATTTATACATAAGTCTTCTAGATTCCACGATCTTAGTGTTTTGAATGCTGAGTTTAAGCCAGGTTTTTCACTCTCCTCTTTCACCTTCAACCTCTTCAGCTGCTCTTCACTTCTGCCATAAGAGTGGTGTCATCTGCATATTTGAGGGTATTGATATTTCAATCTTGATTATAGCTTGTGCTTCATCCAGCCTGGCATTTTGCATGATGTACACTGCACATAAGCTAAATAAGCAGGGCAACAATATACAGCCTTGACATACTCCTTTCCAAATTTAGACCAGTCCATTGTTCCATATCCAGTTCTAACTGTTGCATCTTGATCTGCATACAGGTTGCTCAGGAGGCAGGTAAGGTGGCTTATAAGGCCCCATTCTCAGAGAATTATCACAATTTGTCCAGTTTGACAGGTATAGGAATCTCCATTCTGAGAGTTTGTCTTTGCTTGTCTTAACCCAACATTTACTCTTTCTAGATGATGTTGCTATTGGAGCATTTATCAAAAACAATCACCTGAAATTGTTTAAGATTATGGTGACCTAAGGCAATGTACAAATTGAAGTTATAAAGTTACAGATCAAAATATGTGGCTAAAAAACTGGGGGTAATGACAGATTATAGAATGACATGCCCATAGGGGTCTTTAAAAAGATAAAAACTCTTCCTAGAAATCTAAAAGACACATACATGCCGGCATTACTATCCTCATCTTATAAATAAACCCAGAAAATGAGACAATGGAGCAAGTCACAGGCACAAAAATACAAACATAAATTAATAGCTCTTCATGAAAATAGGATCTCATTTCTTTGGTGTCTATACTGAGGGAAGAGCCAGGAAAGACTCATATATTGTAGATAAAAGTGTTGGGTAACTTCTTGACCAGAAAGAATCAACAAATAACCTAGAAATGCTTGTCATGGATGCCATATTTATTTTCTTATCATTCTACAATTCAGTGCATCACTCCAAACCATGTGAACTCACCATTATATTCTGTCTGATATTCCCCATCCCCACTCACAAAGCCACTCTCTCATAATTTTTCAAACTATCTCTGTGAGTTCTCTCTCTATCAGCATGTTATTTATACATAAGTCTTCTAGATTCCACGATCTTAGTGTTTTGAATGCTGAGTTTAAGCCAGGTTTTTCACTCTCCTCTTTCACCTTCAACCTCTTCAGCTGCTCTTCACTTCTGCCATAAGAGTGGTGTCATCTGCATATTTGAGGGTATTGATATTTCAATCTTGATTATAGCTTGTGCTTCATCCAGCCTGGCATTTTGCATGATGTACACTGCACATAAGCTAAATAAGCAGGGCAACAATATACAGCCTTGACATACTCCTTTCCAAATTTAGACCAGTCCATTGTTCCATATCCAGTTCTAACTGTTGCATCTTGATCTGCATACAGGTTGCTCAGGAGGCAGGTAAGGTGGCTTATAAGGCCCCATTCTCAGAGAATTATCACAATTTGTCCAGTTTGACAGGTATAGGAATCTCCATTCTGAGAGTTTGTCTTTGCTTGTCTTAACCCAACATTTACTCTTTCTAGATGATGTTGCTATTGGAGCATTTATCAAAAACAATCACCTGAAATTGTTTAAGATTATGGTGACCTAAGGCAATGTACAAATTGAAGTTATAAAGTTACAGATCAAAATATGTGGCTAAAAAAACTGGGGGGGTAATGACAGATTATAGAATGACATGCCCATAGGGGGTCTTTAAAAAGATAAAAACTCTTCCTAGAAATCTAAAAAGACACATACATGCCAAAGAAAATATGCACACTCTCAGTTGTGCGTTTGCCAAGAAAATAACACTCTCTCTCTTCTACCTAAATTTGAGGCCTTATATAAGCAGGAAGAGAATGGTAAGGCAGAGTTGTAAGTTTATGAGCTGAATATAGAAGGCATGCCTTAACATACACACAAAGCCCCTCATTAAAGCTAGGAGATTTACTGGTTGAAATTATTTCAGAAATTCACTGCCCAATCATTAGTTGAACACTAAGCTAACCTATCAAATGTTTCAGTGGCTTCACACAACAAAAAGTACAGACTTTAATACAGAATTAGTCCAGGAAATCAAAAAACAAACAAAGAAACAACAAGAATCACATATAACAAACCCTGGGGATTGGAATATGATCTAAATTTCAGAGTTATCACACTATATTATTTTAAATATATCCTTTCCAACAAGAAATTATGAGACGCAAAGAGTATACTTGCCCATACTTAAGAAAAAATTGCTATCAACAGAAACTATCCATGAGGAAGCCCAGACATTGGACTTATTATTAATAAAGAATTTAAATTAGCTATTTTGAATATATTCAAAGAATTAAAGTAAACCATGTCTAAATAACTAAAGGAAAGAATGAGAATGATGTGTCAACAAGCAGACAATATCAATAGAGAATCGGAAATAATTTTTAAAAAACCAGTTACAATTTCTATAGCTAAAAAGTACAATAACTGAAGTAAAAATGGTGCTCAAGATTAAATTTGACCAGAAGAAAAAGTCAGTGAACCTGAAGACAGGTTAAGCGAGACAATCCAATTTATGGAACAGAAAGAAAGGAAAATGATGAAAAATCAACAGAACCTCAGAGACCTGTGTGAGTCCAGCATGATACTACATACACAGTAGGAATCCTAAAGAACAGAGAGAAATGGAAAGAAAGAACACTTGCCACATTTGATGAAAAATATTGATCTGTACTCCTAACAAGTTCAACACATTTGAAGGAATAAAAACTCAAAGAAATACACATCTAGAAACAACACAGTCAAGCTACTGAAAGAAAATATGCACACTCTCAGTTGTGCGTTTGCCAAGAAAATAACACTCTCTCTCTCTACCTAAATTTGAGGCCTTATATAAGCAGGAAGAGAATGGTAAGGCAGAGTTGTAAGTTTATGAGCTGAATATAGAAGGCATGCCTTAACATACACACAAAGCCCCTCATTAAAGCTAGGAGATTTACTGGTTGAAATTATTTCAGAAATTCACTGCCCAATCATTAGTTGAACACTAAGCTAACCTATCAAATGTTTCAGTGGCTTCACACAACAAAAAGTACAGACTTTAATACAGAATTAGTCCAGGAAATCAAAAAACAAACAAAGAAACAACAAGAATCACATATAACAAACCCTGGGGATTGGAATATGATCTAAATTTCAGAGTTATCACACTATATTATTTTAAATATATCCTTTCCAACAAGAAATTATGAGACGCAAAGAGTATACTTGCCCATACTTAAGAAAAAATTGCTATCAACAGAAACTATCCATGAGGAAGCCCAGACATTGGACTTATTATTAATAAAGAATTTAAATTAGCTATTTTGAATATATTCAAAGAATTAAAGTAAACCATGTCTAAATAACTAAAGGAAAGAATGAGAATGATGTGTCAACAAGCAGACAATATCAATAGAGAATCGGAAATAATTTTTAAAAAACCAGTTACAATTTCTATAGCTAAAAAGTACAATAACTGAAGTAAAAATGGTGCTCAAGATTAAATTTGACCAGAAGAAAAAGTCAGTGAACCTGAAGACAGGTTAAGCGAGACAATCCAATTTATGGAACAGAAAGAAAGGAAAATGATGAAAAATCAACAGAACCTCAGAGACCTGTGTGAGTCCAGCATGATACTACATACACAGTAGGAATCCTAAAGAACAGAGAGAAATGGAAAGAAAGAACACTTGCCACATTTGATGAAAAATATTGATCTGTACTCCTAACAAGTTCAACACATTTGAAGGAATAAAAACTCAAAGAAATACACATCTAGAAACAACACAGTCAAGCTACTGAAAGAGAAAGAAAAGGAAGCTTAAAAAGAAGCAAGAAAACATGATTTATCACGTACAAGAGAGAGTCTCAGTGAGATTACCAGTTGACTTTTCAGCAGAAATCATGAGGACCCCCAGTTAAGTGACGTATTCAAAGTTCTCCAGGCAAAAAAACTATCAAAAAAAAAATTCTGCAGCTATAAAAATAAACCTTCAAAAATGAAAAGAAAATTAAGATATAAAGAAAAACTAAAAGAATCTCTTTCTTGCAAAACTGTCTTACAATAAATGCTAATGGAAGTCTTCCAGGTGAAAATCAAAGAACACTAAACTATAACTGGATCCATATAAAGAAGTAAATGACACCAAGAAAGGAAATATATGCAAATATAGAAGACAGAGTAAAAGTATTTTGTTTGTAACTCACTTTTTATGTGTGAATCAAAATAAAACTGTGTTTAGCAATATTTTTGTTGATATATCGATAATGTATAAAGTACAATTTCTATGAAAATCCTTGTACAAAAGAAAAGGAAGATAACATAGCTATTTTGGAGAAAAGATTTGATACATTAAAGAACTGGTATTCATCTAACCTACACTGTTATGGTAAGCTAGTAATTGTATTTCCCAGGACAACCAATAAGTAAAGAGTTGAAAATATATAGTAAAATGAACAGCAAACTTACTAAAATAGTCTACCAGGGACTTTTTTCCACAAAAGAAGGCAATAATGTAAGAATAGAAGAATAAGAAAGCTATAGCAAAAATAAATAGCAAATGGTAGATGTAAATCATACTTTGTCGATATTAAATTGAACATGAATGTAGCAAAAGTTCCAATCAAATTCAGGCAGTGGTAAAATGGATTTATAAATTAAAGATACAATGATCCAGAATCTATGGGATATAACAAAAGCAGTTCTAAGAGAGAATTTTATAGCAATAAAAACTAACCTCAGAAAACAAGAAAAATCTCAAACAACCTAAATTTACACCTAAAGGAACAAGAAAAAACAAACAAACAAATTTCAAAGCTGGTAGAAAGGAAAAAAATCATTAAAAAAACAGAGCAGAAATAAATGAAATAAAGACTGTACCTATTTGGGGGGATAAAATTCAAGAAACTGGTCTCCCCGGTAGCTCTGTGGTGAAGAGTTCGCCTACCAATGCAAGAGACATGGGTTCGATCCCTGATCTGGGAGGATCCCACAGGCTGCGGAGTAGCTAAGCCCATGAGCCACAACTACTGAGCCTGTGCTCTAGAGCCTCAGAGCCGCAACTGTTGAGCCCATGTGCCACAACTACAGAAGCCCGCGTGCCCTAGAGCCCAAGTACCACAACAAGAAGCCTGCTTACCTCAACTAGAGTAGCCTCCAATCTCAGCAACTAGAGAAGAGCCTGTGGTGGCAGTGAAAACCCAGAATAGCCAAAAATAAGTAAATAAATAAATAAAATGGAAAAAAAAAGAACTCAAGAAACTAAGTTTCATTGTGACTCAAAACTTGATGCATATATCTGTTCTCTATGTCTGTTTCTCCATTGCTGCTCTGCATATACATTTATCAGTACCATCTTCCTAGAATCTGCTGTAAGACTAAGAACTCAAACAGGGGCTCTGTAACAACCTAGAGGGGTGGGATGGGGAGAGAGATGGGAAGGAAGTTCAAGAGGGAGGAAACATATATATACCTATGGCTGATTCATGTTGATATTTGGAAGTAAACAACAAAACTCTGTAAAAGTAAAAAAATAAAAACTTGATTGAATTCTGCTTGTTAAAGAGAAGTACAACTAGAAAGCACCTTGATGAAGGTGAAAAAGGAGAGTGAAAAAGCTGATCTAAAATTCAACATTCAAAAACTGAAGATCATGGCATCTGGTCCCATCACCTCATGGCAAATAAATGGGGGAACAATAGAAACAGTGACAGACTTTATTTTCTTGTATTCCAAAATCACTGCAGGTGGTGACTGCATCATGAAATTAAAAGACACTTGCTCCTTGGAAGAAAAGCTATGACAAACAAGGACAGTGTATTAAAAAGCAGAAATATCACTTTGACGACAAAGGTCTGTATAGTCAAAGCTATGGTTTTCCCAGTAGTCTTGTATGGACATGAGAATTGGACCATAAAGAAGGCTGACTGCCAAAGAATTGATAGCTTCAAACTGTGGTGTTGGAGAAGACTGCAAGGAGATGAATCCAGTCAATCCTAAAGGAAATTAACCCTGAATATTCTTTCGAAGGACTGAGACTGAAGCTGAAGCTCCAATACTTTGGCCTTCTGATGTGAAGAGGCAATTCACTGGAAAAGACCCTGATGCTGGGAAAGACTGAGGGTAGAGGAAGAGAAGGAGATGACAGAGGAGATGTTGGATGACATCATCGACTCAATGGTCACAAGTTTTTGAACTCTGGGAGTTAGTGATGGACAGAGAAGGCTGGCATGCTGTTGTGCATGGAGTCACAAAGAGTCTGACATGACTGAGCATCTGAACAGCAACAACAAACATATTAAACAATGGAATGCCTCAGGGATTGCCAGGCTTAGTGGGTTTGGCTGTTTTCAGTTGAGAAAACAGTTGTTCTCTTAATATATGCATCCCTTTACACTTACAAATTTATTAGTTTAAATGAATCCTCATATTAAAATCTATTAGGGCTGTGTGGCTGTCCAAGGCAGAATGAGGTAGTGGAAAGATCATTAAGACTGAAATTAAAGTCTTGGCTCTGGAATTAATTTGCTTTGTGGGTTTGGGCAAGTAACTTTACTCCTCTATGCCTCAATTTAAAAAAAGAAAAACAAAAAAAACAGCAATCCTTGTGCTCTGCAACAAGAGAGGCCACTGCAATGGGAGGCTCACATGGGCCAAAGAATAAAGACGGATGAAAATAAATAAATAAATAGGGCTTCCCTGGTGGTCCAGTGGGTAAGGACACCACCTTGCAGTACAAGGGGCCGCCAGTTGGATCCCTGGCCTGGGAAGATCCCACGTGCCACCGAGCAGCTGGACCGATGTGTCCAATTACCAAGCCCGAGCTCTGGAGCCTATGCGCCCAGAGCCGGTGCTCTGCGACAACAGAGGCCACTGCGATGGGAGGCCCACATGGGTCAAAGAACAAAGATGGCTGAAAATAGATAAATAGGGAATTCCCTGGTGGTCCAGTGGCTAAGACTCTGTGCTCCCAATGCATGGGGCCCAGGTTCTATCCCTGGTCAGGGAACTAGAGCCCACATGTATAACTGAGACCCAATGCAACCAAATAAATATATAAAGAAAATATTAAAAAAAAAAAAGAAAATAGATAAATAAAAGACCAATAGAAGTGGCCCGCCGCTCCCCTCCCTCCACAACCCGGCCCCCTCTCCCCAAAAAAAAGTTAAAAAAAAAAAAAAAAGAAGTCAGGAGATACCTGGAATAACAAGCAAGTTTGGCCTTGGAGTACAAAATGAAGCAGGACAAAGGTTAACAGGAGCTCTAGGAGCTCTGGGAAAGAGTCAAGGGTTTACTACAATCAACCAAAGGCTGAACCAAGAAAAATTCATCTGAATTAAAAGTCCTACTTATAACAGTCAAAACAGAGAAGGAAATAAAAGGTATCCAATTTGGAAGGGAAAGAGTTACAATTTCCACTATCTGAGGAGAACATTATATTGAGAACCCTAACATCCACCAAAAAAATAAAATAGGACTAATGAATTCAGGAAGATTACAGGATACAAGATCAATATATCAAAATCTGCTGTTTCTATACACTAATAATGCAATATCAGAGAGAGAAAGTTAAGAAAATATCACTTAAAATTTCATCATAAAAAGTAAAATATCTAGGAACGAACTTAACCAATGATCAGGAAGACCAATTCTCTGAAAACTATAAAATACTTATGAAGGAAAATTAAAGATGATACAAAGAAATGGAAAGACAACCTGTATCCTTGAGTTGGAATAGTAGTGTTAAAATGGCCATATTACCCAAAGCAATCTACAGATTCAATACAATCATTTTAAAAACACCCATAACATTTTTCACAGAACTAGAGCAAATAATCCTAAAATTCATATGAAATCATGAAAGGTCTCAATTTAGAAGATAATCTTCAGGAAATAAAAAAAAACTAGACATATAAACCTCCCAAACTTCAGAGTACAGTAATCAAAACAGACTTCTAAGCTACAGTAATCAAAACAGCACGGTGCTGCACAAAGACAGCCATTATAGATTAATGGAACAGAATAGAGAACCCAGAAATAAACTCATGCACCTATTAGTCAACTAATCTACTACAAAAAAGGAAAAAGAATATACAATGTAAAAAAGATAGTCTCTTTAATAAAAGAATAAGATTAGAATATTCTTCATACTATATACATAAACTCACTTAACATGGATTAAATACATAAGTGCAACACCTGAAACCATAAAACTCCTTGAAAAGAATATAAGCAGAGCAGTCTGACATAAATGGCAGCAATATATTTTTTAATCTGTCTCCTCAGATAAAAGAAATAAAAGCAAAAAGAAAGAATTGGGACCTAAATAAATTCAAAGTTGTTGCACAGCAAAGGAAACCATTGACAAAATAAAAAGACAACTTACTGAATGGGAGAAAGTATTTGTAAATGATGTGCCTGGCAAGGGATTAGTATCTAAAATATATAAACAAACTCATAGAATTCAATATCCAAAAAACCTAAACAACTAAATTAAAAAAAAAATGAGCAGGCCTGAATAGACATTTTTTCAAAGAAGCCATACAGATGGCACACGAAGAAAGATGCTTAACATTGCTAACGATTAGAGATAGAGAAATGCAAATTAAAACAATAATATCACCTCACCCCTGTCAGAATGGCTACAAATATATTGGAAGAATGGATGCAGAGGAAGTGGCAAAAAGGAAACCCTTGTAGATTGTGGTGGGAATGTAAATTGGTGCAGCCACCATGAAAAACAATATGGAGGTTCCTCAAAAAACTAAAACTAGAAGTACCCTATGACCCAACAATTCCACTTCTGGGTATATGTCTGGAAGAAACTAAAACACTAATTCAAAAAGGCACATGCAGCCAATGTTCATAGCAGCAACAACCAAGATATGGAAGCATCTAAGTGCCCATCAACGTCCAGATGGTACAGAAGACCCCAGACTTCCAAAAAAGTAATAAACTAACCTCCACACAATGGGATAGGGCAAAAGAAATAAAGGGAAAAATACAAAGGAATCGAAACAGGATTCCTGTGCCTCTGGGATGGAACTGTGATGAAGGAAAAGTGTCCACACACTTGGAAACCCTCTCATGGGTGAAGACAGGGTGGAGCTTCAGAATCTCAGAGGACAGTGCAGCAACAGGTGTGCAGAAGACAAGGCAGAAAGAATTCTACACTGAGATCAGTGCTAACCAGCATGTTCCAGCCTTAAACCATTGTCTGCATGCACACCAGGGTTGGTAGGGGCTGGGTGCTGAGGCTTAGGCTTCAGAGATCAGACCCCAGGGAGAACTGGGGTTGATTACGATGAAGACAGACTGAGGGGGCTATTATGACACAGCTGAGGGAGTGCAGAAAAAAGCCTGGGAGATCTCGTGCCAGAGAGGCAAGAGATCATCAATGCAGGGTACGCAAGAAGGATGGGCTAACCAGGGATGTTCAAGCTCTGTGTGCTCACAGATGGCAGGGCACTACCTTCTGAAGTGCCAGAGGGTGAGTGGTGGCTGCAACCTCTGACCTAGAGGTGGCAGAAATGGCCCCCATCACTGCCACTGAGCTGTGAGCAAGTGCAGATCACTGCTCATACCCTCCTGGGAGCCTGTGCAGCCCAGAACTGCTGAGGGAAACCAAAAGCAAGGGCCAAGTCCCCTGAGAGAGCACCAAACCACTCCAATCTGTGAAAATTTCTGGCAGAATTACCTTACTCACCACAAATCCTAATTGTGTCTGCCATATCCCTCCCTCTCCCCAGTCCAAGTGAGCAAGTAAACTCTAATCAGACACTGCATTAGGCCCCGTTTGTCTGGGTGGGAAAGAGACACCAGAGGGCAACAAACAGAGACTATGCCAAAACCAAAGCTAAGCACCAGAGACTCTGTGACCACAGAAGAGGAAGGGAATGGACTTGTGCGCCCACAGGAGTAGCAGATTAAATCTCTGTAGTTGACTTCCTAACCCGGCATCTGTGAGTTGCCAGAACAAATAATGAGGGTTACCACATGGAGGCTATGGACACTGGGGCAACTGTGGACTTTGGAAGCAAGTACCAGCTGGACTAAGGCCAGATGTGAATCTGCACTAGCCCTACTCACAGCAGGTCCAGAGATCTTCCTGGAAATACTGGGGACTTTCTGAGAAAAAGGTGAATCGATGAAGGAATGGAACTGTGATGAAGGAAAAGTGTCCACACACTTGGAAACCCTCTCATGGGTGAAGACAGGGTGGAGCTTCAGAATCTCAGAGGACAGTGCAGCAACAGGTGTGCAGAAGACAAGGCAGAAAGAATTCTACACTGAGATCAGTGCTAACCAGCATGTTCCAGCCTTAAACCATTGTCTGCATGCACACCAGGGTTGGTAGGGGCTGGGTGCTGAGGCTTAGGCTTCAGAGATCAGACCCCAGGGAGAACTGGGGTTGATTACGATGAAGACAGACTGAGGGGGCTATTATGACACAGCTGAGGGAGTGCAGAAAAAAGCCTGGGAGATCTCGTGCCAGAGAGGCAAGAGATCATCAATGCAGGGTACGCAAGAAGGATGGGCTAACCAGGGATGTTCAAGCTCTGTGTGCTCACAGATGGCAGGGCACTACCTTCTGAAGTGCCAGAGGGTGAGTGGTGGCTGCAACCTCTGACCTAGAGGTGGCAGAAATGGCCCCCATCACTGCCACTGAGCTGTGAGCAAGTGCAGATCACTGCTCATACCCTCCTGGGAGCCTGTGCAGCCCAGAACTGCTGAGGGAAACCAAAAGCAAGGGCCAAGTCCCCTGAGAGAGCACCAAACCACTCCAATCTGTGAAAATTTCTGGCAGAATTACCTTACTCACCACAAATCCTAATTGTGTCTGCCATATCCCTCCCTCTCCCCAGTCCAAGTGAGCAAGTAAACTCTAATCAGACACTGCATTAGGCCCCGTTTGTCTGGGTGGGAAAGAGACACCAGAGGGCAACAAACAGAGACTATGCCAAAACCAAAGCTAAGCACCAGAGACTCTGTGACCACAGAAGAGGAAGGGAATGGACTTGTGCGCCCACAGGAGTAGCAGATTAAATCTCTGTAGTTGACTTCCTAACCCGGCATCTGTGAGTTGCCAGAACAAATAATGAGGGTTACCACATTGAGGCTATGGACACTGGGGGCAACTGTGGACTTTGGAAGCAAGTACCAGCTGGACTAAGGCCAGATGTGAATCTGCACTAGCCCCACAGTACTCACAGCAGGTCCAGAGATCTTCCTGGAAATACTGGGGGACTTTCTGAGAAAGCACATTGGCTGCATATCACTGTGGTTCCATGGACACTAACAACAGGGACCACAGGAAAATATTCTTACTACCACTCTCCATATATACTTTCTTCTATTTTCATTTTGCTTTACTAATCTTTTGTCTTATTATTCTTTAATTTTTACTATTTACTTCTTCAGCTTTTATGCTTTTATTTTTAAATAAGTGTACTTTATTTCCTAATTCCAGAGTATATTTCTGGAATATGTTTCCATGTTTTTGGTTTTATCCTTTGTTTAACTTTGCTACCTTATTTATAACTATATATTTTGCTATCTTTAATTCCTTGATGTTTTATACTTCTTCCTTTTATTTTCATCACTCTTTATTTCTATTTTCTTCTTATCATGATATTGGTGGCTTTATTTATGCTTCCTTTGCAGTTTTTTAGTTGGCTATCTTTTGCATTTGATTAAATCTCAGTTTTCTGTATTTGCTACTTTAGCTTTTACTATTTGTTTCATTATGGATTTCCTTTTTGGTTTGTTTCCTCTTTTCTTTTTTTGTTTCCCCTTTGGCACTTTTCCTCTTGTCTCTCTTTCTTTTTTTTTTTCCCCTGGGATTTATCCCAGGGATGTACTAATACTTCAATGTACACAAATTAATAAATGTGACACACCATATTAACAAAGTAAACTATAAAAACCATATGATCATCTCACTAGATGCAAAAAAAAGCTTGTTTGTGACAAAATTCACCACACATATATAATACAAAAACTCTTTTAAAAATGGGCATAGAAGGAACATTATACTACTTCAACAGTATAAAGACCATGTATGACAAACTCACAGCAAACATTCTCAGTGGTGAAAAACTGAAAGCATTTCCTCTAAGATCAGGAACAGACAAGGGCACCCACTCTCATCACTATTATTCAATATAGTTTTGGAAGTCCAAGTCACGGGAATCAGAGAAAAAACAAATAAAAAGAATACAGATTGGAAAATAGGAAATAAAACTCTGTTTGCAGATAACATGATGCAACACACAGAAAACCCTAAAGAAGTCCCCAGAAAATAACTAGAGCTCATCATGAATTTAGTAAAGTTGTATGATATAAAATTAATACACAGAAATCACTTGTATTTTACCACACTAACAATGAAAAATCAGAAAGAGAAATTAAGAAAGAAATCCCATTCAACATCGCAACAAAAAGAATAAGTATGAATAAACCTACCTAAAGATACAAAAGACCTGTATCCAAAACACTATAAGATGTTGATGGAAGAAATCAAGGATGACATAAGCAGAAGGAGAGATACACCATGTCCTTAGAATGGAATAATAATTATTGTCCAAATGCCAAAACAACCCAAAGCGATCTGCAGATTCAATGCAATCCCCATGAAATTACCAATGGCATTTTGCAGAGAACCAGAGGAAATTATCATACAAGTTGTATGAAAACATGAAAGCTACCAAACAGACAAAGCAACCTCGAGAAAGAACAACAGAGTTGGAAAAATAAAGCTTGCTAATTCATACTGTACTACAAAGCTACAGTCATCAAGACAGTATGGTACTAGCATGAAAACAAAAACATAGACCAATAGAATAACATAGAAATTTCAGTGATAAACCCCCATACCACTATACACTTTATCTTTGACAAAGCAGGCATGAACATACTATTAACAAAAGACAGACTCTTCAAAAAGTGGTTCTGGGAAAACTGGACAGCTACATGTAAAAGAATGAAATTAGAATGCTCCCAAATACCATACATGAAAATAAACTCAAAATGGATTGAAAACCTAAATGGAAGACCAAAAATATAAAGCTCTTAGTGAAAAATATAGACAGAACTCCCTGTTCTGCCAATTATTACATCTATATTATATATAGATACATATAACATAGATATAGATAGATATTATATATTTTATATTATATGTATATATATATTACATGCATTATAATATATTATATATCAAATATATATTATGTATACATATTCAATTATATATATAATAAATATATGTAACATATAATATATATAATATATATCACATAATCTATAATATATATTCTATTCTATAATAATTATATAATGTACATTGTTATATATCATCTATATTATGTTATATATATAATACATATGTATATATGTGTATATATGTGTATACATATAATATATATGTACATAATATATATTATATGATATGTACATTCTATATTATGCATAATATATACTTTATATATTATATATACAATTTAATATATATGAAATAATATATACAATATGATATATAATATGAAATATATAAAAATATAATACATATAATATTATGACCATATTTTAGGGGATATATACCATAAAGACTTAAATATATGTATATAACACTATATGATATATTATACATATATTGTATACACATATACTATATATATACTATATATAGTATATATATATATTATATATGTCAAATATATTATATATTAATATATATTATTTATGTATAAATATAATATATATGCAATATATTATATATCTTATATACTATATTATATACATATAATATACACTACATATTATTTATAATATAACATATATAATATATTGATAATATATAATGTATAATACTAATATATAATCTATATATCATGTATATAATGCACAATATAAATACTATATTTATAACTATCTATATAGTATATAATATTTACATACATAATATATAATGTATATATATATTATATACATATAATTTATAATATTAATATATTATATATTATATGCTATATATAATAATACATTATATACTATATATATAATATACAATATATTATATTAATACAAAGTACATAATATATAATATAGTATATATATTCTTATACATATGATATGCAATATACACAAAATATGTATTGTATATAATTATATTATATATTATTTATTGATAATATATAATGTATAATACTAATATATAATCTATATATCATGTATATAATGCACAATATAAATACTATATTTATAACTATCTATATAGTATATAATATTTACATACATAATATATAATGTATATATATATTATATACATATAATTTATAATATTAATATATTATATATTATATGCTATATATAATAATACATTATATACTATATATATAATATACAATATATTATATTATTATAAAGTACATAATATATAATATAGTATATATATTCTTATACATATGATATGCAATATACACAAAATATGTATTGTATATAATTATATTATATATTATTTATTATAAACATCATATATGTATCTAATATCTATATATTATAGTTATACATAATATATATTATTCATATGAAATATACAATATGTTATAATATACAGTATATGTTATAAATATCTAATATATATAATATATATCATATAATGTATATAATAGCCATATTTTAGGGGATAGATACCATAAATACTTAAATATACATAATATATATATAATATATACATAATATATAATATGTTACATTAATATATTATTAATATATAAATGTGATACATATAACATTATATATATATCATATTATATATATATTTAAGTATTTATGGTGTATCCCCTAAAATATGGCAAAGAAGTATCATATTAACACCCAATTCACGATTGTGGTTCCTTTTCTTAAATAGTGGTGAAAGTGCTAAAAGCATATTTTACTATCTCTGTAATGTTTGTTGAGAGAAAGAGAGCAAATGAAGCAAACATGACAAAATGTTCATCTCCTAGGGTAGATCCAATAATGCTTATTTATATGAATCTATGTGCATCAACAGTATATGCAGTGATGATAACAATAAAAACAAATAATTTGGCTTTCCCTGTGGTTCTTGTGCTCTTTCCAAATCAAATTTTTTTTTCCCTCAGTTTTCCTATACAGTGTTTGTGGCAGCAGTTGGCAGTTCAGCACTCAGTAACAGCCAAGGTTAGAGACATAGAGAAAATCAAGAAAATGTGAAAACTTGGCACCCAAATTGGTGCCTGGTGCTGTCAGTGCTTTTTCGCTCACTGTGACTTTTGGTAGTTGTATTGAATTCAAAGATCAGAGTGATTCCTTTTGGGGGGAATTCTACTTTTGTGATCCTTAATTGCAATTATCACCAACAATATTAAGAACCTGGCTATAGGCCAGGGAAAGGTTATACTGCTTATGTATTTAATCTGCCCCCTAGAACACAAAGAGTCCTGGGTCCTGCTTAAACTTATTAACATTTGTAAAGCTTTTCTTTCTTCAAATTTACTCAGTACTGTCCCTTTCACTGATTCCCAAGGGAAAATTCCAATTCTCCTTGGCAAAGCCTTTGCAAAAAATTCAGTCTTGGAGAAAACAAAGGAGACTTCTAGGCCAAAGAGGACAGAAGGGAACTCTTTATAACCATTCCAATATTTCTCCTACTCTACTTTGCCATTTGTAGAATTATTTTAAGGTGTGAAATTAAAGCCTTCAAATGATAAGACCATAGGCTATTCCTATACTTATATACATAACTACAGGAGGTAAAGTGAACAGATTCTGCTGCCTGAATGCAGAAACAATAGCAAATGTTCCTGTAAGAATCACAAAGACACAACGGACAACAAGCTGTTAGGGAAAGAGCCCATTTAGGAAGAACATTATATATATATCATATTATATATATATTTAAGTATTTATGGTGTATCCCCTAAAATATGGCAAAGAAGTATCATATTAACACCCAATTCACGATTGTGGTTCCTTTTCTTAAATAGTGGTGAAAGTGCTAAAAGCATATTTTACTATCTCTGTAATGTTTGTTGAGAGAAAGAGAGCAAATGAAGCAAACATGACAAAATGTTCATCTCCTAGGGTAGATCCAATAATGCTTATTTATATGAATCTATGTGCATCAACAGTATATGCAGTGATGATAACAATAAAAACAAATAATTTGGCTTTCCCTGTGGTTCTTGTGCTCTTTCCAAATCAAATTTTTTTTTCCCTCAGTTTTCCTATACAGTGTTTGTGGCAGCAGTTGGCAGTTCAGCACTCAGTAACAGCCAAGGTTAGAGACATAGAGAAAATCAAGAAAATGTGAAAACTTGGCACCCAAATTGGTGCCTGGTGCTGTCAGTGCTTTTTCGCTCACTGTGACTTTTGGTAGTTGTATTGAATTCAAAGATCAGAGTGATTCCTTTTGGGGGGAATTCTACTTTTGTGATCCTTAATTGCAATTATCACCAACAATATTAAGAACCTGGCTATAGGCCAGGGAAAGGTTATACTGCTTATGTATTTAATCTGCCCCCTAGAACACAAAGAGTCCTGGGTCCTGCTTAAACTTATTAACATTTGTAAAGCTTTTCTTTCTTCAAATTTACTCAGTACTGTCCCTTTCACTGATTCCCAAGGGAAAATTCCAATTCTCCTTGGCAAAGCCTTTGCAAAAAATTCAGTCTTGGAGAAAACAAAGGAGACTTCTAGGCCAAAGAGGACAGAAGGGAACTCTTTATAACCATTCCAATATTTCTCCTACTCTACTTTGCCATTTGTAGAATTATTTTAAGGTGTGAAATTAAAGCCTTCAAATGATAAGACCATAGGCTATTCCTATACTTATATACATAACTACAGGAGGTAAAGTGAACAGATTCTGCTGCCTGAATGCAGAAACAATAGCAAATGTTCCTGTAAGAATCACAAAGACACAACGGACAACAAGCTGTTAGGGAAAGAGCCCATTTAGGAAGAGTTCCTGGGCGAGATCCACAGGTCCAAGAGGTGGGCCAGGGAAATCGCACCCCAGAGATGGGACGAGGAGGTTTTCTTAGGGAGGAAAGGGGAGAAGAAAAAAGGGGAGGGGGATTCTTCAGAGCAGGCGCAGAAACGAAGTCTTTGTTTAAGTTAGGCGGGAAATTAGTGATGAGTCTGCTGTCCTTGAGTTGTCTGTGGGCATGGGGGTGTGCAGTTCTTGTTACTTTCCACACCTGGTGAAGAATCTTCATGGCCAGGGTGAACTCTTTATCGCCAGCCTTGAGAGAGTCTCAGGCGCCAGCAGATCAGCAACCGGCCCTATGATGCTGACCCTTTAGGGCCAAGGAGTTTGCAACTGCCGTATTAACCCTTTAATAGCCCATAAACCTAACAGTTCCTTGGGGTCAAATTTGTTTCTCTGATTACTCCATATTCAGCTAGTCTCTAGTCTATTCAAACTTACAGAGAAAGGAACCAAAATGCTACAACTTCAAGTTCATATTCTAGCCCCTTGTTAAAACATAATTACATTACACACACACACACACACACACACACACACAATGGTGGCCAAAAAATGCATATAAGTACTACATATAGTGTAATAATATACAGTCAATAATACTGGTACTTCAAAGAATCTATACACATGTACATACACACACAAAACCTGCTTATTAAAGCACTGTGACCAAATATATGAAATGAGCAACACCACACAGACTGTGAATTCACAAAGAGTGACTCTATGTCAGAAAACAAGTATCATTAATATCAGGCTTGTCTCACACTTGTAAGAGCTTCTAGTCAAATTCCTAAGGACCAATATCGACAGGGAAATTTTCTCTAATTCAACTACCATTTTCTACACCAGCCCAATACAATCCAATATATCTTAATCTGATACTAATGCAGGTAGTTAATGCACACCAGAAGGACACTTACTTCTTTAATTCTTAAAGTTCACCAGGAAAAAAGCTCTTATACCTGTTAATACTCACTACATTTCACACCTAACATCACAGATGAAATTATAAAGGATATTTTAAAGGTTTTTTGGTAAAATAAATTATTTTAAAGACTGAAGTACAGGAAGGAAGCATGATTTCCCCTAAATCACAAACATACTAGTGAAGTATCAGAACTAAATTTCAGCAGACTCTAGGTGCTTTTCTTGGTAAGAAGGTGGAAAAGCACAACAAAATATTCTTATTAATACTATCTTAATAAACACCACTCCTCATCTACCTGTCCTATTGGATTTTGATATAATTAAATCTTTATGTAGTGAGATTTTTAATATAGATGGATTTCAATGTTATTTTTATATAACTGGATTTTAACGTTAGGTTTCAATGCTTGGATCCCAATACAGTTGGAAAATACATTAGAGTCTAAAATTATTCTATCACTACTTCTAAAATGATTAAGAACTGAAAGAGATAACATATAAAAAGTTTCTGGCTCAGAATATATGCTCAATAAATTGTACTTTCCCTTCTTCATAGTGATGTCTTATATATGCATACAGGCCTAATATCAATAGTCTAAAGGGACTTCATATCAAAGTGACACTGATATCAAGCAGAATCCTGTGGGGTTCTGGGCACAAAAGCATTCCTTTGTCCCTCATTTCTTTGATTACAGGAAATACACTTCATACAGGCTCCATGACCTTTCCTGATTTCCATGGAGCAGGTTTGCACAGTTGTTAACTAGGGAACAAAGGAGATGTGAGACAAGGGAAGAAAAGTCAAGAGAAAAAATACTGCACACCAAAATTAGATTTACAGACAAACTACCCATGAGAAACACCTGAGGACTGGCAGAATATATCATCTACAGCTAATGATACAAAGAAAGAACTACAAAGAGATGGGTAAGAGGAGCAGAGAGAAGGTACAATCAAGGCCAACATCCCTGTGTAGGAGACCAAAAATTGGGAAATGTTCTCCTCAAGAAGCAAGGACTGCAAATCCCATATCAGGCTCCCCAATCCAGGTATAATGCAAGGGAAAGATAAATGCCCAGGAACTTCTGCTTTAAAGGTCAGCAAGGCATATTTTTGGAAGATGCTGAGGACACTGGGAAATAGAGATTCCCAAATGAAAGGAATCCCCTTTTAATTTAAATTGCACTCATTTCACAGGCTAGCAAAGTAATGCTTAAAATCGTGCAAGTTACACTTCAACAGTACGTGAACCAAGAATTTCCAGATGTACAAGCTGGATTTATAAAAGGTATAGGAATCAGAGATCAGATTTCCAATGTCCATTGGATCATAGAAAGAGCAAGGGAATTCCAGAAAAATATCTGCTTCTGCTTCATTGACTACACTAAACCCTTTGACTGGATCACAACAAACTGTGGAAAGTCCTGAAAGAGATGGGAAGACGACCTTACCTGCCTCCTGCAAAACCTGTATGCAGGACAAGAAGCAACAGCTAGAACTGGATATAGAACAATGAACTGGTTCCACAAAAAATTGGAAAAGAAGTACATCAAGGCTAAATAAAATTGTCAGAATATATGCTCAATAAATTGTACTTTCCCTTCTTCATAGTGATGTCTTATATATGCATACAGGCCTAATATCAATAGTCTAAAGGGACTTCATATCAAAGTGACACTGATATCAAGCAGAATCCTGTGGGGTTCTGGGCACAAAAGCATTCCTTTGTCCCTCATTTCTTTGATTACAGGAAATACACTTCATACAGGCTCCATGACCTTTCCTGATTTCCATGGAGCAGGTTTGCACAGTTGTTAACTAGGGAACAAAGGAGATGTGAGACAAGGGAAGAAAAGTCAAGAGAAAAAATACTGCACACCAAAATTAGATTTACAGACAAACTACCCATGAGAAACACCTGAGGACTGGCAGAATATATCATCTACAGCTAATGATACAAAGAAAGAACTACAAAGAGATGGGTAAGAGGAGCAGAGAGAAGGTACAATCAAGGCCAACATCCCTGTGTAGGAGACCAAAAATTGGGAAATGTTCTCCTCAAGAAGCAAGGACTGCAAATCCCATATCAGGCTCCCCAATCCAGGTATAATGCAAGGGAAAGATAAATGCCCAGGAACTTCTGCTTTAAAGGTCAGCAAGGCATATTTTTGGAAGATGCTGAGGACACTGGGAAATAGAGATTCCCAAATGAAAGGAATCCCTTTGAATTTAAATTGCACTCATTTCACAGGCTAGCAAAGTAATGCTTAAAATCGTGCAAGTTACACTTCAACAGTACGTGAACCAAGAATTTCCAGATGTACAAGCTGGATTTATAAAAGGTATAGGAATCAGAGATCAGATTTCCAATGTCCATTGGATCATAGAAAGAGCAAGGGAATTCCAGAAAAATATCTGCTTCTGCTTCATTGACTACACTAAACCCTTTGACTGGATCACAACAAACTGTGGAAAGTCCTGAAAGAGATGGGAAGACGACCTTACCTGCCTCCTGCAAAACCTGTATGCAGGACAAGAAGCAACAGCTAGAACTGGATATAGAACAATGAACTGGTTCCACATTGGAAAAGAAGTACATCAAGGCTATATATTGTCACCCTACTTATTTCATTTATATGCAGAGTACATCATGCAAAATGCCAGTCTGAATGAAACACAAGCTAGAATCAAGATTGCTGGGAGAACTATCCATAACCTCAGATATGCAGATGAAACCACCCTTATGACAGAAAGCAAAGAGGAACTAAACAGCCTCCTGATGAAAGTGGAAGAAAGTAAAAAAGCTGGTGTAAAACTCAACATTCAAAAAATGAAGATCATGGCATCTGGTTCCATCACTTCATGGCAAAAAGATACGCAAAAAATGGAAACAGTGACAGACTTTATTTTCTTGGGCTCCAAAATCACTCCAGATGGTAACTGCAGTCATGAAATTAAAATACGCTTGCTCCTTGGAAGAAAAGCTATGACAAACCTAAACAACGTATTCAAAAGCAGAGACACCACCTTGCCAACAAAAGTTCGGATAGTCAAAGCTACAGTTTCACCAGTAGTCAGGTATGGATGTGAGGGCTGGACCATAAAAAATGCTAAGCACTGAAGAATTGATGTCCTTTGAACTGTGGTGTGGGAGAAAGCTCTTGAGAGTCCCTTGGACTACAAGGAGATCAAACCAGTCAACCCTAAAGGAAATCAACCCTAAATATTCATTGGAAGGAATGATGCTGAAGCTTAAGCTCCAATATTTTGGCCACCTGATGCAAAGAGATGACTCACTGGAAAAGAGCCTAATGCTGGGAAAGATTGAAGGCAGGAGGAGAAGGGGGTGACAAAGCACATGATGGTTGGATGACATCACTGAGACAATGGACATGAGTTTGAGCAGGCTCCAGGAGATGGTGAAGGCTAGGGAAGCCTGGTGTGCTGAGGTCTGGTATGCTGGCAAAGGGTTGAACATGACTGAACAACTGAAGTGAACTGAATTAAAGAGTGCCCAGAAAATTTCACACAATCTGGCAAAAAAATAAAGAGAAAGAGAAAATATAAAAATTAGTAGAGGAAAATCAGCACGGTAAATACCAGGTAACTCCTATAAAGCTATCAGCTGTTTTAAGCTGTGGCTCAGATCTCGAGCTCCATATTGCTAATGCCACGTGTAAGTTGAAGAAAGTAGAGAAAACTACTAGACTGTTCAGGTATGACATAAATTAAATCCCTTATGATTATAAAGTGGAAATGATGAATAGATTCAAGGGATCATATATGGCAAACATAACACCTGAAGAACTACAGACAGAGGTTCATAACACTGTGCAGGAGGTGGTGACCAAAACCATCCCCTAGAAAAAGAAATGCAAAAAGACAAAGTGGTTGTCAGAGGAGGCCTTACAGATATCTGAGAAAAGAAGAGAAACAAAAAACAAAGTTTAAAGAGATAGATGTATGCAACTGAGTGCAGAGTTCTGGAGAATATCAAGGAAAGATAAGAAGGCCCTCTAAAGTGAACAATGCAAAGAAATAAAGGAAAAAACTAGAATTGGAAAGACTAGAGACCTCTTCAAGAACATTGGAGATATCAAGGAAACATTTCATGCAAAGATGGGCATGATAATGAACAAAAATAACAAGGACCTGACAGAAGCAAAAGAGATTACAAAGATGTGGTAAGAATACACAGAAAAACTATAGAAAAAAAGGTCTTAATGACCCAGATAGTCATGATGGTGTTGTTACTCACCTAGAGCCAGACATCCTGGAGTGTGAAGTCAAGTGTGCCTTTGGAAGCATTAGTACAGACAAAGTTAGTGAAGGTGATGGAATTTCCAACAGAGCTATTTAAAATCTTCAAGATGATACTGTTGCAGTGCTACACTCAATATGTCAGCAAACTTGGAAAACTCAGTGGTGTCCACAGGAATGGAAAAGGTCAGTTTTCACTGCAATCCCAAAGCAAGGCAATGCCAAAGAATGTTCAAACTACTGTACAACTGCACTCACTTCACAGGCTAGCAAGGTAATGTTCAAAATATTCAAGCTAGGCTTCAGAAGTACCTGAACCAAGAACTTCCAGATGTACAATCTATGTTAGAAAAGGCAGAGGAATCAGAGATCAAATTGCTAACACTTGTTGAATTACAGAAAAATCAAGGGACTTCCAAAAAAATTTATTTCTGCTTCATTGACTACATGAAAGCCTTTGACTATGAGGACAACAACAAATTGTGGAAAACCCTTAAAGAGGTTGGAATACCAGACCATCTTACTTGTCACATGAGGAACCTATATGTATGTCAAGAAGCAACAGTTAGAACTGGACATGGAACTGGTTCCATGGACTGGGTCCAAATTGGGAACGGAGTACATCAAGATTGCAAACTATCACCCTGCTTATTTAATTCATATGCAGAGTACATCGTGCAAAATGTCAGGATAGATGAATCACAAGCCGGAATCAAGATTGCCAGGAGAAATGTCAACAACCAATATTAACAATGTTGTGATAATTTCAGGTGAACAGTGAAGGGACTCAGCCCTACTGGGTCAGCTGAGTCCCTTCACTGTTCACCTGAAATTATCACAACATTGTTAACTGGCTATACCCCAGAAAAAAACCTTTTTTTGTGTTTAAAACAATAAAAAATTAAATTAAAAATCAGATATGTAGATGATACTACTTTAATGGCAGAAAGCAAAAAGGAACTAAAGAGTTTCTTGATGAGGTTGAAATAGGAGAAGGAAAAAGCTAGCATAAAACTCAACACTCAAAAAACTAAGATCATGGCATCTGGTCCCATCATTTCATGACAAATAGGTGGGCAAAAAGTGGAAACAGTGACAGACTTTATTTTCTTGGGCTACAAAATCACTCCAGATGGTTACTGCAGCCATGAAATTAACAGACACTTGCTACTTGGAAGAAAAGCTATGACAAATCTAAACAGTGTATTAAAAAAAAGCAGAGATACCACTCTCTGTCTAGTCAAACCTATGGTTTTTCCAGTATTCATGTACAGATGTGAGAGTTGGACCATAAAGAAGGCTGAGTGCAAGGAGATCAAAACAGTCAATCCTAAAATCAACCTTGAATATTCATCGGAAGGTACAATGTTGAAGTTCAAGTTCCAATACTTTGGTCACCTGTTGAAAAGAACCAATTCATTATACAAGACACTGAAGTTGGGAAAGACTGATGGCAAGTAGATAATGTACAGCAGAAGATGAGATGGTTAGATAGCATCATTGACTCAATGGACATGAGTTTGAACAAACTCAAATAGAGAGTGAAGGATACAGAAGTCTGCCATGCTGCAGTTCATGGAGGTGCAAAGAGTTGGACACAATTTGTGACAGAGCAACAGCTTTTAAGCAAAAACTCTGCATTTCAAAAGGGAGTAACTCAATATATTTAAAGGAATGAAAGGGGGAAATCTACAACTAATAATACTCTACCCAGCAAGGTTTTCATTCACATTTTATGTGGACATTAAAAAATTTTATAGACAAGCAAAAGTTAAAAGACTTAAACATCACCATATTAGCTTTACAACAAACTTTAAAGGAATTACTTTAAAAAAACAAAAAAAAAGATGAAGGCAGATGAATTTCAGGTGAACAGTGAAGGGACTCAGCCCTACTGGGTCAGCTGAGTCCCTTCACTGTTCACCTGAAATTATCACAACATTGTTAACTGGCTATACCCCAGAAAAAAACCTTTTTTTGTGTTTAAAACAATAAAAAATTAAATTAAAAATCAGATATGTAGATGATACTACTTTAATGGCAGAAAGCAAAAAGGAACTAAAGAGTTTCTTGATGAGGTTGAAATAGGAGAAGGAAAAAGCTAGCATAAAACTCAACACTCAAAAAACTAAGATCATGGCATCTGGTCCCATCATTTCATGACAAATAGGTGGGCAAAAAGTGGAAACAGTGACAGACTTTATTTTCTTGGGCTACAAAATCACTCCAGATGGTTACTGCAGCCATGAAATTAACAGACACTTGCTACTTGGAAGAAAAGCTATGACAAATCTAAACAGTGTATTAAAAAAAAGCAGAGATACCACTCTCTGTCTAGTCAAACCTATGGTTTTTCCAGTATTCAT
Organism: Tragulus kanchil; assembly: GCA_022376925.1. Lineage (NCBI taxonomy): Eukaryota > Metazoa > Chordata > Mammalia > Artiodactyla > Tragulidae > Tragulus > Tragulus kanchil. Next base: position 72,531,956 of record JAIOJX010000001.1, on the reverse strand, counting down.
GTACAGATGTGAGAGTTGGACCATAAAGAAGGCTGAGTGCAAGGAGATCAAAACAGTCAATCCTAAAATCAACCTTGAATATTCATCGGAAGGTACAATGTTGAAGTTCAAGTTCCAATACTTTGGTCACCTGTTGAAAAGAACCAATTCATTATACAAGACACTGAAGTTGGGAAAGACTGATGGCAAGTAGATAATGTACAGCAGAAGATGAGATGGTTAGATAGCATCATTGACTCAATGGACATGAGTTTGAACAAACTCAAATAGAGAGTGAAGGATACAGAAGTCTGCCATGCTGCAGTTCATGGAGGTGCAAAGAGTTGGACACAATTTGTGACAGAGCAACAGCTTTTAAGCAAAAACTCTGCATTTCAAAAGGGAGTAACTCAATATATTTAAAGGAATGAAAGGGGGAAATCTACAACTAATAATACTCTACCCAGCAAGGTTTTCATTCACATTTTATGTGGACATTAAAAAATTTTATAGACAAGCAAAAGTTAAAAGACTTAAACATCACCATATTAGCTTTACAACAAACTTTAAAGGAATTACTACAAGTAATAAAAAAGCCACAACTTGAAATATGAAAATTATGGAATGAAAAATCTCATTGATGAAGGCAGATACACAGTAAAGCTTGTAATTCATGAATATATAAAGCTAGGAAGATGGTTATAAGACAAAAGAAGTAAAATAAACTATATTCACAGTAAGTGTATAAGCAACCACAAATGAAAAAGATGTAAAATATGATGTCAAAAATAGTAAATGGGTTTTTTTTGTTGTTTAGTCACTGAGTCATGTGTGACTGCTGTGCAACCCCATGGACTATAGCCCTCCAGGCTCTCCTGTGCAAGGAATTTCCCAGGCAAGAATATTGGAGTAGGTTGTCCCAATTTTCTGCTCCAGGTGACATTCCCAACCCAGGGATCGAACCCATGTCTCCTATATTAACACACAGATTCTTTACACTGACCCATGAGGGGAAACCCAGTAAATGAGGTTGGGGAGCAAAAAAGAAAGAAAAAATAGATGTATTATTATGTAGTTGAATTTAAAAGATCAGAAACTTAAACACATATATAGATACATATATATACCTATACATGTATATAAAATACATTGCTATACATAGACTTCATGACATGCATAAACCAAAAATCCATATTAGAGACACACATAAATAAGAGAAAGGAATTCACCATAACACTAAAGACAGTCATGAAATCATAAGGGAAGAGAGCAAAAGAAGAAACAAGAAGTTCAAAAGCAACTAAACAACAAAATAGAAAGATGAACATATATATCAATAACCTTCAAGGTAAATAGACTAAATGTTCAAATCAAAAGATATAGAGTACTTGATACAAAAACAATGCCCATTAATATGGGTAAAAAAGAAAAGATGAAACATTTCAAACCTAACAACACAGATCAAAAGTGAAAACTAGATAATTAGCAACAGCTTTTAAGCATTCACAGGAGTAACTCAATATATTTAAAGGAATGAAAGGGGGAAATCTACAACTAATAATACTCTACCCAGCAAGGTTTTCATTCACATTTTATGTGGACATTAAAAAATTTTATAGACAAGCAAAAGTTAAAAGACTTAAACATCACCATATTAGCTTTACAACAAACTTTAAAGGAATTACTACAAGTAATAAAAAAGCCACAACTTGAAATATGAAAATTATGGAATGAAAAATCTCATTGATGAAGGCAGATACACAGTAAAGCTTGTAATTCATGAATATATAAAGCTAGGAAGATGGTTATAAGACAAAAGAAGTAAAATAAACTATATTCACAGTAAGTGTATAAGCAACCACAAATGAAAAAGATGTAAAATATGATGTCAAAAATAGTAAATGGGTTTTTTTTGTTGTTTAGTCACTGAGTCATGTGTGACTGCTGTGCAACCCCATGGACTATAGCCCTCCAGGCTCTCCTGTGCAAGGAATTTCCCAGGCAAGAATATTGGAGTAGGTTGTCCCAATTTTCTGCTCCAGGTGACATTCCCAACCCAGGGATCGAACCCATGTCTCCTATATTAACACACAGATTCTTTACACTGACCCATGAGGGGAAACCCAGTAAATGAGGTTGGGGAGCAAAAAAGAAAGAAAAAATAGATGTATTATTATGTAGTTGAATTTAAAAGATCAGAAACTTAAACACATATATAGATACATATATATACCTATACATGTATATAAAATACATTGCTATACATAGACTTCATGACATGCATAAACCAAAAATCCATATTAGAGACACACATAAATAAGAGAAAGGAATTCACCATAACACTAAAGACAGTCATGAAATCATAAGGGAAGAGAGCAAAAGAAGAAACAAGAAGTTCAAAAGCAACTAAAAACAACAAAATAGAAAGATGAACATATATATCAATAACCTTCAAGGTAAATAGACTAAATGTTCAAATCAAAAGATATAGAGTACTTGATACAAAAACAATGCCCATTAATATGGGTACAAAAACAAGACCTATATATATGCTGCCTATAGAAAACTCATTTCAAACCTAACAACACAGATCAAAAGTGAAAAACTAGAAAAATAAATTCCATGCAACTGGAAAGAAAAGTAAAGCAAGAGTACAGTATTATTGTCAGAAAAAGAATAGACTTCTAAATAAAGAAGGTAACACGGACAAAAGAAGGATATTAACGGAGATATTTATGTTAACAAACTAATAACAGTTGATTTTAACATCACCCTTACATCAAATGGAAAGGTAATCCAGACAGAAAGTGGACAATGAAACACTGACCATAAACAACACATAACATCATTGTACTAAATATATATATATATACACACATATATATATATATTCCACATAAAAGTAGCAGAGTTCACATTCTTTTCAAGCACACATGAAGCATTATCCAAATTAGATCACATGCTACACCAAAAAATAATTCTCAGTAAATTTAAGAAAACTGAAACCATATCAAGTATCTTCTTTGACCACAACCCTCAGACTAAAACACAATAAGAAAAAAACTGCAAAACCATAAACCTGTGAAGACTACATATTATGCTACTAATCAGTCAATTGATGACTGAAGAAATTAAAGATTTTAAAATATGTTGAGACAAATGAAAGGGAACACACAGTGATCCAAAATTATGCAATATTAGAACTACAGAAAAGGTAGTTCTAAGAGGAAAGTTTATAGCGAAACATGGCTATCCCATGAAACAAAAAAAGCTGAAATAAACAAGCTAGCCTTATAGCTAAAGAAGTAGAAAAAAACTAATAAAACCACAAGTTAATACATAGAAAATATCATAAAGACCAGAATAGAATTAAATAAAATAGAGGCTAAAAATAATAGAAAAGATTCAAGAAACTAAAAGCTGGTTCTTTGAAAAGACAGACAAAATGGATAAACTTTTGGCCAAAAGCATTAAGGAAAAAAATCTCAGGGCCAAATAAGTAAAACTAGAAATGAAAAAGAAGTTACAAGCAACACTACATAAATACAAAAGGTCATAATCAATAACCACCAATACTCATAGGCCTAAAAAATGGACAACATAGAAGATATGGACCAATTTCTAGAAATGTGCAATCACCCAAGACTGAACCAGGAAGAAGTAGAAAATATAAACACACCAATTACCAGTGATGAAACTAAATAAATAATAAAAAACAATTCGCAGCAAGAAAAAGTGCAGGACTTTTCACTTTAGTCTCTTCAGTTTTTTTGGTTTTGTTTTTGTTTTCTGATTCAATTTCATTTCAGGTGATTTCTACTAAACATTTAGAGAAGAGTAACACCTATACTTCTGAAATTATTTCCAAAAAAATGTAGAAGGAATGCTCATGAAATCATTTAACAAAGCCAGCATCATCCTGATACCAAATCAGACAAAAATATTACAAAAAAAAGAAAATTATAGAGGTCAATATCACTGGTGAACATATATGCAAAAATCCTTAACAAAATATTACAAATTGAATTCATCAATACATTAAGAGGATTATACAACATGATAAATTGGTATTTATCCCATGGATGCATAGATGGTTCGCAAAACAAAATAAATAGAAAACTGAAACCATATCAAGTATCTTCTTTGAAAAGACAAAACAAAATAAAAACTGCAAAACCATAAACCTGTGAAGACTACATATTATGCTACTAATCAGTCAATTGATGACTGAAGAAATTAAAGATTTTAAAATATGTTGAGACAAATGAAAGGGAACACACAGTGATCCAAAATTATGCAATATTAGAACTACAGAAAAGGTAGTTCTAAGAGGAAAGTTTATAGCGAAACATGGCTATCCCATGAAACAAAAAAAGCTGAAATAAACAAGCTAGCCTTATAGCTAAAGAAGTAGAAAAAAACTAATAAAACCACAAGTTAATACATAGAAAATATCATAAAGACCAGAATAGAATTAAATAAAATAGAGGCTAAAAATAATAGAAAAGATTCAAGAAACTAAAAGCTGGTTCTTTGAAAAGACAGACAAAATGGATAAACTTTTGGCCAAAAGCATTAAGGAAAAAAAATCTCAGGGCCAAATAAGTAAAACTAGAAATGAAAAAGAAGTTACAAGCAACACTACATAAATACAAAAGGTCATAATCAATAACCACCAATACTCATAGGCCTAAAAAATGGACAACATAGAAGATATGGACCAATTTCTAGAAATGTGCAATCACCCAAGACTGAACCAGGAAGAAGTAGAAAATATAAACACACCAATTACCAGTGATGAAACTAAATAAATAATAAAAAACAATTCGCAGCAAGAAAAAGTGCAGGACTTTTCACTTTAGTCTCTTCAGTTTTTTTGGTTTTGTTTTTGTTTTCTGATTCAATTTCATTTCAGGTGATTTCTACTAAACATTTAGAGAAGAGTAACACCTATACTTCTGAAATTATTTCCAAAAAAATGTAGAAGGAATGCTCATGAAATCATTTAACAAAGCCAGCATCATCCTGATACCAAATCAGACAAAAATATTACAAAAAAAAGAAAATTATAGAGGTCAATATCACTGGTGAACATATATGCAAAAATCCTTAACAAAATATTACAAATTGAATTCATCAATACATTAAGAGGATTATACAACATGATAAATTGGTATTTATCCCATGGATGCATAGATGGTTCGATATCCATATACCAATCAGTGTGATACATCACATTAACAAAATAAAGAATAAAAATCATATGATCATCTCAATGGATACAGAAGGAGCTTTTGACAAAATTCATAACTCATTTATAATAAAATCTCTCAACAAAGTGTGTATAGAAGGAATATACCTCAATACAACAATGTGATATGACCACATCATAAAGAATGATAAAAGGTGAAAGCGTTTCCTCTAAGATCAGGACAAATATGCCCATTCTCACCAATTTGAGGGCTAACAACCTAAATGAACAAATACCTCATACAACTCAACAACAAGAAATAAACAACCCAATTTAAAAAACTGAAGAAGAGTAGACACTCTTACAAAGACATATAGGTGGACAACAGACACATGAAAAGATGATCAACATAACTAATCATCAAGGAAATTCAATTCAAAATGAAACTGAATGTTTGGGTGAAGGCATGTATATCCATGTATATCCATGATGGATTCATGTTGATGCATGGCAAAAACCATCACAATATTGATAAGTAATTTATCCTCCAATTAAAAAAAAGTAACTAAAAATATGTTGACAAACATCAAAAAAAAAAAAGGATATCACCTTACAATTCACACCTGTCAGAATGACTATTTTCAAAAAGACAACAAATGTTGACAATGATGTGGGAAAACATGGAAGCCTCCATTCAGTGCATTTACAAATTATTGATATTTATCTTCTTATTGCCATTTTGTTAATTGTTTTATATTTGTTTCTGTAGATCTTTATTTTCACGTTTCTTCTTTTGTTGCTTTATGATTTGATGTCTTTAGCGCTATGTTTATGTTTATATTCATTTTTCTTTTTCATGTGTATATCTATCATAGATTATTTTTGGTTTGTGTATACCATAAGTTTTTATACAGTAGAATATATATATATATATATAATATATACAAATACAAACGATTGCTTAAAGTTGCTGATCTCATTTCAAATGTGCTTCTAAAACTCTGCATTTTTACTTTCTTCCCCTCACAATTACTACTTTTGATATCATATTTGACATCTTCTGTGTTTCTCTTAGTTGCTTATCATGGATATAGATGATTTTTACCATTTTTACCTTTTAATCTTTCTACTAGCATTGTGTATGCATGATTTGCTACATTTACTGTATGTCTGCCTTTACTGATGAGCTTTTTCATTTCATAATTTTCACATTTCTTGTTGTGCCCTTTTCTTCCTCATTTAGAGGAGTTCCTTTAGCAGTCCCTGTATATCTGGTTTTGTGTTGCCATACTCTCTTAGCTTTCTCTTGTATGTAAAACTTTTGATTTCTTCATCAAATCTGAATAAGAGCCTTGCTGGTTGTAGGTTTTCCCCTTTCATCACTTTAAATATATTGTGCCACCCTTTTCTGGCCTACAGAGTTTCTGCCGAAAAGTCAGCTGATAGTCTTACAGGAGTACACTTATATGTAACATGTTACTTACCCTTACTGCTTTTAATATTCTCTCTTTAACGTTTTAATTACAATGTGTTTTGCTGTGTTCCTCTTTGAGTTAAAACTATGGGACTTCCTGCACTTCCTGGATTTGAATGTCTGTTTCCATTCCCAGGTTAGGGACATGTTCATCTGTTATCTTCAAATATGTTCTCAGCCCCATACTCTTGTGCTGTCTTTTATTTCTGGAACATCTATAATGCAAATATGGAAGTTCCTGATGTTATCCCAAGCAGTCCTCAATTCTTTTCACTGTTTTTTATGTTCAGCATCTACAATTTCAACTACTCTGTGTTCCACCTCACTGAACTATTCTTTTGTATCATTTAGTCTACTGGTGATTCCTTCTAGTGTATTTTCCATTGCAGTTACTGTATTCTTCATCTATACTTTGATGTCCTTTATATTTTCTAACTCTGTTAAAAACTTTTACCTTCTTGCTCTGTGCATGCATTCTTCTCCCAAGTTCTTTGATCATCTTTATGAGCACTATCTTGAATTCTTTCTCAATTATATTGATCAGCTCCACTTCACTTAGTTCTTCTTCTTGGGTTTTATCTTGTTCCTTCCTTTTAATCTTTCTACTAGCATTGTGTATGCATGATTTGCTACATTTACTGTATGTCTGCCTTTACTGATGAGCTTTTTCATTTCATAATTTTCACATTTCTTGTTGTGCCCTTTTCTTCCTCATTTAGAGGAGTTCCTTTAGCAGTCCCTGTATATCTGGTTTTGTGTTGCCATACTCTCTTAGCTTTCTCTTGTATGTAAAACTTTTGATTTCTTCATCAAATCTGAATAAGAGCCTTGCTGGTTGTAGGTTTTCCCCTTTCATCACTTTAAATATATTGTGCCACCCTTTTCTGGCCTACAGAGTTTCTGCCGAAAAGTCAGCTGATAGTCTTACAGGAGTACACTTATATGTAACATGTTACTTACCCTTACTGCTTTTAATATTCTCTCTTTAACGTTTTAATTACAATGTGTTTTGCTGTGTTCCTCTTTGAGTTAAAACTATGGGACTTCCTGCACTTCCTGGATTTGAATGTCTGTTTCCATTCCCAGGTTAGGGACATGTTCATCTGTTATCTTCAAATATGTTCTCAGCCCCATACTCTTGTGCTGTCTTTTATTTCTGGAACATCTATAATGCAAATATGGAAGTTCCTGATGTTATCCCAAGCAGTCCTCAATTCTTTTCACTGTTTTTTATGTTCAGCATCTACAATTTCAACTACTCTGTGTTCCACCTCACTGAACTATTCTTTTGTATCATTTAGTCTACTGGTGATTCCTTCTAGTGTATTTTCCATTGCAGTTACTGTATTCTTCATCTATACTTTGATGTCCTTTATATTTTCTAACTCTGTTAAAAACTTTTACCTTCTTGCTCTGTGCATGCATTCTTCTCCCAAGTTCTTTGATCATCTTTATGAGCACTATCTTGAATTCTTTCTCAATTATATTGATCAGCTCCACTTCACTTAGTTCTTCTTCTTGGGTTTTATCTTGTTCCTTCCTTTTAACATATTCTTATGTCAGCTGACTTTGCTGAACTTGTTGTTTTCATTTTTATGTATCTAGTAGCTTGGTTACATTTCCCACATTGGAGAAGTGGCCTTTGGTAGAAGACATTCTATGTGTCCCAACAGCACATCCCCCACTTGTCACCTGAGCTATATGCTGTAAGGGTTCCCACTATGAGGGCTGCATGTATCCTTCTCTTTTGGAAGGCTGACTACATGGGCAATCTAGTAGGATTGTTTGGTCCTTGGTCCAGTTGGTTGCCAGGCCCTGTCTTGTGCAGAGGCCAGCCACTGGTTGTTGGGACCAGGTCACAAAGCATGCAACTGTCAAACCCCAGGAGGCCCTAGGGCTTATGCTGGTTCGTGGGTAGGCAGAATTAACATCTCCAAAACTCCAATGCTGTTGCCAACCTACTGGTAGGTGAAGCCACATCCTGGGTTTAGAGGTGGCCTACTGGCAGGCAGATCCTGGAGTCTGATGGCAGAACCAAGAAGTCCCAGAGCTGAATCACTGCCAGGAGGGGGGGGCAGCTGATTCCAAATACAGAGGGGTATAAGGTCCAGTGTGCCCTAAAGTTTACATTGGCCTGCTAGTAGGCAGGGCCAGAACCCAGCTGGCCCCAGGGTAGGTAGAACCTGCTGACAGGCAGACTATAGCATTGTGGTTTTATTCAGTCTTGTGTCTGCCCCCCTGGTGGATAAGGCTGGTCCAAAGTCTTGAACAGGCTCCTTGGAGGGCAGGGCCAGGGCCTAAGAGATTCTGGGATGGGTGCCTGCTTACTGGTAGATAGAGCTGGATCCTGTGCCATCTGGTGGGTTAGGGCCACATCCATAGGCAGCTGTGGATTCAGAGGGTCTTAAGATAGCATCTCTGTTCATGGATGGGTCTGTGTCCCTGGCCAGTTAGTTTTTCTTGGCCTGAGGCATCCCAGCATTCATACCTACACACTGTTGCATAGGCCCAGGTCTTAGCACTAATGAGCTAGAGGTAGGATTCCACAATTGTAGCACTGGTGTCTACATGGTAGAAGGAGCTCCCAAAATGGCTGCCAGCACTGTTTATGTATCCAAGATGAGCTTTCTTCTATCTCTCCAGGAGATTCTTAAAGATCAGCGGCTCTGTCTGACCACTCGCCTCTCAAAATAGTTCCTGCCCTGCATCCCAGAGGGTATAAGATTCTGTGTGTGCCCTTTAAGAGTGAGATCTCTATCTCCCTCAGACTTCTGGGACTCCCAAAAGTAAGACCTGATAGTCTTCAAATCCAGATGCTCGGGGCCTCATATTTTCAATGCAGGACTCCTGGGCTGGGAAGGCTGGCATGGGGCTCAGGTCTTTCATTCATTTGGAAGAACTTCTGCAATGTAATTATTCTACAATTTGTGGTCACCCACTCAGGTATATGGGACTTGAATATTACACAAGTCCACTCCTCCTACCTGACTTATTGCCTTTCCTTCTTTATGTCTTTGGTTGTAGAAGAACCTTTTTGGAAGTTTCTGGTCTTATTCTTGAATGATTGTTTTGTAGATAGCTGTGATTTTGGAGAGACCATGAGAGGCGGTGAACATAGTATCTTTCTACACTACCATTTTGGCCAAACTTTATCAAAATTTTCCTCTCTTTTATGGTTGAATTACACACACACACACACACACACACACACACACACACATTCAACATCTTTATCCATTCTTCTCCTAATGAAGACTTAGGTTCTTTCCATGCCTTTGATACTGCAAACAGTGCTGCTATGAACAGGGGGTGCAGGTGCAGCTATCTCTTTGAGATAGTGATTTGGTTTTTCTCAGATAAATATTCATATGTGGGATTTGCTAGATTCTACAGTAGTTTTATTTTTCACATTTTTAGGAACCTCCATAATATTTTGCATAGTGCCTATAACAACTTACATTCCCGCAAATAGCACTTCTGTTCCCTGTTCCCCATACCCTCGGTAGCATTTATCACTTGTCTCTATTATGAATGTGATTCTAAGAGGCATGAGGTAATATTTCATTGTGGTGGTGATTTGCTTTTCTCTGATAATTATTGATATTGTGCATCTTTTAATGTACCTGTTGGCCATTTGTCTGTCTTCTTTGGAAAAATGTCTATTTCAGATTCTCTGCCCATTTTTTAACATGATTGGTGGTTTTTGGTTTGCTGTAACAACAACAGTGCTTAAATTAGAGTGGTGGCATTTAGAGGTGATTTCTTTTCCTCTTAATTCCAAGTATTTTTATGTAGTTACATTAATTTATGGGGGGGGAAGCATTCAAAAACAAATATATTAAACACATATGAATAAAATAAGAGCATGCAAATTTAAAAACTTATGGGTAGAAATAGTTTTCACTGTTATTACAAGAATATTTTAATAGTAAATAAATAAATATCTCTTTTAAAGAAGCTATAGAGACTATTAGTAGCAGAAGTGCAAACTGCATGACTTTGAAACACATTTACCATTATAGATGGAGCCATCCCAGTTGAAACAAAAGGAGTGCAGTACCCTGAGCACTAGATGAAAGGCCTATTTCTCAGAACTGAAGAGCTGAACAGAGAGGTGAACAAGAAGACAAACCACTATTAATAGGAGCACAACAGACTCTGAAGAGAAATGAGAGAACAAAGAAACAACTGTGAAATTCAAGAGAAGACAAAGAGATCTGTAGAAATGTCAAGCACGACATGTCCATTAGTCTACAAAATGAAACTATCTAATTAGGCAATAAGGACAGAATGGGGGCCTTTCCTGGAATGCAGCAGGTGACTGGGAGAAGTAGCTTCTTCGGAAGAATGCTAAAAATGCCCCTAGAAACTACAGTATCAATACAGGAAGACCCATGAGAGGAACCAATCTATCCTCCAATCTTACACAATTTGAAACCAAGTCCCAGAAAAGGTGAAGGACCTCATGAAAAGTCCACAGTGAGTTCTAGCTTAATGTGCTCTAACACTTAATACCAGCCCAGATCTCTTTCCACAAACACCAAAACTCTGTATGCTGAGACTGTTACTGCTTTTACAAGGGAAATTGAAAGCCCTCAGACCATTAGATTCTGAATTGTGTCCATGGTAAAAAAAAAAAAAAAAAAAAAAAAACTGGCAACGTACTCTCAATTTCTCTCCAGAGAATTCTTCGGGGAAAACAATCTAATTTCTTTAACTACCTTGCAATAGTCTCTCATACGTATATATAAGACAGGACTAGAGTTTAAGAAGCAAGTGCAGAATTGTGGAACACTTGACATTTGTCAATATAATACTTGCTATAATATGTCAGAAGAAGGACACATATCCAAAGCCCATCTCTTTCACCCATCCCTTGGTTCCTACCTAGATATATCCTCTAATGTCTTTTAGTACAAGTGACAGGAGGCCTGATTGCCTAGTACCATCTCAGCTATTCACAGCTAAGTAGAAATAGTTTTCACTGTTATTACAAGAATATTTTAATAGTAAATAAATAAATATCTCTTTTAAAGAAGCTATAGAGACTATTAGTAGCAGAAGTGCAAACTGCATGACTTTGAAACACATTTACCATTATAGATGGAGCCATCCCAGTTGAAACAAAAGGGTGCAGTACCCTGAGCACTAGATGAAAGGCCTATTTCTCAGAACTGAAGAGCTGAACAGAGAGGTGAACAAGAAGACAAACCACTATTAATAGGAGCACAACAGACTCTGAAGAGAAATGAGAGAACAAAGAAACAACTGTGAAATTCAAGAGAAGACAAAGAGATCTGTAGAAATGTCAAGCACGACATGTCCATTAGTCTACAAAATGAAACTATCTAATTAGGCAATAAGGACAGAATGGGGGCCTTTCCTGGAATGCAGCAGGTGACTGGGAGAAGTAGCTTCTTCGGAAGAATGCTAAAAATGCCCCTAGAAACTACAGTATCAATACAGGAAGACCCATGAGAGGAACCAATCTATCCTCCAATCTTACACAATTTGAAACCAAGTCCCAGAAAAGGTGAAGGACCTCATGAAAAGTCCACAGTGAGTTCTAGCTTAATGTGCTCTAACACTTAATACCAGCCCAGATCTCTTTCCACAAACACCAAAACTCTGTATGCTGAGACTGTTACTGCTTTTACAAGGGAAATTGAAAGCCCTCAGACCATTAGATTCTGAATTGTGTCCATGGTAAAAAAAAAAAAAAAAAAAAAAACTGGCAACGTACTCTCAATTTCTCTCCAGAGAATTCTTCGGGGAAAACAATCTAATTTCTTTAACTACCTTGCAATAGTCTCTCATACGTATATATAAGACAGGACTAGAGTTTAAGAAGCAAGTGCAGAATTGTGGAACACTTGACATTTGTCAATATAATACTTGCTATAATATGTCAGAAGAAGGACACATATCCAAAGCCCATCTCTTTCACCCATCCCTTGGTTCCTACCTAGATATATCCTCTAATGTCTTTTAGTACAAGTGACAGGAGGCCTGATTGCCTAGTACCATCTCAGCTATTCACAGCTAAGTAACCTTGCACCTCATTTCCTCCATCAGTAAATCAGGGGGACTGCAGTTAGAAGACTTCAAAGGTCTCTCTCACTTTTAACATTCTATGTTTCTGTGAAAACTAAATTGACACTGCCATAATCAAACTTCTAACACCTCCATATTCGAATGTGTATTTCCTTATGAGAAAAATATGAACTCTCTCCTCAGGGAAACCAGTTGGCTCTATGGCCTAAATAAAAATCTAAGAGTCCAAAGTTATCATTTCTTTTTTTTTCTATCATTTTATTATTTTTTCTTTTTTTCTTTTTTTTTTTCCAAAGTTATCATTTCTATCACTAACTCTGCTAAAAAGTTCTCTAGATGTGCCTGTGCAGGTACCAAAGGAAGGAACCATTCTAACCTGGGTCAGTTAATCAGTCAAGCTATGATATGGGGAATACCAATTTTGCAAGGAATTTTGATGAGGGAGAAGATACATGAACTTTGGAGATAAAAGAGATCTTAAACAACCAAACAACACTTTAACAGAGTAACCTGTCAAGAAATACACATTGGTCTGAGAATTGGCAGACAAGGAATCTAGTTGTAAGGCTGCCAATTATCAGCTGAGTAACCTTAATAGGAACAAGAGGCTAGGATTAGGGCTGGCAGTAACACTAAGTATCTACTCTGTACAAGGCATATGAGTTATCTAAAATGACAAGGGAGAACTATTTTTCCAAGATTTTTTCCAACTTAAACACTCAAATGTATTCTCTATCAGAACAAGGTAGAGAAGCAGATGGATGCAGTCATGCAAAACTCATTCTGAGTGTTGGTTTTATAAACATTTTATAACCAGAGGGCATAGCTGACAGAAGAACATCGAATCGAGTTTTGAGAAGGGAACTAACAAGTGTGAAACTGGAAGACATAGAGGAAAGAAAGATAGTAGCTATATGAACAGGACTAGAACAAGAAACATATTAGGGGAATAATGAAACATGAGACTGAAAAGAAATGATAATCAGTCTATTAAACACTTACCAAAGCAACTGAGACAACTCTGCACTGGAAAAACGAACAACCCAATCAAACAATGGGAAAAGGACCTAAACAGACACCTCTCCAACGATGACATACAGATGGCCCAAAAACACATGAAACGATGCTCAACTTCACTAATAATTAGAGAAATGCAAATCAAAACTACAATGAGATATCACCTCACACCGTCAGAATGGCCATCATCCACAAATCGACAGACAATAAATGCTGGAGAGGCTGTGGAGAAAAGGGAACACTTCTGCATTGCTGGTGGGAGTGTAAATTGATACAGCCTCTATGGAAGACAGTCTGGAGATTTCTTAAAAAACTAAAAATAGAAGCACCATATGACCCAGCAATCCCGCTCTTAGGCTTATACCCTGACGAAATCAAAACTGAAAGAAGCACCTGTACCCCAATGTTCATTGCAGCTCTCTATACAATAGCTAGAACATGGAAGGAACCTAGATGCCCATCGACAACCTGGGTCAGTTAATCAGTCAAGCTATGATATGGGGAATACCAATTTTGCAAGGAATTTTGATGAGGGAGAAGATACATGAACTTTGGAGATAAAAGAGATCTTAAACAACCAAACAACACTTTAACAGAGTAACCTGTCAAGAAATACACATTGGTCTGAGAATTGGCAGACAAGGAATCTAGTTGTAAGGCTGCCAATTATCAGCTGAGAAACCCTTAATAGGAACAAGAGGCTAGGATTAGGGCTGGCAGTAACACTAAGTATCTACTCTGTACAAGGCATATGAGTTATCTAAAATGACAAGGGAGAACTATTTTTCCAAGATTTTTTCCAACTTAAACACTCAAATGTATTCTCTATCAGAACAAGGTAGAGAAGCAGATGGATGCAGTCATGCAAAACTCATTCTGAGTGTTGGTTTTATAAACATTTTATAACCAGAGGGCATAGCTGACAGAAGAACATCGAATCGAGTTTTGAGAAGGGAACTAACAAGTGTGAAACTGGAAGACATAGAGGAAAGAAAGATAGTAGCTATATGAACAGGACTAGAACAAGAAACATATTAGGGGAATAATGAAACATGAGACTGAAAAGAAATGATAATCAGTCTATTAAACACTTACCAAAGCAACTGAGACAACTCTGCACTGGAAAAACGAACAACCCAATCAAACAATGGGAAAAGGACCTAAACAGACACCTCTCCAACGATGACATACAGATGGCCCAAAAACACATGAAACGATGCTCAACTTCACTAATAATTAGAGAAATGCAAATCAAAACTACAATGAGATATCACCTCACACCGTCAGAATGGCCATCATCCACAAATCGACAGACAATAAATGCTGGAGAGGCTGTGGAGAAAAGGGAACACTTCTGCATTGCTGGTGGGAGTGTAAATTGATACAGCCTCTATGGAAGACAGTCTGGAGATTTCTTAAAAAACTAAAAATAGAAGCACCATATGACCCAGCAATCCCGCTCTTAGGCTTATACCCTGACGAAATCAAAACTGAAAGAAGCACCTGTACCCCAATGTTCATTGCAGCTCTCTATACAATAGCTAGAACATGGAAGGAACCTAGATGCCCATCGACGAACGAATGGATCCAGAAGCTCTGGTACATATATACAATGGAATACTACACAGCTGTAAAGAGAAATGCAGAAGAATCAACCCTAATGAGGTGGCTGGATCTAGAACGTATCATCAAAAGTGAAGTCAGTCAGAAAGAAAAGGACAAATACAGTATATTAACACATATATATGGAATCTAGTAGGATGGTGATGATGGCACACGCAGTGAAGTGACAGAAAGACAGACATGGACAGTGGACATATGGACATTGTGGGGAAGGAACAGTGGATGAGAGGCGTAAAGGAAGTAGCATGAAGGCCTGTACTATCATAAGTGAAGAAAATAGCTCTAGTCATTGCTCTGTGAGAAAAGGGGATCCTTCAGGGGTGCTGTGTGATGGTTGGGAGGGGAGGGAAGGGGGGGATATACATGTGACTAATCTGAGAACATGCATGTCTGTGAACAACAAAACTCTGTAAAAGTTAAAAGTAAAATAAAGGTTTAAAAAAAAAAAAAAAACACTTACCAAAACAATCGCCAATAGTCTACAAAATATATGACATGCACAGAGAAAAAGACTGGAAGAAAATGTTAGAAAAAAAAACGGTTTTCACTGAGACTGTCAATGAGTGTTACTTTCTTATTTATATTCTTCTGTAGGTTTCAAATTTTCTTAGTGAATAATATCATTTTTTTTAAGATTTATTTATTTATTTTGGGCGGGGGTCGGGTTGGGGAGGGAGGGAAGCGGGCAGGCCACTTCTATTGGTCTTTCATTTCTCTATGTTCATCCGTCTTTGTTCTTTGGCTCCTGTGGGCCTCCCATCGCGGTGGCGTCTGTCGTTGCAGAGCCCCGGCTCTGGGCGCATGCGCTCCAGAGCTCCAGCTCGGTAATTGGACACATTGGTCCAGCCGCTCCATGGCACGTGGGATCTTCCCAGGCCAGGGATCGAACCGGCGCCTCTTGCACTGCAAGGCGGTGTCCTTACCCACTGGACCACTAGGGGAAGCCCTAATATCATTATCATTGTAGTGGGAAAAGAATAAACCTCATAGAAATGTTTGTTTGCTCAGTATCTATTTTGTGTCAGGAATTGTGACAGATGATAGGGCTACAAAGACAAACAAGAGAGTGACTGTTTTTGCATAGGAGAGATTTCACAATATAATGATTTATATTTGGCTGTGATTTCAAATATAAAGAGAATCTCCTGTGCCTGCTGGGCCCATTACAGTTTGATACAAGTGCATTGATTGGTCTCCAGCCTTCAAGAGATCTTCAAGAAGCTGTTGAGCGGTGACTGGGTAAGGGTGTTGATTTTCCACAATGGAGAACTCGAGCCACCTTTGTAAAGCAATAGTATTTGTCATTCATCTGTGCCAGGCTGGCCCAGGTACTAATGGTTTGTCCTGTTGTGTGGCATGCACATAGTCATGTGATCCAGCCAACACTGTGCATCCCATCATGTAAGGCCACCTTGTATCCTGCCAACTGTCATTAGCCAGGTAAACATTATATTGTATTAGCTCCAAGTACAGATTGAAAAGAACATTTCTATTTATAATGTAGTACTTCATAGACAAGTGTATTCCTAATTTAACGGTGCAAATATTAATGTGCACTCTATACAGTTCAGATTTTAAAGCTGATATTTTTATACCCCTGAAATAAGATGTTTGTTACACTGCAATACTAGATTTGTTAGGGAACGAGAAACAGGATTTATGGATGAAATGATTGCTTACATTTTAGTCAGGGTTTATAAGTTTAGATGGTCAAATTTACATTGCCTAGTGGTGGAAAGTTCATTTTTCTTGATTGTTCAATGTTAAAAAGATTCTATATGCATGGCAGGACTATGTAAATAACTCTTTAAAACTATGGCCCTATTAATCTTGTAAGTGTTATTTATGGCTCAAGCAATGTAAATAAGAGGATGAAATTACAGGCAGAGAAAACAGTTGACAAGTAGAGGCATGAGGAAAACCAATAGGAAATAAAACAGAAGAAATATTATAAATAGAAGAAAAAACTGTGATAAGCTGTCATGGGCAGACTCTAGAGAATTTCTAGGAATATATTGGGCTCCAGGGTATAAACAGACTAGTGAAGATGATTCAGATGATCCTTGAACCCCAGATGAGCTTCTGAGACCTAGAATTCGCCCCTTGGAAAGTGATATTAGCTCAGATAGAGAAGAAGAATGGGTGAATATGATGATACCCAAAGGTGGGATATATATTAATCCAAAAGGCTGGAGATTTGTGTCTAAAAGAAGCTATAGTCAAGTAAGCCAGGATTTGTCCTCCAGCAATGAGGAACTTATGACTCACCCCACGCCAGTACGGCAGAGCTCTGCTCGTAAGCGAAACCTAAGATCTGAGAGTGAATAGGCATTCTGGTGCAGTGTACCTAGTGAGGTAAACACCTCATAACAATATTCCATTTGATTTTGTTTCCTTAAGAATAAGGTAGTTTAGTTTGTAGAATTAGTAACCTACTCCAGTCTAGCTTATGTGGTAAAGCAGTCCATGACAACAGAAGCCAGGAGTGTTTTTCCTTAGGTCATAGGTTTGAAAGCATGAACAAGAAAATAATATTATACTGTTTATAATCTGATAAGACCAGCTAGGATATCACACATACTGGCTAGGATACCACGCAGACTGGCGTGTAGGCCATATAGAAGCAAAATTTTCCTTATAAAAAGAAGGAGAAAGATTGTGAGGGAGCTCACTCACAGAACTCAGCTTCGCCTAAAGTGAGACTGAAGCTCTACAGCTCTGGGGTAAGAAACTTTGTTACCATTGATTGAGTTCTGAACTTCTGAATTATTACTGATTGTGTGTTAAATGCTAACCTTGTGTTCTTTATGCTAACAAATCTGATCTTGATCTGAGCTCCACACCTTATTACTGTTAAAGTTCTACTCTCTAATGTTTGAGGGAACTACATTGTGTAGGTCAAAAGTTCTCTGAAAATAGAATAGAGGTGATTAAGCATTTCCTCGTGTCTGTTCATCAGGGATAAGTGACTACGCAGTGCCCGCGACAAAGCTTTGAATGCCACGTGAAGAGATTTAAATTTCTACCTACGAAAGCTTTTATGAACCAAAGAATAAATAACCAAATCATACTTTCATGGTAGGAAGAGCCTTTAACATGTTAAGTGTTACAGGGGTATAAGATTGTCTCTGCCACACTTTCATATCGCTTAGCCCACATATAATCTTTTATTTATTTATTTATTTTATTTATCTTTTAGAGTTTTGTTGTTTACTGCCACACATCAACCTGAATCAATCATAGGGATACATATGTCCCCTCCCTCTTAAACTTCCCTCCCATTTCCCTCCTCATCCCATCCCTCTAGGTTGTTACAGCGCCCCCATTTTTTTATTATTATTATTATTACTCAAAAACATGTCATTTTTAACTTAGCTTTCTGACTCCACTTGTGCTTTCAACACTTTCACAAAGATCCTCTGCTTCTCAATCAGGAAATCACACTTGATCCTGTCACAGACGCATTTAGCACACATGGAACCACCATAGGCAGAGCCCCTGCTTGAGTTTCCTTAGTCTTACAGCAGATTCCCATTGTTTATCTATTTTACATATGGTAATGTAAGTTTCCATGCTACTCTTTCCATACATCTTGGCTATTCATCCCTCCCCACAATGTCCATAATTCTGTTCTACATGGCTGTTTCATCATTTAAACCTAGATGTCCATGGACAGATGAATGGATAAAGAAGTTGTAGTATATATATACAGTGGAATATTAGTCAGCACTAAAAAAAGAATGCATTTGGGTCAGTTCCAATGAGATGGATGAGTGTAGAACCTGCTATACATGGTGAAGTAAGTCAGAAAGAGAAAGATAAATATTGTATACTAACACATATATGAAACCTAGAAAGATGGCATGGATAAATGTATATACACAGATTATCTTTTGGTGACTTCTTTATTTACCAGAGATTCTTTTGGTGTTCCCTCAAAAAGATTTCAACTACCTGACTATGTCACAGGAATGGGAAGACAGGCTAGGAAGTCAG
Source organism: Tragulus kanchil (assembly GCA_022376925.1). Taxonomy (NCBI): domain Eukaryota; kingdom Metazoa; phylum Chordata; class Mammalia; order Artiodactyla; family Tragulidae; genus Tragulus; species Tragulus kanchil. The sequence goes on along the minus strand of JAIOJX010000001.1, from coordinate 72,512,622 downwards.
TAGCATTATTTTCTCTCTTCTCACCAATTACTGTACATTCAAGTGTTTCAAAAGAGAATTAAAATTACAAACTATCTATATATAGTTCCAGAAAATAAGGAAAAGCATCAATTTAAAATGTTCCATTCCCACATAAATATAAAAATGTAAGACATAATATGAATAGTTATATGCCAACAAAAATTGGACAACATAGAAGAAATGGACAAACATTTCTACATTTTCTACAAACATTCAGTTGGTCAAAATTCAGTCAAGAAAAACACATAATTTGAAAAGACTGATCACCAGAAGTGAAATAGAGCTTGTAATAATAATAATCAAAGACTCCCTGAAATCAAAAGTCCAAGACCAGACAGTTTCACTGGGGAATTCTACCAAACATGCAACAAACTTATAACAATCTTTATAAGGCTATTCCAAAAGATTTAAGAGGAGGAAACACTCCCAGCTTCACTCTATGAATCATCACCCTGATACCAAAATCAGACAAAGACACCACAAAAAAGAAAATCACAGGCTAACACTTTTGATGAATATAGATGCAAAAATCCTCAACAAAATATTAGCAAACCAAATCCCACAGTTCATAAAAAGGATCATACACCATGATCAAGCTGGCTTCATTTCAGCGTTGAAAGAACAATTCAACATACACAAATCAATGAATGTGATGCATCACATCAGTAAAAGACAAAAACCGTATGATCATCTCAATAGACACAAAAAAGCATTAGATAAAATTCAACATCTATTCGTGATAAAAGATGTCACTAAAATGGGTATAGAGGGAATATATCTCAAAATAATAAAAGCCATTTGTGACAAACCCATAGCCAACATAATTATCTCAATGGTGAAAAGCTAAAAGTCTTTCCATTTAATTCAGGAACAAGACAAGGAAGTATGCCCACTCTCTCCACTTCCCTTTAATGTAGTACTGGACGGCCTAGCCACAGCATTCAGGCAAGAAGAAGAAATAAAAGGCATTCAAATTGGAAGATAAAAGAACGGATATGGGTAAGCACAACTTTCAAGGAGGAATAAGTCTACAAGATTAACAAGAGAAGACTAGTGTTGGGGAGTAATGGAAGATAACACTCAGAAAAGCTGGCTGCGACAAGCCAAGTTACATGTACGTGTTTGAACACCTGCCTCAAACACATTTTAGTAGGTGTCCACATTTATTGAGTAGGTAATGGACTCACTGAAGCTTGCTCACCTCAACTAGAGAGTAGCCCCCCATTCCTTGCAACTAGAGAAGAACCTGCAGAAGCAATGAAAACCCAGAATAGCCAAATAATAATAATAATAATCCCTGTACTCCCTCTGTCATACTTTTATAAAAATCAAAGCAAAGAATAGCACAGGGCTTTCTAAACTACAAACGGCTAAAGTCAAGTGTCATTATTATCTTGAAGGTTTATACCTAAACTACAACATGAAGTTGCTTTTCAGCACTGTGCAATAAAACCTATTTCTCTTGTCATATCTTGCAGCTCAGGCAATTTCAACAACACTGTCAGTTTGCAATGACAGCACCCCAAGTGGTTAAACCTTACACTTGACCAAACTGATAAGAATCTCTGGTCAGACTCGTTACAGTCACAACTTTTCCATTTGAGAGCATACTTCCATTCAAGGTATCTTGTACATGCTTGTCACAAAAGATTAAGTCACCTAAGGATCTCCAACAATGATCAAAAAGGAAGTAAAACACGCATACACACACACACATTTTGAAGCTGGCGTTCTTTCTCAAGGAGACTAAAGAGACTTCCTGGGGAGCCAACACAGCATGGAGTGCCAGAGAGCACAGTAAGGAACAACAAAATGGCTGTGGTATCCAGCTTTTGAAATAGCTCCCAGATCAAGACCTACCACAGGCATAATCAGCTTCCTGAGAGAGTTCTTCAGCCTTTTCAGCTCTCCTGAGCAGTATGTTTTAGAAAACTACCCAAAGGGAACCTGGCACATCTCCAAGCTATTGGCACCGAAACAACAGTGCCCACAGCAAAACAGTCTTGGACTAGATTCGTTTGGAGAATAGAGAGCAAAACACTTCCTACACAGCTAGTGAAAGCCATCCTAAAGCGAAAAACCAAGACCAACACATATAAGCAAAGGTATGAAGCAAGTATTCCATAAGAGGATACTTCAATATCCTGTTTTGTTCATACTTGAGGTCCAAAATTCTTTTGCCTTTACCTATTTAATCAGGAAGAATTGCTTGAATACTTCTTGACTTCCACAACATTTGAATTCACTTTTCATTTCCTGTTTTTGGCTACACACTCTTGCCTTATACAGTACTGAACTAGCCTTGGGCTCAGCTTCCTTCCCAACTGGAAATTGCTATCACTTCCTGACTATAAACGATTTCAGTAATCATTTCAGTAGAACCCATCAGAACCCCACCTCAGCACTGATCCATATACCCTAACATCCTTGGAAGGAATTAAAAGGAATAATGTATTATATGGTTTCAAATTTTATAAATCATAAAGTAAAATTTGAACATTTGAAATTCTATAAAATAAATAATAATGGTGACTATTGTATACTGAGTGTTTAAACATATAGTCTGAAATCCTCACTTCAAACCTTAGGAGGTAGGACCTATTATTATCCTCAGTTTTGAGAAAAGAAAGTTGAAATGTTAAGTCATTTCCCCCAAGATATCACAGTTAAGAAGTGGCAAAGGTTTTCAAAAAATAGTATGGAGCAATTGGACATCAGTAGGTCAAAAAAGTTCAAATAAATAATAATAAAAAAGCTCAACCTAAACCTTGTACCTTATACAAAAATAAAGTCAAAATTGATCATAGATCTAAATATAAAACCTAAAATTATAAAACTTCTACAAACAATATAACATCTTAGTGACATAGGATTATATGACATCTTACACGAGTCACTTATCATAATTTGTAAAGAAAAGTAAATAAATTGGACTTCATAAAAGTAAAAACTTCATGACATTAATAACAGGATTTTTAAAAAGATAAGCTGCAGACTGGAAAAGTCCACTCAGAAAAAGTTTTGCCAAGATCAAAAAATGGGAAGTGTTGAAGGAAAAATCCTCCAAAGGGAAGCTCAACACGGAAAACAAGGCAAAACAAATGGAAAAATAACAGGCTGTCCAGAAGGGGACCAGGCCCAGGATTCCTCAGAAAGCTCCAACTCATACTTTCAATTCCTTGTCTCGCGTTCATGAGAGATCTAATCCAATTTGGTAATCTCAGGCAGAAATCTCATGACAGAGAAAACTGTTCTGTGTTTACCTCTTTGCCTTAGTTTTACTGGTGACAAAGCCAAGAACAGAAGCCATAGTCCTTTCCAGGCACCTGACCAGTTTGCACTCTGACCTGGACTAAACAACAAGAAAATGAAGGGAAAACTGTACATCATCTACGACTTATGGAGGAGGAATGACTGAAGGAAATAAATGAACAACGACATATCATTCTTTAATTAAATTCCATCTACGCAACTTATCACCGGAGGAGTGAATGACTGATCCATATACCCTAACATCCTTGGAAGGAATTAAAAGGAATAATGTATTATATGGTTTCAAATTTTATAAATCATAAAGTAAAATTTGAACATTTGAAATTCTATAAAATAAATAATAATGGTGACTATTGTATACTGAGTGTTTAAACATATAGTCTGAAATCCTCACTTCAAACCTTAGGAGGTAGGACCTATTATTATCCTCAGTTTTGAGAAAAGAAAGTTGAAATGTTAAGTCATTTCCCCCAAGATATCACAGTTAAGAAGTGGCAAAGGTTTTCAAAAAATAGTATGGAGCAATTGGACATCAGTAGGTCAAAAAAGTTCAAATAAATAATAATAAAAAAGCTCAACCTAAACCTTGTACCTTATACAAAAATAAAGTCAAAATTGATCATAGATCTAAATATAAAACCTAAAATTATAAAACTTCTACAAACAATATAACATCTTAGTGACATAGGATTATATGACATCTTACACGAGTCACTTATCATAATTTGTAAAGAAAAGTAAATAAATTGGACTTCATAAAAGTAAAAACTTCATGACATTAATAACAGGATTTTTAAAAAGATAAGCTGCAGACTGGAAAAGTCCACTCAGAAAAAGTTTTGCCAAGATCAAAAAATGGGAAGTGTTGAAGGAAAAATCCTCCAAAGGGAAGCTCAACACGGAAAACAAGGTAAAAACAAATGGAAAAATAACAGGCTGTCCAGAAGGGGACCAGGCCCAGGATTCCTCAGAAAGCTCCAACTCATACTTTCAATTCCTTGTCTCGCGTTCATGAGAGATCTAATCCAATTTGGTAATCTCAGGCAGAAATCTCATGACAGAGAAAACTGTTCTGTGTTTACCTCTTTGCCTTAGTTTTACTGGTGACAAAGCCAAGAACAGAAGCCATAGTCCTTTCCAGGCACCTGACCAGTTTGCACTCTGACCTGGACTAAACAACAAGAAAATGAAGGGAAAACTGTACATCATCTACGACTTATGGAGGAGGAATGACTGAAGGAAAAATAAATGAACAACGACATATCATTCTTTAATTAAATTCCACACTCTACCATATGAATGTCTAACAATACCTTATCACCAGTCAAGAATCCCTAAAATCAAAGGTACCAGTATGAAGTATTTAAATGAACCCTTCAAAATATAGTGCAAGAAAGCACACTAGGCAGGAGCCAAGGGATCTGCGTTCATTCCAGTTTTGTCAACAGTTCTCTCTGGTCTTCAGTCTCCTCCTCTGAAAAATGAGGAGTTTAAATAAAGCAATAATTCTCAATCTCAAGGTAGTATTACTCCCTGGGGCATCTGGAACGGTGTGTAGGTTATTTAGCTTGACACAATGACTCAGAGAACACTACTGGCATTTTTCTTCAGGGGAGGGAGGGACAGCTAGCAAAGACAAACACAATGAAGAACTCCCTGCTCAAAATATCAAGAGCATATCACTTGTCCCTCCCAGACATATTTGCATTAAATAATTAAGATCTCATCAATCCCTAAAATTCTTTGCCCCCATCAGCCAATGTTACGAAGAATACTGATACATTGTGACTATCCTATTAAGTCTGAAGAGTAGGGAAACATCAGTCATATTGTACTTGGTCAGAAACAGAAAAGTTTACTCTGCATTTCATCATGCTGTAAAATGTATAATTAACCAAAATCTTTTCTAGAACCCAGTGCAATAAGATCTGAATCTGGCAATAAAATGAACCTTATAACTGAAGACATATTACACACAGTCACACACATACACAAGTAACTTTATTAACTGTAACCAGATGTTCCTTAACAACCATTTGTTTCAAAAAATACAAACAGTAAATTCCATTAGACTGTTGTTCACATTTGAAATCTAAATAAGTCTGAGTTAGGGGAAAGTAAGAGAAGTTTGGAAAAGAATTTATAAAACAGCAAAATGTTCACTTTGCTGAATCCATGGGTTTCAGTCCAATAAAAGAAAAAAAAGCATAGTGCTTGTTTATCAGCTGCATCCCAAGAGTCAAGAGGATGGAGTTGAAATGGCTTTGCTTATTAACATAATTTACTATTTTGAATGTTTGCTCTGAAATTCTTACCATAAATCTGCATGGTATACTCTGCCTTGTGGATTATAAACAATGAATACTGTGTGTATGCTACTTATCAATCTGAAAGTAAATCAGTCAGAATAAAAATTCTAATCCCATGGCAATTAACTCACTGGTAAAATACCAGCTGCCAGAGAGAGAACATCAGTCTCACACCCCAATGAAGGGTCAATTGCTAAACAGAATCTTTTGAAAAGATGACTTTGAGGGAAAAATTAGTTATTCTGATTTCTCTGGACACAAATTACAATAATTCCACGCAAACTCACTACTTATCTAAGCCAAATTTAACCCCTTCCTGAAATTAGCTAAGAGGCTATCGTGAATAAGCCCTTTCCTTTTAAGGATGTATTTCAAAAAGCAGTAATTTTCTGTGGGAGAAAAAGCAGAGCTCTGAGGCCAGCCCAATCTTGGCAGTAGTTTCCTAGGATATAGCCTCAAGTTCCAGAAATATAAAAATCCCAAGTTGTGCTAGTAGTTTTTGCCAGTGGCCTCTCTGGGCAGGTGTCCAAACTCCAGGGTCTAATGTTTCAAATAAGGCCAAACCCAATACTGAACAATCATCCTTACTGTTTAACAGTGTCTTACATCTAAGAATATTTTGCTATCAGTAAATTCTCATCTATCCTGGGGGAACAAATACCCATATTTGATTCTGACAAGTCAGTTATTTTCTGCTACCCTTCACCAATTAACCTACCCTGGTCACTTCTAGCCACAGCCTTCGCAGATTTACACAGCCCTTGTTAAAGGCGAGTTGTGTCAGTCAGGTTATTTTGTAAACTGAATAAAGAAAAGAAAGGGAAATAACTTCTTGTCTCCATCTAATATTTGCAAAGCGCATACTATTTTTTAAAATTTTAAAAAGCTGTGTAGGGGCTTCCCTGGTGGTCCAGTAGCTAAAGAGTCTGCCTTTCAGTGCAGGGGGCACCAGTTCGATCCCTGGCCCAGGAAGATCCCACGTGCCATGGAGTAGCTGGACCATGTGTCCAATTAGGAGCCAGTGCTCTGGAGTGCATGTATCCAAAGCCAGTGCTCTGCAAGGAGAGAGGCCACTGCAATGGGAGGCCCACACAGGCCAAAGAATAACAATAATAAAAAAAAAGATGGATGAAAATAAATATAAATAAGAGACATGATGAGGAAAAGAAAAAAAAAATTTAAAAAAACTGTGCAAACTCTAGCAGCTTTCATGCCTCAGAAAACTCATTTTTAACTGTCAATATGCTTATTTTGCTCACCTCTGATTTCACAAATAAGAGAAAAATAAGCAAAGGGAAACAAAGTTTTGCACATGCTACATAGCAGATGGAAATTTTAGACTGAAAAAACGCAATTTTGTTTTATTCACTTCAAATAGGCATCTCAAATTTTATTAAGTTGGCCCAAAAGTTCATCCATTTTTTATTTTGCTTTTCCATAAGATGGATCTGGTAGTGCTTAGTTGTCATTAACTTCATTCAATATAATTTTGTTAGATTGTATTGTGACGGTTGTCTTATCACTGTGCATTAAAAACAACCATACAGGTTGGGAAAATGGCGTCTGTCTCACAAAGGATTCATTCCCACACGCTCTACGGGAAGCACTTCTGCAGTGACCCGGACCCTGCTGCAGGCCACCGTCGACTCCCGCCACTGCAGGAGACGTCAGATTACTCAGAGGACTTACCTGGTTGTTCAGTGGTGAAGAATTCACCTACCAATGCAGGAGACACGAGTTCAATCCCTGATCCAGGAAGATCCCACATGCTGCGGAGCAACTAAGCCTGTGAGCCACAACTATGGAGCCCATGTGCCACCACTATTGAAGCCTGTGTGCCCTAGAGCCCGAGATCCACAGTAAGAGAAGTCACTGTAACAAGAAGCCTGCTCACCTCAACTAGAGAGTAGCCCCCACTCTCTGCAACTAGAGAAGAGCCTGTGGCAGCAGTGAAAACCCAGAATAGCCAAAAATAAATAAAATTCAAAAAAAAAAAAAAAACCAACCATACTACAATAAAAAAGAAACTTATCAAAATTGATGGATTGTTGTGTAGCCATTTCAATACTGAAGATGGAAGAAAAACAACATTTTTAGAATATTATGCTTTATTTTTTCAAGAAAGGTAAAAACTAAACTGAATGGCAAAAATATATTTGTACAGTGTATGAAGAAGTCACTGTGACTGATCAAATGTGCCAAAAGTGGTTTGGGAAGTTTTGTGTCGGAAATTTCTTGCTGGACAATGCTCCAGTCAGGCAGATCAGTTGAAATTGATAGGGATCAAATCAAGACATTAATTGAGAACAATCAATGTTTATACCACATGGATATCCGATATATTCAAAATAGCCAAGTCAAGCACTGAAAATAATTTGCACCAATTTGGCTGTGTTCATCACATTGATGTTTGGGTTTCATATAAATTAAGCAAAAAAAAAGGTTGTTGAACATATTTTCACATGTGATTCTCTACTGACACATAACGAAAACATTCCATTTTTAGAACAAATTGTGATGGGAGATGAAAAGTGCATACTTTACAATAATGTGAAACAGAAGAAATCAAGGAGCAAGTGAAATACACCACCACCAACCACACCAAAGGCCAGTCTTCATCCAAAGACGGTTATGTGTACACGGTGGGATTGGAACTGAATCCTCTATTATAAGTTTATTCCAGAAAATCAAAGAATTAATTCCAACAAATACTGCTCCCAATTAGATCAACTGAAAGCAGCACTTCACCAAAAGTGTCTGCAATTAGTCAAGAGAAAATACATAATCTTCCATCAGGTCCTCATGTATGTTTGATAACTTGGCAAAAACTGTTACAGCTTGGCTGTGAAGCTCTGATCCATCCACCATATTCATCAGACATTGCACCTTCAAATTTCCATTTAACCAGATCTTCACAAAACTGTTATAGTGGGAAAAAAAATCTAATTCCCTAGAAAATTATAAAAGGCATCTGGAATGGTTATTTGCTCAAAATGATAAAAAGTTTTGGGAAGATGGAATTATTAAGGTTGGCTGTAAAATGGCAAAAGATAGTGGAACGAAATGGTGAGTACATTGTTCAATAAAGTTCTTGGTGAAAATTTAAAAATGCCTTTTATTTTTACTTAAAAACTGAAGGAATCTTTCGGCCAATCCAGTGTTATTGTCCAAACAGAACTCTTAATCTCTCTCTCTCTCTCTCTCTCTCTCACGCATACACACACACAATCCAGGTGCTTAGGCCAAATAAACTTATGACTTACCCTTGATTCTTCTCCACCCCTCATCTAATAGCAATAGCAATGATGGCTCCACTTTCTAAGTACATCCTTAATCCCAAAGTGCTTCTCATCACCTCGATCACCATCACCATGTTAATCCAGTCCATCATCATCTCTTTCCCAGATTATTCCAATAGCCTTATATGTGATTTTCCTGCTTCTGCCCTTACTCTTAAAATCCATTAAACTTGCAGAAGCCAGAATTCTCTTTAAAAATATATATATACAATATTCTCTATCTCATTATCCTGTTGTACTTTCTTCATAGAATTAATAACTATCAGAAAATATCTTCATTGTTTCCTACTGTATTTTATGTCTCTCCCCATTAAAATTCAAGCTCTATAAAGAAAGGACTTGGCCTGTCTCTTTCATCACAGTATCTATAGCACCTACAACTGTGCCTGGCATACAGGATATGTTCAAAAATATCTTCAGAATGAACGAATACATGATTCTTCAATAAACTGTCAGTGAGGATTATTCTGACAAAATTGTGCTAAGTGCTATGTGCAATGGAGACAAAGAAGATATGGTCCATGACCTGGAGGAGCTCATAGGAGGGACTTAAACAGTAAAGAATTACAACACAATGCTGCAATAAAAAAAAAAAAAAGGATTGATCACTGAAAGGTACTGGAACAATATAGAGTAATCCACTGTGTTTGGGTGAGATACAAAAAGCTTAATGGGTGAGAATAAAATTGAGCTCAAACTTGAAGAGTGAGTGCATTTTCCAGACAGAAAATGTGTGATGGACACTGGCAAACAATGGCATCTTAAGCAAGCATATGGGGCACAAGAATTCCAGCAATGTTCAAGATACAGTTTGGTGAGTGGAATAGAGAACATATATAGAGAGATGCGAAAATGATAGAAAAAGTAGCTTGAAGACATGGGCTGCTGTCAGAATATAAATGGTCTTACATGCCTTATTAAGAAGTTTTGTATTAGACAGTGGGGAGTCAATTGCAAGCAAAGAATAAAAGGGATTCACTCATTCAAGAAATATCTATTGACTGATCAGATCTGGTTTTTAGGAAGATAATCCAGGCAACAAAGAAAAGAGTACACTAAAGTGAGGAACAAACTGAAGGGAGGCAGAATAATAGAAAGCTTCTACCAGTTCAGCTGGAACACTTTTTAAACACCATAGATTCTAAGCCCTACCCCAGAACTATTAAATCTAAACCTCTCAGAATAGAAATTTAAAAAAAAAAAATCTGTTAGGCTTGTTTGTTTTTTTAAAACAATATATGTTTGTTGGGGGGAGAAAACTCAAGCTATACAGAATGGTGTGAGTTTAAAACATGTCTCACTTCCTCGGTGGAGATTGCCTAAGGTTGAGAATCACTGCACTGCTAAGATCCATTACCTAGACAATTTTTCAAACTTTGACAGAAAATAAGGATTGCCTGGGGTACTTTTTAATTTTTTTTTTTTACAAGAGAACTTAGCAGGCTCCTCCCCTCAGAGTCTGATTCAGTGGATCTTATCCGGACCTGGGAAACAATTACCCCAGATGAGTCTTATCAGGTTATCTGAGTCACTTGAGACAATTCTTAGATACCAAAAAGTCCAATTTTAATGTGCATGGGAGTCAAATAGGGATCTTGTTTAAAATGCTGATTCTGACTCAGTAGGTGTGGTTGTTGTTCAGTAGCTCAGTCTGTCCAGCACTTTGCAACCCCATAGACTGCAGCACGCCAGGCTTCCCTGTTCTTCACCATCACCCAGAGCTTGTTCAAACTCACGTCCATTGAGTCGGTGATGCCATCCAATCATCACACTCTCTGTCACCCCCTTCTCCTCCTGCCTTCAATCTTTCCCAGTAAAAGGTATTTTCTGATAACATGGATTTTAGCATCAGGTGGACAAAGTATTGGAGTTTCAGCTTCAGCATCAGTCCTTCTAATGAATATTGAGGGTTGATTTCCTTTAGGACTGATTGGTTTGATCTCTTTGCTGTCCAAAGGACTCCCAAGAGTCTTTTCTAGCATCACAGTTCAAAGACATCAATTACTAGGCACTCAGCCTTTTTTATTGTCCAGCTCTAACACCCATGAATGACCACTGGAAAAACCATAGCTTTGACTATGCAGACCTTTGTCTGCAAAGTGATGTCTCTGCTTTTTAATATTATATCTAGGTTTGTCATAGCTTTTTTTCCAAGGAGCAAGCATCTTTTAATTTCATGGCTGCAGTCATCATCTGCAGTGATTTTGGAGCCCAAGAAAATAGTCTGTCACTGTTCTCCACTGTTTGCCCATTTATTTGCCAGGAAATGATGGGACTTGATGCCAAGATGTCAGCTTTTATAATGTTGAGTTTTAAGCCAGGTTTTTCACTCTCCTCTTTCATTTTCATCAAGAGGCTCTTTAATTCCTCTTCACTTTCTGCGATACGGGTGGTCATCTGCATACCTGAGGTTATTGATATTTCTGTCCACAATCTTGACTCCAGCTGGTGTTTCATCCAGACTGGCATTTCACATGATGCACTGCATGTAAGTTAAATAAACAGTGTGACAATATATAGCCTTGACATACTCCTTTCCCAATTTGGAACCAGTCCATTGTACTATATCTGATTCTAACAGAAACAACCTAATGTTGCCTGGACAAGCAAAATGAAAATAAATTCATTGGTCATTTGAAAAGAATGAAATCCTGCATTTTGCAGCAATATGGATGGACCTTGAAGGCATTATGCTAAGTGAAATAAGTCAGAATAAGAAACAAATTCTGTACATTCTCATTCATATGTAGAATCTAAAAATGATGAATTTAGACAATAGAAGAGAGATAAATACAGCTCAGCAAGAGGGGGCTGAGCTCACTCCCCTTCACAAACACATCCAAAAGGCAACTACATGTGAAACTAACCTAGGTACTGGTAAAATGGTTCTTTTACAAGCAAGACTATAAATGTAGATCCACACACAGTTTTACAGGAAAGGAATAAAAGTAATCTATTCAGGACATGCACCCATGCTGGAAGACCCAGAGGGGAAGAGGATATCAGAGAGTCTGTGATTCTCCCTGAAAAGTGAGAAGTTTGAACCATGTATTAGCCTAGGATCCAGTATTGGGAAGGTGAGCCCCCTTAGTTGGTTGGAAAATCAGTGCGATTTAGCAGAAAACTAGAAGAAATTAAGACTTCACTCTGAAAGAATGAACATAGAGGCAGCCCATTAAAAACTGCCTGGGACTCTAGCCAGCTTGCTAGGACTGCTCCAACACACACACACACCAAGTCGATACCAGGATCCTGTGCCAGCTCCTCTTTCTCGAGCGTTGCTGCCCACTAAGGCGGAGGCTGCTTCTGCCAATGAGTGTGTTCACACTTAGAGGGAATGGATCCAGCTTGGATCCCAGCCTTGCCTCTAAACAGGGCAGAGGCAGTCACTGCCAGTGCATGTGTCTGTACCAAGATTACAAAGGAACAAACCTAGCTCCAGAGTAGAGACCGCCATCCACAGCAGAAAGGAAATCAGCTCATCAGTGTGGCACCAACCCTTTTAGCCCCAAACTAGTCTCTAACCAAGGCACACATACAACAGCAAGAGAGAAACCAATGCAAAACTGCAGTCCAAATCAAGACAACCAGGATCCCAATCAAGACAAAGAATACCATCACACGTAGGAAAAACTCGACTCCCTCAGGGCTCCTTTTCCGGCCTCTCAGGCCCTGCCACTTTTCCCATTATGGCAATAAAGGTCACTGAGAATAGAAGCAGCTCTGTCTATGACTGCTTCAACTCTAGCCCTACCTTCCACTAAGGTGGTGGCTGTCAGTGCACCTCAGGAGAAGATCCAGCCTGTGCCCACCTAAGATCCAGCTTTCCCACCAAAGCCACTGGGCACATGGAGACTACAGAAGAATGCTCTCACACAAGAACTCCTTTTAAGACTAGGTCACTGTTTCACCTAACATCATTAAGTTAAACAAAATGAAAAGACAGAAGATATATTTCAGGCAAAAGAACAAGGACACATCTGAAAAAATCCTTAATTATACAGATAATCTACCTGGTAAATAGTTCAAAGCAATAGTAATAAGAATGCTAAATGAACTGAGAAAAGAACAGGTGAACACTATGAGAATTTTAACAAAGAAGCAGAAAAATATCAAAAGAATCAATCAGAGCTGAAGAATACAACACCTGAATTTAAAAATTTGCTAGAAGGAATTAACAGATGAGGCAATAGCAAATAATGCATAAGTGAACTGGAAGATAGAATATTTGAAATAACATAATCAAAACAGTAAAAAGCAAAATAAATTTCTGAAGAATAGTTTAAGCATAATAACATTCATATTACCAAACATCAAGCATAATAACAACATCAAGCATAATAACATTCATATTACCAAAGTCCCAGAAGGAGACAAGAGAAAGGGATAGAAAATGTATTCAATGAAATTATGGCTGGGTACTTCCCAAACATAAAGAAGAAAACAAATATTCAGGCACAGACAGTCCAAAACAAGATAAACCCCAAAATACCTACACCAAAACATATCATAATGTTAATGGCAAAAGATGAAGAGAGAATTTTAAATGCAGCAAGAGAAAAACAAAATATCACATACAAGGGAACATTCATAAGGCTATCAGCTGAATTTTCAGCAGAAATTTTGCAGGGAAGAAGAGAGTGCATGATATATTTAAAATGCTGAATGGAGAAAAAAACACGTACAACCTAGGACAGTATACTCAGCAAGATTATCATTTAGAATTGAAGAAGAGATAAAGAGTTTTTCAGATAAGCACATACTAAAACAGTTCATCAACACTACACCATCTCATAAGCAGTGTTACAGAGTCTTCTTGAAGAAAAGGTCACAGAAACCTTTGTCTATGACTGCTTCAACTCTACCATTCCACTAAGGTGGTGGCTGTCAGTGCACCTCAGGAGAAGATCCAGCCTGTGCCCACCTAAGATCCAGCTTTCCCACCAAAGCCACTGGGCACATGGAGACTACAGAAGAATGCTCTCACACAAGAACTCCTTTTAAGACTAGGTCACTGTTTCACCTAACATCATTAAGTTAAACAAAATGAAAAGACAGAAGATATATTTCAGGCAAAAGAACAAGGACACATCTGAAAAAATCCTTAATTATACAGATAATCTACCTGGTAAATAGTTCAAAGCAATAGTAATAAGAATGCTAAATGAACTGAGAAAAGAACAGGTGAACACTATGAGAATTTTAACAAAGAAGCAGAAAAATATCAAAAGAATCAATCAGAGCTGAAGAATACAACACCTGAATTTAAAAATTTGCTAGAAGGAATTAACAGATGAGGCAATAGCAAATAATGCATAAGTGAACTGGAAGATAGAATATTTGAAATAACATAATCAAAACAGTAAAAAGCAAAATAAATTTCTGAAGAATAGTTTAAGCATAATAACATTCATATTACCAAACATCAAGCATAATAACAACATCAAGCATAATAACATTCATATTACCAAAGTCCCAGAAGGAGACAAGAGAAAGGGATAGAAAATGTATTCAATGAAATTATGGCTGGGTACTTCCCAAACATAAAGAAGAAAACAAATATTCAGGCACAGACAGTCCAAAACAAGATAAACCCCAAAATACCTACACCAAAACATATCATAATGTTAATGGCAAAAGATGAAGAGAGAATTTTAAATGCAGCAAGAGAAAAACAAAATATCACATACAAGGGAACATTCATAAGGCTATCAGCTGAATTTTCAGCAGAAATTTTGCAGGGAAGAAGAGAGTGCATGATATATTTAAAATGCTGAATGGAGAAAAAAACACGTACAACCTAGGACAGTATACTCAGCAAGATTATCATTTAGAATTGAAGAAGAGATAAAGAGTTTTTCAGATAAGCACATACTAAAACAGTTCATCAACACTACACCATCTCATAAGCAGTGTTACAGAGTCTTCTTGAAGTGAAAAGGGCTAAAAGAAATAAATTCTAAGAAAAGAAATAACCCATAGTAAGGGCAAATGCATAGTAAACATTGTGGATCAATCACTTAACTACGCTAGTACAATGTTTAAAAGACAAAAATTGTAAAGTCAGCTAGAGCTATAATAAATAGTTAAAAGATAGATATGAGGATGTAAAGTACAACATCAAATACAGAAAACACAAGAGAAGGAAAAGACCTTCAGAAAATAAACCCAAAACATTTAAGAAAATGGTAATAGAATCATATATTTTGATAATGACCTTAAATGTAAATAGATGAAATATACCAACCAAAAGACACAGACTGGCTGGGTGGATAAAAACAGGGGCAGGTATGCACCTCCCACATCACTCTGCTTGATCTCCCAAACTGTTTATGTAATTATTTTCTACTGTTAAGTTATGTTCCTATTATGGCTTGAAATTTAATTATCTTTTATTTATTATCTGACTATTGATTGTGAAACTGATAAACACTTTTCACTGTTGTGATTATACAACTATTACTCACTTAATGCCATTGTATCATGATTGGTCAAGAAATATAATGGAACTCTATATCACCAAATCTACAATTTAATAGAAAAACCTATAATCACTTTTTAAAATCCATATGCATATCAGAATTATCTCAAAATTTTTGAAAAATACAAATGCCCAGAGCTCCAGGTATGTTTCTAATGAGCATTCATGTTTAAAAACAACTGGACTATATGATGACATTTTACTTTTTATCTAGTTTCACTTTTTCTATTTCATAATCAGAGCTCCCATTTCATTTAGTTTGTGTTTTCCAATTTCTCCATTCCTTTTTATTAACTTTATTTTTTAAAATTTTTACGGAGTTTTGTTGTTCACAGACATGTATGTTCCCAGATCAGCCATAAGCATATCCATGGCACCCTCCCCACTCCCAGTCCCCCTGAGTCCTCCCCATCCCACCCCTCCCGGCCATCACACCCCATCCCTGCAAGATCTCCTATTTCCGAAGGGCAATGCATTCCTTTTTTTTGATGTTCTTTCTCAAGCCTTTACAATGCATAGTGGAAGAGCTTTTGTATACATGTATATAAATAATATGCATAATATATTATTTTACAAAATTTATGAATTTTTGCCTAAAAAAATTATGACATTTTGATTCCACTTATTTGAGTTAGTATGAATAGAATACTAGATATATATTTTAAAAATACATATGCAACAAGCAACAAAGGTTTACTGTATAGCATGGAAAACTATGGTCAATATCTCATAATAATCTATAATGGAAAATAATTTCAAAAATAATATATATGTATATGTATAACTAAAATAGCATCTTATGCACCTGGAACACTGTAAGTCAACTATACTTCAATAAAATATATGACCTCCCAAAAAATGGCTGGGTGGATAAACAGGGGCAGGTATGCACCTCCCACATCACTCTGCTTGATCTCCCAAACTGTTTATGTAATTATTTTCTACTGTTAAGTTATGTTCCTATTATGGCTTGAAATTTAATTATCTTTTATTTATTATCTGACTATTGATTGTGAAACTGATAAACACTTTTCACTGTTGTGATTATACAACTATTACTCACTTAATGCCATTGTATCATGATTGGTCAAGAAATATAATGGAACTCTATATCACCAAATCTACAATTTAATAGAAAAACCTATAATCACTTTTTAAAATCCATATGCATATCAGAATTATCTCAAAATTTTTGAAAAATACAAATGCCCAGAGCTCCAGGTATGTTTCTAATGAGCATTCATGTTTAAAAACAACTGGACTATATGATGACATTTTACTTTTTATCTAGTTTCACTTTTTCTATTTCATAATCAGAGCTCCCATTTCATTTAGTTTGTGTTTTCCAATTTCTCCATTCCTTTTTATTAACTTTATTTTTTAAAATTTTTACGGAGTTTTGTTGTTCACAGACATGTATGTTCCCAGATCAGCCATAAGCATATCCATGGCACCCTCCCCACTCCCAGTCCCCCTGAGTCCTCCCCATCCCACCCCTCCCGGCCATCACACCCCATCCCTGCAAGATCTCCTATTTCCGAAGGGCAATGCATTCCTTTTTTTTGATGTTCTTTCTCAAGCCTTTACAATGCATAGTGGAAGAGCTTTTGTATACATGTATATAAATAATATGCATAATATATTATTTTACAAAATTTATGAATTTTTGCCTAAAAAAATTATGACATTTTGATTCCACTTATTTGAGTTAGTATGAATAGAATACTAGATATATATTTTAAAAAAATACATATGCAACAAGCAACAAAGGTTTACTGTATAGCATGGAAAACTATGGTCAATATCTCATAATAATCTATAATGGAAAATAATTTCAAAAATAATATATATGTATATGTATAACTAAAATAGCATCTTATGCACCTGGAACACTGTAAGTCAACTATACTTCAATAAAATATATACATTAAGAAAAAAGACAAAATGTGGGACAAGACTGAACAATGTATAATTTTAGAATGTGTTTCAATTTAAGGGATTATCAATTTAAAACTCCATGGCAACCACAAATGAAAAATGTACAATAGATATGCAAAAATAGAGAGAAAGGAACACAAATATAACATGAACAAAAACCATCAAACCACAAAGGACCAACACTTAAAGAAGAAGAAGAAAAAAATAGAACTACAAAAATAAGAAAACAAGTAACCAAATAGCATGCCTATCTCAAATTAACAATCTAAACTACCATCCCAAAGGAAGAAGCAATGAAGAAGAAAGGTCAAAGTCAGCAGAAGAAAGGAAATGATAAACATCAGAGTGGAAATACAGGAAATAGAGAACAAAAATTTAAAAAAAGATTAGTGAAACCAAGAACTGCTTTTTTGAAAACAAAATTTACAAAATTGATAAGCGGTTAACCAGGCTCATTAAGAAAAAAAAGGAATTAAGTAAACAAAATAATAAGTGTAAGAGGAAAAATTGCCACAGATATCACAGAGATACAAACAATCATAAGAGAATACTATAGGGCTTCCCTGGTGGTCCAGTAGATAAGGACACCGCCTTGCAGGGCAAGGGGCGCCAGTTCAATCCCTGACCTCGGAAAATCCCACGTGCCGCGGTGTGGCTGGACTGATGTGTCCAACTACCGAGCTGGAGCTCTGGAGCACGTTCGCCCAGAGCCAGTGCTCTGCGACGAGAGGCCACTGCGATGGGAGGCCCAAACCGGCCAAAGAACAAAGATAAATCAATGAAAGATCAATAAAGAAGTGGCCAAAAAAAAATAAATAAATAAAAGAACACTATAAACCAATAAACTGGACAACCTAGAAGATGTGAATACCTTCCAAAACTGAATCAAAAAGAAAGACATAACCTGAACAGACCAATTACTAGGATTGAAATTAAATCAGTTATCAAAGAAATCTCCAAAAACAAAAGCACAGAACCAAAAGTCTTCATGGGGGAATTCTATTGAATGCCAAGCATATAGAAAAAACATAATACTTTCTCTTCCCAAACTATCGCAAAAAAAATTGAAGAGGAAACATTACTAAATTCATTTTATGAGGCCGCTATTACCATGACATCAAACCCAAAGATATTACCAAAAATGAAAATTAGAGGCCAGTATCTTTGATGAATGGGGCTTCTTAAATGGTATAATGGTAAAGAATTCACCTGTCAATGCAGGAGAAGCAAGAGATATGGGTTTTATCCTTGGGTAAGGAAGATTCCTTGGTATAGGAAATGGCAATCCGCTCCATTATTCTTGCCTGGAAAATTCCATGGATAGAGCAGTCTAGTGGGCTACAGTCCATGGGGTCACAAAGAGTAGAACACAACTGACCAACTCAGCACACACAGACACACACAAACACACATACACAAACACACACACATCTCTGATGACTATAGCAGTAAAACTCTGCACAAAACATTAGCAAACCAAATTCAACAATATATAAAAGGGTTCATATACCATGATCACGGTGATTTATTCCAGAGACTCAAAAGATGGTTCAGTATTCACAAATCAATGTGCTGTACCATATTAACAAAAGATAAAAATCCATAAGAATTTCAATAAAGGCAGAAAACTTGGAGTAAGCATATCTCAACACCCTAAAGACAATTTATGAGAAACTTTCAGCTAACATCATACTCAATGGTAACAAAAAAAACTTTCAGGGAGTAAGCATATTTTTAAAGTGAAAGCCCGCGGTGTGGCTGGACTGATGTGTCCAACTACCGAGCTGGAGCTCTGAGCACGTCGCCCAGAGCCAGTGCTCTGCGACGAGAGGCCACTGCGATGGGAGGCCCAAACCGGCCAAAGAACAAAGATAAATCAATGAAAGATCAATAAAGAAGTGGCCAAAAAAAAATAAATAAATAAAAGAACACTATAAACCAATAAACTGGACAACCTAGAAGATGTGAATACCTTCCAAAACTGAATCAAAAAGAAAGACATAACCTGAACAGACCAATTACTAGGATTGAAATTAAATCAGTTATCAAAGAAATCTCCAAAAACAAAAGCACAGAACCAAAAGTCTTCATGGGGGAATTCTATTGAATGCCAAGCATATAGAAAAAACATAATACTTTCTCTTCCCAAACTATCGCAAAAAAAATTGAAGAGGAAACATTACTAAATTCATTTTATGAGGCCGCTATTACCATGACATCAAACCCAAAGATATTACCAAAAATGAAAATTAGAGGCCAGTATCTTTGATGAATGGGGCTTCTTAAATGGTATAATGGTAAAGAATTCACCTGTCAATGCAGGAGAAGCAAGAGATATGGGTTTTATCCTTGGGTAAGGAAGATTCCTTGGTATAGGAAATGGCAATCCGCTCCATTATTCTTGCCTGGAAAATTCCATGGATAGAGCAGTCTAGTGGGCTACAGTCCATGGGGTCACAAAGAGTAGAACACAACTGACCAACTCAGCACACACAGACACACACAAACACACATACACAAACACACACACATCTCTGATGACTATAGCAGTAAAACTCTGCACAAAACATTAGCAAACCAAATTCAACAATATATAAAAGGGTTCATATACCATGATCACGGTGATTTATTCCAGAGACTCAAAAGATGGTTCAGTATTCACAAATCAATGTGCTGTACCATATTAACAAAAGATAAAAATCCATAAGAATTTCAATAAAGGCAGAAAACTTGGAGTAAGCATATCTCAACACCCTAAAGACAATTTATGAGAAACTTTCAGCTAACATCATACTCAATGGTAACAAAATGAAAACTTTTCCTCAGGAACAAGACAAGGATGTACAGTTTCATCACTTCTTTTCAATATATTGTTGGAAGTCCAGGCCACAGCAACCATAAAAGAAAAATAAAAGGCATCTAAATTGGAAGAGAAGAAGTAAAAAGTGTCCAATGATATACTATAGTATGTTGCTTTTACTTTTCTTTTATGATTGCTGTGGTTAGGATTTCCAATATATATACAGTATGTTATCTAACACTTTTACTTCTTCCCTTCCAATTTAGATGTCAGTTATATATTACATAGTATATATATCATATAGTATATAGATAAAACCCTAGAAGTATTCACCAAAAAAAAAATATTGGTACTAATAAAGTCAGTAAAGTCGCAGGATACAAGATTAATATATAGAAATATGGGTTTTTTTTCTACACACTAATAATGAACTGTCAGAAAGAGAAAGTAAGAAAACAATCCCATTAAAAATCACATAAAAAGGATAAAATACCTACGAAGGATAAATAGAACAGAAGAGACAGCCCAGAAATATACCCATACATATATAATCAATTAACATATGACAAAGGAGGCAAAAAGTACAATGGGGAAAGACATTTTCTTCAATAAGTAGTGCTCATAAATCTGAACATGTAAAATAAAATGAAATTACAACATTTTCTCACACCATATACAAAAGAAATTTAAAATGGATTAAAGAACTAAATGTAAGACCAGAAACTATAAAATTCATAGAAGAAATCATAGGCAGCACAACTCCTTTGACCTTAAGTTTTAGCAATATATTTTTTAGATCTCCTCAGTCAACCCAAGCATGAGTAAATAGAACCTAAGAAATATAAATGCTTTTGCATAATAAAGGAAACCACTGACAAATGAAAAGACAACCTACAGAATGGGAGAAAATATTTGCAAATGATATGTCTAATAAGTTGGCTTCCCTGGTGGCTGAGACGGTAAAGAATCTGCCTAGAATCTGCCTAGACTCAGGCTCAATCTCTGGGTTGGGAAGATCTCCTGGAGAAGGAAACGGCTAACCACTCCAATATTCTTGCCTGGAGAACTCCATGGATAGAGGAGCCTGGTGGGCTACATCCCATGGGTCACAAAGAGTCAGACACGACTGAGCAAGTAACACTTTCACATTCACTTTCATCCAAAATAAAGAGCTGATATAACTCAATATGATTAAAAAAAAAGAAGAAAGAAAAACATACAATGAAAAACTGCACAGAGGGCCTTAATAGAAATTTATCTGAAGAATAAATATGGATGATTAACAGGCACATGAAAAGATGCTCAACATCACTAATCATCAGGAAAATGCAAATCAATACCACAATGAGATTTCACCTCACATTTGTAAGAATGCTACTATCAAAAAGACAACAAATAGGGCTTCCCTGGTAGCTCAGTGGTAGAGAGTTCACCTGCTATTGCAGGAGACACAAGTTTGATCCCTGATCCGGGAGGATCCCACATGCTGCGGAGCAACTAAGCCCATGAGTCACAATTACTGAATCTGTGCTCTAGAGTCTAGGAGCCGCAACTATTGAGCTCATGTACTGCAACTACTGAAGCCCGAGTGCCCTAGAGCCAGAGTTCCACAACAAGAAAATCACCACAGCAAGAAGATCCCACATGCTGTGGAGCAACTAAGCCCATGGGCCACAACTACTGAGCCTGTGCTCTAGCGCCTCAGAGACGCAACTATTGAGCCCATGTGCCACAACTACTGAAGCCCGTGAGCCCTATAGCCTGAGTTCCATAACAAGGAAAAAAAAAAAAAAGAAAAAGACAAGAAATAATAAGTGTTGGTGACAATGTGAAGAAAAGGAAACCCTAGTACATTGCTGGTGGAAATGCAAATTGGTACAGCCACTGTGAAAAATAGTTTGGAGGTTCCTCAAAAATATAAAAATACTATATGATCCAGCAATTCCACTCCTGGGTATATATCCAAAGAATACAAAAACACAAATTTAAAAAGATACATGTACTCCAATGTTTTACATTAGCATTATTTACAGTAGCCAAGATATGGAAGAAATTAAGTTTTCATAGACAGACAAATGAATAAGAAAGATGTGATATACACACACACAGTGGAATATTAGCCATAAAAAGGAATAAAACTTTTTGTCATTTGCAACAACAAATGGACCTGGATAATATTATGCTTAGTAAAGTAAGTTAGAGAAATAGAAATACTGTGCTTTCACTTATATGTGGAATGTAAAACGAATGAATACACCAAAACAGAAACAGCCTCACAAATATAGAGAACAAACTAATGGTTACCAGTGGGTTTAGAAGTAAGGAGAGGAACAAAATGGGGGAAGTATATTAAGAGGTACAAACTACTAAGTATAAAAAAAGTATTAAAATATGAATTCACTTATGATTGACTTACTATAATAAATACAGTTGCGCTTATCACTTTAAAAAAAGGAGTAGAGATGAGCTTCCCTGGTAGGCAAGTGGCTAAGACTATGTGTTGACAAGGCATGGAGCATGGGTTTGGTTCCTAGTCAGGGAACTAGATCTCACATGCTCTGCACCATCGTCAAAAGATAATATAATAATAATATTTTTAAAAAGGGAAAAGAGAGTAGATTGATGGTCACTAGGGATTAGGAACTAGGGAAAATGAGGATATATTGATCAGAGACTATAAACTTTCAGATATAAGATGAATAAGTTCTGGGAAACTAATGGACAGCATGGTGATTATAATGAACAGTGCTATATCATATATTAATACTTGAAAGCTATGAGAAGAGATCTTAAATGTTATCACATACCAAAAAAAATATGTGATAAAATGGAGTTGTTAACTAACCTTATTGTGGTAGTAATTTTGCAGTATATACATATATCAAATCATCACACTGTGTACCTTAACCATGTCTATATGTCAATAATATCTTAATAAAGCTGATGGAAAAAAGATATAAATTGTCCCTTCCATTTTATAACTTAAAGTTTAGAAAAGAAAGCAAATAAACAAATAATAATATTAAAGTAAGGAGTCCTTACAGTGTGCACACACACACAAAAGTTAAAGCCCATGGGGAAAAGCTTCTCATTTAAAGACACTGCATTAGTTTCCTAATAGCAACAAATTGCCAAAAAAAAATGTTTATTCCTTGGATAAATTATGCATTAAGAAAGATGTGATATACACACTCACAGTGGAATATTAGCCATAAAAAGGAATAAAACTTTTTGTCATTTGCAACAACAAATGGACCTGGATAATATTATGCTTAGTAAAGTAAG
This sequence comes from Tragulus kanchil, assembly GCA_022376925.1. Lineage (NCBI taxonomy): Eukaryota > Metazoa > Chordata > Mammalia > Artiodactyla > Tragulidae > Tragulus > Tragulus kanchil. The sequence goes on along the minus strand of JAIOJX010000001.1, from coordinate 72,489,216 downwards.
TTAGAGAAATAGAAATACTGTGCTTTCACTTATATGTGGAATGTAAAACGAATGAATACACCAAAACAGAAACAGCCTCACAAATATAGAGAACAAACTAATGGTTACCAGTGGGTTTAGAAGTAAGGAGAGGAACAAAATGGGGGAAGTATATTAAGAGGTACAAACTACTAAGTATAAAAAAAGTATTAAAATATGAATTCACTTATGATTGACTTACTATAATAAATACAGTTGCGCTTATCACTTTAAAAAAAGGAGTAGAGATGAGCTTCCCTGGTAGGCAAGTGGCTAAGACTATGTGTTGACAAGGCATGGAGCATGGGTTTGGTTCCTAGTCAGGGAACTAGATCTCACATGCTCTGCACCATCGTCAAAAGATAATATAATAATAATATTTTTAAAAAGGGAAAAGAGAGTAGATTGATGGTCACTAGGGATTAGGAACTAGGGAAAATGAGGATATATTGATCAGAGACTATAAACTTTCAGATATAAGATGAATAAGTTCTGGGAAACTAATGGACAGCATGGTGATTATAATGAACAGTGCTATATCATATATTAATACTTGAAAGCTATGAGAAGAGATCTTAAATGTTATCACATACCAAAAAAAATATGTGATAAAATGGAGTTGTTAACTAACCTTATTGTGGTAGTAATTTTGCAGTATATACATATATCAAATCATCACACTGTGTACCTTAACCATGTCTATATGTCAATAATATCTTAATAAAGCTGATGGAAAAAAGATATAAATTGTCCCTTCCATTTTATAACTTAAAGTTTAGAAAAGAAAGCAAATAAACAAATAATAATATTAAAGTAAGGAGTCCTTACAGTGTGCACACACACACAAAAGTTAAAGCCCATGGGGAAAAGCTTCTCATTTAAAGACACTGCATTAGTTTCCTAATGCCACTGCAACAAATTGCCAAATAGTCAATATTTTAAAATGACATATGTTTATTCCCTTACAATTCTAGAACACAGAAGTCCAAGAATTCAGTCATTCCATTTTTCATCTACTAACGGCTGTGCATATCCTTGGCTCCTGGTTGCATAACTGTACCACTCATTTCCTTTACACATCACCTTCTCTCCCTTTCTCACCTTCTCACCACCCTCTCTTACGAAGATCCTTCTGATTACATTGAGCCCAGCCAGGTAATCCAGAATTATCTCCCTATTTCACAATCCATGCTTACATTTACCAAAGACTTTTTCACCATATGTGGCAGCATGTTCAGATTCTGGAGATTAGGGTTTGGACATCTTTGGAAAGCCATTTATTCTGTTTATCACAAACATAATTATGAATAGAAAAAGTGATGAAAGGAAATATAGCAAGAATATTAACAGTTGTTCAATTTTATGGTTGATTCTGATTAATATTTTACATGTTTCTGTTCTTTTACAATTTCTAAAACTTCTATAAGGAGTATACATCACATTTTAAAAATAGAGACTACAGATACATAAACAAAATGCACAAGAGGTTTGCAGTAGTGTCTCTGTCTCACCCTTGTCCCTCAGCCCCCAGGTTCCTCTTTCCAAAAGATATTTATCATTAGCAATTTCTTATTCTTCTAAAGACAGGATATACAAGAACAAGTCTATGGTAGGTTTCATTATGTTCCCTCAAAGATGTTCATGTCCTAATCCCCAGAACCTATTATTATCTTACCTTAAATGCTAAAAGGCATTCCACAGATGTGATTAATTCAATGATCTGGGGATGAAAGGTATATTAGTATATACATATTTTTTCTAACCTTATTGTGGTAGTAATTTTGCAGTATATACATATATCAAATCATCACACTGTGTACCTTAACCATGTCTATATGTCAATAATATCTTAATAAAGCTGATGGAAAAAAGATATAAATTGTCCCTTCCATTTTATAACTTAAAGTTTAGAAAAGAAAGCAAATAAACAAATAATAATATTAAAGTAAGGAGTCCTTACAGTGTGCACACACACACAAAAGTTAAAGCCCATGGGGAAAAGCTTCTCATTTAAAGACACTGCATTAGTTTCCTAATGCCACTGCAACAAATTGCCAAATAGTCAATATTTTAAAATGACATATGTTTATTCCCTTACAATTCTAGAACACAGAAGTCCAAGAATTCAGTCATTCCATTTTTCATCTACTAACGGCTGTGCATATCCTTGGCTCCTGGTTGCATAACTGTACCACTCATTTCCTTTACACATCACCTTCTCTCCCTTTCTCACCTTCTCACCACCCTCTCTTACGAAGATCCTTCTGATTACATTGAGCCCAGCCAGGTAATCCAGAATTATCTCCCTATTTCACAATCCATGCTTACATTTACCAAAGACTTTTTCACCATATGTGGCAGCATGTTCAGATTCTGGAGATTAGGGTTTGGACATCTTTGGAAAGCCATTTATTCTGTTTATCACAAACATAATTATGAATAGAAAAAGTGATGAAAGGAAATATAGCAAGAATATTAACAGTTGTTCAATTTTATGGTTGATTCTGATTAATATTTTACATGTTTCTGTTCTTTTACAATTTCTAAAACTTCTATAAGGAGTATACATCACATTTTAAAAATAGAGACTACAGATACATAAACAAAATGCACAAGAGGTTTGCAGTAGTGTCTCTGTCTCACCCTTGTCCCTCAGCCCCCAGGTTCCTCTTTCCAAAAGATATTTATCATTAGCAATTTCTTATTCTTCTAAAGACAGGATATACAAGAACAAGTCTATGGTAGGTTTCATTATGTTCCCTCAAAGATGTTCATGTCCTAATCCCCAGAACCTATTATTATCTTACCTTAAATGCTAAAAGGCATTCCACAGATGTGATTAATTCAATGATCTGGGGATGAGGTATTTATCACCAACTGTCTGGATGAGTCAAAATATAATCACAAGGACCTTTACCAGAGGGAGGCAGGAGGGTTAATGGAAGAGAAGGGAGCAATGTGACAACAGAAGTAGAGACTGGCAAAGACAGAGGTAGGGGCCACAAGCCAAGGAATACAGGCAGCCTTAGAAGCTGAAAAAGGTAAGGAAGTAAGGCCTACCCTCAGAGTCTCCAGAAGAATCCACCCATGCTTATGCCTTAATTTTAGCCCAGTGAAACTGATTTTGAACTTATGACCTCCAAAATGGTAAGATAATAAATTTGTGTTGTTTTAATCCACTAAGGTTGTGGTAATTTGTTACAGTAGCAATGCAGATCATCAGTGCACATACATCTTTTTGTGCATGTATGGATACACTGGGTTCATACAGAATAAAATTCCTGGGTTAAGGCTATGTGCATTTTAAATTTTGACTTAAATTTCCAAAATCCCTCCAAAGAGGTTCTGCCAGTTTCTACTGCAGTAATGTATGAATGACACTCATTTCAATTTAGACTTTATATGATGCTCTTTTTCAATACATAACTTTGAATTTCATGCTCTCAGAGATATCATCTTTTCCTTTTATTGCTTCCTAATTTTATATCCTATTTTTACAATCCTTCCTCACTCTACAATTAATTTTAAACACCCCCACTTTGTAGAAGTTTTATGGCCTTATATTTTACATTTATTTGATTTATCTGTAGCTTACTTGGGTGCTAAGTATGAAGGATGGAAATAACTCTTCCTCCCAAATAGCTACCAAGGTATACCAACAAACTTTGTTAAATAATTCTATTTTTCCCCACTAATCTGCAGTGCCAGTTTTATCCGATGTACCACTATCGCACTGTTTTAACTATTGCAGCTTAACAACATTTTATTTATTTATTTATTTATTTGGTCACTTCTATTGGCCTTTCATTTATTTCCATCTTTGTTCTTTTGGCCTGTGTGGGCCTCCCATTGCAGTGGCCTCTCTCGCTGCAGAGCACTGGCTTTGGGCGCATGCACTCCAAAGGGCTGGCTCGTAATTGGACACGCCAGTCAAGCTGTTCCATGGCATGTGGGATCTTCCCAGGCTAGGGATCAAACCAGTGCCCCTTGCACTGCAAGGTGGACTCTTTACACACTGGACCACCAGGGAAGCCCTGATAAGTACTTCTTAAGGACTAGAGTTCTGATTGAGCTAAACACTCCCTTATCCCTTTCCCCTGCTTTTTCCAAGCATCTTGCATTAAATTTTTGAGATATTCCTTTCATGAAGTTATTACCATGTGTGGTAGATATTAGTGTGCTGTGCTGTGCTGAGTCACTTCAGTTGCGTCTGACTCTTTGTGACCCCGTGGACTGTAGCCCTTCTGGCTCCTCTCTCCAGGCAAGAATGTTGGAATGGGTTGCCATGACCTCCTCCAGGGAATCTTCCTGACCCAAGGATCAAACACATGTCTCTTACATCTGCAGCACTGCAGGTATATTCTTTACCCACTGAGCCACCTGGGAAGTCCTGGTAAATATTAGTGCTGCTCATCAAATATTGTTGATTCCTCCATCAAGGCACCTGCTAGGGTTGCACTTTCCCAACTCCTATGAAGGCAGTTATGACCATCTGACTTACCTTAGCAAATGTAATAAGACCAGAAATGATGAGTCATTTTTAAAAGATGCTTTAAGAGTCACAAAACAAACCCTCATGTTCTTTTTACCTTGCCTCAGTGATCATGAAAGCATGTATAAAAACTGAGCACCATGAACCTCAGTCTGAGAATCTATAAGCAGAGTGCCCAGCTAAACCTCCAAGGACATGCATGATAATAAAAAAAGATGATGGAGTAGGAGAATGTGGAACTCACCTCTCTCCACAAACACATCAAAACTACCTCCACATGTGGAAAAATTCTCACTGAAAACTAACTGGAAACTGGCAGAAGAACCCTGCACAACCAAGGCTATAAGAATAATCCACATGTAATCAGGTAGGAAGAGGAAAAAAAGTGATCAAGTTGGTAACTCTGCTTTGTCTGGAGGGGACTCAGAGGAAAAGGGAGATTACATGAGCAGAGACACAAACCCTGGGGTGTGACTGGGCATCTAAGTCCTGTGGTCCTACACAGGGAAGACTGGTCACTGGGCCTACCAGAAGGGCTGTGAAAGGCTGGACTCCGATTGTGAGGAGCATGCATATGCTTTGACTCAAGCTTTCCCCTAGAAGCAGAGCAGAGGCAGAGGAGGCAGACTGAAGACAGCTCTACTGGTTGCCAGGGAACCAGTGATTGCCTCAGTGCACACCCCAGTGAACACCCCATTCCCACTTACTTAACAAGACAGCATAGCACTGGATCTAGGACTGCAGTGACTGAGTAAAAATCTCGGCTGTGGAAGGCAGGGGCAACTCAGTACTGGGGCAGCATCTGGGTGAGGAGACAGCCACCACTGTTGGCACATACTCAAACTGTACTAACAATAGCCCAAAACACTGGCAGTGGCCTCTCACCACAGTTCATGACCCATTATATAACCAGAATCCATGCAGACCCTGCCTGCTTTGTGGTTTTGGCTCCAAAACAGAGCGAGGATAGCAGGGTCTGGGGGCAGTGATTATGAGGGACAAAGGGAGCTTTGACTCTAGGCTGTATCTGAACAGAGTAAGGGGGACAACTGCTGGCACCTGCACAGGCAACTGTAGAAGGAAATGGCAACCCACTCCAGTATTCTTGCCTGGAAAATCCCATGAACAAAAAAGCCTGGCTGGCTACAGTTCATAGGGTCACAAATATATCTATGTATCTATTTATCTATCTATCTCTCTATCTATATATGTGTGTGTGTGTGTGTGTGTGTGTGTGTACATATATAGATAGATAAATAGATACACACACACATATATATATGTATATATAGGCTATATATATACATATATATATATATATAGGCTTTCATAGTGGCTTAGTGGTAAAGAATCTGTCTGCAATGCAGAATACCTGGGTTAGATTCCTGGGTTGGGATGATCCTCTGGAGGAGGAAATGGCAAAGCACTCCAGTTTTCTTGCCTGGAGAATTCCATAGATGGTGGAGCCTGATGGGTGCAGTCCATGGGGTCACACAGAGTTGGACACAACTGAAGCAACTAAGCAGCAGCAGCACAGGCAACACATCAGAGATAGCTCAGAACTCTGTCTACAGACAACACAAGTGGAGAACCCACATGGGTCCTCTTTGCTTCAGCACTACTCACTCTAGAGCAAAAGTTCCAGTGCTAAGGCAGAGAAAGCACACAGTTAAAGGAAACTGAACCCACTTGAGGCCTGACCCTCAGGACTACTGTTCCAGCAACCTGGGATCAGAGTACACCCCTGCAAAGGTGGTGATGGCCACTAAGAAGAGAAAGTTGCACTTCACACCCAGATTCCGCTATAGACCCTCCTCTTCAATCCCATACCCTACAAAGGTGATAGCTGCCAGCACACCCTGAAGAAAGTCATGACTTCTGTCCACATCAAATACAGCTCTCCCATCAAAGGTGCTAGCAAATGCAGTCTGCACAGGGAGGCTCCTACCTAAGGGCAACCCATCAAGACCATAGTAAGTAACTGTTTCACCTGAAATCATTGGTCACAAGAATACTTATCTTGGAAAAGCATGAAAATAAAAGAGAAACTTTAAGATAATTGTATTGAGTTACTTAATTCAACTAAGAGTCATTGAACGTTTTCTGTGAGCCAGGTACTGTGCTTAGTGGCATGAGATATACAAAGATTAGTCAGAACCTACCTCCCTCCTATGAAGGTAGAGAAGATATTCACAAATATGGCTAATAAGACAGATGGCTGTACAAACAACATATCATCAAGTGACCATCAAGGGGGAAGTGGTAATTCTAACTTAGAAGGTGATATTTGGGACTGGTCTACAAAGACTCAAGATACACTTGGAGCAATAAAGAAAACTCTACTGGACTGTAGAAACAAACTCTGAAAACTAGATATTCCCAAGGTTCAAGGCCTCATATTGTTCAATAATACAAAGATCACTAAGAAACAACTCTTGTCTTCCAAGGATACCATCCAATGTAGCAGTGAAAATGAGTGTATAATACCTAACATCAAAGCTTACACAGCATCATGCGACAAAGATAATTCAAATAAGGAAGAAATCACATTCAGACTTGGGAGTACCTGGGAAGAATACAAGAAGGTGAGATTTGAGATGGGCCTTGCAAAATGGAAGGATTACAACAGAGATGGATGGAGGTAACAGCATTCCAGGAAAAATAAATGGCCTAAGCAAAAAGAACTGAAGTGAAACAAAGCTGAACACAGTTTTGGAGAACACAGAGAAAACCAATTTAAGTTGGAAGCAAGATACTTCCATTATAGAAATGGAAGTAGTAGAAAATTAGACTGAGAAACACAGTTGAGACTGAGAAACACAGCTGAGTGCATAATCTGCAAAATTTTGAAGGTCAGGCTGAATATTCCTTTTTTTTAGAAAAAGACACTCACAGAATGAGAAGCCACGTAACCAATCTGCATAGGAAGTGGTATGATGAGTGCTTTGGTTTAGAATACCTCATCTGGAATTGGTAAAGGATGAAATGAATGAAAACAGATGAAGAGCTGGGGACCAGTTTTTGCTCAAACAAAAAGAAAAAGGGGTATGAAATGTGGTATGAAGGGGAAGGTGAAAGGAAGATGGAGAGATATGCAAAAGGTGTTGCTGGAGATAAACCTCCCAGGCCTTGCCATTTACTAGATGTGAGGTTCATGGGAGAAAGAAAGAGAAGCAGTCTTTGAGGTTTCAAGTCTGACCAACTCACAGGATTGGGGAATACCATGAACCAAATAAGGAAGTCAGCAGGATGTAGGGAAAATGCATAGCTGGGAAAACTGCATTGAGGGGTGGAGCTAAGATGGCAGCGTAGAAGGACGTGCACTCATCTCTCCTGCAAAATCGCCTGAATTGCAATAAGTTCCTGAAAAACTATCAACAGGAGGAAGTTGGATCTGATCACAAAAAAGATACCCCACATTAAAGAGCAAAGGAGAAGCCACAACAAGATGGTAGGATGCCATTTTCCCTACTGTATGGCTGCAGATCAAACTACAGGGAGGGAATTTAGCTCCACTCAGCAAAAAAGGGATCTGGATTAAGGATTAAGAAACTATCAGGGCCAGCCTGGACGGGCCTTTTAGTTCTGGAATAGGCAGAAATAAACAAGCAGTAAAAGAGGCCTTCAGATCCAACCACTGCCAGAGGCAAGAAAAAGACTGATAATTCCCGAATAGTCAGCAAGAGACAGAAGAACATAAACATTCAATATTTTCACGTTTTGTCTGGAGCTAGAGTTACTGCTGGATTTTTTTTAATTTCATTTTATTGTTATACATTTCTTTTTTTCACTTGCCTTTTTTTTCCCTTTTTTCCAAACCCCCTCAGCCTCCCCTTTTTTTTTTTTGTTTGTTTGTGAGTTTGTTGGTTTCCTCCACTGAACTCTACTGAAGCTACTAATGTTATCAGTAAGACTGAATATATTCAAGTTTACATAATTTTTTTTTCTTTTAAACCACACATTTTATTTTGGTATACACTTCTGGTTCCACATTGGCCTTTTATGGTTCTGTGGGGATTTTGTTTTTATTGTTTTTTCTTTGTTTTTCTATATTTTTCTATATACTTATCTCTGTTTTAATTTTTAAATTTTTCATATGTATTACTATTTCCTCTACAACTATTTCTTTGCTTTCTCTGATGCTCTTTTCCTATAGCACTAAACTCTAATACATACAAATCTTTATCTCCCTATATTTAACTTTGCAGTATTATTCTGTATTTCTCTTCTGTCCTCCCTTTCTCTTTTTCCCTTTCCCCACCATATTTCTTAGTCTGTTTTGTCCTCATTGCCTTATCCCCAACAGGGACCTTGCTCAAGCATTATTCTCCAACATGTGCTCTAGTTAGCTTGATTATGAACTGGTGGATATCATTCTTGGTTTTCTCTATTCACCATGCTAACATATTATACTGTATGTTTTGTTGGAATGTTCAGGTCATGTTATGGCTATATATGTTTCTGTGTATAATTCAGTATGCTAAATAGTATTTGCATGATATTTTAATTGCCATTTGTCAAAGGTATACCTTCTGTTTCTCATGCGTGTATATATGTTTTAATACCATTTAATGCCATAACAAACCAGCCGTGAAATCTTCATTTCCTGGTCAGGCAACAAGCCCCGGGGCTTTAGGGAGGGAGCACTGACTCCAAAACTCTACAGTACCAGAGAACATCAAACACTAGAGAGCATTAACAGCGAGAATCCCAATAAAGGTAAGCACTTGTATGCAAGTTCTGACATCAACCAACCACCAGCATCACCCAGAATAAGACACCTCATCCAAACAACAAATACCGACAGACGTTACTCAAAGTCTGGGAAAAGGAAACCCCAAAGAGTTAGCTAAAAATTAATAATAACAATGAAACAGCAGAGAAAGACCACACAAGTGCAGCAACAATCTACAAACACACAAGTTCAAATAAACGAAGAGGAATTAGACAAACTTTCTGAAAGCAAATTCAGAAGAATGATAGTAAAGATGATCCAAAACACCAAAAACAGAATTCTAGAGTAACTGCAAGAAGCAATTAACACACTGAACAAAGACATACAAGAACTTAAAAAACACCAAACAAACAAACAACTCAATTGCAGAACTTAAAAACACAGTAGAAGGAATCAAGAGCAGAATATTTGAGACAGAAGACCAGATAAGTGAGCTGGAAGATAGAATGGTGGAAGTAACTGATGAAGAACAGAATCAGGCCCAAAGAATGAAAAGAGCAGAGGACAGCCTCAGAGACCTCTGGGATAATATCAAACACACCAGTATTCAAATTATAGGGTTTCCAGAAGAAGAAGAAAAAAAGAAAGGATATGAGAAAATTTTTGAAGAGATTATAGTTGAAAATATCCCCAACATGGGAAAAGAAATAGTCAATCAAGTCCAAGAAGTGCAGAGAATGAACTCGAGAAGAAACACACCAAGACACATACTAATTAAGCTAACACAAGTTAAACACAGAGACAGAATTTTAAAAGCAGCAAGGGAAAAGCAACTAGTGACATACAAGGGAAAGCCCATATGTTTAACAGCTGATCTTTCAACAGAAACTCTGCAGGGCAGAAGGGAATGGCAAGGCACATTTAAAGCACTATAACAGAATAATCTGCAACCAAGAATAATCTACCCTGCAATGATACTCTTCATAGAACTAGACCAAAGAATAACACAGTTCACATGGAAACCCAAAGACCTCGAATAGCCAAAGGAATCCCGAGGAAGAAGAACGGAGCTGGAGGGATCAGCCTCCCTAACTTCAGACTATACTACAAAGCAACAGTCATCAAGACAGTATGGTACTGGCACAAAAACAGAACTATAGATCAATGGAACAAGGTAGAGAACCCAGAGATAAACCCACACACCTATGGGTACCTTATTTTTGACAAAGGAGGTGAAAATATAAAATGAGTCAAAGACAGCCTCTTCAATAAATGCTGCTGGGAAAAGTGGACAGCTACATGCAAAAAAATGAAATTGGAACATTCCCTGACACCATAGACACAAAGACCAACTCAAAATGGACTGAAGACCTAAATGTAAGACCAGAAACCATCAAACTCTTAGAGGAAAATATAGGTGAAACACTCTAGGACATAATTCAAAGCAAGATCTTCTCTGACCCACCTACTAGAATAGCAGAACTAAAAACAAAAATTAACATGTGGGACCTAATGAAACTTAAAAGCTTTTATACAGCAAAATAAACTACAAGCAAGGTGAACAGACAGCTCACAGAATGGGAGAAAATCATAGCAAATGAAACAATAGACAAAGAATTAATCTCCAAAATCTACAAGCAACTCAGACAACTCAACAACGGAAAAATGAACAACCCAATCAAAAAATGGGAAAAGGACCTAAACAGACACCTCTCCAAAGAGGACACACAGATGGCCAAAAAACACATGAAATGATCCTCAACCTCACTTATCATTAGAGAAATGCAAATCAAAACTACAATGCTATATCACCTCACACCCGTCAGAATGGCCATCATCCACAAATCGACAGACAATAAATTCTGGAGAGGGTGCAGAGAAAAGGAAACACTCTTGCATTGCTGGTGGGAATGTAAATTGATACAGCTGCTATGGAAGACAGCATGCAGATTTCTTAAAAAACTAAAACTAGAAGCGCCATACGACCCAGCAATCCCACTCTTAGGCTTATACCCTGATAAAATCAAAACTGAAAGAAGCACCTGTACCCCAATGCTCATTGCAGCTCTCTATACAATACCTAGGACATGGAAGCAACCTAGATGTCCATCAACGAATGAATGGATGGGTACAAAAGCTCATATATACAATGGAATACTACACAACTTTAAAAATAAATGCAGAAGAAACAGTCCTAATGAGGTGGCTGGATCTAGAACCTATCATAAAAAGTGAAGTAAGTCAAAAAGTGAAGGACAAGTACAATATACTAACACATATATATGGAATCTAGTAGGATAGTAATGATAACACACACAGTGAAGAAATGAAAAATAGACATGGACAGTAGACATATGGACATAGTGGGGAATGAACAGTGTGTGGGAGGTGTAAAGGAAGTAGCATGAAAACCTATACCATCATATGTGAAGAAAACAGCTATAGTCATTGCTCTGTGAGAAAAGGAGATCCTTCAGAGATGCTGTGTGACGGTCTGGAGGGGTGGGATGAGGGGGATATACATATGACTAATCTGGGAACATACATATCTGTAAACAACAAAGCTCTGCAAAAGTTAAAAGTAAAATAAAAGCTTAAAAGAAAAGAAAGAAATGAGGAATTTCTGTAACATAAAAAAAAAGTAAAATAAAAATTAAAAAAAAAAAGAAACTGCATGGCTGGGTATCGACTCTAAACAAAGACAAAGTAAATATTGACTAAATGTCAGCATAAATCAAAAGGGTATAAATAAATCCTGTTGCAAAGCTTATTCTGACAGGCATCATGATCTGTTCTCTTCAAACTGCCCAAAGAGAGTTCTAGATAGTGTTATACAAAGAAATAGAGACCAAAGAAATAAGCCCTGATAAGATATTCAGATGAGTTCTTATAAGATCAAGTATACAAATAATTCCACACATTTTTATACTGAAAAGGGCCAAGACAGGTTCAACATATAGCCAGGAGGGTTTTATTTCCTGTATTATGGTTTGTTTCCCTCCAGTTTGAATGAGATATAATTGATATGCAGCACTGTATATGTTTCAAGGGTACAGCATAATGATTTCACTTATATATCACAAAATGATAACCCTAATAACTTTAATGACTATTCATCATGTCATATAGACAGAAAATTAATGAAATGGAAAAAAGTATTTCTCCTTCTAATAAATATTAGGATTTTGCTCTCTCACCTTCATGTATAATACACGGCCATGTTAACTATATTTTTCATGTAGTATATTACACCCCTAGCATCTCCTAATCTTTCAACTGGAAGTTTGTACGTTTGCCTACTTTCATCTAATTTCCCCATCCCTCTCATCCCAACTCTAGTAGCCAAAAATCTGACTTCTTTTCTGAGTTTGTTTGTTTTTGAAGTATAAGTGACCTACCACTCTATGATAGTTTTCAACACATGACACAGTCATCTGATATGTCTATATATTTCAAAATAATCACCACGGTAAGTCTAATTGCCATCTGCCACCATACAAAGATATTACAATTATGATCAACTATAATCCTAAGGCTGCACATTTCACATCATGTGTGATTCAGTTGTTTTGTCACAGAAAGTCTGCACCCTCACCTACTTCTCTACTATGTTGCTCCCCTCTGGTAGCCACCAGTTTGTTCTCTGTTTCTGTTTCGTTATGTATATTCATATCTCTGGTTTTTTTTAATTTCACATATAAGTGAAATCATATGGCATTTTGTCTTTCTTATTTCATTGAGTATAATTTCCTCTAGGTGCATCCAAGTTTTCACAAATAGCAAGAATTCACTTTTTGTTTTTTACAGCTAAGTAATACACCATTATATACATGCATCACATCTTTTTTTTTAACTTTGTTTCCTTTTTGGACACACCATGTAGCTTGTGGATCTTGGTTCCCCAACCAGGGACTAGATCCAGACAAAGAGCAGTGAAAGCACAGGATCCTAACTACTGAACCAACAGGCAATTCCCTATCACATTTTTTTCTATCCATTTGTTTATCAATGGTCACTTACTTTGCTTCCATATCGTGGCTACTGCAAATAATGCTGCAAAGAAAATAGGAGCACATGTATCTTCTCCAATGACTGTTTTTGTTTTCTTTTGGAAAATACTTAGAAGTGTAATTTCTGGATAGTATGGTGGTTTTTCAATTTTTTGATGAATTTCCATACTATTCTCTATAGTTGCTTTAGCAACTGACATTCCCACCAAAAGATCATGAAGGTTCTCTTTTCATCACACCCTTGCCAATATTTGATTTGTGTTTTCTTTTTAATAATAGTCATCTGACAGATGTGAGGTAATATCTCATTGTGCCTTTGATTTCCATTTCCCTGATTAGTGATATTAAGTAAATTTTCATGTGTTTGTTGACAATCTACGTCTTCTATGGGAAAATGTCTATTCAATTCTTCAGTGCATTTTAATTGGGTTGTTTACAAATGCCAAGTTATATGAGATTTTTGTATATTTTGGATGTTAGTTCAGTTGCTCAGTCATGTCCAACTCTTTGCAAACCCAGGGACTGTAGCACATCAGGCTTCCCTGTCCTTCACCATCTCCCAGAGCCCACTCAAATTCATATCCTTTGACCCAGCAATGCCATCCAACCATCCCATCCTCTGTCTTCCCCTTCTCCTTTTGTCTTTTATTTTTCCCAACATTAGGCTCTTTTCCAATGAGTCATCTCTTCACATCAGGTGACCAAAGTATTAGAGCTTCAGCTTCAGCAACAGTCCTTCCAAAGAATATTCAGGGTTGATTTCCTTTAGAATTGACTGGTTTGATTACCTTGCAGCCCAAGGGACTCTAAGAGCCTTCTCCAACACCACACTTCAAAGGCACCAATTGTACAGCCCTAAGTCTTCTTTATGGTCCAGCTCTCACATCCATACATGACTACTGGGAAAACCATACCTTTGATTATACAGACTTTTTTGGAAAAGCGATGATTCTGCTTTTTAATAAGCTGTCTAGGTGTGTCATAACTTTTCTTCCAAGGAGAAAGCACCTTCATCATCAAAGATATCATTTGAAAGTATCTTCTATTGAATAGAGGCTTTTCATTTTGTTTATATTTTCTTTTACTATGAAAAAGCCATTGAGTTTAAGGTATTTTGTTTTTGTTGCCCTTGCCTAAGGAGACAGATCTTAAAAAATTATTGCTAAACCTGATTTCAAAAAGCTGATTACCTATGCGTTTTTCTAGGAGTTTTATGGTTTCATTTATTACATTCAAGTTTTTAATCCAATTTGAGTTTATTTTTGTATATGGTGTGAGATAGTGGTCCCGATCCATTCCTCTGCATGTAGCTTTCCAGTTTCCACAAAACCATCTACTGAAGAGGCTGCCTTTTCCCAACTTGCATATTATTGCTTCCATGTTATAGATTATTTGCCCACATATGTGTGGGTTCATTTCTGGGCTCTCTATTCTGTTCTACTGAACTATGTGTCTATTTTTGTGCCAGTACCATGCTGTTTTGATTACGTAGATTTGCAATGTAGTTTGAAATCTGGGCACATGATATCTTCAGCTTTGTTCTTTTATCTCAAGATTATTTTGTTTCTTTGCAGTCTTTTGTGTTTTGGTACAAATTCCAGAATTATTTTTTCTTGTTATGTTAAAACTATCATTGGTATTTTGATAGAGACTACACTAAATCTGTAAATATGGTAGTCTAGTCATTTTAACATCAATTCTGACAATCCATGAGCACAACATTTCTTTCCATCTATTTGTCTCATTTTCCTCAGTGTCTTTCCATCTATTTGTCTCATTTTCCTCAGTGTTGTCTGAAGACAGAAAGAGTTTTATTTCTTCTTTTCAAATTTGGATTCCTTTTCTTTCTTTTTCTTGTCTAACTGCTGTGTCTGACTGCTGGGAATTCCAATACTATGTTGAATAAGTGGCTGGAGAAGGTATCATTGTCTTGATCTTAGAGGAAATGATTTCAGCTTTTCACAATTCAGTATGATAGCTGTGAGCTTATAACATATGGCTTTTATGAGGTTGAGGTATGTTTCCTATATACCAACTATGGGAGAGTTTTTATCCTAAGTGGATGACAACTTGTCTCAAAAGATCTTCTATTGAATAGAGGCTTTTCATTTTGTTTATATTTTCTTTACTATGAAAAAGCCATTGAGTTTAAGGTATTTTGTTTTGTTGCCCTTGCCTAAGGAGACAGATCTTAAAAAATTATTGCTAAACCTGATTTCAAAAAGCTGATTACCTATGCGTTTTTCTAGGAGTTTTATGGTTTCATTTATTACATTCAAGTTTTTAATCCAATTTGAGTTTATTTTTGTATATGGTGTGAGATAGTGGTCCCGATCCATTCCTCTGCATGTAGCTTTCCAGTTTCCACAAAACCATCTACTGAAGAGGCTGCCTTTTCCCAACTTGCATATTATTGCTTCCATGTTATAGATTATTTGCCCACATATGTGTGGGTTCATTTCTGGGCTCTCTATTCTGTTCTACTGAACTATGTGTCTATTTTTGTGCCAGTACCATGCTGTTTTGATTACGTAGATTTGCAATGTAGTTTGAAATCTGGGCACATGATATCTTCAGCTTTGTTCTTTTATCTCAAGATTATTTTGTTTCTTTGCAGTCTTTTGTGTTTTGGTACAAATTCCAGAATTATTTTTTCTTGTTATGTTAAAACTATCATTGGTATTTTGATAGAGACTACACTAAATCTGTAAATATGGTAGTCTAGTCATTTTAACATCAATTCTGACAATCCATGAGCACAACATTTCTTTCCATCTATTTGTCTCATTTTCCTCAGTGTCTTTCCATCTATTTGTCTCATTTTCCTCAGTGTTGTCTGAAGACAGAAAGAGTTTTATTTCTTCTTTTCAAATTTGGATTCCTTTTCTTTCTTTTTCTTGTCTAACTGCTGTGTCTGACTGCTGGGAATTCCAATACTATGTTGAATAAGTGGCTGGAGAAGGTATCATTGTCTTGATCTTAGAGGAAATGATTTCAGCTTTTCACAATTCAGTATGATAGCTGTGAGCTTATAACATATGGCTTTTATGAGGTTGAGGTATGTTTCCTATATACCAACTATGGGAGAGTTTTTATCCTAAGTGGATGACAACTTGTCTCAAAAGATCTTTCTGCGTCTATTGAAATGATCATATGACTTTTATTTTTTAATTTTTTGATGTGGTATATCACTTTGATTTGCAGACACTGAACTATCCCTGTATCCCTGGGATAAATGTCACTTGATCAAGGTGTGTGATCCTCCTACTGTATTGCTGAATTTGGTGTGCTGATATTTTGTTAAGGTTTTTCATGTTCATCAGTGATATCGGCCTGTAATTTTATTTTTTGTAATTTCTTTCCCTGGTTTTAGAATTAGTGTAACGCTGACCTCAGAGACTAAGTTCAAAAGCGTTACTTTCTCTGAAATTTTTTGAAATAATTTGAGAAAGATAGGTGCTAACGCTTCTCTAAATTCACCTATGAAGCCATCAAGTCCTCAACATTTGTTGTGGGGAACTGTTTTATTACTGATTTCCACACTTGTAATTGGTATCTTCATATTTTCTACTTCTTCCTGGTTCAGTCTTAGGGGATTGTACATTTCTAGACATTTGTCCATTTCTTCTACATTGTCCATTTTACTGGCATACAATTATTCATAGCAATCTCTTATACTCATTTCTATTTCTGTTCTATCAGTTGTAACTTCACCTTTTTATTTCTGATTTTATGATTTGGGCCATCTCTATTTTCCTTGATCAGTCTAGCTAACTACTTTCAATTTTATCTTTTAAAGAGCAAGCTCTTAGTTTAATTGATCTTTACCACTGTTTTTTTGTTTTAAATCTGTATTTCATTTGTTTCTGCTATGATCTTATTATTTCCTTCTACTAATTTTTGGTTTCCTTTGTTCTTCTTTTTCTAGTTCCTTTAAATGTAAGTTTAGATTGTTCATTTGAGATTTTTCTTATTTTGAGTTAGGCTTCTATCATCATATACTTCACTTTCGGAGCTGATTTTGCTGCATCCCACAGATGTTGGATCATCGTGGTTTGTCTACATGTATTTTTATTATTTCTTCTTTGATTTCTTCAGTGACCCATTGGATGTTTAATAGCATATTGTTTAGCCTCCATGTTTGTGTTTTTGCAAGTTTTTTCTTATAACTGATTTCTATTCTCACAGCATTGGGGTCAGAAAAGATGCTTGATATATTATTGTTACTGTCATTTTCTCCCTTTATGTCTACTAATATTTCCTCTATGTATTTAAGTACACCTATATTGGGTGCACATATATTTACAATTGTTACATCTTCTTAGACTAATCCTTTTATTGTTACATAATGACCCTCTTTGCCTCTTGTTACAGTCTATGTTTAAAAGTCATTTGTCTTATATAAATATTGCTAACCTAACATTCTTTTCATTCCCATTTGCATGGAATGTCTTTTTTCCATCCCTTTACTTCAATCTGTATGTATCTTTGGCCCTGAAGTGAGTCTCTTATAGGCAGCATATGGGTCTTGCTTTTTATCCATTCAGCCACTCTATGATTTTTTTTTAAAACTTTTTATTTTATGTTGGAATATAGACAAATAATGATGTTATGATCATTTCAGGTGGAGAGCAAAGGGACCCAGTAATATACACACATGTATCCTTTCTTCCTCAAACTCCCCTCCCATTCAGGCTGCCACATAAGATTGAACAAAGTTCCCTGTGCTATACAGTAGGTCATTGCTGGTTATCCATTCTAGCAGTGAATACATGTCTTTTGATTATACCATTTAGTATATTTACATTTAAAGTCACTATTGGTATGTATGCATTTCTTATCCTTTTATTACTTGTTTTAAGGGTTGTTTTTATACTTCTTTTTGTTACTTTTTTCTTCTTTTGCTCTCTTACCAGGTGATTTCATGACTACCTCAGTATTAGACTTAAAAACTGTACTCGTTTTGCATGGGTGTATGTAGTATAAATTTTTGGTTTGTGATTACTGTGAGGTTTACATGTACCAGTCATGTGCGTGTGATTATTTCCAATCTCTTAAGTTTGGACGCATTTCAATAACTCTACACTTTTATACCCCCAACAGCACTTAATTTTTTGACATCATATTTTATAGTTTCTCGTTTTATAAATCCTTTAAATACTTATTGTGGATATAGATGACTTTTACCACTTTTTACATTTAACCTTCCTTCAACCTTTACCCATAGGCTCACAGAGAGTCCAACATGACTGAAGCAGCTTAGCACACACACATGCTCTACCTTTACAAGTGACTGATGTCCTACCTTTACAGTATATTTTTCTTTACCAATGAGACTTTTCCTTTCATAATTTTCATATTTCTAGTTTAGGCCTTTTTTATTTCTATTTATAAAAATTTCTTTACTAGTTCTTATAAAACTGCTTTTGAGGTACTGACCTTTTAAAAATTGTGTTTGCCTGTAAAATTCTTGATTTCTTTTTTAAAAGTAATGAAAATCTTGCCAGCTACATATTCTTGGTTGTAGAGGCTCTTTTTTCTCTCTCCTCATCTACTCATATCATACCACTCCCTTCTGAATATGGCTCACAGTTTTTAAACTTTGGAAATTGAACACTATAGACTTGTTCCCTGAGAAAAACATACATTAGCACTTACACATTAAAATATAAAATTGAAAGGAATTCCCACAAAGCTTTAGTTATAATTATATAGGAATATTTGAAGTAAGAAAAATCAACATTTGGGTAGCCTGCCTAGAAAAATGACAATTTCCTAGAAGACGGAACTTGAACAGTCAAGTAAGAAGTGGGTGAACTGGAAAGATGATGAAAAACACAAAGCCTAAGACAGAGAATTAAGATACAATTCCAGCTGCCAACTGTGAAGGAGAACAATGCCAAATGTTTTAAGTGTGCAGACTCCAGTAGGACACTTTGTGCAGAAATCTATGACTCATAGGTCTTATGTTAGAAGCTTTCACATCACTATATCAGAGCTCAGATAACAAAACCAGTGTCAAATACCTTTAACCTTACTTTACATTACTAAGATGATCCTTATGGAAGGAGGAAATGGCACCAAATCAAATGAAAACCAAATCAAAAAAAATTCAAATCAGGGAAACACAACTCCTGATAGGAAGCATACCTAGAAACAAAGGATAGGGCTTATTATTACAATTGAAATATAAAGATCATTTTAAAAAAATAAACTGTCGTCCATCTCTACAGATCAGCAATCATTCGTGCATGAGTGTAGGAGTGTGTTATATTTGGAGGAATTGCTGTTGAAAGGATATCTGCTTTCAATCGGTGAAAATCTAAAGAGAGACTCGGTGCTCAGCAGTGAAATCAAAGACCCAATTGTGTCTTTTAATTCTAACAATGGAAAACACCCCTATCACTGAAACAGCTGTGCCCATTGGCTGCTTCCTTATATGGGTCCTCTATGCAAGCCCAGGCTCAAGAGTTTTTTACTATTTATAAAAATTTCTTTACTAGTTCTTATAAAACTGCTTTTGAGGTACTGACCTTTTAAAAATTGTGTTTGCCTGTAAAATTCTTGATTTCTTTTTTAAAAGTAATGAAAATCTTGCCAGCTACATATTCTTGGTTGTAGAGGCTCTTTTTTCTCTCTCCTCATCTACTCATATCATACCACTCCCTTCTGAATATGGCTCACAGTTTTTAAACTTTGGAAATTGAACACTATAGACTTGTTCCCTGAGAAAAACATACATTAGCACTTACACATTAAAATATAAAATTGAAAGGAATTCCCACAAAGCTTTAGTTATAATTATATAGGAATATTTGAAGTAAAAAAAATCAACATTTGGGTAGCCTGCCTAGAAAAATGACAATTTCCTAGAAGACGGAACTTGAACAGTCAAGTAAGAAGTGGGTGAACTGGAAAGATGATGAAAAACACAAAGCCTAAGACAGAGAATTAAGATACAATTCCAGCTGCCAACTGTGAAGGAGAACAATGCCAAATGTTTTAAGTGTGCAGACTCCAGTAGGACACTTTGTGCAGAAATCTATGACTCATAGGTCTTATGTTAGAAGCTTTCACATCACTATATCAGAGCTCAGATAACAAAACCAGTGTCAAATACCTTTAACCTTACTTTACATTACTAAGATGATCCTTATGGAAGGAGGAAATGGCACCAAATCAAATGAAAACCAAATCAAAAAAAATTCAAATCAGGGAAACACAACTCCTGATAGGAAGCATACCTAGAAACAAAGGATAGGGCTTATTATTACAATTGAAATATAAAGATCATTTTAAAAAAATAAACTGTCGTCCATCTCTACAGATCAGCAATCATTCGTGCATGAGTGTAGGAGTGTGTTATATTTGGAGGAATTGCTGTTGAAAGGATATCTGCTTTCAATCGGTGAAAATCTAAAGAGAGACTCGGTGCTCAGCAGTGAAATCAAAGACCCAATTGTGTCTTTTAATTCTAAAAATGGAAAAAACCCCTATCACTGAAACAGCTGTGCCAATTGGCTGCTTCCTTATATGGGTCCTCTATGCAATCCCAGGCTCAAGAGCACAATGCAAAGGAGAAGTGATAAGTCTCCACTGAGGCAGCACTCTGAACTCTATGAAGCCAGGAACTGTGCCAGAAGCAATGCCTGATGGGTAGGGCATTTCTTGAGCAAAGGATACAGCTGTATCACATAGGATCAGGGAAAATTATAAAATAGAAGTGCCATAATCATATCTCAAGAACACTTGAGGGATGGCACAATCAGAGGACTACTAAGGAGGAAATGAGACACTGAATGCAGAGTCAAAGACCTGGATTTAAGTTTCAGCTCCATCACCAGGCAACTTTGAATATTTAAGTAATTTTCATACTTTATCTGTACAACAAGGTTGATGATAACAACACTACCTATTTCAAAGAATTGGTGTGAGATGCAAACTTAATCATAAAGATGCATATAATTTACTTCAAAATAATACAGTTATACACAAATGTACAATATTTACTCATCTACCAGGTATCCTCCTATTGTACTCATTACAGTCTGACATTTCCATTACTGACTACCATGGCACAGTCACACTCCTATATTATACTTGAGATTTTCTATATATCATCAAAAGATCTGAGAGGAGCCCAAATCTCAAGGACCATATGAAAAGCAGATAAAGATGTGATGTGCTGCAAAATGAGCCGCCCCTCCCCTCCATGCCGAAAGATGTCCAGTATGATACTGGGGAAGAGGTGAGGGAAATTACTATTATTTCCAGAAAGAATGAAGCAGCTGGGCCAAAGTGGAAATGACGCTCAGCTGTGGATGAATATGGTGGTGAAAGTAAAGTCTGATGCTGTAGAGAAAAATATTGCATAAGAACTGGGAGTGTTAGGTTCATAAATCCAGGTAAACTGAATGTGATCAAGCAGGAGATGGCAAGACTGAATATCTACATTTTAGGAACCTGTGAACTAAAATAGACATGGATGGGTGAATTTAAGTCAGATGACCATATATCTACTACTATGGGCAAGAATTCCTTAGAAGAAATGGAGTAGCCCTCATAGTTAACAAAAGAGTTTGAAACGCGGATTTGCATGCAACCTCAGAAACAACAGAATAATCTTAGTTTGTTTCCAAGGCAAATCATTCAACATCACAGTAATCTAAGTCTATAGCCCAACCACTAAAGCAAAGAGGCTTAAGTTGGCTGGTTCTAAGAAGACTTACAAAACCTTCTAGAACTAACACCAAAAAAGATGTCCTTTTCATCATAGGCAATTGGAATGCAAAAGCAGGAAGACAAGAGATACCTGGAATAACAGGCAAGTTGTTCTTGGAAGACAAAGTGGAACAGGGCAAAAGCTAACAGAGTTTTCTCAAGACAACATGCTGGTCATAGCAAACACCCTCTTCCAACAACACAAGAGACAACTCTACTCATGGACATCACAAGATGGTTAATACTGAAATCTGACTGAATATATTCTTTGCAGGCAAAGATGAAGAAGTGCTATACAGGCAGTAAACAAGGTTGATGATAACAACACTACCTATTTCAAAGAATTGGTGTGAGATGCAAACTTAATCATAAAGATGCATATAATTTACTTCAAAATAATACAGTTATACACAAATGTACAATATTTACTCATCTACCAGGTATCCTCCTATTGTACTCATTACAGTCTGACATTTCCATTACTGACTACCATGGCACAGTCACACTCCTATATTATACTTGAGATTTTCTATATATCATCAAAAGATCTGAGAGGAGCCCAAATCTCAAGGACCATATGAAAAGCAGATAAAGATGTGATGTGCTGCAAAATGAGCCGCCCCTCCCCTCCATGCCGAAAGATGTCCAGTATGATACTGGGGAAGAGGTGAGGGAAATTACTATTATTTCCAGAAAGAATGAAGCAGCTGGGCCAAAGTGGAAATGACGCTCAGCTGTGGATGAATATGGTGGTGAAAGTAAAGTCTGATGCTGTAGAGAAAAATATTGCATAAGAACTGGGAGTGTTAGGTTCATAAATCCAGGTAAACTGAATGTGATCAAGCAGGAGATGGCAAGACTGAATATCTACATTTTAGGAACCTGTGAACTAAAATAGACATGGATGGGTGAATTTAAGTCAGATGACCATATATCTACTACTATGGGCAAGAATTCCTTAGAAGAAATGGAGTAGCCCTCATAGTTAACAAAAGAGTTTGAAACGCGGATTTGCATGCAACCTCAGAAACAACAGAATAATCTTAGTTTGTTTCCAAGGCAAATCATTCAACATCACAGTAATCTAAGTCTATAGCCCAACCACTAAAGCAAAGAGGCTTAAGTTGGCTGGTTCTAAGAAGACTTACAAAACCTTCTAGAACTAACACCAAAAAAGATGTCCTTTTCATCATAGGCAATTGGAATGCAAAAGCAGGAAGACAAGAGATACCTGGAATAACAGGCAAGTTGTTCTTGGAAGACAAAGTGGAACAGGGCAAAAGCTAACAGAGTTTTCTCAAGACAACATGCTGGTCATAGCAAACACCCTCTTCCAACAACACAAGAGACAACTCTACTCATGGACATCACAAGATGGTTAATACTGAAATCTGACTGAATATATTCTTTGCAGGCAAAGATGAAGAAGTGCTATACAGGCAGTAAAACAAGACCAGGAGATGACTGTGGCTCAGATCATGAACTCCTTATTGGAAAATTCAGGCTTAAATTGAAGAAAGTAGGAAAAACCACTAGGCCATTCAGGTATGTCCTAAATCAAATCTCTTATGATTACACATTTGACATGATGAATAGGTCCTATGGATTGCATATGGTAAACAGAGTGTCTAAAGAACTATGGACAGAAGTTCATAACATTTTACAGGAGACAGTGACCAAAATCATCCCAAAGAAAAAGAAATGCAGGAAGGCAAAGTGGTTGTCTAAGTAGGCTTTACAAATAGCTGAGGAAAGAAGAGAAGAGAAAGTCATGGGAGAAAGGGAAAGATATACCCATCTGAATGCAGAATTCCAAGGAATAGTAAGGAGACATAAGAACACCTTCTTAAATGAACACTGCAAAGATAAAGAGGAAAATAGTAGAATGGGAAAGACTAGCTATTTCTTCAAAAAAAAATTGGATATATCAAGGGAACATTTCATGGAAGGAGGGCCATGATAAAGGACAGAAAGGGTAAGGGTATAACAAAAGCAAAAGAGATTTCAAAGAGGTGGCAAGAATACATAGAAGAACTACACAAGAAAAGTCATAATGACCTATCTAACCATGACGGTGTGGTCACTCACCCAGAGCCAGACATCCTGGAGTGTGAAGTCAAGTGGCTGTTAGGAAGCATTACTACAAAGTTAGTGGAGGTGACAGCATTCATCTGAGCTATTTAAAATTCTGAAAAATGATGATGTTAAAATGCTCAATATGTCACCAAATTTGGAAAACTCATCAGTGGCCACAAGACTGGAAAAGATCAGTTTTCACTTCAATCCCAAAGGTCAATACCAAAGAACATTCAAACTACCATACAATTGCATTCATTTGACATCCTAGCAGAATTATGCTCAAAATCCATCAAGCTAGACTTCAGCTGCATGTGAACCAAGAACTCTCAGATATACAAGATGGTTTTCAAAGAGGCAGAGGAACCAGGAATCAAGTTTCCAACATTCATTCAATCATGTAGAAAACAAGGGAGTTCCAGAAAAAAACATTTGTTTTTACTTCATTGACTACACTAAATCTATGAATGTTTGAATCCCAAGAAACTGTGCAAAATTCTTAGAGACCAGACCACCCTACCTGTATCCTGAGAAACCTGCATGTGAGTCAAGGAGCAACAGATAGAACAGGACTTAGAATAAATCATTGGTTCAAAATTGAGAAAGGAGTATGACAAGGCTATATATTGTCACCCTGGTTATTTAACTTCTATGCAGAGTACATCATGTGAAATACCAAGTTGAGTCCAGTCACAAGCTGAACACAAGACCGCCAGGAGAAATATCAGTAATCTCAGGTATGAAGATCATACCACTCTAATAGCAGAAAGTGAACAGGAACTAAAGAGCTTCTTGATGAGGGTGGAAAAGGAGAGTGAAAAAGCTGGCTTCAAACTCAACATTCAAACAACCAAGATCATGGCATACAGTTCCATCACTCATGGCAAACAGAAGAGGAAAAAGTAAAATCAGTGACAGATTTTATTTTCTTGGGCTCCAGCATCACTACAGACAGTGGCTGCAGTCATGAAATTAAAAGATGCTTGCTCCTAGGAAGGGAAGCTATGACAAACCTAAACAGCATATTAAAAAGCAGAGACATCAAACCTTTCTAACCATGACGGTGTGGTCACTCACCCAGAGCCAGACATCCTGGAGTGTGAAGTCAAGTGGCTGTTAGGAAGCATTACTACAAAGTTAGTGGAGGTGACAGCATTCATCTGAGCTATTTAAAATTCTGAAAAATGATGATGTTAAAATGCTCAATATGTCACCAAATTTGGAAAACTCATCAGTGGCCACAAGACTGGAAAAGATCAGTTTTCACTTCAATCCCAAAGGTCAATACCAAAGAACATTCAAACTACCATACAATTGCATTCATTTGACATCCTAGCAGAATTATGCTCAAAATCCATCAAGCTAGACTTCAGCTGCATGTGAACCAAGAACTCTCAGATATACAAGATGGTTTTCAAAGAGGCAGAGGAACCAGGAATCAAGTTTCCAACATTCATTCAATCATGTAGAAAACAAGGGAGTTCCAGAAAAAAACATTTGTTTTTACTTCATTGACTACACTAAATCTATGAATGTTTGAATCCCAAGAAACTGTGCAAAATTCTTAGAGACCAGACCACCCTACCTGTATCCTGAGAAACCTGCATGTGAGTCAAGGAGCAACAGATAGAACAGGACTTAGAATAAATCATTGGTTCAAAATTGAGAAAGGAGTATGACAAGGCTATATATTGTCACCCTGGTTATTTAACTTCTATGCAGAGTACATCATGTGAAATACCAAGTTGAGTCCAGTCACAAGCTGAACACAAGACCGCCAGGAGAAATATCAGTAATCTCAGGTATGAAGATCATACCACTCTAATAGCAGAAAGTGAACAGGAACTAAAGAGCTTCTTGATGAGGGTGGAAAAGGAGAGTGAAAAAGCTGGCTTCAAACTCAACATTCAAACAACCAAGATCATGGCATACAGTTCCATCACTCATGGCAAACAGAAGAGGAAAAAGTAAAATCAGTGACAGATTTTATTTTCTTGGGCTCCAGCATCACTACAGACAGTGGCTGCAGTCATGAAATTAAAAGATGCTTGCTCCTAGGAAGGGAAGCTATGACAAACCTAAACAGCATATTAAAAAGCAGAGACATCACTTTGCCAACAAAGGTTCATATAGTCAAAGCTATGGTTTTTCTAAAAGTCATGTATGGATGTGAGAGTTGGACCATAACAAGGGCTGAGCACTAAAGTACTGATGTTTTTGAACTGTGGTTCTAGAGAAGACTCTTAGATTCCCTTGTACTACAAGGAAATCAAACCAGTCAATTCTGAAGGAAATCAACCCTCAATATCCATTGGAAGGACTGTTGCTGAAGCATCAATACTTTGGCTAGCTGATACAGAGCTGACTCACCGGAAAAGACCCCGATACTGGGAAAGACTGAGGACAAGAAGAAAAGGGGACAACAGAGGATGAGATGGTTGGATAGGATTACCAACTCAATAGACATGAATTTTAGCAAACTCCAGGAGACAATGGAGGACTGGGGAGCCTGGTTGCTAGAGTCCATGTGGTCACAAAGAGTCGGACATAGCTTAGTGACTGAACAACAACAACATCTTTGTCAGGCCTAGGTGTTAGATGAGGATGTGTTTCACAGAGGATGCAAGCAACCTGAGGTGAATATAAAGAAAAGAGTGCCCATATTCCCATTATTGTCTTTTAATTCATTTTATATACATCTCTTATCCAAGAATGTTCATAAACTTTTAGGAGAAAATGGGCTAAAGGTAACAACAAGATATTATATAAAGAGTTACAATCCAGTGGAAAATAAAAGCAGTTCATAATCCTAGACTATGACCTGGACAAACAGCCACAAGTCATTATTAGAACATTAGAGACACTTCAGTATGGACTTTATATTAGATAAGATTATTACATCAGTGTTAAATATCTTGATCTTAATTGATATACTGTAGGTTTTCATTAAATGTCCTTAGTTTGATTAATACGTTTCTCAGTCTGTTTCGCCTAGGGAATCCTAATGGGACTCTCTGTGCTTACTGAGCTTAATTGACTTCTTTCCTTTCCCATGTTAGGGAAGTTTTTAACTATAATCTCTTCAAATATTTTCTCAAACCGTTTCTCTTTTTCTTCTTCTGGGATCCTCATGGCTACAAAGTCCCAAAATGACAAACCTAAACAGCATATTAAAAGCAGAGACATCACTTTGCCAACAAAGATCCATACAGTCAAAGCTATGGTTTTCCCAGTAGTCATGTATGGATGTGAGAGTTGGACCATAACAAGGGCTGAGCACTAAAGTACTGATGTTTTTGAACTGTGGTTCTAGAGAAGACTCTTAGATTCCCTTGTACTACAAGGAAATCAAACCAGTCAATTCTGAAGGAAATCAACCCTCAATATCCATTGGAAGGACTGTTGCTGAAGCATCAATACTTTGGCTAGCTGATACAGAGCTGACTCACCGGAAAAGACCCCGATACTGGGAAAGACTGAGGACAAGAAGAAAAGGGGACAACAGAGGATGAGATGGTTGGATAGGATTACCAACTCAATAGACATGAATTTTAGCAAACTCCAGGAGACAATGGAGGACTGGGGAGCCTGGTTGCTAGAGTCCATGTGGTCACAAAGAGTCGGACATAGCTTAGTGACTGAACAACAACAACATCTTTGTCAGGCCTAGGTGTTAGATGAGGATGTGTTTCACAGAGGATGCAAGCAACCTGAGGTGAATATAAAGAAAAGAGTGCCCATATTCCCATTATTGTCTTTTAATTCATTTTATATACATCTCTTATCCAAGAATGTTCATAAACTTTTAGGAGAAAATGGGCTAAAGGTAACAACAAGATATTATATAAAGAGTTACAATCCAGTGGAAAATAAAAGCAGTTCATAATCCTAGACTATGACCTGGACAAACAGCCACAAGTCATTATTAGAACATTAGAGACACTTCAGTATGGACTTTATATTAGATAAGATTATTACATCAGTGTTAAATATCTTGATCTTAATTGATATACTGTAGGTTTTCATTAAATGTCCTTAGTTTGATTAATACGTTTCTCAGTCTGTTTCGCCTAGGGAATCCTAATGGGACTCTCTGTGCTTACTGAGCTTAATTGACTTCTTTCCTTTCCCATGTTAGGGAAGTTTTTAACTATAATCTCTTCAAATATTTTCTCAAACCGTTTCTCTTTTTCTTCTTCTGGGATCCTCATAATTCAAATGTTGGTGCATTTAATATTGTCCTAGGGATCTCTGAGAGTATCCTCAACTTTTTTCATTATTTTTTCTTTATTCTGCTTTCCAGCAGTTATTTCCATCATTCTATCTTCCAGCTCACTTATCCATTATTCTGCCTCAGTTATTTAGCTATGATTCCCTCTAGAGTGTTTTTAATTTTAGTAATTAACTGTTTTTCACAACTGTTTCTTCATTCTTTCTTCTAGGTCCTTGTTAAATGTATTAAATATTTCTTGCATTTTTTCCATTCTATTTTCGAGATTTTAGATAATCTTTACTATCATTTCTCTGAATTCTTATTCAGGTAATTTGTATACTTCCTCTTCATTTATTTGACCTTGTTGGTTTTTATCCTTTTCCTTTATCTGCCTGATATTTCTCTGCCTTTTCATTTTTACTAACTTACTGTGTTGGAGGTCTCTTTACCCCAGTCTGTAAGGTTGTAGTTCTTGATTCTGCTCTCTGCTCCCAGTGGGTGAGGTTGTTTCAGTGGCTTGTGTAGGTTTCAGATTGATAGGAAATGTTGTCTACATTCTGGTGGGTATGAGTTTTTTTCTGTCTGATGGGCAGGGCCCTATGACATGCTGTGTTCTGGGGTGTCTGTGGGAGGCCTGTCTGCTTGCTAATGGTTGGGTTTGTGTTGCTGTCTTGTTTGTTGTTTGGGTGACGCATCCAGTGTTGGGTGCCGCTGGCAAGTGGGTAGTGCTGAGTCTTGGATTTGGATGGAGGCCTTCATGGGAGTTCTCACCAATCATTACTCCCTGGAATCAGGAGTTCTCTGGCTGTCTAGAGTTGTGGATTTGGAGCTCCCACCCCAGAGGTTCAGGCCCAACTTCTGATCAGGGAACCAAGATCCCACAAGCCATCCGTTTAAGAGGATTTAAGAAAAAAAAAAAAAAGAAGAAGACAAAAAAATCAGACAAATGGTAAAAACAAAATTAGACAAATAGAAATGAAAACAAAGGAATGCATGCATGAAAGAAATCAAAACAGACCAAAAAAAAAAAAAATTGTGAGAGCAACCTGGAGAACAAAACAAACCAAGTTGAAATCAACTAATTTAACAGAAAACTAACTAAAACACAAAATATAAAGCAAAACGTAATCAGAGTGCCAATTGAGGAATAAAGCAAACAAGACAAACAGACAAAAATTATAAAAGAAAAAAAAAAGAGAGAAAAGCAAAGTTAACACAGAAGTATATTAAAAAGATCTAGCCAGGATACACATATGACTAATCTGGGATTATACATATCTGTAAACAATAAAATGCTGTAAAAGTAAAAAGTAAAATAAAAATAATTATTAAAAAAAATTTTAAGATCTATATATGTTAAAAACATAAAAAAGAGAACAGCAGAAAGCCAAAGTAATAGAACTATATAAAAGAAATTAAAAGTATGATTTAAAAAAACCCAAAAGCCTAAATACAAATAACAGTACTAAAAACAACAATCATAACAAGAGAGGAAAAAAGAGAAAACAAACAAGGCCAACAACAGAATGATTCCAGAAAAAAAAATGTTTACCTAGGGTCTCAGCTTTCAGTGTCATTGTCCCTGCGAGCCATAGCTCACCTCTGCCTCCTTAGGAAATGTTGTCTACATTCTGGTGGGTATGAGTTTTTTTCTGTCTGATGGGCAGGGCCCTATGACATGCTGTGTTCTGGGGTGTCTGTGGGAGGCCTGTCTGCTTGCTAATGGTTGGGTTTGTGTTGCTGTCTTGTTTGTTGTTTGGGTGACGCATCCAGTGTTGGGTGCCGCTGGCAAGTGGGTAGTGCTGAGTCTTGGATTTGGATGGAGGCCTTCATGGGAGTTCTCACCAATCATTACTCCCTGGAATCAGGAGTTCTCTGGCTGTCTAGAGTTGTGGATTTGGAGCTCCCACCCCAGAGGTTCAGGCCCAACTTCTGATCAGGGAACCAAGATCCCACAAGCCATCCGTTTAAGAGGATTTAAGAAAAAAAAAAAAAAGAAGAAGACAAAAAAATCAGACAAATGGTAAAAACAAAATTAGACAAATAGAAATGAAAACAAAGGAATGCATGCATGAAAGAAATCAAAACAGACCAAAAAAAAAAAAAAATTGTGAGAGCAACCTGGAGAACAAAACAAACCAAGTTGAAATCAACTAATTTAACAGAAAACTAACTAAAACACAAAATATAAAGCAAAACGTAATCAGAGTGCCAATTGAGGAATAAAGCAAACAAGACAAACAGACAAAAATTATAAAAGAAAAAAAAAAGAGAGAAAAGCAAAGTTAACACAGAAGTATATTAAAAAGATCTAGCCAGGGATACACATATGACTAATCTGGGATTATACATATCTGTAAACAATAAAATGCTGTAAAAGTAAAAAGTAAAATAAAAATAATTATTAAAAAAAATTTTAAGATCTATATATGTTAAAAACATAAAAAAGAGAACAGCAGAAAGCCAAAGTAATAGAACTATATAAAAGAAATTAAAAGTATGATTTAAAAAAACCCAAAAGCCTAAATACAAATAACAGTACTAAAAACAACAATCATAACAAGAGAGGAAAAAAGAGAAAACAAACAAGGCCAACAACAGAATGATTCCAGAAAAAAAAATGTTTACCTAGGGTCTCAGCTTTCAGTGTCATTGTCCCTG
Organism: Tragulus kanchil; assembly: GCA_022376925.1. Lineage (NCBI taxonomy): Eukaryota > Metazoa > Chordata > Mammalia > Artiodactyla > Tragulidae > Tragulus > Tragulus kanchil. The sequence goes on along the minus strand of JAIOJX010000001.1, from coordinate 72,458,350 downwards.
CTGCGAGCCATAGCTCACCTCTGCCTCCTTAGGAGTCCTTCCAATGCTGGGGAAGGCTGGCCTCTGGGCGTGGGGACAGCACAGGCTCTAATCTGGCCCTACTCCCACATGTGTTTGCCTCCAATATCCACACAGCTGCCAGACCCAGAGCGTTTTCGTGGGAACACTCATTGTCCTTTCATATATTCCATAGACACAGAGTCCACCTAGTTAATCATGTGGATTTAATCTGCAGCTTGTGCAACTGATGGAAAAGTTTTCAATCCTCTTCCTCAATTGCTCCACCCCTGGAGCTCACTGTGGTTTTATTTTATCTCCACCTCTGGGGTGGGGGGCACCCACAGAAGTCTGCTCCAGGGGCTGCCCCTGGAGGACTTGGCTCTGCTCCAGTGAAGACAGGGGATGGGGATGGCATGCCTGCTTAAACTGCAGGGAACTCAGCAAGGCCAAGTGCACAGGGAAAGCCAGTGGTAACGGGCATGAGGGATATGACTCTTAAGGAGCCTTTTCTAGCCTCCAGCAGCAGGCATTAAAAGGGCCGCCCTCACGGAGGTCCTTCTCTCTCATGCAGTTGCTGGCACCTGCATGTAGGCAGAGAGGGGCTACAGCAGTAGATCAATCCCTTGCATGAGACTCAGCAATAGCTCCCTGCTTCCATGGCTACCCAGTTTCTCTCCAAAAGCATTCCTTGTGGTGAATTTCCTCCCTCCAGTTCCCTCAGGCCATCTCCCCACCATCAACAGCAGTCCTTGCCCCATGATTGCTTTCCAATCCCCACACTCCAGCTCCCAGCACCTGTGCACACCAGTAGACCTGCATCCTTGTCTGGGGTACCTAGGGCCATAGCACAGATGATGTGTGAGACTCTCCCTCTATTTAAACTGTCACAGATCAGCCGCTTCACCCTCTTCTGATACCCTCAAATGCTTCCCTTCTGCCCCAACCAATTGCCCGGGATACTGGAGTCTCTCCCCCACTTCAGCTCCCCCACCCCAGGTGCAAGTCCAGTCCTACTTGCTCTTCTCCTCCTTCTCCCTTCTTTCTGTTGTCCTATGGAGTCATGCATGGATTCATGTAATCCTTTCCAGTGGTCAGGCTTCTGCTAGTATTCAACCAGTGTTCTGGAGAACTGTTGTATCTGTAGATGTAACCTAATACATCCACGGAGAGAGATGCACTCCACATCCAACTACTCCTTTACCATCTTGATTCCCTTCTAAACGCCTTTATTATTAGAAAACAGATGCTGAGGGACTCAAGGGAAAGGGTAATGATGTATGCAACTTACTCTCAAATGGTTCAGAAAAAATAATAATCTGTAAATATTCAAAGAATTAGCTACACACTAACAGTCAGTGAATCTGATTGAATGATATACTGAAGTTCTTTGTATTATTTTTAAACTTTACTGTAAGTTTGAAAGTATTGATAATTTAAAATAACCTACTTTTTAAATAGCTAATGTCCCAGAAATCAGTAAGCCTGGAGTCTAGTCATCATGTGACCCTTGACAATTCACATGACATCTTTCTAGTCAATCTCCTCAGAGAGCAAACAGGGAAAGCCTGCGGGGCAGGAGCCTTTTCTAGCCTCCAGCAGCAGGCATTAAAAGGGCCGCCCTCACGGAGGTCCTTCTCTCTCATGCAGTTGCTGGCACCTGCATGTAGGCAGAGCGGGGCTACAGCAGTAGATCAATCCCTTGCATGAGACTCAGCAATAGCTCCCTGCTTCCATGGCTACCCAGTTTCTCTCAAAAGCATTCCTTGTGGTGAATTTCCTCCCTCCAGTTCCCTCAGGCCATCTCCCCACCATCAACAGCAGTCCTTGCCCCATGATTGCTTTCCAATCCCCACACTCCAGCTCCCAGCACCTGTGCACACCAGTAGACCTGCATCCTTGTCTGGGGTACCTAGGGCCATAGCACAGATGATGTGTGAGACTCTCCCTCTATTTAAACTGTCACAGATCAGCCGCTTCACCCTCTTCTGATACCCTCAAATGCTTCCCTTCTGCCCCAACCAATTGCCCGGGATACTGGAGTCTCTCCCCCACTTCAGCTCCCCCACCCCAGGTGCAAGTCCAGTCCTACTTGCTCTTCTCCTCCTTCTCCCTTCTTTCTGTTGTCCTATGGAGTCATGCATGGATTCATGTAATCCTTTCCAGTGGTCAGGCTTCTGCTAGTATTCAACCAGTGTTCTGGAGAACTGTTGTATCTGTAGATGTAACCTAATACATCCACGGAGAGAGATGCACTCCACATCCAACTACTCCTTTACCATCTTGATTCCCTTCTAAACGCCTTTATTATTAGAAAACAGATGCTGAGGGACTCAAGGGAAAGGGTAATGATGTATGCAACTTACTCTCAAATGGTTCAGAAAAAATAATAATCTGTAAATATTCAAAGAATTAGCTACACACTAACAGTCAGTGAATCTGATTGAATGATATACTGAAGTTCTTTGTATTATTTTTAAACTTTACTGTAAGTTTGAAAGTATTGATAATTTAAAATAACCTACTTTTTAAATAGCTAATGTCCCAGAAATCAGTAAGCCTGGAGTCTAGTCATCATGTGACCCTTGACAATTCACATGACATCTTTCTAGTCAATCTCCTCAGAGAGCAAACTGAGAGTAATGGTACCTATAAGCCCTATTTCCTTTCCAGAAGTGTTCTAAAATACAAAGCATAAGTCATCTTCAAAAAATCTGCAGACAATAAATGCTGGAGAGGGTGAGGAGAAATGGGAACCCTCTTGCACTGCTGGTGGGAATGTAAATTGATACAGCCTCTATGGAAGACAGGATGGAGATTCCTTAAAAAACTAAAAATAGAAGCACCCTATGACCCAGCAATCCCACTATTATTAGGCTTCTATCCTGATGAAATCAAAACTGAAAGAAGCACCTGTACCCCAATGTTCATTGCAGCTCTCTATACAATAGCCAGAACATAGAAGCAACCTAGATGTCCATCGACGAATGAATGGATACAGAAGCCCTGGTACATATATACAATGGAATACTACTCAGCTGTTAAAAGAAATGCAAAAGACTCAGTCCTAATGAAGTGGCTGGCTCTAGAACCTATCATAAAAAATGAAGCAAGTCAAAAAGAGAAAGACAAATACAGTATACTAACACACATATATGGAATCTAGTAGGATGGTCTTGATAACACATGCAGGGAACTCATGGAAAAACAGATAGAGCATAGACATAGGGACATTGTGGGGAAGAAATAGGGAGGGGGAAGCATGGAGGGAGTAACATGGAAACCTATACTGTTATGTGTGGAAAAGATAGCTATTGTCATTGTGCTAAGGGAATAGGAGTGCTTACAATGGCTTGGGGCGAAGGTCCAGAGGGGTGGAATGGGGGGCACTGGGGGACTGGGGACCAGGGATATGCATATGACTGATCTGGGAACATACATGTCTGTGAACAACAAAACTCTGCAAAACCTTTAAAAGAAAGAATTTTAAAAAAAGATGGTATGCATGTGGAAGACTTGGTAAAAACAAAAGCTACAGAGTCAAAGACAAACTTTAAATCCAATGCTTTACCACTTATATGATCAGATTGCACTGATCCATAAGCCTCAGCATTCCTACTTGTGAAATGGGAATAACAACATGTACCATAATGAATCACTGTGGAGGTAAAATAAGACTATGCCTACAGGAGAATTTTATACAATTAATAGAGCTTGTAATATACCAGAAGAAACAAGAGGGCTTTCCTGTTAGCTCAGTGGACTCTTTAGTTCACCTGCCAATGTAGGAGACATGAGTTGGATCCCTGATCCAGGAAGATCTTACATGCTGCAGAACAACTAAGCCCATGAGCCAGAACTATGGAGCCTGTCCTCTAGAGCCTCGGAGCCACAACTACTGAAACCATATGCCACAACTACTGAAGCCCATGTGCCCGAGAGCCCGAGTTCCACCACTAGAGAAGTCACCACAACAAGAAGCCTGCTCACCTTGACTAGAGAGCAGCCCCCACTCCCTACAACTAAAGAGACTGTGGCAGCAGTGAAAACCCAGAATAGCCAAAAATAAATAGATAAATAAGAATTAAAGTAAAAAAAGAATAAGAACCCATGTGCTCCCCTCCAAATGATGCTCTAAGTTTGGTATAACAATACCTTGTCAATGCCCTCTACCTATACATTAGGTATAACCATGGAAAATTACCCAACTTCAATAAGTAAAAATACTTTTATAATATAATGATTAATAAACTATTAATACAGTAATATTCTATTATTTAGCATTATGAGATAATAAACTTTTGAAGAAAACTAATTATCAACTTAAATAAAGCATATCCTTTTAAGCACTAAGAATTGTTTTATTTTAACCATTTTAACAGAAAGTTAACATTTAATACTTTCCTATCTTCTTTTTTTTTTTAAAGATTTATTTATTTATTTATTTTGGGCGGGGTCGGGTTGGGGAGGGAGGGGAGCGGGCGGGCCACTTCGATTGGTCTTTCATTTGTCCATTTTCATCCGTCATTGTTCTTTGGCTCCTGTGGGCCTCCCATCGCGGTGGCGTCTGTCACTGCAGAGCTCCGGCTCTGGGCGCAAGCGCTCCAGAGCTCCGGCTCGGTGATTGGACACATCGGTCCAGCCGCTCCGCGGCACATGAGATCTTCCCAGGCCAGGGATCAAACTGGCGCCCCTTGCACTGAAAGGTGGTGTCCTTACCCACTGGACCACCAGGGGAAGCCCCTTTCCTATCTTCTTAAATGAATTTTAGATAACTCAATTTCATCATTATGACAGCATCAATGAAATCTGAGTTTGTCATATACTTGTTGAATATTCAGGTATGTAGAACTACTGACTCCTACACAAAATGTGCCCAAAGTACAGTGCTTTATAGACTTAATACCTGTTTTTCAGGTATTTCTAGTCTCTCCCCTAACTTCAATTGCCAATCATTTTTCATATCAAAGCTCTGTCTTTAGACTTCTTACCACTTCACATTCACATCCCTAGTTTTCTGCTTTTTCTCAGGGGTAAAAAAAACACATCCTCTACCATAGAGTACAGTGCCCACTGAATAGCACTTTATGTATCTGAGACCTTTGAGGGCTAACTTCTGTTGAGTCCCCTTTATATTCTGGATGTTAAGGTCAGAATAATGATGTTCAAATGCATAGTGCTATTACTGCAGTGAAGCAATGGGATAAGTGTTATACATGATAAAATTGGTTATTCTAGTTAGTAACTGGTTCATGAGCCAGAATAAATTAAACCAGGGAAGCAAAATGAAATACACCCTCCAGTATTTCAGGGGTGCCCCTGGTGGCTCAGCAGTAAAGAATCTGCCTGCTAATGCAAGAGACCTGGGTTCATCCCTAGGTTGGGAAGATCCCCTGGAGGAGGAAATGGCAACCCACTCCAGTATTCTTGCCTATAAATTTCCATGGACAGAAGAGCCAAGTGGGCTACAGTCCATGAGGGTCACAAAAGCGTCAGATATGATTTAATAACTAAACAATAATAATACGATGTTTAAGTCTCAATTATTTAACATTTCCTACAAGCACTTAAGAAAATACTTAAACTTCTCTGATCTCACTTGATTCTCAGAATAATCTTGTATAGTAAACAGTGCTAGTGTTCTTAATCCTGTTTCACATATAAGGAAACTGAAACTCTTAAAAGATTAGCTGTGCATAAGATCTGGTTACCAAAGACTTGGGACTTGAATCCTAGTTCTAGGAATCTCAGGCCAATGCTCATGCTGCTGACTCTCATGAACACACTGGAGCATCTCTGTTAAGTACAGTATCTCTAAAGAACATTTTATCAGCTACAGTCCTAGAGAGGAGGAGGCATGGACTCTTTCCTCCAAAACACAAGTCAAACAAAATGGTGATCATCACCAGGCAGAGGATTATAAACTCTGCGGCTAAAATCTCTTTTCAAGGCTTTGGCAATGAGCTGGAATGCTAAGGACAATGTTCAGAATATTATGAGAGCTGGAGATGATCCAGAGAGAGGACCAAAAAAAAACTGGTCAAGCAACTAATATATACAATGAGGTGCTAATAGAAAAATTATAATTCTTTTCTCTGAAAAGATAAGGACTAATGGCTAAAAATAGAAATCTTTACAGTCACACAAAGGAAGGAAATGTTAATGATTTTTAGCAAGTCTAAAAATGCAAAAGTTAAGGAGGTATCCTCCTGAAGTTTCAAAAAATCAATTTAAGGACAAATTAAAGACTGTCATACTTTCATGTGGTAGACTCAGGGAATTTCAAATTATGTGGAATGCAATTATAAGAAAAATCAATATGGAATAAAGACACAGAAATTAGATTTTTTTAGTCTCTAATAACTCTGTGAGGTGACGTCACTCTTCCCATAAACCATATCTTAATGCCCAAAACAAACGTCCAATGTCCAAAAACCTTGGGCCGAACAGATCATGGGTCTGAATCAAAGTGATGTAACTAATGTTTTTTATGACTAGTTCATACAAATATTACAGATCCTGAAAAAAATTTCAAATTACTTAACAAGCTCCTGAAAAACATAAGAATACAATGACCATATAATTCTGAAATCCCACTTTGGGGTATATGTCCAAAAGAACTGAAAGCATAGTCTCCAAGAGATACCTGTGCATCCACGTTCATAGCAATGTTATTCACAATAGTCAAATAGTAGAAGCAAGGTAAAGGATTTCATCATCACTAAACTGGCCTTACAAGAAATGTTAAAAGGGACTCTTGTATAGTAAACAGTGCTAGTGTTCTTAATCCTGTTTCACATATAAGGAAACTGAAACTCTTAAAAGATTAGCTGTGCATAAGATCTGGTTACCAAAGACTTGGGACTTGAATCCTAGTTCTAGGAATCTCAGGCCAATGCTCATGCTGCTGACTCTCATGAACACACTGGAGCATCTCTGTTAAGTACAGTATCTCTAAAGAACATTTTATCAGCTACAGTCCTAGAGAGGAGGAGGCATGGACTCTTTCCTCCAAAACACAAGTCAAACAAAATGGTGATCATCACCAGGCAGAGGATTATAAACTCTGCGGCTAAAATCTCTTTTCAAGGCTTTGGCAATGAGCTGGAATGCTAAGGACAATGTTCAGAATATTATGAGAGCTGGAGATGATCCAGAGAGGGGACCAAAAAACTGGTCAAGCAACTAATATATACAATGAGGTGCTAATAGAAAAATTATAATTCTTTTCTCTGAAAAGATAAGGACTAATGGCTAAAAATAGAAATCTTTACAGTCACACAAAGGAAGGAAATGTTAATGATTTTTAGCAAGTCTAAAAATGCAAAAGTTAAGGAGGTATCCTCCTGAAGTTTCAAAAAATCAATTTAAGGACAAATTAAAGACTGTCATACTTTCATGTGGTAGACTCAGGGAATTTCAAATTATGTGGAATGCAATTATAAGAAAAATCAATATGGAATAAAGACACAGAAATTAGATTTTTTTAGTCTCTAATAACTCTGTGAGGTGACGTCACTCTTCCCATAAACCATATCTTAATGCCCAAAACAAACGTCCAATGTCCAAAAACCTTGGGCCGAACAGATCATGGGTCTGAATCAAAGTGATGTAACTAATGTTTTTTATGACTAGTTCATACAAATATTACAGATCCTGAAAAAAATTTCAAATTACTTAACAAGCTCCTGAAAAACATAAGAATACAATGACCATATAATTCTGAAATCCCACTTTGGGGTATATGTCCAAAAGAACTGAAAGCATAGTCTCCAAGAGATACCTGTGCATCCACGTTCATAGCAATGTTATTCACAATAGTCAAATAGTAGAAGCAAGGTAAAGGATTTCATCATCACTAAACTGGCCTTACAAGAAATGTTAAAAGGGACTCCTTTAAGATGAAAAAAGGGTTATAATTTCTAACAAGGAAATATATGAAAGTATAAATATCTCTGGTAAAGATAAACATCGTCATGGTAGTGGATTAACCATCTGTAAACCTAGTATGAAGCTTAAAAGGACAAAAGTAGTAAAGATAACCATAGGTACAATAAAGTATACAGAAGATAAAAAGATGTAAAATGTGACATCACAAACAAAATGTTGGGGGTTGTAAAAACGTAGTTTTAGAATGTGTTCAAACTAAATGTTATCAACTTAAAACAGGCTATTATAAAAACAAATTGTTATATGCATGTTTCAAACAGAACCAAATTCTTTAGTATATACAAAAAAAAATGAGAAAGGAATTTAAGCATATCACTAAAGAAAGTCATCAAACCACAATGGAAGGGAATAAACGAAGAAAATAAAAGAAAGGAATTATCAAACATCCAGGAAGTGATACACAAAATAGTAATATATACATATGTATCAAAAACTACTTCAAGTGTAAATGAACTAAACCCTTCAATCAAGAGGTATAGTGACTGAATGGATAATGTTGCTATATGCTGCTTATAAGAGACTCACCTCAGATGTAAGGACAAACACAGAATGAAACAAAGGGATGGGAAAAAGATATGCCATGCGAATGGAAACTAAAAGAAAGCTGGGGTCACTATACCTGTATGAGGCAAAACAGATTTCAAAACAAAGACTAACAAGAGACAAGAAAGGGTATTACATGATGATAAAAGCATCAATCTAAGAAGGAAATATAATAACTGGATATACATATATGCACCCAACATAGGAACACCTAAATATATAAAACAAGTATTAACAGACCTAAAGGGAGAGACAGACAATAACACAATAATAGTAGGGACTTTAATATCCTTTACATACTGTTCATGGGATTCTCAAGGCAAGAATGCTGAAGTCATTAGCCATTCTCTTCTCCAGTGGACCAGGTTTTGTCAGAACTCTCCACCATGATGAATCCATCTTGGGTGGCCCTACACAGTATGGCTCATAGCTTTATTGAGTTAGACAAGGCTAGGATCCATGTGACCAGTCAATCCTAAAAGAAATCAACCTGAATATTCACTGAAACGACTGATGCTGAAGCTGAAGCTTCAATACTTGGGCCACTTGATGGGAAAAGACAACTCATTGGGGAAAAAAAACCAATGCTGGGAAAAACAGAAGGCAGAAGGAGAAGGGGATGATAGAGGACAAGATGGTTGGATGACATCATCAACTCAATGAACATGAGTTTGAGCAAGATCCAGGAGGTAGTGAAGGGACAGGGAAGCTTGGCATGCTGAAATCCACAGAGTTTCAAAGAGTCGGTCATAACTGAGCAACTGAACTGAACTTAATATCCCAGTTACATCAATGGATAGGTCATCTAGACAGAAAATCAATAAGCAAACACTGGCCTTAAACACCAGGTGAACAAGGTGGACTTAAAAGATATATATAGGACATTCCATCCAAAATTAGCAGAATACAGATTCTTCAAAGGTACCTCCAGGACGTATCACATGCTAAACCACAAAACAAGTCTCAGTAAAATTTTAAGAGTAAAACCTTACCAAGCATCTTTTCCAACCACAACAGTATGAAACCAGAAACTAATTACAAGAAGAGAAATGACAGAGCTTCCCCAGTGCCTCAGTGGTAAAGAATCTACTGGTCAATGTAGGAGATACGGGTTCAATCCCTGGTCTGGGAAGATCCAACATGCCATGGGGCAATTAAGCCCATGTGTCACAATTACTGAGCCCACCTTCTGCAACTACTGAAGCCCACACACCCTAGAGCCTGTGCTCCACAACAAGAGAAGCCACCACAATAAGAAGCCAGTGCACCGCAGCTAGAGAGTAGCCTCACTCACTGCAACTAGAGAAAAGCCTCTGCAGCAACGAAGACCCAGCACAACCAAAAATAAATAAATAAATAGGGCTTCCCCAGTGGCTCAGTGGTGAAGAGTTCGCCTGCCAATGCAAGAGACAAGGGTTGGAACCCTGATCCAGGAAGATCCCACATGCTGTGGAGCAACTAAGCCCATCAGCCACAACTACTGAGCCTGTGCTCTAGAGTTTCAGAGCCACAACTATTGAGCCCACGTGCCTTAGCTATTGAAGAAGCCTGTTCACCTCAACTAGAGAGTAGCCCCCACTCCCTGCAAGTAGAGAAGAGCCTGCAGCAGCAGTGAAAACCCAGAATAATCAAAAATAATAAATAGATAAATAAAATGGCTGTTTCCTTAAAAATAAATAAATAAATAGTTTAAAAGAAAAGAAATGCAAACATGTAAGAGCTAAACAAAATACTACTAAACAACCAATGGGTCAACAGGAAATAAAAAATGTCATGAGAATAATGAAAATGGAAATGCAATATACAAAATTTTATGGGATACAACAAAAGCAGTTCTAAATAGGCCTACCTACATGCCTATCTACATCAAGAAGAAAAAGGCTCAGATAAACAGCTTTACTTTATACCTTTATCCATACATACATGCCACAGTCCATGGGGTAACAAAGAGTCAGACACGACTGAGCAACTGAACAACAACATACAGTATTTCTCAGTCATAAATATGAATGAAATGTTGCCATTTGCAACAACATGGATGGACCTAAAGGGTATTATACTAAGTGGAATAAGTCAGGCAGAGAAAGACAAACACCATATGATTTCAGTTATAGTTGAAATCTCAAAAACAAAACTAATGAGCAAACATAATAAAACAAAAGATGAATAGATAAATGGAAAAAACTTGTAGTTGACAGAAGAGAGTGGAGTAGGAGGGGATGAGTTAAATAGGTACGGGAACTTAAGCAGAAACTTTCACTTATAAAATTAGTCACAGAAAAGTAATTATCATATAGCATAGGGAATGTAGTCAATAACATTGTGATAACTTTGCATGGTGACAGATGGCAACTAGACTTACTGTGGTGATCATTTTGTAATGTGTAAAAAATATCAAATCATTGTGCTGTATACCTGAAAGTAATATAATAATGTAAGTCAATTATATTTCAATTAAAAAAAAAAAAAGGGAACTCTAACGGATGTTACAACATGGATAAACCTTAAGGACATTGTGCTAAGTGAAATAAGCCAGTCACAAAAAGACAAATAGTGTGTGAGTCCATAATATGGAGTACCTAGAAGAATCAAATTCATATAGACAGAAAGCACAATGATGGTTACCAGGGCTGAGACATAGGGAGATGGGAATCATTATTTAATAGGTATAGAATTTCAGTTTTGAAAGATGAAAACAGTTCAGAGACGTGTGGAAATCATGGTTGCACAACAATATGAATTTATTTAATTTCACTGAACTGAACCCTTAAAAATCGTTACACTGGTAAATTTTGTTATATATATAAATATATATAAATAAATATATATATATATATATATATAGGCTTTATTTTGCATTCTGAAGACAGTCAATTGACTATGCAGCTCCAGAACTGTTGGTGTTCATTAGTCACGAAGCAAATGAGGTGGGAAGACCAACTTCATATCCTTCCAAACATAATGTAAGAATCACAAAAACTTGTAACAGCACATGCAATACAGGTTGGTTTCAACACACAGAGAGCTCAATCAAGAAGGGTGAGTCCTAAAGATCCACGTGGGTCAGAGCAGGGGCGGTGCTCCAGAAGGTTGGACTCCACCTGGCCAGTCACTCCCCTCGCTCCCAGACACATCTGCCCTGTCAAGTCCTCTGCCCTGTGTCAGATTCAAACCTTTCATCCCACATTCCAGGCTCATTGTTTCCCCCACTTCCAAGGCGGATAATCCACAGACAGAAATCCAGGCAGAAGCAAATCTACTTGCCCAGTTGTGTTTCATGTGGAACGCCCACAAGCCCAGAGACGGCTCAGATTCGGTACAGGAAGTTGCCACTGCTGTTGAAAAACTCTCGCCCCCTCTGCACCACTCTGTTGCTGCAGATCTGGTCACCCGGTTCCCCAGCCTTCAGCCCTTCCAGCTTCTTGTCACTGGGCAATTCATCACTGTCAGTTGCTCCAGTGCCCCTAGAACCACTGGTGGGGTGACCTAGGGCTGCAGCAACAGGCACAAAGCTCTTGCCCTCCTGCAGGCCCTGGACTCCTGTATTCCTTTCGTCTTCTTGGTGTATCTGTACCGTGAGTGTTTGATTCTATCACTTTCGAAGCTGTGCTGTGATCATGGCCTTTAGGTGAGGCTTCATCCCCGGGCATCAGCAAAGAGCCTGATAGAGACTGGCCTGCAGAAACTGGTTTCAAGGAATTCTCAGGGCCTAGGAGCTGAGACATAGGGAGATGGGAATCATTATTTAATAGGTATAGAATTTCAGTTTTGAAAGATGAAAACAGTTCAGAGACGTGTGGAAATCATGGTTGCACAACAATATGAATTTATTTAATTTCACTGAACTGAACCCTTAAAAATCGTTACACTGGTAAATTTTGTTATATATATAAATATATATAAATAAATATATATATATATATATATATAGGCTTTATTTTGCATTCTGAAGACAGTCAATTGACTATGCAGCTCCAGAACTGTTGGTGTTCATTAGTCACGAAGCAAATGAGGTGGGAAGACCAACTTCATATCCTTCCAAACATAATGTAAGAATCACAAAAACTTGTAACAGCACATGCAATACAGGTTGGTTTCAACACACAGAGAGCTCAATCAAGAAGGGTGAGTCCTAAAGATCCACGTGGGTCAGAGCAGGGGCGGTGCTCCAGAAGGTTGGACTCCACCTGGCCAGTCACTCCCCTCGCTCCCAGACACATCTGCCCTGTCAAGTCCTCTGCCCTGTGTCAGATTCAAACCTTTCATCCCACATTCCAGGCTCATTGTTTCCCCCACTTCCAAGGCGGATAATCCACAGACAGAAATCCAGGCAGAAGCAAATCTACTTGCCCAGTTGTGTTTCATGTGGAACGCCCACAAGCCCAGAGACGGCTCAGATTCGGTACAGGAAGTTGCCACTGCTGTTGAAAAACTCTCGCCCCCTCTGCACCACTCTGTTGCTGCAGATCTGGTCACCCGGTTCCCCAGCCTTCAGCCCTTCCAGCTTCTTGTCACTGGGCAATTCATCACTGTCAGTTGCTCCAGTGCCCCTAGAACCACTGGTGGGGTGACCTAGGGCTGCAGCAACAGGCACAAAGCTCTTGCCCTCCTGCAGGCCCTGGACTCCTGTATTCCTTTCGTCTTCTTGGTGTATCTGTACCGTGAGTGTTTGATTCTATCACTTTCGAAGCTGTGCTGTGATCATGGCCTTTAGGTGAGGCTTCATCCCCGGGCATCAGCAAAGAGCCTGATAGAGACTGGCCTGCAGAAACTGGTTTCAAGGAATTCTCAGGGCCTAGGAGCTCCCGGAGCGAGCACATAAGCCCAATTTTCTTAATGACTTTTTGATCCTGCTTCAGTTTCTGTTCCAATGTATGTACAAACTTGCTTTTTAAAGCCCTTCAGATCACATAGGTGCTGACATCAAAGCCTTCCGCCAGTCTGGGAACTGACCATGGCTCTGCAAATTTCTTGTGTAAATACCAGATCTGCTCCATAGCTTCCCACGTCAGGGTCTGGGGTGGGGCACTGGGTGTCTCCATTCGCCTCCGAATTTTCTGGAACCAGACGGCTTTTTTCTGTCGTTTCAGTGCATTGGGGGAGAGAACCAATGGTAGAAGCCATGCACAGACGCTAGACGGGTGGTTTAAGAGCCTTTAAGAATCACAGAGGGTCCAGCCCACTTCATTCTGCAAAGACAACCTGGCCACGCCAGCCAGCGAGAACACTGCCCCGAAGTCTAATACCAAGAACAGCCCATAAGCTGTTGTTATGGACACCTGGAGACATGTTCATTTCTCACAAAAATTAAGAAAGATATCCGGGCTAAACAGACAATTGTCTCCTCACACTAAGGATAAGCGTTGTCTGCAAGCCTTGCCTCTCTGAGACCAATACAGAGCACAAAGGTTCTTCCTCTTACCACCTTTTTTTTTTTTTCCTTGATTAGATGCTTTTTTATTTTTATTTTTTTTTATTCTTTATTTTAAAGGTTTTACAGAGTTTTGTTGTTCACAGACATGTATGTTCTCAGATCACCAGATCAGTCATATGCATATCCCTGGTCCCCAGTCCCCCAGTGCCCCCCATCGCACCCCTCCGGACCTTCGCCCCAAGCCATTGTAAGCACTCCTATTCCCTTAGCACAATGACAATAGCTATCTTTTCCACACATAACAGTATAGGTTTCCATGTTACTCCCTCTATGCTTCCCCCTCCCTATTTCTTCCCCACAATGTCCCTATGTCTATGCTCTAACTGTTTTTCCATGAGTTCCCTGCATGTGTTATCAAGACCATCCTACTAGATTCCATATATGTGTGTTAGTATACTGTATTTGTCTTTCTCTTTTTGACTTGCTTCATTTTTTATGATAGGTTCTAGAGTCAGCCACTTCATTAGGACTGAGTCTTTTGCATTTCTTTTAACAGCTGAGTAGTATTCCATTGTATATATGTACCAGGGCTTCTGTATCCATTCATTCGTCGATGGACATCTAGGTTGCTTCTATGTTCTGGCTATTGTATAGAGAGCTGCAATGAACATTGGGGTACAGGTGCTTCTTTCAGTTTTGATTTCATCAGGATAGAAGCCTAATAATAGTGGGATTGCTGGGTCGTAGGGTGTTTCTATTTTTAGTTTTTAAAGAAATCTCCATACTGTCTTCCATAGAGGCTGTATCAATTTACACTCCCACCAGCAGTGCAAGAGGGTTCCCTTTACTCCGCACCCTCTCCAGCATTTATTGTCTGCAGATTTTTTGATGATGGCCATTCTGACGGGTGTGAGGTGGTATCTCATAGTAGTTTTAATTTGCATTGCTCTAATAATAAGCGAGGTTGAGCATCGTTTCATGTGCTTTTGGGCCATCTGTATGTCCTCTTTGGAGAGGCATCCAAGACTAAGCCAGGAAGAAACAGAAACTTTGAACAACCCAATCACAAGCTCAGAAATCGAATCTGTGATTAAAAATTTACCCAAAAATAAAAGCCCAGGGCCAGATGGTTTCACAGCCGAATTCTACCAAACATTTAAAGAAGAGCTAATGCCTGTCCTTCTAAAACTCTTTCAAAAAATGCACAGGAAGGAAAACTTCCAAACACATTCTACAAGGCCACCATCACCCTGATACCCAAACCAGGCAAAGACAACACAAAAACGGAAAATTACAGACCAATTTCCCTGATGAACTTAGATGCCAAGATCCTCAACAAAATCCTAGCAAACAGAATTCAACGACACATCAAAAAACCAATACATCATGATCAAGTCGGATTCATCCCAGGCATGCAAGGATTCTTCAACATCCGCAAATCAATCAATGTGATACACCATATCAACAAATTGAGAGACAAAAATCACATGATCATCTCAATAGATGCAGAAAAAGCCTTCGACAAAGTACAACACCCATTTATGATAAAAACTCTTCAGAAAATGAGCATAGGAGGAAGCTATCTCAACATAGTGAAAGCCATATATGAGAAGCCTACAGCAAACATTATCCTCAACGATGAAAAACTGAAAGCATTCCCTCTAAGATCAGGAACAAGACAGGGGTGTCCACTTTCACCACTACTATTCAACATAGTCCTGGAAGTTCTAGCAAGAGAAATAAGAGAAGAGAAAGAAATCAAAGGAATCCAGATTGGAAAGGAAGAAGTCAAGGTCTCTCTTTTTGCAGACGACATGCTATTATACATAGAAAATCCCAAAGACTCTATTACAAAGCTACTAGAGCTAATCAACGAATTCAGCAAAGTCGCAGGATACAAAGTCAACACACAGAAATCACTGGCATTCCTATACACAAACAATGAAAAATCAAAAAACACAATCAAAGAGGCAATCGCCTTCACCATTGCAGCCAAAAGAATCAAATATCTAGGAATAAACCTACCCAAAGAAACAAAAGAACTGTACACAGAAAATTACAAGACACTCATGAAAGAAATTAAAGAAGACTTAAACAGATGGAGAGATATTCCATGTTCCTGGGTCCGAAGAATCAATATTGTGAAAATGACCATACTACCAAATATCATCTACAGATTCAATGCAATACCTATTCAACTTCCATTGACATTTTTCACAGAACTAGACCAAAGAAGAACACAGTTCATATGGTAACACAAAAGACCTCGAATAGCCAAAGGAATCCTGAGAAAGAAAAACGGAGCTGGAGGGATCAGCCTCCCTAACTTCAGACTATACTACAAAGCAACAGTCATCAAGACAGTATGGTACTGGCACAAAAACAGAAATATAGACCAATTTCACTGATGAACTTAGATGCCAAGATCCTCAACAAAATCCTAGCAAACAGAATTCAACGACACATCAAAAAACCAATACATCATGATCAAGTCGGATTCATCCCAGGCATGCAAGGATTCTTCAACATCCGCAAATCAATCAATGTGATACACCATATCAACAAATTGAGAGACAAAAATCACATGATCATCTCAATAGATGCAGAAAAAGCCTTCGACAAAGTACAACACCCATTTATGATAAAAACTCTTCAGAAAATGAGCATAGGAGGAAGCTATCTCAACATAGTGAAAGCCATATATGAGAAGCCTACAGCAAACATTATCCTCAACGATGAAAAACTGAAAGCATTCCCTCTAAGATCAGGAACAAGACAGGGGTGTCCACTTTCACCACTACTATTCAACATAGTCCTGGAAGTTCTAGCAAGAGAAATAAGAGAAGAGAAAGAAATCAAAGGAATCCAGATTGGAAAGGAAGAAGTCAAGGTCTCTCTTTTTGCAGACGACATGCTATTATACATAGAAAATCCCAAAGACTCTATTACAAAGCTACTAGAGCTAATCAACGAATTCAGCAAAGTCGCAGGATACAAAGTCAACACACAGAAATCACTGGCATTCCTATACACAAACAATGAAAAATCAAAAAACACAATCAAAGAGGCAATCGCCTTCACCATTGCAGCCAAAAGAATCAAATATCTAGGAATAAACCTACCCAAAGAAACAAAAGAACTGTACACAGAAAATTACAAGACACTCATGAAAGAAATTAAAGAAGACTTAAACAGATGGAGAGATATTCCATGTTCCTGGGTCCGAAGAATCAATATTGTGAAAATGACCATACTACCAAATATCATCTACAGATTCAATGCAATACCTATTCAACTTCCATTGACATTTTTCACAGAACTAGACCAAAGAAGAACACAGTTCATATGGTAACACAAAAGACCTCGAATAGCCAAAGGAATCCTGAGAAAGAAAAACGGAGCTGGAGGGATCAGCCTCCCTAACTTCAGACTATACTACAAAGCAACAGTCATCAAGACAGTATGGTATTGGCACAAAAACAGAACTATAGACCAATGGAACAAGATAGAGAACCCAGAGATAAACCCATGTACCTATGGGTACCTTATTTTTGACAAAGGAGGAGAAACTATAAAATGGGACAAAGACAGCCTCTTCAACAAGTGGTGCTGGGAGAATTGGACAGCTACATGCAAAAAAATGAAGTTGGGACACTCCCTGACACCATACACTAAGATCAACTCAAAATGGATTAAAGACCTAAATGTAAGACCAGAAACCATCAAACTCTTAGAGGAGAATATAGGCAAAACCCTCAAGGACAGAAATCAAAGCAAGATCTTCTCTGACCCACCAACTAAAATAGCAGAACTGAAAAGAAAAATGAACATGTGGGACCTCATGAAACTTAAAAGCTTTTGTACAGCAAAAGAAATTACAAAAAAGCTGAACAGACACCCCACAGAGTGGGAGAAAATCATAGCAAATGAAACAAAAGACAAAGAATTAATCTCCAAAATCTACAAGCAACTCAGACAACTCAGCACAGGAGAAAGGAACCACCCAATCAAAAAATGGGGAAAAGATCTCTTACCATTTTTTAATGCTAATGAAACACTTTACAAACTCAGAGTGCCCTTTGTAACTTAAGAATTTTAAGAAGGTTTCCCCTTGAGAGCAAAGGTGTTGACCTCTTTACATCTCTATAGAGTCAAAAAGCTTCTTCATGATTATTAATTAGCTTGAGATTTCTAGTTAGAAAAAATATAAAAAGGGGTCAGGGAGGATTGTGTATTAGCCTTGCCCATGGAGATCGGCTGAGCCTGATGGGGTCGAGACTCTCCACTCTGGGGTAAGAACATCTGTTTACATTTGATTGAGTTCTGATAATTTCTGATTATTTCTGATTGCTTGTGCTTGCCTTTATTTGATGATTAATAAACCCACTCTTGGTTTGACAATACTTGAGACCACGATACTTTATTGTCGAGGTCCGAGGCTCACACCCTGAGGGGACCACGCCGTGTTTGCGAAAAGTCTCTTAGCGAGAACTAGTGAGAATAGTAATCAGAGTAAGCTCGGAACACGGTGCCCAAGACACTGTTGTCGAATTTTTTAGACGGGTTATGTGAAGGGACCCGTGGCCCCAAAGGACCTAACACGTTCTCCTGCATCCCTGCCAACAGGTGAGAAGGGCCGCTGCAGGACGCCCAGTGCCAAGAGGTCACCCGGGGGCCAAGGCCCTGCTTCAGGCCGAGGGTCCAGGAAGGAGCCGGTACATCTGCACCTCCTGCAGCTCTCGCTCCTCTGGCTCCCAGTCGAAATCGAGGCCTGGCTTGTGGTTGACAGAGCCCGGGATGGCCACCCCACGGGTAGCAAACCCACAGCAAGCAACCACAGTGCAGACCTGCCCGCCCAGCAAGAGTCTCAGCGCAAACACCATGTCGACAGAAAATACCCTTCCTATGTTATATATATTTTACCATAATTTTAAATTATTTATCAGATTCTAATTATTAAACACACATCTTTCCTGGCTTCCTAAGTATTGATGATCAGAAAGAAAGTTTATGAATAGAGAAGAACTTGTCTAAAACAGTACATGAAAGAAAGATAATGAACCTATCTCAGCTTTACTTGGGACCTGAAAGAAGAAGAAAACAACTAAGCAATTAAGGCTTGTTTTTCATATAGAAGTATTTAATTTTTTGTGTATTATTAATCTTAAAAGCATTTCTTTATTTATACAAGTTTCATAAACATTCTGAAGGTAGTCCAGATGTCAGACCAGGAATCAAAATGCCTGCGTTCCATTGCCTCTTTGGCAAAGGCTCCCTACAATCACAAAGAGTTGTTACAATGCCTCAGTGTCAGACAGGAAGCAAACGGAGAGGAAAGACAAACAAGCCCACAAGCCTGCCATTAAATGTGAAATTATTCCTCTTCAACTTGTTTAAGCCCAGTGTGCAATAGACCTTGTTTACATATTTCTTCTGGGGTTTCTAAATTACTTCTACAACAACTGGAGCATAATGAGAAGTTCAAACAGAGGCCAGCTTTCTAGAGACAGAGGATGTCTATATATTCAAAGAGAAGAGTTTTACACACAGCTCCATTAATGTATATTAGCCTTGACCCTATGACTTTCTCTATCAGAATATGCAACTTTAATTCATGTGAAGTTCTTGGGGAATGTAATCAGATTCAAAGATTCAGGCTGTAGAAGGAGATATACTCCTTTATATCCACACCCATACACCACTGTTAGCTTGTTTTTCTTTCAAGCCAGCACCATCTGTCTATAAAATCTATGCCATGACCACCCATCCTTTTCCATACCCCCACCCAAGCCCTGTTGTTCAATCTCAGCTCTGATGAAACTGACAACAAAAAAGAGTCTTCCCTATTTGTTGTGATTTCAACAACCATGAAATCCTAGATGAAACATCTGAATTGCCATATGGCACTCTGGACTATATTTTTAACACACTTCCCTAATGTAGGTAAAAGCAAATCACCAGTTGGTAAAGGGGAAGGAAGTCTTTACACTGCACAATATGGTTGGAGCAAAAGGAAAGACCGACTGGAAAGGGAAGGATTTGTGTTAAGAAACCAGGGCAGGAAACCAGGTCCCATATGGACAAGGCCACAGTCTCTGTGTGTTAATCCCTGGCTAAACCATTTAACTATTCTGTGTCTCCATTTATCAGTCATAAAATAAGGTCTCATTATTCAATTCAAATAAAACATTTAGAGAATACTGAGGGCCAGGCACTGTATCCTAATACTGTGACCAGCTCTAACTAGTGTTCTCTTTCTCAGTGCCAGTAGAATCAAAGCACATGTATTATATAACATCACACTCAAGGGCACTACAAATAACAATGTTCAGCTTCCTCAAATGGTTATTATAGAAAAAGAGATCAACTCCAGGCACATGGATCCTTTCAGTGAATTGCCTTCCTCAACGCATGAGTATCTATTATATGTGACCACATCTTGTATGTCTTTCTACCAACAACTGGCCCAGCAAGCCTGCCATTAAATGTGAAATTATTCCTCTTCAACTTGTTTAAGCCCAGTGTGCAATAGACCTTGTTTACATATTTCTTCTGGGGTTTCTAAATTACTTCTACAACAACTGGAGCATAATGAGAAGTTCAAACAGAGGCCAGCTTTCTAGAGACAGAGGATGTCTATATATTCAAAGAGAAGAGTTTTACACACAGCTCCATTAATGTATATTAGCCTTGACCCTATGACTTTCTCTATCAGAATATGCAACTTTAATTCATGTGAAGTTCTTGGGGAATGTAATCAGATTCAAAGATTCAGGCTGTAGAAGGAGATATACTCCTTTATATCCACACCCATACACCACTGTTAGCTTGTTTTTCTTTCAAGCCAGCACCATCTGTCTATAAAATCTATGCCATGACCACCCATCCTTTTCCATACCCCCACCCAAGCCCTGTTGTTCAATCTCAGCTCTGATGAAACTGACAACAAAAAAGAGTCTTCCCTATTTGTTGTGATTTCAACAACCATGAAATCCTAGATGAAACATCTGAATTGCCATATGGCACTCTGGACTATATTTTTAACACACTTCCCTAATGTAGGTAAAAGCAAATCACCAGTTGGTAAAGGGGAAGGAAGTCTTTACACTGCACAATATGGTTGGAGCAAAAGGAAAGACCGACTGGAAAGGGAAGGATTTGTGTTAAGAAACCAGGGCAGGAAACCAGGTCCCATATGGACAAGGCCACAGTCTCTGTGTGTTAATCCCTGGCTAAACCATTTAACTATTCTGTGTCTCCATTTATCAGTCATAAAATAAGGTCTCATTATTCAATTCAAATAAAACATTTAGAGAATACTGAGGGCCAGGCACTGTATCCTAATACTGTGACCAGCTCTAACTAGTGTTCTCTTTCTCAGTGCCAGTAGAATCAAAGCACATGTATTATATAACATCACACTCAAGGGCACTACAAATAACAATGTTCAGCTTCCTCAAATGGTTATTATAGAAAAAGAGATCAACTCCAGGCACATGGATCCTTTCTTTGTGAGTGAAGTTGCTTTTATAAGCCATCCTAGAAGACATTCTGATCAGTCCCTACTTTCCTGTCATTAGAGTATCTGCAGAGCTGTATAACAAAGCAATGTGACTCACATTCTTCGCTAATGTCTTTGTAAAACATTTTTAAACTCTGAAGAAATTGCCTACATCAAAACTCCAACCAAGTTGCTGATTAAACTGAAGTTTAATTATGACACATGTAGAGCCATAAATGTTTTTTAACTGCATCACAGAAAACTATGCTCAATATTTTGCAATAACCTATAAGGAAAAGGAATCTGAAAAGGAGTATGTGTGTGTGAGTGTAAAACTAAGTTGTTGTGCTTTACACATGAAACTAACATGATATTGTAAATCAACTACACTTCAATAAAAAATGTCTTTAAGAAACTTCTTAGATAACTGAGAGCAACATTTAGTAAAGACATGCTACTTCAAAATATGTTATTTTATTAATACACTCAACCAGCCAATGTTGGTATTACCATCTTCAATTATAGCTGAGGACACTGAGACTTTAAGAGGCTGGTAGCTTGCCAAATGTCACCCAACTTGTCAGTGGCAGATATGGAGTACAAACATACGTCTGTGTTCCTTCAATGACAATACTTATACCCACAAGAGCAACCACTGGGCTAAGCCTCACCGTGCTGCCTTGCTTATGAGCACTCTTTCCTAGATAGAGAATATGCTGAAACCTAAACTCAGTAACTTCAAGCAATTAACCCCTTAGTCCCAAGCATTTATGCAGATTGAAAAAGATTGACTAAAAACTGAAAAGAAGACAACCCTGGGTCCAAAAGTTTAGTCTCTGTGTGTTAATCCTGGCTAAACCTTTAACATTTTTTAAGGTCTCATTATTCAATTCAAATAAAACATTTAGAGAATACTGAGGGCCAGGCACTGTATCCTAATACTGTGACCAGCTCTAACTAGTGTTCTCTTTCTCAGTGCCAGTAGAATCAAAGCACATGTATTATATAACATCACACTCAAGGGCACTACAAATAACAATGTTCAGCTTCCTCAAATGGTTATTATAGAAAAAGAGATCAACTCCAGGCACATGGATCCTTTCTTTGTGAGTGAAGTTGCTTTTATAAGCCATCCTAGAAGACATTCTGATCAGTCCCTACTTTCCTGTCATTAGAGTATCTGCAGAGCTGTATAACAAAGCAATGTGACTCACATTCTTCGCTAATGTCTTTGTAAAACATTTTTAAACTCTGAAGAAATTGCCTACATCAAAACTCCAACCAAGTTGCTGATTAAACTGAAGTTTAATTATGACACATGTAGAGCCATAAATGTTTTTTAACTGCATCACAGAAAACTATGCTCAATATTTTGCAATAACCTATAAGGAAAAGGAATCTGAAAAGGAGTATGTGTGTGTGAGTGTAAAACTAAGTTGTTGTGCTTTACACATGAAACTAACATGATATTGTAAATCAACTACACTTCAATAAAAAATGTCTTTAAGAAACTTCTTAGATAACTGAGAGCAACATTTAGTAAAGACATGCTACTTCAAAATATGTTATTTTATTAATACACTCAACCAGCCAATGTTGGTATTACCATCTTCAATTATAGCTGAGGACACTGAGACTTTAAGAGGCTGGTAGCTTGCCAAATGTCACCCAACTTGTCAGTGGCAGATATGGAGTACAAACATACGTCTGTGTTCCTTCAATGACAATACTTATACCCACAAGAGCAACCACTGGGCTAAGCCTCACCGTGCTGCCTTGCTTATGAGCACTCTTTCCTAGATAGAGAATATGCTGAAACCTAAACTCAGTAACATAACTTCAAGCAAAACTTTACCTTTTGACCACTTAGTCCCAAGTGCCATTTATGCCAGATTGAAAAAAAAAGACTTTAAAAAAAAGACTAAAAAAACTGAAAAAGAAGACAACCCTGGGGTCCAAAAGTTATATTTTCCCTAACAAACTAGTTTCTAGTGCTCCAAAAGGACAGAAATTAATGATGAAAAACATCAACAAGACAACAATCTAACTCCTTTCCTTCTCTAACTCTTAACTATCTTGGATGGCTTAGATAGCTGGAAAGCAAAGATAACTCCATGAACTCTCAGACCCACCTCTAACACTATAGTTCTTATTCTCTTTGCCCTGCTTATACAGGAGAACCTGTGGTTAGTCTATACAACTAGATTTTAGATGCCAAATGGATCCATTTTAGTAAAAAGTACCACCAATAATATGAAATTGCACCCAGCAAGTGTCACATTTTAAAAATTCCTTTTAAATCTTACCAGAATAATCACAGCAAAATACCGTAATCATACCAATCAATTACAAGGAATAAATAAGGCCAGGGAAGCTGAGAGGAACTCCTGTTCATAATATTTCATTTCTTTAGGTCTTAGTGAAATATTATATAACCAGTGGAGAAAGCCTGACTAGGCAACATGCCCTGTTGTGACTTTTGTGTTTCCTGTTCTGTCGCCTTCACTATTCAGTACATTACATCACTGTTAACCATAAAGGCAAATGCTGATTTGGCCCCTTTAATGAACCAACAGTTCCCAAATTTGTCAGAGAGAGAAAGAGATTCTTGTCATCTTATTTCTCTCTTATGATAAATAATACATCAGAAATTATAGGTTTCCCTTCCAGCAGAGCCATACATTATTTATATATTACTTAGTTGTGCCATATGCCTTGAGCTTCCCTGGTAGCTCAGACAGTAAAGAATCTGTCTGCATGCGGGAGACAAGGGTTCAATCCCCAGGTCTGGAAGTTCTTCTAGAGAAGAGAATGGCTACCCACTCCAGTATTTGTCTGCAGAATTCCATGAACAGAGGAGCCTGGTGGGCTCCATGTGACAGGGTCACAAAGAGCTGGACACAACTGAGTGACTACCACACACATATACCATATACCTCAGGGCTTTACAGACCAGTTTAAAATTCAAAATCAATAAACATATACAAACTATTCAGGGACTTTGTGAAAAATCCATAATTTTTAATGTCTGTAATGGGAGAGAAATAGGGTTTCATGACCAAATAAAAGAGACAATCAAAAGGGCAAACTGTTTCTGCACTAGAGAAGTAGTATGTTTCTGATTGGCTACAGGGGAAAACAGAACCCCTGGATGATAGCTTCCTGATACCAGAGCTGAGATTGTGTCAGGCCCTGGGGTAGGTACTAGGGATGCATCACTGATAATGGAGACTTCACCCATTCAAACAGGAAAACCCCTAGTAGCATCATATGTGTTAGTCGCTCAGTCATGTTTGACTCTTTGTGACCACATGGACTGTAGCCCACCAGGCTCCTCTTGCCATGAGATAGATTCTCCAGGCAAAAATATTGCCATTCCCTTCCCCCAGAGGATCTTCCTGACCCAGGTGTCGAACCTGGTTCTCACACATTGGAGGCAGATTCTTGACCATCAGAGCCACCAGGGAAGCTCTCAGCAGCACCATATAGATTCTAAAATCCTCATTATTTACGAGGAAGCAGGCTATTTCCAAAACAACTTCCTTGCTAGAACCCAAACTGTTAAAAACCATAAGGCAATGCTGATGCTACTATTCAGTACATTACATCACTGTTAACCATAAAGGCAAATGCTGATTTGGCCCCTTTAATGAACCAACAGTTCCCAAATTTGTCAGAGAGAGAAAGAGATTCTTGTCATCTTATTTCTCTCTTATGATAAATAATACATCAGAAATTATAGGTTTCCCTTCCAGCAGAGCCATACATTATTTATATATTACTTAGTTGTGCCATATGCCTTGAGCTTCCCTGGTAGCTCAGACAGTAAAGAATCTGTCTGCATGCGGGAGACAAGGGTTCAATCCCCAGGTCTGGAAGTTCTTCTAGAGAAGAGAATGGCTACCCACTCCAGTATTTGTCTGCAGAATTCCATGAACAGAGGAGCCTGGTGGGCTCCATGTGACAGGGTCACAAAGAGCTGGACACAACTGAGTGACTACCACACACATATACCATATACCTCAGGGCTTTACAGACCAGTTTAAAATTCAAAATCAATAAACATATACAAACTATTCAGGGACTTTGTGAAAAATCCATAATTTTTAATGTCTGTAATGGGAGAGAAATAGGGTTTCATGACCAAATAAAAGAGACAATCAAAAAGGGCAAACTGTTTCTGCACTAGAGAAGTAGTATGTTTCTGATTGGCTACAGGGGAAAACAGAACCCCTGGATGATAGCTTCCTGATACCAGAGCTGAGATTGTGTCAGGCCCTGGGGTAGGTACTAGGGATGCATCACTGATAATGGAGACTTCACCCATTCAAACAGGAAAACCCCTAGTAGCATCATATGTGTTAGTCGCTCAGTCATGTTTGACTCTTTGTGACCACATGGACTGTAGCCCACCAGGCTCCTCTTGCCATGAGATAGATTCTCCAGGCAAAAATATTGCCATTCCCTTCCCCCAGAGGATCTTCCTGACCCAGGTGTCGAACCTGGTTCTCACACATTGGAGGCAGATTCTTGACCATCAGAGCCACCAGGGAAGCTCTCAGCAGCACCATATAGATTCTAAAATCCTCATTATTTACGAGGAAGCAGGCTATTTCCAAAACAACTTCCTTGCATATCTCTCTACACACACTCAGCTGAAACTGGACAATAATAAGAAGGTCCAAGAAACACTCAAGCAACTTAATGTTCAGCCCTATCCAAAAATAGCCAATTAATGTATAGCCTAGTTTAGTCTTTGAGAGCTATACTGCCCCTCAACTCTGTCATTCTAGAGGAAAAGCAACTGCAGACAATATGCAAACAAGTGTGGCTAGGTGTTGATAAAATGCTATTTACAGAAATAAACATTATTTACAGAAACACGTGGTGAGCAGAATTTGGCCTGTGGGCCCTATTATGCTGATCCCCTGTTTTAGTGCAAATAAAGCAAGGAGACCTCTGAGAAATCAAGCTACCCTTCTTTTTTCCCTTGCCTTTCTGCCCAGGATTCCTGAGAAGCAACAAAAAGCAAAGGTGCAAAGCTAGAAAGTTTCCTCAAGCAGTTATGCTCAAAGTTAGAGGCTATAAAACACTTCAAAGTAAACAAGGCCTATGAGTATCCATTCTACTTACTTGTACTTGTCACCATTAGAAAATAAAAACCTCCACTGGTCCAATGGACAGATCAGAGATACCTTCTCTGCTATGTCAATGTGATGACATGTGGTTTTTATTACACATCATGTTATTAATTCCTGCCTGGTAGAGAAATTCAGATAACGTCCTATAAGAAACATCAGAGCCACGGTTGGCCAGCAGCCTTCAGAACACCCAGAAGCCCCTGGAGGGTCACACTTTGAGAAAGTCAGTCCTGAAGGGGCCTACAAACTCCTTGAGGGTGAGACCACTACCAAAAGAAAAGAATTCTCTCTGGAGAAACTGGCCAAGCAAGTTCCTCCTTGCAATGCTTCAATCAGCCAGACCTGCTGGACTTGTTAGACCTAACAAAACAACAGCAATTACTTTGGTAATAATGCAGATATAGACTAGGGCAGAATTGCCTGCTGTAAGGGAAATCTATCTAATGGGCTCCAAGAAATACACCAATTACCCCATACTGCCAGGGAAGCACAAGCTTATTAAAGGCACAGGGGTAAGAGAAAGACAATAGGATTGATCCTAAATATCACCAAGGCACATCAATATTTTTGAGCTCTTTTGAAAGGGGGCTAACAAGTGGCATGAAAGGGTCCAATAGAATTTAAATCATAATTTGGAGGGTGGAAGGTGAGTCATTTTTATAAGACAGGTGACCAGATATAAAAACAAGGTAAATTAAGGCAAAGGTCTCTGAAAGAGAGGAAGAAAGAAATGGCAGTTTACAACAAACAACACTGAAGGTTTTATAGAGAATGAGCTGCATAGGACATGATGTTAGGAGGAAAGGCTCAAGCAACAGCAGAGGACCAAATGTAAAGCCAGGTCAGAGCTCAGACAGACATCAGGAAGCATCAGGTTGCAGGCGAAACACACTGAAATACACCCACCCTGGGCAGGCACCATAGTAACAATTTGCGTGAGTTACTTTACAACAGGAGGTCCTGGTAAGGAACACAGAGCTAACCAGCCACTACCAAGAATTCGGCAAAGCTCAAAAGGATATGCCATGTGTACTAACACCTTCCAGAATCCTCCTAGCTAGCATCTATCTTGGCTGAACAATGCATGTGCCACCAGGAAGGACCCCTAAGTCAGAATGACTGGCCAGACACAACCCAAAAACTAACGCCATCACCATAAAACCTGAGACAGTGAGCCATGTGGCAGAGTCATTCTCCTGGCTTCCTTCACCCCACTGCTCTCCGCCTAGATGTCCCTGCCCAAACTCTCTTGCTTTGTCAACACGTGTGTCTCCTCAGACGATTCATTTCCAAGTGTTAGACAAGAGCCCACTCATTTTCCTGGTACATAAGAGGCTAATATAGAGAGGTGGTCCAGAGAATGTGGATACTGTTTTATGGCCAAATCCAGTAATAGCGCATTGAGTGGCCTATCAACAAAATCCTTGCCAGACCTTGGCAGAAGCATTCCCAGCATCCTGGGATGAAATGGTCATGAAATGCACCACCCAAACCATGGTCAAATTTATGACCATGAAGAAGCCTTGCCATTTGGAAACTGGCACTTGCCATCTACCTCTACAAAGATTAAATCATGACCACTGCAACGGCTGACCTTCCTTTAAAGGAGTTTAAGGTAGAGATCAGGAATGAGGCACTCTGTGCTCTAGGAAACACTGGCATAACCAGCCTTCAACTAGTTAGATATATTCAGAAGATTTTCTGAGTCCCAACTGTTGCATCTTCTTATACCTAGAGAAAAACTAATACTGTTAATGATGATATCTGCTTTGGCTATTAAGGACAATTAAAGTCAAATGGAGTAGCTATGGTTCCTAGACAAGGACGTCTGGAGTGCTGCAGGCCATGGGGTCGCAAAGAGTTGGACACGACTGAGCAACTGCACTGAACTGATGGTTCAGACATCCAAGGAAATAACTAGGTGACATTGTGGGTGCAATTTCAGACAAGTCCTTGTATTGATAAGAATTTGAGTTTTTTGATCTGTGTGAATTAGATGCCAGCAGACATTCTTAAAACAATGTCTACTGGCAGCTAGAAACTGCAACCTTACTTTTTAAAGGTCTCTTGTAATGATTATATTTCTAGACAAAGAAATTGCTATAAATTATACATTAACAAAAAGAAAGAGACATGTATGATCAATAGCACCTGTTATCTGTATGTCAATACTACTTTAAAAGTTAAAACCTACATAGACAAAACTAGACAAGTCCCCCCAAGTGCCAGGTCAAGACTGGCTTTCAGGCTTATTCTTCTGAAAAGAAATGAGATTTATTTTGTCTATTAAAATTCCATTTGTCACTCCTTGACTACGTCTAATTGGATCTGTTACAGCAAAATGGTAGACCAAAGGATTGAGGTTTTAATCATTCCAGATTCAGATCCAGGACTTGGAACTCAAATGCTTCCAATTCAGTGTCTGCTCTCCAAATTGAAAGCAACACTATGCCCCATTTTGACAGAAAGTTGCCAGAGCCATAGTTGCCCATTTCCCTGAACTAAAACTGACCAGGACTCCTGGGCTCTGCAGTACAAGTCCTTTCTGTGTCCGCTGTTTCTTGTTTGTAGGATATAGGCTTCATTCAGCCTCCTTAACTTTCCTTGAGTTCCAAAGGGCAGACTCAAAGCATTGCTGGTCAGGGAATGGAGGGGATACAGAAATGGGTGAGGAGCAATCAAGTGGTGGTACAGCCCTGGGGCAAGGTCCTGGTTCCTACTCAAGGAATATGCATAGCAATACTTTTGAGTTCTTCTGCAGAACTGGAGCCCCCACCCAGATGGAGTATGATAACCAGGCTGAGCACAAGATACCTGGAGCACTACCCTGTTACCTCACCCCCAACCAATCAGAAGACAGTCATACACCTTGCATCCCTCACTCCAAATTTTACCTTCCCTTTCTTGGCCTAATGATTACTGTCCTGTTAGGCCTCCTGTTTACCCTCTATCTGTTTCATTTCTGACAGGGTCCAACAGTTTCAGGCTAAACTGCTGTTACTACAAGGGTGAACGCTGGTTTCAGGCACAGAATATCTTGATTTAGATCAGGTAGAGAGAGACTTCTGCTCTACTAGGCAGGATTACACCCACTCTCAGCTGGAAGTAGTTATCGAAGAAAGAAACCTCCACCCCAATTCCCAAGACTGACTAAAACCGCCCACCCTGGTTAGGCACCACAGTAACCATCTGCGTGAGTTATTTTATGATAAGAGGTCCTGGTAAGGAACACAGAACTAACAAGCCACCACCAACTAGAAGAACTCAGGAAAGGTCAAAAGGAGATGCCATGTGTCCTAACACCTCCCAGAATCCTCCTTGCTGGCATCTATCTTGGCTAAGCAGTGCATGTGCCACCAAGAAGGACCCTGAGTCAGAATGAGTGGCCAGAGACGACCCAGAAACTAATCCCATCACCACAGAACCCAAGACTGCAAGCCACAGGACAGACTAGTTCTCCTGGGTTCCCTTATTCTACTGCTCTCCACCCAAGCACCCCTTCCCAATCAAGTCTCTTCCTTTGTCAACACATGTGCCTTCTCAGACAATTCATTTCCAAATGTTAGATGAGGGCCCACTCTCAGGTCCTGGAAGGAGTCTCCGTTCCTGCAACAAGGCAACTACTACAGGAAGGGACCATACAGGAAAGGGCAGAGACACAAACTTCCGATACACATCCTCTAGGTGTAAGTACACTGACACCCTTCTACAAAGCATACATCAGAGTATAATAGAAAATTTGCATCCCTTAGAAGCCAGAAGATCTGGGTTTTGATCCCTATTTGTCACACACTGCTGAGTAACTCTGAGCAAATCACTTAACTACTCTGAATTTCAATGTCCTCATTGCAAAACTGTGAAACCATTATCTTCCTTTTGGTACTTCACCTATAAAAGAAGATTAATAGCACCCTGCCTGATTGGTTCACAGGGTTATTGTAAAGATCAAATTGAGATCATAGGTCAAACTGGTGAACTGAAAAATATGAAGAAAGAGATTATACTTTTACTATTTTTATGAAATGTTACTATTCATGGTTTCAGTGCAAACAAATAACTCCATCTAAGAATGAAACTAGTTTTAAAGAAGATGTGTATTAGCCCCAAAATTCAACATTCATGGATAACTTTTGCTAAAAAATGTCTGTACCACCTATGAAATTTTCAGAATTGAAAAATAAATACTCCATTAAAATATGTCCTTATTTTTTTCCTTGTTAAGTAATTTACAATTTTAGATTTATATTCCACCCTAAAGATGTAATCAAAAAAACTAGGGTCACTGTCTCCCTCATCCAGTATGAAGCCTCCTTAATTTCTCCACTGACTTCAGAGAATTTGCTTTTTAAGGCCTCTACTTTGGTCTAGACAGTCTTCTCCACAGGTGCCTTCACAGAATTGCCCAAGGTTGATGATGCCAGAAACTCTGCCACAAGCTCTGGTCTATGGGTCCTGTTAGCTACCCACTCATCTACTGATATTGTCCAGCTTACAAACCTTTCCTAATGGCTGCTTCCTGTTGAGATGCATACTAATGGCTGCTCCCATTTCTCTAAGAAGGCCTTATGTCTCTTCTTCATAACTCTACTTTCTGAACTTTCTGTTCCCCTAAACAGCACTTATATTCTCTTTCATTATTAAAGGAAATAAAGTCAAAATGGAACAATGCAAATATTCAGAAAAATCTAAGTCTTAGTTCTATTACTGACTAGCAGCATGAAAGTTCTTAAACTCTATAAGCCCTTAGTTTCCTCATATATAAAACAGAGATAACACTTCCCAAATGAAGTTATATATGTATGTGAAAGTGCCTTGTACATTATACAGTTCTCTGCAAATATTAATGTATGCCCATATCTACATCTATTGCCAACATCCTGGTAATTGATCAGCCTGAGTGAGATCATGTTCACAGATCCCAGCCTTCCTGTTGCCCAGTAGAAACATTACCAAACCTGAATTTCAACTCAATTTGTATTAGAGTTGATTCTTCCTCATTCATAATTGGATTCTCTAAATTCCACATATCTAGGGATAAATGTTCTATCATAGAAGGTCTATCTTTTGATCTTCTATTTCATCACATTCCTACTAAGCAAGGGCCAACCAGAAAAAGTACAGCAATGACTTCAGATTTTCTGACCTTCCCCTACTCCATTCCTGCAGGTCTGTGAAATGCTTGGCTGCCGTCAGATCAGCACTGGAGGTGCATTCTTGGCAAGAAGTAGTGAAGAGAAAATAATTCTTTTCTTTCACAAGCTGAAAGTATTCTAAAAAAAATCACAGGCTCAGCAAAAAAGAGGTTGGTTAAGGGTGGAGACTGTTTTCGTAAGGCCCAGTGACACTGTGTAGAGCCCAAGAGTGGGGCTGATTATTGGGTTCCCATACTGACTCTGATTAACTGTTTCAGTGGCCTTGGGCAAGGAACATCCACTCTTAGATTTGTTTCCTCATCTGAAATATGGAAGAGTTAAACGAAATGTTCTCTTAATTCCCTTAGAATTCTGAGTCCGTTTCCAGCAAGATACTGCGCATTAATCAGAAAGAAAAGGGAAGAGTTACACAGCATCTGCTTTTCACAAAGGAAATGCAAACAAAAGGCCAAGAAACCCTAGATTTCCGTCCCCTTTCATTCTGCTGGTTCAGCTGTATACTCCCTGGCTGAGGTGTTACCCAACTGCTTTCCCATTTAGTACCACAACAGGACAATCACTTCCATAAAGCCTAGAACACTGGCCTTAGATTCTAGAAGACAAATCACTCCAGCTAAACCAAAATGGAAAGATCTCAGTATTTCCAATGTTAAGAACAAGATAAACTCAGCATAGTGATAATGATGGCAGAGACATTCTCTTAAGAACTCTTTCCATTTTTTTTTTCCTGCTCTAAGCAAAAGTTGTAAGGGGCAGCTATAAAATACCTCAATGGCTTCTTACCCACCCTCCTCTCCCCACCTAATGAATTCAGGATGGATGAATTCAGGATTAGTCTCCAGCTGTCAACTGCCACATGCATAATACATATTTTTCCAATCACAGGGAAAGGCTTTTCTACAACAACCTGGCTCTGGAAAGAGAGCTGGAAGCTGAAATGTGGCTCTCCTGCTTCTGAGAAGTCCTTAATGAAAACCTTTTTGCAAAGAACTGCCTTGAAGTTCCTAATATGGTACTATCATGCTGGGCCTACTACTTGCCACTCCTGAGAAATTCCATGCTGCCTAGGGATTAAAAATAACATGGAGGGGGGAGACTTTGTCACCCTTTAGTAACGTCACACATTCCCCAATATGCGCTATTTGGTGCACGAAAAGCAGCTGCATTTGCCGTAAGAAGTCAACAGATGAGCAGAGGAGAGGCCTCTGGAACTGCCCAACCAGCTGGTATAGGCTCTTGGAGCAGGAAACAAAGAGCACAGGTGGCACAGCACCAAGATGTAATATACTGCCATTCATCTGGGACAAAAAAGAAAACATAACCAGGCCCTCATTAAATTGGGGCTAGATTGCTCAACAAGGAAACCACCTGATCCCAGCCATGATCAGGGAGGGAAAAAATGAAGGGAGGATTTCCACTAGCACAGTTCTTCACTGTCAAGTGTGTCACTTCAAACAAAAGCACCCCTGGCCCCAATAAAGAACATCCAGGGTTTTAATATAATGTACCAGCTTTATAAAGTACAGTACAGGAAGAGCTTTGGAATGAGAAACCAGAAAATCTGATTCTGGTCCTAGTTCATACTCTAGCTCTAGATCCCTGGAAAAGTCAGTTCTCTCTTGGCTTCCTTTTCCTGGATATATAAACTCAATAGAGTGGACTGTGAAGGTTTCTAAACAACTTCCCAGTTCTTTTGTTCTATAAGGAAGAGCCAAAGGAAGATGTAGGTACATAAAGGCCTTTTGCAACTTTTTAAAAATGGCATTGAGATATGACGACATATGGAAAGATCTCAGTATTTCCAATGTTAAGAACAAGATAAACTCAGCATAGTGATAATGATGGCAGAGACATTCTCTTAAGAACTCTTTCCATTTTTTTTTTCCTGCTCTAAGCAAAAGTTGTAAGGGGCAGCTATAAAATACCTCAATGGCTTCTTACCCACCCTCCTCTCCCCACCTAATGAATTCAGGATGGATGAATTCAGGATTAGTCTCCAGCTGTCAACTGCCACATGCATAATACATATTTTTCCAATCACAGGGAAAGGCTTTTCTACAACAACCTGGCTCTGGAAAGAGAGCTGGAAGCTGAAATGTGGCTCTCCTGCTTCTGAGAAGTCCTTAATGAAAACCTTTTTGCAAAGAACTGCCTTGAAGTTCCTAATATGGTACTATCATGCTGGGCCTACTACTTGCCACTCCTGAGAAATTCCATGCTGCCTAGGGATTAAAAATAACATGGAGGGGAGACTTTGTCCCCCTTTTAGTAACGTCACACATTCCCCAATATGCGCTATTTGGTGCACGAAAAGCAGCTGCATTTGCCGTAAGAAGTCAACAGATGAGCAGAGGAGAGGCCTCTGGAACTGCCCAACCAGCTGGTATAGGCTCTTGGAGCAGGAAACAAAGAGCACAGGTGGCACAGCACCAAGATGTAATATACTGCCATTCATCTGGGACAAAAAAGAAAACATAACCAGGCCCTCATTAAATTGGGGCTAGATTGCTCAACAAGGAAACCACCTGATCCCAGCCATGATCAGGGAGGGAAAAAATGAAGGGAGGATTTCCACTAGCACAGTTCTTCACTGTCAAGTGTGTCACTTCAAACAAAAGCACCCCTGGCCCCAATAAAGAACATCCAGGGTTTTAATATAATGTACCAGCTTTATAAAGTACAGTACAGGAAGAGCTTTGGAATGAGAAACCAGAAAATCTGATTCTGGTCCTAGTTCATACTCTAGCTCTAGATCCCTGGAAAAGTCAGTTCTCTCTCTTGGCTTCCTTTTCCTGGATATATAAACTCAATAGAGTGGACTGTGAAGGTTTCTAAACAACTTCCCAGTTCTTTTGTTCTATAAGGAAGAGCCAAAGGAAGATGTAGGTACATAAGCCAAGGGCCTCTTTCTCCAAGCACAATCTTTTTTTGAAAAAATGGCATTGAGATATGACGTACATACCATAAAATTCAATATTACAATGTACAGTTAAGTGGTTATTAGTATACTCACAGAGTTATGCAACTATCATCACAATCTAATTTTAGAAAAATTTCACAATCCCCAAAAGAAATCCTTTACTCATTAGTAGTCACAACACATTGCAACCCTCTGCCAGAGCCCAAGACAACCAGTAGCCTGACATACATAGTTCATTTTGTGTTTTTAGCATAACAAGGCAGAGATTTAAAAATATCTACATCTATTGATATAATGTGTTTCCCCTTACTCCGGTTATTTGGTTATTTGGTAGGATATAAATATTACACTATTACACTGACAGATCTTCAACTATTAAACAAACTTTGCAATCCTGGAATAAATTCTACATGCTTATGACATATAATTCTTATTATATGTCACTAGATTTGGTTTGGCTGGTATTTTGTTGAGTATTTTTCATGTCTATTCTTTTTAATATATTTTTTCTTTATTTATTTTTGGCTACACTGGGTCTTCACAGCTGCATGTGGGCTTTCTCTAGTTGTGGTGAGCAGACGCTATTCTTTGTTGTGGTGTGTGGGCTTCTATTTGCTGTGGCTTCTCTTGTTGTGGAGCATGGGCTCCAGGGCACAAGGGTTTCATCAGCGGCAGCGCACAGGCTCAGTAGTGGTGACTGGTAGGCCCTAGAGTGCAGGTTCAGTAGTTGTGGCATCCAGGGCCCAGTTGCCCATGGCATATGGAATCCTCCTGAACCGGGGATTGAACCCATGTCTCCGCACCACCATTTGGACTCTCAACCTCTGGACCACCAGGGAAGTCTATATCTCTATTCTTAAGGGAATTAGGGCAATAGTTAGCTTGTGATGTCTTTAGTTTTTGGTATCTGGATTAAGGTGGCCTCAGAGAATGTGTTAAGAAACTTTTAACTTCAGGAAGTTTGAGAAGGATGGGCATTAATTTTCCTTTAAATGGTTGGAAAAATTCACCAGTAAAATCATCTAGACCTGGGCTTTTCTTTGTGGGTAGTATTTTGATTACTAATTCAAAATACTACTCACTAATTATTATAGTTGTTATAGGTCTATACAGACTTTCGATTTATTGTGGAGTCAATTTCTATAGTTTGGGTCCTCCTAGAAATTTGTTCATTCCATCTAAATTATATAATTTATCAACATACAGTTATTTATAGTATTCTCATTTACTCTTTGTAAATTTTTGTTAGTTTGGTAGTAGCATCTCCCCCTTCATTCAAGCTTTTAATATTCTGAGTCTTTCCTCTCTTTGTCAGTCTAGTTAATGGTTTCTCAGTGTTGTTATTTTTAAAAACCAACTTTTTATTTCTAAAATTTTCTCTATACTAAATTGAGAAAATAGACCTTTCTAGTCTTTATTTCATTTAGTTCTGCTATAATTTTATAATTTCCTTCTATTTGCTTTGAGAATCATTTGTTCTCCTTTTTCTTATTTCTTAATGTAGATGGTCAGGTTATTGGATTATGACCTTTTTCTTTCCTAATGTAGGTGGTTAAGCTAAAAAAAAATTTCCCCTAAGCCCTGCTTTTGCTGCATCCCATCAGTTTTGGCAGATGGAGTTTTCATTTTTTATTCATTTCAAAGTATTTTCTAATTTCCCTTGTGATACCTTCTTTGACCGACTGGTTACTCCGGACTGTGACAGTTTCCACATACTTATGAACTGCTTAAATATCCTGTTATTGATTTGTAATTTCATTCCACTGTGGCTACAAAACATAATTTGTAGAAATAAATATATTCAGACAAGTTTTATGGCCTATCAGACAGCCTGTGTTAGAAAACATTTCATGTGCTCTTAGGAAAAATGTGTATTCTGCTGTTGTACAGAATGTCCTACAGATGTCTGTAAAAGATCTACTTGGTTTATACTGTTGCTTGATTTCTCTATCTACTCACTGAGCTCTGTCTAGTAGATCTATCCATTACTAAAAGTAGAGTATTGAAGTCTCCAACTATTACTGTTAGATTAGCTAGTTCTCCCTTAATTTCTGTCTACTTTTGGTACATGAATTTGGGGGCACTGTTGTTAGGTGCATATGTTTATAACTGTTATCTTCCTGATATATTGATGGACTTACTATTATAAAATATTTTGCTTGTATGTCATAAAAACGTTGTCTTAAAATATATTCTGTTTGATGCTTCTATAGCCATCCTAACTCTCTTTGGTTACTGTTTGCCTGGTGTATTTTTCCATCCTTTGACTTTCAACCTATATGTATCTTTGAAAACAAAATGTGTCTCTCAAAAGACAGCATGCATTTCAATTAATTAATCCATTTCTGATCAATATACCCACTTTGCCAATCTCTGCCTTTTTACTAAAAGCAAGTATTTCATTTATATTTAATATTATTGACAAGATAGGATTTGTGTCTGCCACCTAGTTTGTTTTCTATATGCCATCTTTTTCCCTCTACTTTTCCATTACTACCTTCTTTGTGTTAAATATTGCCTACTGTACTATTTTGATTTTCATTATTTCTTTCATTATATTTTTTATTTTCTTAGTGATTGACCTCAGGATTACAATTACAATATTGTTTCAGTCAGCTCAATTGCTCAGTCATGTCCAACTCTTTATGACCCCATGAACTGCAGTACAATGTCCAATCGTTGCTTTCCCATGCCTTTTAGATGGAGTTTTCATTTTTTATTCATTTCAAAGTATTTTCTAATTTCCCTTGTGATACCTTCTTTGACCGACTGGTTACTCCGGACTGTGACAGTTTCCACATACTTATGAACTGCTTAAATATCCTGTTATTGATTTGTAATTTCATTCCACTGTGGCTACAAAACATAATTTGTAGAAATAAATATATTCAGACAAGTTTTATGGCCTATCAGACAGCCTGTGTTAGAAAACATTTCATGTGCTCTTAGGAAAAATGTGTATTCTGCTGTTGTACAGAATGTCCTACAGATGTCTGTAAAAGATCTACTTGGTTTATACTGTTGCTTGATTTCTCTATCTACTCACTGAGCTCTGTCTAGTAGATCTATCCATTACTAAAAGTAGAGTATTGAAGTCTCCAACTATTACTGTTAGATTAGCTAGTTCTCCCTTAATTTCTGTCTACTTTTGGTACATGAATTTGGGGGCACTGTTGTTAGGTGCATATGTTTATAACTGTTATCTTCCTGATATATTGATGGACTTACTATTATAAAATATTTTGCTTGTATGTCATAAAAACGTTGTCTTAAAATATATTCTGTTTGATGCTTCTATAGCCATCCTAACTCTCTTTGGTTACTGTTTGCCTGGTGTATTTTTCCATCCTTTGACTTTCAACCTATATGTATCTTTGAAAACAAAATGTGTCTCTCAAAAGACAGCATGCATTTCAATTAATTAATCCATTTCTGATCAATATACCCACTTTGCCAATCTCTGCCTTTTTACTAAAAGCAAGTATTTCATTTATATTTAATATTATTGACAAGATAGGATTTGTGTCTGCCACCTAGTTTGTTTTCTATATGCCATCTTTTTCCCTCTACTTTTCCATTACTACCTTCTTTGTGTTAAATATTGCCTACTGTACTATTTTGATTTTCATTATTTCTTTCATTATATTTTTTATTTTCTTAGTGATTGACCTCAGGATTACAATTACAATATTGTTTCAGTCAGCTCAATTGCTCAGTCATGTCCAACTCTTTATGACCCCATGAACTGCAGCATGCCAGGCTTCCCTGTCCTTCACCATCTCATGGAGTTTGCTCAAACTCATGTCCCTTGACTTAGCAATGACATCCAACCATCTCCTCCTCTGTCATCCCCTTCTCCTTCTGCCTATTTTTCCCAGCATCAAGTTTAACTTAACTTAGGAAGCATACAGAAATGTTTGTACAATATAGTTGTTTCCTCTTTCTCCTTTGTGCAAGTTGCACTTTTATATAAGTTCATAATAGTTTTATAACTATTGCACAATGCAGTTTTCATTTAAACCAGATGAAAAAGAAATGATTACTAAAGAAAAGCAGTTACAGTGTCTTTCATATATATATATATATATATATATGTGTGTGTATATATACATATACATATATATATATATATATATATATATATATATATATAAAATGTAATTATAGTTACTGGTACTCTTCATATTCTCTGCAGATTTAAATTACCACACATCATTCTTTCATTTCATCCTGAAAGACTCTCCTTAGTATTTCCGGTAAGGAGGCAATAGTGCTAAGGACCAATTTTTAGTTTTGGTTTTCTTTATTCTGAGAATGTCTTAAATTTCCCTTATTTAAAAAAACAGTTTTGATAAAAAACAGAAATATGGACCAATGGAACAAGATAGAGACTCAGAGATAAACCCACGCACATATGGGTACCTTATTTCTGATAAAGGAGGTGAAAATATGAAATGGGACAAAGACAGTCTCTTCAACAAATGCTGCTAAGAAAACTGGGCAGCTACATGAGAAGAATGAAGTTGGAACATTACCCAACACCATACACAAAGATAAACTTAAAGTGGATTAAAGACCTAAATGTAAGAACATAGACCATAAAACTCTTAGAAAAAAAGGGGGAAAAAAAGAATAAAAGAAAAACAAAAAAAAAGAAGAAAAAAAAACTCTTAGAGAAGAATATAGGCAAAGCACTCAGTGACATAAATCAAAAGCAAGATCTTCTATGACCTGCCCTCTAGAATTACAGAAATGAAAACAAAAATAAGCATGTGGGACCTAATGAAACTTAAAAGCTTCTGCACAGCAAGAGAAACTACAAACAAGGTGAACAGACAACTCACAGAATAGGAGAAAATAATAGCAAATGAAACAACTGACAAAAAATTAATTTCCAAAATCTACAAGCAACTCAGACAACTCAATACTGAAAAAACAAACCACCCAATCAAAAAATGGGAAAAAGAAAAAAAAATGAGAAAAAGACCTAAAGGGACATCTATCCAAGGAAGACATACAGATGGCCAAAAAACACACGAAAAGATGCTCAAGGTCATTTATTATTAGAGAAATGCAAATCAGAACTACAATGAGATATCACCTCATACCTGTCAGAGTGGACATCATCCAAAAATCTACAGATAATAAATGCTGGAGAGGGTGCAGAAAAAAGGGAACACCCTTGCACTGTTGGTGGGAATGTAAATTGATATAACCACTATGGAAGACAGTATGGAGATTCCTCAAAAAACTAAAGATAGAAGCACCATACAACCCAGAAATCCCACTATTAGGCGTATACCCTGATGAAATCAAAATTGAAAGAGATACCTGTACCCCAGTGTTCATTGCAGCACTCTACACAATAGCTAGATCATAGAAGCAACCTAGATGTCCAATGACAAATGAATGGATAAAGAAGCTCTAGTACACATATACAATGGAAAACTTTTCAGCCGCAAAAAGAAATACAGAAGATTCAGTCCTAGTGAGATGGATGAATCTAGAACCTATTATTCAAAGTGAAGTAAGTCAAAGAGAGAAGGATAAATATAGTATACTAACACTTATATATGGAATCTAGTAAGTTTGTACTGATAAATATACACGCAGAGCATCAACAATAAAACAATCACAGAGAACAGCCTTATGGACACTGGGGAGAGGGAAGAGTGGCTGAGAGATATGGAAAGAGTAACATGGAACCCTATACTATCATATGGAAAAGAGATAACTATTGTCAATGCACTGTGGGAATAGGGGGTCCTGCAGGGACACTGTACAACAGCCTGGAGGGTGGGAGGGGGGGGGTGGGGGGGGGGGAAGGAAGGGGGGGGCCAAGGATATACATGACTAATCTGGGATTATACATATCTGAAAACAACAAAACTGCAAAAGTAAAAAGTAAAATAGGGCTTCCCTAGTGGTCCAGTGGGTAAAGACTCTGCCTTGCAGTGCAAGGGGCGCCAGTTCAATCCCTGGCCTGGTTAAGATCCCACGTGCCGCTCTGGACTGATGTGCCCAATTACCAAGCCAGAGCTCTGGAGTGCATGTGCCTAGAGCCAGTGCTCTGCAACGGGGAGAGGTCACTGCAATGGGAGTCCCACATAAGCCAAAGAACAAAAGATGGATGAAAATTAAAAAATCAAAGACCAATAAAAGTGGCCAAGATTTTTTTTAAAAAAAGTAAAATAAAAATAACTATTATAAAAAAATAAATAAAAGAGAACTAAAGAGGAAAAAAAAAGAGACAACTACTGTCAATGTGCTGTGGGTCTAAGGGATTGTACATGGGAGCTATGCGAAGGCCTGGAGGGGTGGGATGTGGGGAATGGGCATGTAAATTGATATAACCACTATGGAAGACAGTATGGAGATTCCTCAAAAACTAAAGATAGAAGCACCATACAACCCAGAAATCCCACTATTAGGCGATACCCTGATGAAATCAAAATTGAAAGAGATACCTGTACCCCAGTGTTCATTGCAGCACTCTACACAATAGCTAGATCATAGAAGCAACCTAGATGTCCAATGACAAATGAATGGATAAAGAAGCTCTAGTACACATATACAATGGAAAACTTTTCAGCCGCAAAAAGAAATACAGAAGATTCAGTCCTAGTGAGATGGATGAATCTAGAACCTATTATTCAAAGTGAAGTAAGTCAAAGAGAGAAGGATAAATATAGTATACTAACACTTATATATGGAATCTAGTAAGTTTGTACTGATAAATATACACGCAGAGCATCAACAATAAAACAATCACAGAGAACAGCCTTATGGACACTGGGGAGAGGGAAGAGTGGCTGAGAGATATGGAAAGAGTAACATGGAACCCTATACTATCATATGGAAAAGAGATAACTATTGTCAATGCACTGTGGGAATAGGGGGTCCTGCAGGGACACTGTACAACAGCCTGGAGGGGTGGGATGGGGGGAGTTGGAGGGGGTGAAGGAAGGAGGGGGCCAAGGATATACATGACTAATCTGGGATTATACATATCTGAAAACAACAAAACTGCAAAAGTAAAAAGTAAAATAGGGCTTCCCTAGTGGTCCAGTGGGTAAAGACTCTGCCTTGCAGTGCAAGGGGCGCCAGTTCAATCCCTGGCCTGGTTAAGATCCCACGTGCCGCTCTGGACTGATGTGCCCAATTACCAAGCCAGAGCTCTGGAGTGCATGTGCCTAGAGCCAGTGCTCTGCAACGGGGAGAGGTCACTGCAATGGGAGTCCCACATAAGCCAAAGAACAAAAGATGGATGAAAATTAAAAAATCAAAGACCAATAAAAGTGGCCAAGATTTTTTTTAAAAAAAGTAAAATAAAAATAACTATTATAAAAAAATAAATAAAAGAGAACTAAAGAGGAAAAAAAAAGAGACAACTACTGTCAATGTGCTGTGGGTCTAAGGGATTGTACATGGGAGCTATGCGAAGGCCTGGAGGGGTGGGATGTGGGGGAATGGGATATACATATGACTAATCTGGAATTATACATACCTATAAACAACAGAACTCTGTAAAAGCTAAAAAAGAAAAAAAGAAAAAAACTTGGGATGGTGAAAAAAATAATTTTGATGAATAAAAAAACTTGGGATTGTGAAAAAAATAGTTTTGATGAATAAATAATTCTTGGTTTACATCATTTTTCTTGCACCACTGCCTTCCAGTCTCCATGGTTTCTGATGGGAAATCAGTTCTTAATCCTACTGAGGGTCTTACTTACCTGATGAGTTATTTTTTTCTTGCTTCTTCTAAGATTCTCTTTGGTTTTCATCAGTTTGACTATAATGTATCTAGGTATGGATCTTCTTGAGCATATTCTTCTTGGGTTTTTTGAGCTTCTTGGATCTGGATATTAGTGTTGTTCATCAAATTTGGAATTTTGGTCATTCTTAATTCAACCATTCTTTCTGCCTTTTCTCTCTTTCTTCTCCTTCTGGGACTCTCATTACATGTTTGTTAATAGACCTGATGGTGTCACATAATTTCTGGGGTTCTGTTCACTTTTTTGTTGTTGTTTTCTTTCTTTTGCTTAGATTGGATAATCTCAGGCCAGATTATCTTCAAGTCCTATGACTCTTTCTTCTGCTAGCTCAAATCTGCTGTTGAACTTCTCTAATGGATTTTTCATTTTAGTTATTTTATTTTTCAACTCTAGAATTTTTGTTTGGCTCTTCCTGGTTATTTTCATCTCTTTATATTGGCTCACTGAAACATTGTTTCCTTTTTCTGTGCCGCTCTGGACTGATGTGCCCAATTACCAAGCCAGAGCTCTGGAGTGCATGTGCCTAGAGCCAGTGCTCTGCAACGGGGAGAGGTCACTGCAATGGGAGTCCCACATAAGCCAAAGAACAAAAGATGGATGAAAATTAAAAAATCAAAGACCAAT
Source organism: Tragulus kanchil (assembly GCA_022376925.1). NCBI lineage: Eukaryota > Metazoa > Chordata > Mammalia > Artiodactyla > Tragulidae > Tragulus > Tragulus kanchil. The sequence continues at coordinate 72,415,372 of JAIOJX010000001.1, read as the reverse complement.
AAAAGTGGCCAAGATTTTTTTTAAAAAAAGTAAAATAAAAATAACTAATATAAAAATAAATAAAAGAGAACTAAAGAAGAAAAAAGAGACAACTACTGTCAATGTGCTGTGGGTCTAAGGGATTGTACATGGGAGCTATGCGAAGGCCTGGAGGGGTGGGATGTGGGGGAATGGGATATACATATGACTAATCTGGAATTATACATACCTATAAACAACAGAACTCTGTAAAAGCTAAAAAAGAAAAAAAGAAAAAAACTTGGGATGGTGAAAAAAATAATTTTGATGAATAAAAAAACTTGGGATTGTGAAAAAAATAGTTTTGATGAATAAATAATTCTTGGTTTACATCATTTTTCTTGCACCACTGCCTTCCAGTCTCCATGGTTTCTGATGGGAAATCAGTTCTTAATCCTACTGAGGGTCTTACTTACCTGATGAGTTATTTTTTTCTTGCTTCTTCTAAGATTCTCTTTGGTTTTCATCAGTTTGACTATAATGTATCTAGGTATGGATCTTCTTGAGCATATTCTTCTTGGGTTTTTTGAGCTTCTTGGATCTGGATATTAGTGTTGTTCATCAAATTTGGAATTTTGGTCATTCTTAATTCAACCATTCTTTCTGCCTTTTCTCTCTTTCTTCTCCTTCTGGGACTCTCATTACATGTTTGTTAATAGACCTGATGGTGTCACATAATTTCTGGGGTTCTGTTCACTTTTTTGTTGTTGTTTTCTTTCTTTTGCTTAGATTGGATAATCTCAGGCCAGATTATCTTCAAGTCCTATGACTCTTTCTTCTGCTAGCTCAAATCTGCTGTTGAACTTCTCTAATGGATTTTTCATTTTAGTTATTTTATTTTTCAACTCTAGAATTTTTGTTTGGCTCTTCCTGGTTATTTTCATCTCTTTATATTGGCTCACTGAAACATTGTTCTCAGACTTTCCTTGCCTCTTTGGTGAACCATTTTTCTCAGACTTTTTAAAAATCTTTACACATGACTTCCTTTAGTTCTTTGAATATATTTATATTAGCTGATCTCATTTTTTTCTGTCTAAATTCCAACATATAGGCTCCAACAGGGACAGTTTCTACTAACAGTATTCTTCCTGTGTATGGATCATATTTTTCTATGTCTGTATATCTGATCATTTTTTTGTTGAAAATGGGACAGTTTAGACAACATAAGATGGTACCTCTGGAAATCAGATTTCCCCCAGGTTTTGTTCTATTGTTATTTTTGTCACTGCCGTTGTTGTTTGTTCAGCATATCTCTTGGACAGATTCTGTAATGTCTATATCCCTTGCAGTGTGTGGCCCCCTAAAATCTCTGCCTGGTTAGATTAGTGGCCAGCTAGTAACTGTTCAAAGATTTCCTTAAATGTCTTGAACCATTAAGTCTTCCACTGTTTTTCTGAGCGACTCTGTGTTGCATGTTGGGTCATTTCTTCAACATTCATCCAAACAGTTTATAACTACCTAAAGCTCAGTCATAGGAGAGAAATTAGGGACTTCTCATGTCTTTTCTAGACACATGCACAGCCCAGGACATGCACGTGGCCATTTAGATGCCCCAGAAAATGTCAAAGTTTTTCAAAGAGACAAGTAGATATTTCATACCCCTTTCATGTTTTTGACCAGGCTTCTGTTTGCCCTGCCTAGTTTCAGTTAGTCTAAATCACCTATGATGTTAAACATCTTGAGGACAGAAATTTTCCCATTGAGCTAGCTCTAAATCAGGTGAAGTAATGAGAAGCTTCATGAATGGGGCTTTTCTAGCTAGTTTTAAGATATGTTAGACAGTCACAAGACTATAGGTCTGTGAGTTTTTGAGGAACTGCAAATTCGTCTCTCCCTTCATATGTTAAATGATTACTGGTTTACATAGCTACTATGGTTAAGAGGCTGTTAGTTTTCAAGGCTACCACAAAGCTCTGGAGAAGGGGATGAGAGGCAGGGTTAAGTTAAAGTGCCACAAAATCTGCTGCCACTAAGGTTCAACATGTTTCCACCAATAAACACTCCAGATTGTTGCGAGCCTTTTGGTTCATTTACAGAGTTCTGAAAAAGTTGCTTTTGACAATTTTCGCCAGTGTCCTTTCTGCTTTTATAGAAGAGTTGATTTTACAAGGTCTTTAATTTACCATTCCCTCCAAGTACCTAAAAAAATCCTAAAGTATCCTAAAGAAATCTTGCTCCAGTTAGCTACAATGAACACATTCCTGAGGAAGTAGAAGTTGGAAAAAGCAGCAGGTCTAGAAGGGTGGGATGGGGGGGATATACATATGACTAATCTGGGAACATACATATCTGTAAACAACAAAACTCTGTAAAAGTTAAAAGTGAAAAAAAGCTTAAAAAAAGCATCAGGAAAAGTCTCATTAAAAGAAAAGCCAAAAGTTGCCAGTTATTGCCTCTAGTATGAAGAACTGGGAAACTGAGACACAGGAGGCAGGAAAATGTTTACCCTTTTGTACATTTTGAAATTTGTACAATGTTCATGTGTTACTTTGGCGAAGGAAATGGCAACCCACTCCAGTATTCTTGCCTGGAAAATTTCATGGACAGAGAAGCCAGGCGAGGTACAGTCCATGAGGTCTCAAATACACACACACACATACACACGGCTTTCCTGATGGCTCAGTAGTGAGAAATCTGCCTGCAGTGCAGGAGACCTGGAATCCATCCCTGGATTGGGAAGATTCCCCTGGAGAAGGGCATGGCAACTCCACTCTGCTCCAGTATTCTTGTCTGGAGAATTCCAAGGACAGAGAAGCTTGACGGGCTGCAATCCACGGGGTCACACAGAGTCAGACATGACTGAAGCGAGTAAGCAGCAGCAGCATGTGTTACTTAAAAAACACTTTTAATACACTTATTAAAAAAGGAGGGGTTTTCCTCGGTGGCTAAGTGGTTAGGATTCCATGCTTTTACTGCTGTGGCAAAGGTTCAAACCCTGATCAGGGAACTGAGATCCCACAAGCTGTGCAATGTGACCAAAGATACCAACAGATATATTACATCCTATTTCTGGACAAACTCTCCATTCACTTGAAGAGTCTTGCTCATTATTAGGACCATTAACCACCACAACAGTAAAGCAGATAACTTTGACTTATGAATTCTTTCTCTTCAGTTTATTCTTTTTTTCTATAGATAGTTGCATCCCCATGGTCTAGCTTATTTTTTCTCTAAAATGGCCCATTTTTGTAAAATGTGATAGAATATAGATCGTATCCTGAACTTCTTCATAGCTCTTCTCACAAGTATATTATGTGAGTAATCAGATGATTAATATATGCTCTAAAAGGGCAGAGCCCATATCAGCCTTATTCAACACTGTTTTCTCCAGTTGCCCAGTTGTGCGATACATAGTGGGTAATTCGTAAATCCTTGTTGAATTAAAATTAATTACCTTTACATTGTATAAGGCTTTAACACTTGGTACAAGCCCAGCAAAGTATCATGAGGGCCCTCCACCCCATGGAGGTGAGAGGTGAAAAAAAAAACAGCTCAAGATTTCCAGGATACTATCCTGGAAAAGCATGTCTCTTTCCAGATCATCATGGGCTTTTAAGAAATTTCTATAGTAACTGATTACAGAAACATATGTCAGATTAAGCAGAAGTTTGGGGTGATGCTTTATAAAATGAGGCTATAAAAAATGAAGCCGAAAAAGTAATTTTCCTTCATCACTTTAAACTCTGAAAAAAGTTTCTTAATAAGCAGATCAAGGCATAATCTACCCTGTATCCCAACAATAACAATTTAACAACAGCAAAAACAGATTCTTGTAAATGGTCACATACTGAAAAGGTGGCTTGATTCACTTTTTTACCCTAGTCCCCAGAGCACTCCAGTCCAGCTACTTTGAAATCTGGTCTTCTGAGGACCTTCTGTGAATATGGTAATACTGCCTGCAGCAAATTCCATTTGACACTGCTTCCTACCTACTAACAGCAGTACCATACAACTTACTCATTACGCTGTTCTGAGCTACTCTGTAAAATATCTAAAATACAGACCTTCCCTCAGTATCTGTGGGGAATTGGTTCCAACGCCCCTTTGGATATCAAAATCCACAAAATATTCAAGTCTCTTATATACAATGGTGTAGTATTTGCATACAATCTACCCACATCCTCCTATTACTTATAATATCTCATGTAAATGCTACATAAAAACTTGTTAGCATGTGGCAAATCAAGTTTTGCTTTGGGAAACTTTCTAGATCTTTTTCCAGATATTTTTGATCCCTAGTTGATTGAATCCAGAGATGCAGAACCTGAGAATACAGAGAGCCAACTGTAACACCATGTCCTCCAAGGCACTAATTAACTGTCACCAAGATAATGACAGGACATCTGCTGACTGAGAATGTGTATTACATCACCAACTCCTCCCTGCACTCACTCCATAGCACTACATCCACCCAAAAGGGATTAAAAGCTTTGGTCATCCTCACTATAGAGCTATTCAGGACAGAACTGAGACGTACCACGTTGGCACCATCAAGAGGATAATCAAATAGGCTAGCATGTTTCCTGTCATCTGCTCACACTGGACATAACAGTCTGATTTTCCTTTTGCCCGTTTTCTTAGAGTAAAGGCGAATTTGCTCCAAAGTTTATGATGGAATCAATTTAGGTTGCTTCACTGTGCTATATAGTGGCAGCTCAGAAAACAGAATGAGAAAACCAGGAAGAACCCTAAAGCTCACTGGCAAAACCTCTAATTTTAGAAATCGGAAAACTCACATTCACAAAACTAAAGACTTAGAGTCATAGAGCTAGAAAGTAGCACAGTTGGAACTAGCACCCAGGTTCTCTATTGTGCAAAGCTAGAGATGGCTCCACTGTCTTCAATATGAAATTAGCCTCAAAGATGGAAATGACCCATCCTTTCAGGAAAACAAAAACTTACTAAATAGACGTTCATCTTGCCAAAGCAAGAGCTGAACAGCTACCCCAAAAAGTCACCTTAATGTAAACATTTAAAACTCTTGTCTTTAAAAGTACAGAATGTAAAAAAGTGACATTTTGCATCCTTTTAAAACATAAGATTTTACTAGTCCAAGACAGCCTATGTATTTGTGGTCTGTGTATGTATATGAGTTGGCTTAATGATATAATTCTTTTTCCTGACATCTGTTTTATACATACAAAGTTTTGGATTTTGAACGGATATTTTAAATTTTTGTCAAACTTTTTATATTTAATTCAATACTGTCAGTATACTAATGTAATGTGAACATTTATGGAGGTATAAAATAAGATCCTAAAATTAACTCATTCCTTTCCCAAATAATTAAATTATAGCATGCAATGAAAAAGTCACGGAACATAGAATGTTACGTCTGAAAGTGGGCTTACAAATCCCCTACACATCCTCACCTATGTAAAACTATAGACTAAGGGCCCCAGCAAAATGACTTATCAAGGTCACGGACCCATTAGTAGCAGAAACATCCCCATGTCCATCACATTGAGGGTTTTTTCCCACTATACCATCATTCTGCCTCTGTTCATTTGCAGTGTCTAGTGGTGCTTCCCCAGAGAAATCTCTATCTGGACCTATCACTTTCCATTTTCCTATCACGTTAGAGTCCAAAACTCCTAGACTGTTAGAAGTAGATCATCTAGCTCAGGAGTTACAACCAGATTGAATCCAGGCTGTGAATATATTTCATTTAATTATGACATTTTTAAAGAAAGTGAAGGCTTTTTAAATGGGATGAGGCTGCTGTATTATACCCCAATCACTCCAGTCCTATTAACCCACGTTCAATAGCTTCATACTTTTCTGTTTGTACTTGATCACTGATAGCTCTGGAGCCTGTGAACCCTGAATCCAGAGCAGGCATAACTTCTCCAGGGGATTTTCCCAACCCAGGGAAGGAACCCAGGTCTCTAGCATTGCAGGCAGATTCTTTAACATCTGAGCCACCAGGGCAGCCCTAGTTAAGTAAAATAAATTGGTGGAAAATGTGAAATATGACATTATGTTTTACCAGTAACCACAGTCAGGGCCTTACCAATAAAAAAAAAAAAAGAAAAAAAACCATTTAAGCTAACCAGTCATATCAGAGCTCTGCAAACTACAACCACTGAATTAAACCCAGCACACAGCCATTTCTGTATGTCCCTGCCCCAGGTGAGCTGAAAATGGTTTTTATACTTTTAAACAGTTGAAAATTTCAAAGGAAGATTAAAAATGGTTTTTATGTTTTTAAACAGTTGAAAAATTCAAAGGAAGATATTTTATGACATGAAAATTCTGTGAAATTCACCTTTCAATGTCAATAAAGCTTTATTAGAACACAGCTGCTCTCATATCACATACGCATCATCTAGAGCTGTTTTCTCAAAACAATGGCAGTTAAGTAACTGCCACAGAGACTACATGTCCTCACAGCCTAAAATATTGCTCTTTACAGAAGAGGTCTGCTGGCACCTGAGCTATATCAAAGAAAATTTAAAATTCCTAATAAACTGCTGAAAAGTCACAAATATTTATTAAGAATTGGAACACTTTATTTCACTCTCAGATGAAACTTCCTAAAACACCAGACCATGCCTCTCCGCTACCAAAAATGTTTATAATACTCCTTGCCTATAAAGAAAAGTCTATCATACATAACAGGTCCTGCACAGTCAGGGCCTCAACCTTCCATTCCAAGCTCATCTCCTAAACTTCTTTCACCATATGTGAAAGATGACCTTAATTATTTTTTACCCCTTTATATTCTCTACATCATTCCTACTACATGGAATTTCCTGTCCTGAATACAGTGCAATGCAGTAAAATAAGCAGAGCCTTCAGAGTCAGGTCTGGGCTCTAATTTAGACTCTTGCCCTTATGACTTGAGAAAGTTACTTAAGGCCTCTGAATTTTAGTTTTCTCATATATATAGTGGGAATAATAATTCTTACCTCATGAGGCTGTTGGAAGATTTTAATTCTTGGCAAATTGGAAAAGCTAAACAAATGATAAGTTATTTCTACCCAATTACAATGCTACTTTCTCCTTTGCTTTTCTTATCCTTCCACCAGGAAATGGCTTCTCCCTCCAAGGCCATATGCCATGGTGTCCACCTGTCCCATTCTAAGGCTCTGATCCATATCTATTACCTTATACGATGGTGATCTCTACACATACCTTATCTTCCCTATCAGTCTGGGACCTTCTAGAGGGCAGGATCCCACCTGTGAATTACTCTGTCACATCTGTGACAGCACTGGCTTTAATTTAGTATGTACATGAATATTTATTGAATGAATGATACGTGTTTACTGAATTATATAACATTTATTAAGTGCATCATGTTGTGTTGGGACATAAGCATAGGCTATTATCAATTGTCCTAAATATCTAACCTAAGTGAGCTAGCCTAAGAAGGCTGAGCACTGAAGAATTGATGCCTTTTAACTGTAGTGTTGCAGAAGACTCTTGAGAGTCCCTTGGACTGCTAGGAGTCCAAGCCAGTCAATCCTAAAGGAAATCAACTCTGAATATTCATTGGAAACACTGATGCTGAAGCTGAAGCTCCAAAACTTTGGCCATATGATGTGAAGAGACAATGCAATGGAAAAGACCCTGATGTTGGGAAAAATAGAAGGCAAAAGGAGAAGAGGAGGACAGAGGATGAGATACACTGTATGGCATTACTGAGTCAATGGACATGAGTTTGAGCAAGCTCCTGGTGATGGTGAAGGACGGGGAAGCCTGGCGTGCCACATTCCATGCGGATGCAAAGACTCAGACATGACTGAGCAACTGAACTGACTGAAGTGCATGGAAAATATTCAAACAACACCAGGCATCAAAGCTGCAAACAGAAAAAACAAAGAGCAAGGACTTCCCCAGTGCTGCAGTAGTTAAGAATATACCTTGCAATGAAGGGAATGAGGGTTCAATCCCTGGTCAGGAAACTAGGATTCCACATGCTATGGGGCAGCCTGCAAACCACAGCAAAAGATCTTGCATGTCTAATGCAATCAAATTACTAAATCTAAAAAATAATAAGAGTAGGCAATATATTCGCCTCTCAGAGAGCCACTGTTTTATTTCTTGGCAAATTGGAAAAGCTAAACAAATGATAAGTTATTTCTACCCAATTACAATGCTACTTTCTCCTTTGCTTTTCTTATCCTTCCACCAGGAAATGGCTTCTCCCTCCAAGGCCATATGCCATGGTGTCCACCTGTCCCATTCTAAGGCTCTGATCCATATCTATTACCTTATACGATGGTGATCTCTACACATACCTTATCTTCCCTATCAGTCTGGGACCTTCTAGAGGGCAGGATCCCACCTGTGAATTACTCTGTCACATCTGTGACAGCACTGGCTTTAATTTAGTATGTACATGAATATTTATTGAATGAATGATACGTGTTTACTGAATTATATAACATTTATTAAGTGCATCATGTTGTGTTGGGACATAAGCATAGGCTATTATCAATTGTCCTAAATATCTAACCTAAGTGAGCTAGCCTAAGAAGGCTGAGCACTGAAGAATTGATGCCTTTTAACTGTAGTGTTGCAGAAGACTCTTGAGAGTCCCTTGGACTGCTAGGAGTCCAAGCCAGTCAATCCTAAAGGAAATCAACTCTGAATATTCATTGGAAACACTGATGCTGAAGCTGAAGCTCCAAAACTTTGGCCATATGATGTGAAGAGACAATGCAATGGAAAAGACCCTGATGTTGGGAAAAATAGAAGGCAAAAGGAGAAGAGGAGGACAGAGGATGAGATACACTGTATGGCATTACTGAGTCAATGGACATGAGTTTGAGCAAGCTCCTGGTGATGGTGAAGGACGGGGAAGCCTGGCGTGCCACATTCCATGCGGATGCAAAGACTCAGACATGACTGAGCAACTGAACTGACTGAAGTGCATGGAAAATATTCAAACAACACCAGGCATCAAAGCTGCAAACAGAAAAAACAAAGAGCAAGGACTTCCCCAGTGCTGCAGTAGTTAAGAATATACCTTGCAATGAAGGGAATGAGGGTTCAATCCCTGGTCAGGAAACTAGGATTCCACATGCTATGGGGCAGCCTGCAAACCACAGCAAAAGATCTTGCATGTCTAATGCAATCAAATTACTAAATCTAAAAAATAATAAGAGTAGGCAATATATTCGCCTCTCAGAGAGCCACTGTTTTTATTTCTCACTGGTTTAAATTATAATCACTGCTTTGTACTCCAACAATTATGAATAGGTCACATTTGGGGTAGGAGCAGACCAATCACTTTTCTAAGGAAGACATACTGAATATCATAACATCAATTACCTCTGAGCACAGATCTAAGAAAATCTAAATATTCAAACAGGATCCATATTTAATAAACTTATTATCACACACAACTGTGACTAAAACCTTATCTAGAGCTCTATACAAAATCAAACATAAGCAGGAAATTAAGTTCCAACTAACTTAACAACTTTAACAAAAAGTACAGGCGATTTCTGCAATATGATGCATCAGGTTTCACTGGGTACTAGAAACACGAGACAGTTCATTTTATAGTGAATTTAATAAACTAAATTTAAAAAGTGCCAACAATGCTTTACTTTTTTAATGCCAGATTCCAAATGACAAAATGAATCCACACATATATACAAAATTAACTGCTGAGCCTCACCAATGTAGGGAATAACATTTTCCAATAAGATGAGAGTAAAAAGTAAGTTTCCAACTACTTCTGCTTATGGATTTCCCTTTAGAAAATTATTGAAAAGTACACATTCAGCGGATATATTATTAACTTTAAGATGTGTTTTCAACAACTTACAATATTTAGCTGTTTCCATTTACAAAAAGACATTCATAATCCATTAATTCCTTTGAGCCTCAAAGCAACTCTGTGAGGTGTGTATTATTACCCCCATTTTATATCTGAAGTAAATGATATATGCCTTCCTATCCCAAAATGGAGAAGGCAAGATTGTAACTCAGATCTTCCAATCCAATTTCAGTATTCCGTCTTCCCTTTTTCTCCACACAAAGCAAAAGTATACCTTCATTTTGCGCCTACCTCATTTACTCTCAAAAAGTTGCCCAGCTAGCCCACTGTGAGGAAGCAGAGTGGAGTATAAACATTACTGTGGTCAAGACAGTGGGAAACATCCTGCCTTTGCCTCTAGAACATGTTTAATGCAATCAAATTACTAAATCTAAAAATAATAAGAGTAGGCAATATATTCGCCTCAGAGAGCCACTGTTTTATTTCTCACTGGTTTAAATTATAATCACTGCTTTGTACTCCAACAATTATGAATAGGTCACATTTGGGGTAGGAGCAGACCAATCACTTTTCTAAGGAAGACATACTGAATATCATAACATCAATTACCTCTGAGCACAGATCTAAGAAAATCTAAATATTCAAACAGGATCCATATTTAATAAACTTATTATCACACACAACTGTGACTAAAACCTTATCTAGAGCTCTATACAAAATCAAACATAAGCAGGAAATTAAGTTCCAACTAACTTAACAACTTTAACAAAAAGTACAGGCGATTTCTGCAATATGATGCATCAGGTTTCACTGGGTACTAGAAACACGAGACAGTTCATTTTATAGTGAATTTAATAAACTAAATTTAAAAAGTGCCAACAATGCTTTACTTTTTTAATGCCAGATTCCAAATGACAAAATGAATCCACACATATATACAAAATTAACTGCTGAGCCTCACCAATGTAGGGAATAACATTTTCCAATAAGATGAGAGTAAAAAGTAAGTTTCCAACTACTTCTGCTTATGGATTTCCCTTTAGAAAATTATTGAAAAGTACACATTCAGCGGATATATTATTAACTTTAAGATGTGTTTTCAACAACTTACAATATTTAGCTGTTTCCATTTACAAAAAGACATTCATAATCCATTAATTCCTTTGAGCCTCAAAGCAACTCTGTGAGGTGTGTATTATTACCCCCATTTTATATCTGAAGTAAATGATATATGCCTTCCTATCCCAAAATGGAGAAGGCAAGATTGTAACTCAGATCTTCCAATCCAATTTCAGTATTCCGTCTTCCCTTTTTCTCCACACAAAGCAAAAGTATACCTTCATTTTGCGCCTACCTCATTTACTCTCAAAAAGTTGCCCAGCTAGCCCACTGTGAGGAAGCAGAGTGGGAGTATAAACATTACTGTGGTCAAGACAGTGGGAAACATCCTGCCTTTGCCTCTAGCAAATCATGTTTTTAGAATCATGTAACTTAAATAAAAGAAATGGAGTATGGTTTAGCCTCTGGATTTTATTTCCTAACTGTCCTATTTTTGGCTTTCTATGTATGCTCAGTAAAGGAAAATCACCATAAATATCAAGAAGCCCCCGAGCCAAAATAACTCTTGGATCTTCTGCTCATATGCATAAGTTTAAACCTGCAAAATTGTTGACTCTTACCACTTTCAATCCCAAAAAAGGAACGAATAAAAACTGCAACCTGCCACTTGCTTAGAAAACTTTTGCCCAGCCTCCACCATTTTACTGAATTATATTTTTTCTTAAGAATCTTAATCTCTCTGATATGCCTTAGCAGCTCATTTTTTAGCACAAACACTTTCAGCCCATCCTACACTTCACAAACCCAGTCCCTTCTGGGGACTTAGATGAACTTCATTTAACTGTGAATATTGCACTAAGCAGTGTACTATAACAAGTAAGTAAAAAGAAAATCCAGGGTTTCTCTGGTGGTCCAGTGGGTAAAGAGTCCGCCTTGCAGTGCAGGGGGCAGTGGTTCAATCCCTGGCCCGGGAAGATCCCACATGGCGTGGAGCGTCTGGACCGGTGTGTCCAATTATGAGCCAGCGCTCTGCAGCGCATGCGCCCAGAGCTGGTGCTCTGCACTGAGAGAGGCCATTGCGATGGGAGGCCCACACAAGCCAAAGAGCGGAGTTGAATGAAAATAAATAAATAAAAAACCAACAAAAGAGGCCAAAATTTAAAAAATAACAATAATAAAAAAAGAAAATCCAAACATCCCCCTCTTTTCCCCTTTTCCTTTCAAGAATGCTCACCTCTCTAACTACTTTTGTAGCACAACCAGCATATCTTTAACCTCTCAATGAACTCTACTGAGTGGCAACACACCCCAAAGCCTGCACTGAAGTCTCTAAGGATCAGCATTTCAAATACCCAATCTTTAAGAGTGGTGCCAAGAGTTTAGTCTTGTTCAGACTACAATAAGATGTACCATTACATGATACAATTCAGTGAAACAACTAGCAGGAACTTAGAACACTTATATTCTGACCAAGTAGGCAGACAACATATTCAGGGAAAGCCCAGACTCCAAGGGGCAAATCAGGAGAGCAGCACAACAAGCTCCACTGCGCTGCAGCTCCTAAATCTTTCTCCTTTTTCTTGATTGGCTGCATTTGCCTTAAGAAGGTGCCCACACTGGACCGGACACACTATTTGTGGGATAAACCCACTGAGAAAAAAGTTACTGGCATACAGAATATATTTGCCAGTGACTTTGACTTTATTTTTCAGAATCATCCCTCAATCAAGAAGAGAAAAATGAATTATCACCATCCATTCCCTATTTTCCACTCTTCTGGGTAGACACTTTAGCACAATGGATTGATTTGCCTACACTCCTGTTGGGGATGTTTATTATTCTTTCTCTTACTCCAAGCCTTCTGCCAAGTAACAGAAATTTAAAAATCTATACACTGTGGGGAAGCGGGAGAGGGTTCCACAGCTGTTAGCTATGAACACCAGGAAAGCCAAGCTGGGTGAGGTTCCTTCAGCCTGGTGACTCCCAACCTGAGCTCACTATTATTCTCTCGGGAGGGGAGGGGTGTTGCTGGGCTCCTCCCGCCACAGAATAGGCAGATCTTTGTTCCACCTGCGAGGAGAATTCAGTAGCATGTGAGGTCATTTAATAATTCTGAACTTAGACCAACCTTGACCAAAACTGTAACTCAGTAACTTAAAGTAAAAAAAAAAACAAAAAACTGGGGCAAAGATGCTTTCCTTAGAAAGTAACTTGCCATCGGAAAATGTTTACTACCCCCATTATCTGTAGCAACTAGAGGCCAAGCAAGAAAAAACCCTGACTCAAGCTGCTGGCCTGAATTCCCAATTTTTTAGGAGGCACTGGGGCAGTTCCTTGGTCAGCTTAGATGTCCCTTTGCCTCATACATCGGTGTAAACATGTCCCACAGTACAACTATCCTGTCCCTTTGGAACAAAAGTCTGACAAGAAAGAATAGTTGCAGAACAAGGGCAGTCCCTCGGCTACAAATTCAGTCTTCTAAAGCCAAAGCCACTAAAGGGAAAAACCCCAATTCTAGTTGTAACCACCGAATTTCACTTCTATTGACCCAACTTCCAAAGTATCCAGAAATCCATTAGCCTCAGAAACTTGGGCTAGGAATCACAAGAATTCACCCTTACCCCGTGGTATGGAAGAACTCAAAAGCCCAGACCCAGTGGCTCACGGAAACGGCTCATCAAAACCTTCCACTTACTTCTCATGGCGCTGATAAGCGCGTTGCCGTCTTTGATCACATCTTTGATGAATTTATTGGTCCTCTCCAGTTCCTGCTCATAACACTTGAGCCTCTCGCGGAAATCAGGGCTGTCCAGGTAGCAGTCGCTGAACTCCAGCGGGGGATGCCCCATGGTTCTGATGGCGGGGACTGGAAGGAGAAAGGAAAGACACAAAGACCAAGAGCATCAGTGGCACACTACAAGAAGAAGATGGGTTGTGCACAGTTCAGGACCCATTTAGGAAGCTGTAGCCTGCCTCCCTTTCAGAGGACAGATACCTGTTCTGATGAGATTGCTAGGGACAGCTTACTGGTCTGTACCGGAAACGGGCGGCCCGGCGATTGCTTCAGGTGACAGGGAGAGCTAACTAACGCAGCTGGATCCCGGCGGAGTGCTGCCTAGCAACCAGCATGCCCCCTAGTCAAGGCTCCCCTTGACAAGCAGCAGAAACTGCAGCTCGACTCTCCACCCGAGACCGGCCGGATCTTTCCCGAGCAATTGCTAACGTGACACTTCGGCCCGCCCAGGGTGTAGGCGGGAGTGAGCGCTGGGGGTGGGAGTTGCCTCTCCTTGCTTCCCGCTGCCGAGCCAGCAGATTTCCTTTGCTGAACTCCGCGGGCAACCCAGATTGCACTGTCCCCTCCCCCTTCTTAAAGCCAGCGCCTCCGCCCTGCCCTGGCAAAGCCCTCGTGCGGAGGCACGGTACTCGGCTCTTTAAATTGTATCTTACTTGCACCATAGAGTCTCTTTACCAGAATCTGCCGTCTCCCAAAGTTCTTCCTGATCCCAAGGGAGCGGCCTGCTGTCCTGTTAAGCGCCAGGGGGGTTAAGCCACGGCTACAAATTCAGTCTTCTAAAGCCAAAGCCACTAAAGGGAAAAACCCCAATTCTAGTTGTAACCACCGAATTTCACTTCTATTGACCCAACTTCCAAAGTATCCAGAAATCCATTAGCCTCAGAAACTTGGGCTAGGAATCACAAGAATTCACCCTTACCCCGTGGTATGGAAGAACTCAAAAGCCCAGACCCAGTGGCTCACGGAAACGGCTCATCAAAACCTTCCACTTACTTCTCATGGCGCTGATAAGCGCGTTGCCGTCTTTGATCACATCTTTGATGAATTTATTGGTCCTCTCCAGTTCCTGCTCATAACACTTGAGCCTCTCGCGGAAATCAGGGCTGTCCAGGTAGCAGTCGCTGAACTCCAGCGGGGGATGCCCCATGGTTCTGATGGCGGGGACTGGAAGGAGAAAGGAAAGACACAAAGACCAAGAGCATCAGTGGCACACTACAAGAAGAAGATGGGTTGTGCACAGTTCAGGACCCATTTAGGAAGCTGTAGCCTGCCTCCCTTTCAGAGGACAGATACCTGTTCTGATGAGATTGCTAGGGACAGCTTACTGGTCTGTACCGGAAACGGGCGGCCCGGCGATTGCTTCAGGTGACAGGGAGAGCTAACTAACGCAGCTGGATCCCGGCGGAGTGCTGCCTAGCAACCAGCATGCCCCCTAGT